>OZ024816.1:49151444-50362127 GCA_964017055.1 Chloromyia formosa | reverse complement strand
CAGGAGCGCCCGAGTTATGGATTAAACGAAAACCACTCGGTTTGCTTTCCAAAATTCAACTGATTTTATTTTTACAAAATTTTAGTTCACATTTCAAGTAACTGTATTCTTTCTTCATTTCATTTCAATATGTTTTAACTGCATTTATTTCTATATTTTACATGTAACATACATTCGTATTCAAAACCGGATTTATAAGAATGTTGTCGGAAGATTTATAATTCATTAAAAAAGATATTTATTCATCCAACCACGTCGGGACTCGAACCTCGTACCTCCGGGCCGCCGATCTGGGACAGAGCCACCAGGCCATGGAAGCCATTGACGATCCAGCGCACTGTGCTAGTGTCGTTCGGATCCTAACTCCTCCCCTCTTGCTTTCGACCGAATAATGTGTTGGTCGGTGGATTCCACTGTTTGGATCATTTGAGCGTCGAAATGTTATAGTATTGCTTCGAATGCGGTTGTCAACGAGGGTTGCGGCGCGGCGTGAGGTCGTTACATTACTCTTGCGATGATTGTTACAGATTTGAAATGACTGATTTTTCTTCTCGATTATTTTTAATTGTTGGTGACATTCTCCGTACGTTGATTGTTGAGAGAAATTTGAATTAGAGGTTATGCGGGTAGAGAATAGGGTGTTTGGGTTTGGATTATGGAAATTGGGATTCGAACTGACGATGAATTAATTATATTAAGCCATATGTTCAAGGTTATTCATTAATATAAACGGTCCAACTAATTTTAGAAATTTCCAATCCATTTGGTTGTGAATAGTCATGTAATTCAATTAAAAATGGCACGTTGAAAATATAAGCAATATAATTACTACTATCGCTTCTAGTCACACTTCTATGTGAATTTTCTTCTTTTTTTTTTTTTTTTTTTTTTTTTTTTTTTTTTTTTTTTGTTTTACAATATCCTAATGGGAAGTATTACTGAAATTTCCATTTTACTCATGCTTTTGTCGGAAAATCGACTTTATTTTTTCTTCTTATTTTTGCTTTATGGAGTTTTTTGTCATTATTTGTAATTAGTGTAACTTTATTATTGGTTTTAATATTGTACTTGTTAAACCTTGGTGTCAGTTTGTTCCTCCTATTAGCTTTATGGAATACAACACTTCCCTCGTTTCGATTTTCAGCTTCCTGTCTAGTTTCATTTAATTTCCTCATGGTGTTTTTAGCGTTTTCTTCTAATTTAGATTTTATGGTAGGATACAATTCTGACTGAAATTTTGTTAATTTTTCAAGATAGTCGTGAATTCCGCGATATTGCTTATTGTTAAATTTATAAGTTCTACCATAAAAAATTTCAAAAGGTGTAAGATTGGTGCTTGAATGAATGGCGTTATTATAAGTGATTAATGTTTCTGAAAGTATTTCATCATGATCTCTCTCTTTTTTGTTTTGGTAGATAATGCGATATATTTCAGTGAAAGTAGAATGTGCTCTTTCAACAATTCCATTGCTTGATGACTGATGTAATGAGGTCATATGGTGTTCTATATTGTAATGGTCGCAAAAATCACGAAAAATTAGAGAAGTGTACTCAGGGCCCTGATCTGATACAAGCTTTCTCGGAATACCATGTAAACTCATGAAGTCTTTAATACACTTTATAACAGCCAAACTAGTTCTTGCGTTGAGTGTAAAAGCTCCTGCAAATTTTGAAAATTTATCCACAATTGTCAAAATCTGTTTGCCATTAATACTATAAATATCTGTGTGTACTACATCCAATGGTTTGTCTGGAGTTTCAGATACTTCGAAACAATTCTTTTGTGGGTTTCTATCGTATTTGCATGTTTTACATATGTCGCAATCATTTATAATTTTATTGATTTTAGATTTCATAAATGGAAAGTAATATTGGCGTTTTAAATGTTGTAACGTTTCGTTTACGCCTCTGTGGTTCGCTTTTGAGTGATACTCACGTATGATCTTGTCTTGATTATCCTCAACTGTTACATCTGTTACTCTTTCAGTACAGCGAAGTAATTTAAATATTTTCGATTGTGAGAAGTACTTAGAAAATATGTTTTGGATATTTAAGAAGGTCTCGTTATCGGTAAAAATGGCAGTTAATTTTTTAGGGGGAAGGTATTTTTGGAGGATATCCAGAATGTCGTTTTCTTTGAATGACGTCGCTCTAATTGTTCGTCTTACTTTTTTACGGAAAAGTATTGAAGTGACAACTGTTGGTTTTTTGTCGGATTTCTCAAGAATAAGCTGACAGTTGAATTCGTTTAAAGGCTTTTCGGATATGGGTATACCATCTTCCAAATTTTCCTCTGCGGAATGGATTGTTGTTCCGTTATTACCTTGCTCCGAAAGATTGATCTCGTTAGCGTTGATATCAATCTGTTGGGACTCAGATAACTTTACTCGACTCAGTGCATCAACATTGGAGTTAAGTTTCCCTTTTTTGTAGCATAATTCATAGTCGAACTCTTCTAGCAATAATCGCCAACGAATTAGTTTGGAATTTGGATCTTTCAAACTAAATAGCCACGTGAGTGGTTTATGATCGGTAACGATCTTAAACCTTCGACCGAAAAGATAAGGGCGGAAATATTTCGTTGCCCAAATAATTGCCAGGAGCTCTTTTTCGATTGTCGAATAGTTACATTCTGAGTTCGTTAGGGTCCTACTTGCAAAGCAAATTGGTTTGTCAGAACCAACAGGGCCTTGCGAAAGGACGGCACCTAGTGCGTAGTTACTCGCATCTGTTGTTAATACAAATGGTTTCGTAAAATCTGGGTATTGGAGAATTGGTTCATTCACTAGCAGATCTTTACATGTTTCGAATGTTTTTACATAACGTTCGGAAAGTACAACCCTGTTTCCTTTTTTCAAACATTCAGTCATAGGTTTTGTAAGACTGGCAAGATTTCTTATAAATTTCCTATAATATCCAAGTAGGCCCAAAAACGATTTTATTTCTTTTTGTGTTTTCGGGAGCGGAAATTCCTTGATAGCTTTTATTTTAGATGGATCTGGTTTTACACCATCAGTCGTGACAATATGGCCTAGAAAGGATACCTCTTTTCGCAGAAACTCGCATTTATTCAGCTGCACTTTAAAATTGGTTTCCCTTAATCTTTGACATACCAAACGCAAATGTTCAGTGTGTTCCTGGAGTGATGTGGAGAAAATAATTATATCATCTAAGTACACTAAACATATCTTCCCTTGGAGACCCTTTAGAACATTGTCCATCACACGCTGAAATGTTGATGGGGCGTTTTTCAATCCGAAGGGCATTCGTAAGTACTCGAAGTGGCCACCTTCAACCGTAAATGCTGTTTTATTTATATCCCGTGGATCCATTTCGATTTGATGAAACCCACTTGCAAGGTCAAGCGTGCTAAAGTACATGCACTTGCCAAGTTTGTCAAGGATTTCCGTAATGTTTGGGAGTGGGTAGCGATCACTAATAGTTTTGTCATTAAGTTTTCGGAAATCAATAACGAGTCTCCACTTTTGTTTCCCGCTTGAATCTTTCTTTTTCGGTACTATCCATACCGGAGAACTCCAAGGAGAAAAGCTGTGACGAATTATACCCTGTTTCAACATATCGTCAATCTGTCGGTGTACTTCTTCCTTATGTACGAACGGGTATCTATAGGATTTCGTATAAATTGGTGCTTCATTTAGTGTCTTAATTCTATGTTTTATTTCGCTAGAAAAAGTGAGCGGCTGCCCCTCTTGCAAAAAAATATCTCCAAATTCGCGACATATTTTAAGAATGTACTTCCTTTCTTCAGTGTTCAAATGAGATATGTCAATGTTCAGACTTTCTGCATCACTATATTTGAGTGGCTGTGAATAATTTTCCTGACAGCCAATATTGAAATTATTCATTTCAACGAAGTCCTCTTCCGCATATTTTGACACTTTAAGTGGTTGTTCCAAGAAAAGGGTAAATTCATCATTGGATCCATTCACTACTTCCATCAAACTGAACCAATTTTTAGCCCGATAGATCCCTTCAGGAATGTATATATTATTGTTCAGTATGATGGTTTTTGTGTAAATATCACCATCTCGAATGTCAACCGGAAGTTTGACTATCATTTTTGTACGCGAAGGAATGGAATATTTGTCGGATGCGAAATTAGGTTTAAATTCCAGTGGGATTATTGCATTATTTGTTATCAAGGTTCCAGTGGAAAGATCGACTTTGGCTTTTAGATTAGACAATGCATCCAAACCAAGTAAACCATCGAAATACCCATGGAACTTGAATAAAAGGAATCGCGTGTTTCCAGGTTGATGGAACTCGATGAAGTTTGGGAGAACAATTTCTTTGTTGATTTGATAGTTTTGTAAAATTGTTGTTACTGTCCGGGGTTTGATATAGATAGTATCCCTGGGATCTATAAATTCCGGGTTTATAAATGAACATGACGCCCCAGTATCGATCAAAAATTTAAGTGGCCGACCAAACGGAGATGAAATGTTTATATACGGAAGTATAAATCCATGTTTATTGACATCTATATATCCAACTGGGTCATTGAGGCACTTATCATAAAATTTTCATCATCCACAGTATAATCTACAGACTCATTAATACTTTCATATTGTTCATCGAAACGCTCATTATTACAGGGGGCTGATGTTACATTTGGTACTGTTTTGGTTTGTGAATTAACTTCGTCGACATTGTGAAGAGCACTTTCTGAATTAATAGGTTTTTGATTTCTTTGAGTGCTTTGACCAATATTTCTCCTGAAAGGGGTACTATTTTGAACTCTTATGTGGCTAGAGCCGATATCCATTGGTTCCGAACTAGTTTGTTGTGGTTGATATTGTTTTTGTGCAACCTTTGATTGGTTAGAGAAAGAGTGAGATACTTTCGGAGCTTGAGATGAAAAAGAATTAGAAGAAGTTTGTATTTGCGATCTTTGCTGAGGGAAACGGTAAGGTTGCATTAAATTAGCACCGGGTGTGTTGCGAAGTTTTGTAAGAGATATGTGCTGCTCTTTGAGACAATATTCGAAAGCCTGTGCTAAGCTACTGGGTCTCATTGCCCTTATTATACTACCCAAAGGCTCTAATAAACCTACCAGAAAAGTATTTGCACACATTTCTTCGTAAAGACTTTTCTTCGCCTCTATAACCTTTGAATCACCTTCATGCATCTGAATCTGATTCATCATAATACACTGCATATCAATAACTTTACCATAAAATGTTTCTACACTACTCTGGCCTTGGCGAAGACTATGAAGATCTCTAATAAGAGTTATTTCGTTTCGTTTGTCAGAAAAGTGTAGGATAAGATTTGTTTTAATTTGCTGCCAGTTAAGTGGAGTACGATACATAATTAAAATTTCATTGGCTGGGCCAACTATTTTATTACGGATAGCACGTAATAGAAGCTTTCCGTATGGTGTTCCGTCCGAAATACCAATATATGTTAAAATTTCTTCGACATTTTCAAAGAAATCGAACATTTGGCGGGGATTCCCATCAAATTTTGAAAGATCTTTGATGGGGTCCGGTATCCTCAATGAATTAAAAATATCCAATGAAGTAACGGTCGCGGGAACAATAGATGCCGAAGCAGTTGAACTTTCTCCAAGTGCACTAGATCCAATGGGGAATGCACCGTTATTGCCAGTCGCCATTTCAGGTTTTGGAAGATTTTCGCACGAAAAATATGGAAATTTCGATAATTCTCGGAGGTCACTATGTGGTACAATATCTTTTCTGACAAAATCGATCTTTTCGCTAGCGATATTAGCACTTAAATCACTTGCCAGAATCGAAACTTCACTTTCACTGTCCAAATGATTGGAACTTCCTAAATCGTTTTCCGCGAAATTTCTTTTCTGCACAATATACGGCTTAGTACGTTTTGTCGGCATCCGAGGAATATATTGGGAAATGGAGAGAAGGAAAATTCAAATTTCACTTACGAAATATTCGTTGACTGATGATTTCGATAATCCGTCGAAATTAGGTGAACGTGATAAATTATTAGATTTTTCGATAATCCGTCGAAATTCAGTGTTCCTTGGAACGGGCTCGTTGATTTATCTGTATGGTGTTCGATAATCCGTCGAACAAAGATAAAAAAAACTCGGCTGCGCCAGTTATGGATTAAACGAAAACCACTCGGTTTGCTTTCCAAAATTCAACTGATTTTATTTTTACAAAATTTTAGTTCACATTTCAAGTAACTGTATTCTTTCTTCATTTCATTTCAATATGTTTTAACTGCATTTATTTCTATATTTTACATGTAACATACATTCGTATTCAAAACCGGATTTATAAGAATGTTGTCGGAAGATTTATAATTCATTAAAAAAGATATTTATTCATCCAACCACGTCGGGACTCGAACCTCGTACCTCCGGGCCGCCGATCTGGGACAGAGCCACCAGGCCATGGAAGCCATTGACGATCCAGCGCACTGTGCTAGTGTCGTTCGGATCCTAACTCCTGAACCCATTGTTATCAGCACTCACCTTCGCATTCAAATCTCCCATATCCATTACAATGTCACCTTTTGGTGTTCTGCTTTGGATGGCGTTAAGTTGTTCGTAGAAGGAATGGAGCGTAGCACTTTATGCCGGCACCATATTATACGGGATTCGCCGAATCACGAGCCAAGTGGATAAGGCCCGGAACACAATGTGTCGCGCGTAGTACGTAGCTGAAGCCTGCAGCTGTAGCCGTAGTAGAAGCTGTAGTATGAGTCGAATACAAGAGAATACAATGGTGTAGCGTGTAGCATACAAGTCGTCAGTCAAGTCAGTTGTCTTCAGTGAATTGAATGCTAGTATAAAAAAATGACCAAAAAGCGGAAATTAGCCTTGGCAGCCAACGCGCTGTGTTTGTGTTACTTAACATACAAAAGTTTTCCAAACCACAGAAGGCAAAGAAGGTGGTGGGTAAGGCCGACATATCAGTCAAGAAGGAAATTCGGTTTCTTTGAAAAAACATTCTTATACATCAAAGAACATGACGAAGAACTATTCTTTAAATATACTCGAATGAACCGATTCCAATATGATTTGCTACTGCGGCTTATTGAAGCCCACCTTAAGAAAACCTCAATAAGAAAGCCAATAAGTCCCGAATGTCGGCTTGCAGTGACTTTAATGTAAGTGAATGTTTAGTATATGAGACAAACTTTTATGGTAATTGTATATATTACAGATATTTATCACAAGGTGTTTCCATGCACTACCTGGCTGTGACTTTCCGGATGGGCGTTTCCACCGTTCGGAAAATTATATTGGAAGTATGCGATACTCTGTGGAAATTATTGTCTCCAATATATATGCCCACGTTAAACGCATTGGACTGGAACATGATAAGTGACGAATTCTACAGAAAATGGCAAATGCCAAATTGCATAGGAAGTATTGACGGGAAACATATTAAATTAAAGTGTCCTCCAAAGTCTGGCTCAAAATTCTTCAACTATAAGGGAGAATTTAGTATAGTGTTGATGGCTGTCTGTGATGCCAACTACACTTTTACGGCAGCTGATGTAGGTGCATACGGAAGTCAAAGCGATGGAGGTGTTTTCCGCAATTCACCGTTCGGTCAAAGAGTTATATACAATGATATTAATGCTCCTTCCCCACGAAAACTTCCAGGTTCAGATAAAGAAACACCAATGTATTTCGTAGCTGACAGCGCTTTTCCGTTGAGGACTAATTTAATGAGGCCGTACCCAGGGCTTTTGCTCGATCAGAGGAAAGATTATTTCAATCGGCGGCTTTCTCGGGCGCGTCGCATTATTGAAAATACTTTCGGAATTTTGGCTACTAGGTGGCGGGTACTTCTTTCGCGAATTGAGTTTGTTCCCAAAAACGCCGATAAGGTGGTCTTGGCCTGTGTTATCCTCCACAATTATTTGAAAATAACTGATTGTCTTTACAATAAGCACACATATAATCCAGCTGGCTATACTGATAGCTACGATGATGCTGACAATTTAGTATTAGGACAATGGAGAGAAGAGAATCTTAATTTGAGAAGCGTCAGAACTCTTGCTTGTAGTCGCAACAGTGTTCGCCACGCACAAATTGTAAGAGAAACACTAGCAGACTATTTTATTAACTAAGAATTGGCATTCACAATAAAATTTCTTCAAATTGGAAAACTTTTATTTCATGTATTTTTTTTTTTTCTATTTTAATTTTACAAAAAAAAACCTTTTCTTTTTTTCCATTGTAATTAACAATCTTGAATTTTAGTTCAGTTTTTATTTAAGATTTTGTTTCCAATGATTTTAGAAAATAAAGTAATTTCGATCATAAACTGGCTCATATTTGGTTATTGTTTTATTAAAAAAAAAAACGCATTACTTCCTAACAGTCGCATAAAATCAATGTAGTTTTGGATAATCATTACATAAAATAAGGCTTAATGATTATAAAATAGCTACATTTATTTTTAGTCGACTGTTGGGAAGAAATCTTCCTCTTCTTTATTCATGAATTGTAGCAATTTCACTTTTAATTCATTCTTTTTTCTTAGTGGGAACTTCTTTATTTTTTTGGTTAAAGCTTTACAAAATAAAGTATCTTCATCCTCATCGCTATCGCCGGTAGATCGGATATACGAATTGACGGAGGTTATTGTTTCTATAAGCTTCTTCTCTATAGCAGTATCACAGATACGTTTTCGCCGGGTTGACAACGAGCGGGTGGTTGTTGATTCCCCTGAGTATTGTTCAAACAGAACTGATTCGCCATCTTCACCGCCTTCAACCTGCAGTGACGGAGTACTCGAACAGGCTTCAGTAATTAAATTCTCACCATCATTCATAGATATTGACACAGATGTTTCGCCTTCTTCAAGTCCTATTTCGGAAACAGTGTAATTGCAAATTGTCCTGCTTGAGATCAACAGAGATCACTGTTATTGAAAATAACTGGCGTGTACAATATATGCTGCAAGCACTTACACTCTTGGTTTCATATGTTCCTTAAGAAACAATAGGTTATTATAGTACCTCCATCTTTCTTGCGGCTCTCCGGCTTCCTGCCCAGACGTGTATTTCTTCGAGTTCTCCCTTGAGAAAGAGTCTCGCAGACCTTTCCATTTACGCTTGCATTCCTCAACTGAAAATATTGAATCATTGCATTCACCCATTTTAATCCAGGAATGTACATACTTAAAATAAACACGGCAAAATATCCCAAATCTCTATATTGTCCAAGATACTTACTACCTATTCCTGTCTCTTTACTAATTTTTGTCCAGCATTCGGCCTTCTTTTTTCTATTTTTATAGTCTGGATGACCTAAATTCCACAGGTAATCGTAACGTCTTATCACCTCTATCAAAAGTTCTACGTCACACATATTACTTCCAAAAAAATACACACGAAGTCGAAACAACAGCTGTCTGGCTGTAAACTGTCACTTTATAGCTTGTGGCTGTGGCGCAAAGTTAAAAAGTTTAAATAACAAACTACAGCTTCAACTGCAGCTGCAACTACAGCCGCGCATTGTATTCATTCTCATACAATCGCAATTAATTTACTTTTGACGTTTTGTGGCGACACAAGCGCTACAAGCTACAACCACACATTGTGTTCCGGCACTAACACATTGTGCACACCCAAGCACCGTGCGTCTCTCCCGTCCAGCGATTCATCGAGTGAACAAAATGCTCCACGAGTGCTTGATCGGAATTCTTTGCATTGGATGAATTTCGTTCACTCGTAGGTGCTTGGATGTGCACAATATGTTATCCACTTGGCTCGTGATTCGGCGAATCCCGCATAATGTGATGCCGGCATTATACTTGTGACGTTTCTATTTTTGGCTGATATTCGCTTTATAGTTGAAGAAATCATGCGCTCTACGGCCTTCTAATCTAGTGTCCAGGAGAGTACGCACATTCCAGAAACCAATATTTTTCATTGAACGATAACCAAAAGACGTAGGTAAGCGGTGAGCCAGTCCTTATCCGAGGATAGTTGATGTTTGGTTAGCATATACAAATTTCGGATGATGCAAATTGCTGGCACAGACATCCTGTCCTTCTTACTCGCCTTGTGAGACATGCCGGGAAAGACCCAGGCATTATTCTTGCGCCCCACACCACATGGGCGGATTTAAAACTTGTCGGTCTGTTGGTGGCTCTGGTTTGATTTCAGGTCGAAATATTCGGAATTTCGGTCCGAATCCATTTTCCCATAAATTCCCCTGTTCTGTATCATTTCTTTGCTGCTATTCTGTTCTAGACAGAAACGCGGCTAGTATTTCACCAGTAACCAGTAGCATATCATCAAATAAAATAAAAGAAAAGAATACTTTTAAATTTTTTTATCCAAAATTACTACTGCTCCATGCAACCACCCTGTCCACGTGTACACCGTGTAATTACACCTCCTGAGTTTCAGCCCCGCTCATAGGGAGAGATGCAAATTTAACGATAATTCGATATGATATACTCGTAGTTGAGTGCATTATATCCTATTTCAACTATGAGCAAAAGTGGTTTAGACGGGATCGCGACATGAAAGTTAATGGCGTGGAAATGATAAAATTAGTGGTATCAATGTTATTGGCTGGGCTTTTTGGCTACGAGAGATTATGCTTTGTAACCATTTTTGACTAGATGTTGATGCGTAAAGTGGGAATATTTAATATGGGTACTTCCCTTTTACCAATGCTATATATGTATGTAGTTATAATGTCAACCGCAAAACAAAGTATACAGGGTGTCCGGAAATTGGCGCATAAACGCCCTGTCATATGATTCCCCATGGAATTACCAGCAGAAAAAAAAATATGAAGGAGCATTTTTTCGAATTCATAATTCTTTAGCTCTCTCCCTCTCTCTCTGGATCCTGTCAACCCCTTGTGGGGCTTGGGGCATTAACCACGCCGACTTTCCACCTCGTCCTGTTCGCCGCCATCGCCTTCAACTGTCTCCACGATTTGCCTAATGACTTACCCTCGACCTCATTGATCTTCTCCAGGTGTTTCTAGGTCGTCCAACGCGGCGACTTGCATCGGTTCCCTGTGGGTTCCAATCGAGTGCCTGTTTATGGTAGCAGTGGTTTCCGGCCGCTTTTGGAGTTTGTGACCTATCCATTGCCACTTTCGCCTTTTTATAGAGGTGCCTACCCTGTCCTGGCCAGTAATGAACAGGAGGTCGTCGTTAGAAATGACCTCTGGCCAGCGTATGTGCAGGATGCGCCGTAGACACTGGTTCACGAAAGTTTGCAATCTAGTTGTTATCGCCCTGGTCACCTTCCAAGTTGAACAGCCATAAAGAAGCACAGATTTTATATTGGTTTCGAAGATCCTGAGTTTGGTACGTCTGGAGATGTTGTTGTTTTGCCAGAAAGGAGTTAAACTGAAAAAAGCTGCCCGAGCCTTATTGATGCGAGACTGTACATCAGCATCTGCTCCACCATCTGCTGTAACTACGCTTCCGAGGTAGCAAAAATTGTCCACTTTTTCCACCGTCTGCGTCGAAACACAAATTTCGCTCTGTGTTCCTGGATCCAAGCTCAAGTACTTAGTTTTGGCAGCATTGATTTTAAGCCCCGCATTGCCTATTTCGCGGTGCAGGGCATCCGTCATTATCCGTCGATATATTTGAGAGAAGACAAATATCGTCAGCGTAATCCAGGTGTTGAAGGTATTCAAACAGGTTCCATCTGATACCTTTGCTCTGGTGTTCTGTAATCCTTTAGCGGATACAGGTATTTACATTTGTTATGAAAATTTCCCAACTTACATTACTAAAAACACGATACATATTTGGAAAACTAGGCTAGCAATAGTGCTCAAATTAAACGTCAATCCCATCCAATACGTTGCTCTAAGATATGTACAAAATTGGTTTGGTGGCAATTAGGCAACCTGTTAATTGTTATAATGTAAAATCAAAATTTTCATTTTGCTCCGCAAATAAAATTGGTTGCAACCACAATTTTTAGGAATTTTTTCATACATAATATACTCGCACTTACCCTTTTCATACAATTTTTCTTTATTTTATAATGGCCAAATCGTGTTATCATCATTTCATCCTAATTTTGTTAATTTCTGGCAATGATAGCCCTTTGAATGTAAAAAAACAGGCTTTATTTCTAGTAGTCATAATGTTTCGTATCAAGCTCACCTTTAGGTAAAATAAAACGAAATCAAATTTCAAATTTCAATCTGTATCGTGGTTGAATCCGCTCGTCGAAGACCCGTGGCGCTTGATTCACTCTGGATGAAACAAGCCGGCCTAGTATGAATTTATTTTACCTGGTTCCGGGCTTTTCAAAACCCTCATAAATCACACAGCAAAGAAAATGCCGCAACATTCCAAATACTAGGTAGGCAAGACACAAAAAATTGGTCTTTTAACGGAATCTTTGATATGATATGTCCATTCTTTTTTGGTGGTACAGACAGGTATAAAGTAAATGCCATGAAGCAATCCCAAAGGATGAGAAAATATATAAGGGGAAAATAGCACTTATTACCATGTAATACGTACTAGTTTCCCAAGACATTTTTCGATTTCGTTTTTTTACTTTTAAAACAAGCACTCAACGACAGGAATAGGGAAAATTAAAAAATAGCCATTTTCAAATTGCTATATCTCGGTTATTTTTTTATTGAATCGAGTTGATTCTTCAAAAGTCCTCAAGGGATTGACAAAAATATTTTTACCAAATTTTAACCCCTAGGACCATCGAGATCCGAACTACAGAAGGTTAAGAAAACCAAAAACGTGAAATCGTTGCGTCGCGTAAACAGTGTTTCTTGGTGGATTTTCGTTTTTCTTTTCTTAGTGGTCAAGATGCTCCCGCGTTCGTAGATCCTTACTTAAGGACTTAAAATGTCTTTTGCAGTACTCCAGTACATTCGCCTATTCACTCCGATTCAGGAGACACGCTTATTTCCTAGATTTCACTTCATGTCCAAGAAGGTCTTGACTGACCAAATCGTTAGAAATACCTGCAAAGGGTTAACAATATCTTCAACTGTATTCCAGTGCATTGGGATCATCGCCGCGATTCTGGACCACGGAAAATGGCTGCCAGACTTTTTTCTTTGAAATATTAAAAAAGAGAAACTTTATAAAACGTAACATTTTAATTTGATTTGATCCTTCTTTCTGAAACTATTGTACATAAAATTTCATATAAACGAACTTTTTACCGGTTAAAAAAATTGCCGTTATTTCAAAAATACAACCGTTCGAATTTAACTTACTTAAAAAATTGAAAAATCTGTTTTTCACCAAAAATCCAAGTGATTACTTTGTAACGGTACTTTGAACTGACAAATCTGCAAAGTTGACAAAAGATGCCCCATTATGTGAGTTTTATTTCCGTATATAAACATTTAGGACTTGAAAATTTGCGAATGTAACGTTTTAAAGGTAAAAAACGTGATTCTCATGTAAAGCAAATCACATGATATGATCAAGATAATTATGTACTAACAGTGCCAAAATAATGTGGCAAAAAACTTTACATTGGAAATTTTTCTGGCCAAAAATATGTCATAACGTACTTGCTAAGCTAACGGTTATTTTAACCGTGAATGCTTGTTATTTCTAAATCATGCTTGCATTTACTCGCAAGTTCTTCAACCCGCCAGTTTCAATCGTTCTGCATAAAGTAAGCTATTATTATTACATAATTAATCTGTTGTTATTGTATTATAAAGATTACTAAGATTCTACCAGGGAGTAATATTAAAATTGGTATTACTGTTATAACACTAGGCGTACACGCCTATTATAACTTCGTCCTTTGGGAGGTATAGTGTTGTTCCCGATTAGTATAATACTCGTATACTGGTTGTGAATATGCCGATATGGTATTCGTATATGGCGTTACTGGAGGGAACGGATGTGAGGCAGTTTGGGAGACGCTTCCTTCTTAGACAACTTCCGAAAAGTAGGACATTTGCTGGAAAGTTCCGAATTTTAAGAGAAACGGAAAAAACGCCTAACCACCACACCAACAATCAAAGCGAACCCTCAACAAGGAATCAAGACGAGATTCTTAGGCACTTTGATGCGAACCCTGGTCCAAGCACGCGAAGGGCTGGACTTCAGTTGAATGCCCCGCGTATGGCGGTTCAGCGGACACTCCACGCCGACGACCAGTATACGTATCATTTAACACAGGTTCAGGATCTATTACCTGCAGACTTTGAAAGGAGGACAACCTTCTGTAGGTGGTTTTTATATAAAATTGCAACAGATCAGCATTTTCCGAGGAAAGTGCTATGGACGGATGAAGCAACATTCACACGGAGTGGCGTGTTTAATTCGCGAAATACGCATGTCTGGACTCATCGGAACCCCCCCACAACACAACTCGAACTTTCAGCTACCAGCATGAATTTAGGGTGAATGTTTGGATAGGTGTTCTCGGGGATCACCTTTCCGAATCCATATTTCTTCCTTATGCTGTGTTTTGCTAGACAGCGGCTGGGCGATTTGCGTCTGCGGCTCGAGAGCAATTGATTCATCATTCAATGTCGGGGTTTTGTATGAAAATAGTACTATGTAGTATGTTGGGCAGGTTGTCTATGCAATCAAGGATTTTTATATGTACGTGAGGAGAATGGATGGAAAGAGACGAATGTACTGTAGATGTAGAGTCCTTCGGTGGCAGCAAGGACATTCGAGAAAGGATATTTTTGGCAGTGAAGCGATATATGGGGAATATGGGTGTCATATGAACCGGGATGAAGAGGTGAATGTCCAGGAGTAGTGTAGATGGAATTCCGGATCCTTCGGTGGCGACAAGGATATTCGAAAAAGGATACTTTTGGCAGTGAAGCGAAATACGGTCAATATGTGTGTCATATGAATCGGGGTGGACACCCGAATATCCAGGAGTAGTACGGATGGCATTTCGAGTCCTTCGGTGGCGAAAAGGACATTCAAGAAAGTCAAGTGAAATATGGGCAATATGGGTGTCATATGAACCGGGGTGAAGAGGCGAATGCCTAGGAGTACTATGGATGGCATTCCGGATCCTTCGGTGGCAACAAGGATATTCGAAAAAGGATATTTTTGGCAGTGAAGCGAAATACGGTCAATATGGGTGTCATATGAATCGGGGTGAACACCCGAATATCCGGAAGTAGTGCGGATGGCATTTCGAGTCCTTTGGAGCGAAAAGGACATTCACGAAAGTCGAATGAAAAATGGGCAATATGGGTGTCATATGAACCGGGGTGAGGAGGCGAATGCCTAGGAGTACTATGGACGGCATTTCGAGTCCTTCGGTGCCGATAAGGATATTCGAAAAAGGATACTTTTGGCAGTGAAGCGAAATACGGTCAATATGGGTGTCATATGAATCGGGGTGGACACCCGAATATCCAGGAGTAGTGCGGATGGCATTTCGAGTCCTTCGGTGGCGAAAAGGACATTCAAGAGAGTCAATTGAAAAATGGGCAATATGGGTGTCATATGAACCGGGGTGAAGAGGCGAATGCCTAGGAGTACTATGGATGGCATTCCGGATCCTTCGGTGCCGACAAGGATAATTGAAAAAGGATATTTTTGGCAGTGAAGCGAAATACGGTCAATATGGGTGTCATATGAATCGGGGTGAACACCCGAATATCCGGAAGTAGTGCGGATGGCATTTCGAGTCCTTTGGAGCGAAAAGGACATTCACGAAAGTCGAATGAAAAATGGGCAATATGGGTGCCATATGAACCGGGGTGAGGAGGCGAATGCCTAGGAGTACTATGGACGGCATTTCGAGTCCTTCGGTGCCGATAAGGATATTCGAAAAAGGATACTTTTGGCAGTGAAGCGAAATACGGTCAATATGGGTGTCATATGAATCGGGGTGAACACCCGAATATCCAGAAGTAGTGCAGATGGCACTTCGAGTCCTTTGGAGCGAAAAGGACATTCACGAAAGTTGAATGAAAAATGGACAATATGGGTGTCATATGAACCGGGGTGAAGAGACGAATGTCCGGGAACACTATAAATGGCATTTAGAGTCCTTCGGTGGCGACAAGGACATTCGAAACAGAATATTTTTGCTGGTAAGGCGAAATATGGGCAATATGGGTGTCGTATGAATCGGGGTGAAAAGACGAATGTCCAGGAGTAGTGTAGATGGCATTTCAACTCCTTCCGTAGCGAAAAGGACATTCACGAAAGTCCTGGTCCGCACCACAATTTTCGAGGAAATGCTGCGCAAGTAGACGAAGGACTCGAAATGCCATCTACATCTACGCTTCTTCACCCCGATTCATATGACACCCATATTACCTATATATTTTGCTTTACTTGCAAAAAGTCTTTTTCGGATATCCTTGTCGCCACCGAAGGATCCGGAATGCCATCTATAGTACTCCTGGATATTCGCCTCTTCGCACCGGTCCATATGACACCCATATTGCCTATATTTCGCTTTACTGCCAAAAACATCCTTTTTCGAATGTCCTTGTCGCCACCGAAGGATCCGGAATGCCACCTCAGTACTCCTGGACATTCGCCTGTTCAACCCGGTTCATATGACACCCATATTGCCCATTTTTCATTCGACTCTCTTGAATGTCCTTTTCGCTCCAAAGGACTCGAAATGCCATCTGCACTACTTCTGGATATTCGGGTGTTCACCCCGATTCATATGACACCCATATTGACCGTATTTCGCTTCACTGCCAAAAGTATCCTTTTTCGAATATCCTTATCGGCACCGAAGGACTCGAAATGCCGTCCATAGTACTCCTAGGCATTCGCTTCCTCACCCCGGTTCATATGACACCCATATTGCCCATTTTTCATTCGACTTTCGTGAATGTCCTTTTCGCTCCAAAGGACTCGAAATGCCATCTGCACTACTTCTGGATATTCGGGTGTTCACCCCGATTCATATGACACCCATATTGACCGTATTTCGCTTCACTGCCAAAAGTATCCTTTTTCGAATATCCTTGTCGCCACCGAAGGATTCGGAATGCCATCTGCACTACTCCTGGACACTCGCCTCTTCATCCCGGTTCATATGACATCCATATTCCCCATATATTGCTTCACTGCCAAAAATATCCTTTCTCGAATGTCCTTGCTGCCACCGAAAGACTCTACATCTACAGTACATTCGTCTCTTTCCATCCATTCTCCTCACGTACATATAAAGATCCTTGATTGCATAGACAACCTGCCCAACATACTAGTACTATTTTCATACAAAACCCCGACATTGAATGATGAATCAATTGCTCTCGAGCCGCAGACGCAAATCGCCCAGCCGCTGTCTAGCAAAACACAGCATTAACGGCTGAATTCATTCGCGTTTCATAACTTGCTGGAGGATTTTTTGATGCCCGTATCGAAAAATTTCTTGGGCAACTTGGACAGCCATGTGCGTACGAACTCCTCTACCTCGTCGTCGGTGTTGAATCTTTGACCTCCGAGGGCTCGCGCTCGGTGACCGTGATCGTTCGGTCACCGCTCTACGATACTAATCTAGAGCTCGGAGATCAAATCTCGGCGCGATCAAAAACTGCCTGTGAGTACTATTAGAACTCTCACAGTGCTCCGAGCTTGTCAGTATAAAGACGGCGCAGATAGGAGGTGCATGCTAGCAACTTCACTTCCGAAAAGTAGATATGCTATTGAAACGTCAACAAGGCATATAAATGCTAGAGATGTTGACGCACCCATGCCCCTGGACGGGTCAAGGCAATTAGAGAGAGGGCTTCTTTCAGTGGTCCAAACATGTGGTAGTCGCAGGGTGATAAATCCGTACTGTGGGGGGGGGGGGGGGGGTGTTCTAGTACCTCCCACCCCTATTGTGATATTGTATCGAGCGTGAGACGCGCGGCATGAGGGCGCGCGTTATCCTGGAGAAGAATAGCACTTTGCGCTGGAATGCTCCTCCGTTTGGAGCGATAAGCGGGTTTCATGTGTGTTTTCAGAAGGTTAGAGTAGAATGCAGCATTGATGGAATTGTGTGCGCAGGAAGTCAACGTACAGCACTCCCCACCGGTCCCAGAATACAGTACACATAATCTTACCCGCGGAAATGGTTGTCCTCGCTTCCTCCTTCTTCCTCCACTCTTTAGACGACACCTTGCTTTCGGGAGTGTAATAGTGTACCCATGTCTCGTCTGTAGTGAAGATTCGCGTCAAAAAACCGTCCCCCTCCGCCTCGTATCGCGTCAGCAAGCGGCGACAAACTTCCAACCGCATGAATTTTTGCTCGAAGTTCGACAGTTTGGGAACCCATCGCGCCGTTATTTTGCAATATTGAAGGTGTTCGTGGATGATAGACTCTACACTACCAAAACTGATGCCGACTTCAGCCGAAGTGTTTCGAACATTCATCCTACGATCCTCCAAAATGAGTTGTTCTACGCGGCGAATGTTGTCTGTTGTGATGCTGGTTCGCCGTCAACCATCATGCGGCTCATTCTCGACGGTTTCGCGGCCATCTTTGAACACTTTGGAACATTTAAACAGAGCAGACCTACTCACGCACTCACTACCGAACTGATTTCGCAAACGAAGAATTTTCGTGTTTTTAACGCCTTCCGACACCAAAAAACGAATGACAATACGTTGCGCAACGGCGGTCGGCACTTGATGTTCACTCATGGTCGTAGCACGCGCGTGAAACGTGCGTTCGCGACGAAAACTATGCCACACTATTCATAAGGAATCCAGCTATCCCATACTCAAGCCGCGACCTTCAAAATATACAGGCGCGCCATCTACAGCGTTTGTCTCGATCATATTTGAACCGCCCTCGTATAAGTAAAATTCATCTGAAAATAGCGTAAACGTGTTTTATATGAAAATCCGGTTTTTTACCTTTAAAACGCCACACTCGCAAATTTTCGAATCTAAGTCCGTAATATTTATATGCTGAAATAAACCTAACATAATGGGGCAACACTTGTCAATTTTGCAGATTTGTCAGCTCAAAGTACCATTACTAAGTAATCATTTGGATTTTTGATGAGAAATAGATTTAACAATTTTTTAAAAGTTCAAACGGTTGTATCTTTGAAATAACGGTGATTTTTTTAACCGGTAAAAGGTTCTTTTATATTAAATTTTATGTAGTTTCAGAAAGTAAGATCAAATCTCGGATCGAAAAATCGGGGGCTCGGCAAATTTAGAATTTGTTGAACAAGTCAAGGGTTTTGACATTTAAAAAAAAATTCTATAACTCTGTAACGGTTAAAGATGAAGGGTTCATGTCGTACATTAATTTTAATTTTGTTAGTGTTACGCGTGCAATTTTATTCTGCTCTTATCTGAACTGTTAAAAAAAACACGCCTATTATACCCTATCAGCTAAGATTCCGGAATGCTCCGAGGAAAACACGAGGAACACTACTAATACTTTTTGTCGAAAATAGATGGGCAGTCGGAACAAAATTCCTGTATTTACCTCATTATGTGAATACGTGTGAGGTTCCTTTTTACTATGAATTGGTCCTGAGAATTTTGCAATCATTCTCATAGATAAGTAGTTGGTAATTACTGCTGAATCGAATGCAATGATTCCTATGGATAATTTGGATGAAATACAATCGGATCGGATGCGCTTGCGTTTGCGTTTGCACATCGCATGGACGGGAGTTCGGCGCTCTATCTACAATTCTAGACTGTAAGGCCGGTTTCACATGGAACGCACGATACACGAGATTCTAGCTGAAAGCACCAGTGGCGAGCGAGCTTTCATACGAGTGCAATTTAAAATTAATCGTCGCATATAGAAAGCTCGCTCGCCACTGGTGCTTTCTGCTAGAATCTCGTGTATCGTGCGTTCCGTGTGAAAGCCGCCTAACAGCGTTTTCCCACTTGCCGACATTTTCCCGGGATGCCGGCCGACATTCTTAAGCTGGAAACGCACAGTGTACGCTGGAAGCTTAAGACAGGGAAGCTCCGTACACCAATAATACACGATACGACGATCGTGTATAGGGGACAATTTAATTTCCTCACGGTGTCTCTGAGCGATTTTGTGCGAAGCTTTCTTTGTATACGAAAGTTGTGCATGTACATTAACTTTCACAATTATTTAGATAAGGCAATTTCTCTCTAAAAATTCGAATGACGTCCGAATAATAAATTTTACTCAGACCCTATTTGCTAAGTCCCAAATCATTAATCTAAATAAGAGTCAAAACACCTCATAGCGAAGGGCAAGTATTTGAAAAGGAGTTGGCAAGGTGAAGTCAGTTGTAAGATCATTTGCACAAGAGATCATAATGCAGACGAAATTAAAAACATATTCCTACATGTAACAGGGAAAATTATTATTCTTCTGCACTGTCGGAACATAATTAGTTATTCCAGCAAATGAAGGGGCTCCTAACAACCTGTGTTTTGTCGTGAAAGCTCAATGCACGATATTGTGCTCGTATATTGGGGAAAAGCAAATTTACGTAGCAAATTTACGAGCACAATATCGTGCATAGAGCTTTCACGGCAAAACACAGGTTGTTAGGAGCATCTTCATTTGCAGGAATAACTGATTATGTTCCGACAGTCCAGAAGAATAATAATTTTCCCTGTTACATGTACGCATGTTTTTAATTTCGTCTGGATCCTCTTGTGCAAATGATCTGAAGAATAATAATTTCCCCTATTAGATGTACGTATGTTTTTAATTTCGTCTGCATTATGATCCTCTTGTGCAAATGATCTTACAACTGACTTCAACTTGCCAACTCCTTTTCAAATACTTGCTCTTTGCTATGAGATGTTTTGACTCTTATTTAGATTAATGATTTGAAACTTAGCAAATAGGGTCTGAGTAAAATTTATTATTCGGACGTCATTTCAATTTTTAGAGAGAATTTGCCTTATCTAAATAATTGTGAAAGTTAGTGTACATGCAGAACTTTCGTATACAAAGAAAGCTTCGCACAAAATCACAAAGAAACACCGCACCGTGGGGAAATTAAATTTTTCCCGATACACGATCGTCGTATCGTGTATTATTGGTGTACGGAGCTTAACCGTCTTAAGCTTTCAGCGTACACTGTGCGTTTCCAGCTTAAGAATGTCGGCCGGCATCCCGGGAAAATGTCGGCAAGTGGGAAAACGCTGTAAGTTAGGGATGGGCCGTACCGATATTTTTGAGTAGCAGTTCCAACTGTGACTTTGACTGGCGAGTAACAGTTCCTGCTTACCGGTCCAGTTCCTGTTCCTGATAATCAAAAAAAAATAATAAATTGTCGCGTTAATGCACGTATTACATACAAAATATGATACGCGTGGCGATATCTCATGAATCTACGCTACTCATACATATGATATTGCTCCAAAATCAACTCTATGCATTTATTGTACATTCAATCCTCATACCAGAATCGTACATTCAAAAATCTTCGAAATCATACAAATATGATTTCTTTCAAGTGCCACTTTATCAGCCTGTTGCAATGCAACCATAAAAAATCATAATACGATACGTATGAGATGACCATACACATCTGTGACTGTGACCAGTAGTCACTGTGACTAGAAGTGACTGTGACCAAAAGTGACTGTGACCAAAAGTGACTGTGACCGAAAGTCACTGTGACCAAAAGTCACTGTGACCAAAAGTCACTGTGACCAAAAGTCACTGTGACCAAAAGTCACTGTGACCAAAAGTCACTGTGACCAAAAGTCACTGTGACCAAAAGTCACTGTGACCAAAAGTCACTGTGACCAAAAGTCACTGTGACCAAAAGTCACTGTGACCAAAAGTCACTGTGACCAAAAGTCACTGTGACCAAAAGTCACTGTGACCAAAAGTCACTGTGACCAAAAGTCACTGTGACCAAAAGTCACTGTGACCAAAAGTCACTGTGACCAAAAGTCACTGTGACCAAAAGTCACTGTGACCAAAAGTCACTGTGACCAAAAGTCACTGTGACCAAAAGTCACTGTGACCAAAAGTCACTGTGACCAAAAGTCACTGTGACCAAAAGTCACTGTGACCAAAAGTCACTGTGACCAAAAGTCACTGTGACCAAAAGTCACTGTGACCAAAAGTCACTGTGACCAAAAGTCACTGTGACTAGAAGTGACTGTGGTAAGTGGTAAAGTGATTCTGCATATCGTTGCATCATTCTGAACGTTTTTATTTTCCGGTCGCTTAAGGCTGGTTCGCATTTGGCTAACTAGTTTAGTCAAGTGGCGAGTAATTTAGTAAAGTAAATGTCCGAACAACAACATTTTAGTCAAGTAATTTAGTCACTGACTAAACTACTTGACTAAACACTTTAATCATTCTACTGGATTTTTTCTGGCGAGTAGAGCCCCCCACCACGCTTCACTGTCCACTAAACAAGTGCGAACATTATGATTTTAGTCCAGTTCATTAGTGCATAGCTCCATAGCTGCCGCGCCGCGCCGTTAACACTAGTTACTGTACTGTACAGTTTGGTAAATTGAAGTGCGAACGATTTTCGATGAGTTGCTACTTGCTCAGATACTTGCTAATTGCCACTCGACTAAATTACTGAACAAATGCGATCAAGGCTTTATGCTAAGTGATTTTGAAGCAACAACTTGTGTAATTTGTGGGTCATGGCAGCGTGAAATGCGGCACTGCGATAGCATTCAAAAGTCGTGGTTTAACAAACGGTTTGAGCAGCGGCGTACCGCTGTGTATAAAGGCATAAAGCGCGGTTTCAAATATGTATAGGTACATGGTGTTAAATGCAAGCTCGACGCTAAACTTGCCACGGTGGCAGCCACCGCGGTTTGTTTGTTTACTATTCAATTTAAAGCGCGGGCTACACGCAACGACTTATCCATCATTTTGTAGCAACGACACCATTATCATTATCGCCGCTGCCATCTTATCAACAGCGTGTGAACGGAAATCGAACGTTTTGTCGAATTGAAGACTTCTCCTCAATAATATTACCTACAGTATAAACTGGCAAAAGTACCATCACAATGTAGGAAGATAGAAAACAAAACGACAAATCGCAATCGCAACTAAATTTGTACGCTCGCATATACAGAAACGTAAATATATTGTATGTATGCATACGCATATGAACTCAGAAATAAAATCTTGCGAAAATGTCGCAGATCACTATTCGAAGACATATTCATTGAACACACCACATTAACCACTATCTTGTAAAGATACAATCATAGAAAGAACAAAATGACAAATAGCAGCTTCAATTATCCTCTCATCGAGACAAATGAATCTCCTCGGTTCAAACTTTCGATGCGATTGACAACGATATTGTTATGATTTATGGATACGAGTACATCTGAGACACCTCTACGAGTATACGCGTTTCTTGTTGGATTTAAGGCACGTTTTCTCAATGTACGATTAAAATTTATCGTAGGAATAAAGTGCCTGCTAGCACAATTTAATTTTCTCAAAGGAACCTTATCTACCTTTTAAAATTGATTGGTCCTTCACCAAGCCGCCGCTTAATGGCTTATCTAAATCAAATTCCCTTTGAAGAGAGAGTATCAGAGGAAATGAAAAAGAGCGAGAGAAACGAAGCAATTCGGCACAAGTGAGGAAGTAGGAAGGGGGATGGAAATTTGACATCTCTTTTGCTTCTATATGGACCGGGCGGGTGTTCCCCGGCAGAGAGACAGACTGGAAAGTTATTGTTCCAATAGTAGAAGTAGGAGTGGGGATGACATCTAACGTGCTTCCTGTGCTTTTATATAGACTGCCTGTGCTTTTATATAGACTGCGCGGGTGTTGCGCAGTGGAGAGCGTGTGTCTCTCTGTTTACTTTTTACGACTGGAATTGCTTCAAATAGATTAGTATTGAGTATATGCGGATTGCTCCTCCATAGTTATTCTCTATGCAAATTCCCAATACCTCATAATCGAATCTAATTTTATGCAAAACAAGTCCAAACACCGCATATTCGATTCAAACTTTATGCAAAACAAATTCCGACACCTCATATTCGATTCAAATTTAATCCGAGACAAAAACTTACACAATTTTAAGATGAGTTGCATAGTTTTTGGCTTACTCAATTGCCCGAACCTTTTGTGGGGCATAGCGCGTCAACTGTTCCATGTGGCCCAGTTGACGCTTCGTCGGCATAAACTGGTTTCGGAGAATGCAGTTGCCAGCATGCACCTCCTGCACATCCATGGCCATGAACGTCGTCGTGGGCGGGATTCAAGCCCGAAACACCGGTAGTCAAACATGAGACTGATGCCTCCTCAACACACTGCGCTACCGGTCGCCATCTAGTTTTTGGCTGGTTATTTATTATTGTATTCGTATGGTTCATGACCTTGATAATTTAACGGGCGTACGAAAAAATGGAAATATGTATTTATCGGATAGTTTGTGGCTTGCATAAGCTCACGTCTCTGTTAGCTATCGGGTAGCTTAGCGAGACATTGAGAAAATGGGCTAATTTTCTATATGGGAACGTATTAATGCAGTTGCGATTGCGATTTGTCGTTATGTTTTGTATTTTTCTACGTCGTGAACGTACCTTTGCAAATTTCTACTGTATTTGTTATGTGGACAGAACGTCAGATTTCCGTCCACACGCTACGACAAGATGATAACGATGTCGATGCAACAAACTGATGGACAAATCGTTGCGTGTAGACAACATTCCGAAATCGTTGATACAAAATGATGGATAAGCCGTTGCGTGAAGGTACTAACCTCCGTTTTTCGTGCGGATTTTCATATAAAAATTGTCAAAAATCCGGTTCCTACGAAATTTTTCGCTTTTCTCGGTACTCAGTTCTTCGTACGAAAATCTTATACACAGCCAAAAGTCTCCACACCGTTGTGGGCAGGCAATTTCCACGCAAAAACAATTATTTTGCATTTTATTTCGTGGAAAACCGGTCGTTACAATGGTGATCGCTCTCTTTGAAGTGAGAAGTGGAAATTAAAGTGTCATATAGAGCGCCGCGGATATATATTGTGTGGAAGTTTCCACTATCACTTTTTCGTGGGAGAGATAAATGCGACATTTTCGCACGAAGAGGTTAGTACCAGCTTTTAAGGAGGAAAACACTCTTTTCAACAGGAGAGAGTGTCCGTGACGCAAAATAGAACCATCGTTAATGTTTATGCAAACATCCAATAAATCAAGCAAGAGTGTAGACAGTGCATATAGAAACTTCATTTCATTTTTGACTTAGGCTCGCAATGACCCAGTCCACTTTATTCTTAACATATAGAAACTTGTAGGGGTGAGTAACACGGCAATTATACTCATATGCTTGGCACTGCCTCATCAAGTTCGGCAGGAATGCCGTCGAACCTGGCTGCTCAGCGCAATAATTGGAGCGACTATTTCTCCTTTTTTAGTTTTTGTGTCGGCTTGCCGCATGTCAGTATCGCGCCTAAAGGATTAAGAAACGCGTCCACCGGGTCTCAATGTGGCTGGCAGAAGACCGTATAACATCCCACCGAACAAGTTAAAAGATTAAATTTTAAATTTTCTTTTCAGAGGAAATGTCAGATCTCTTTGGATGGGAGTATGTTGGGCATTGACCTCTGGAACTGGAGTAGCTGTCGCCCTTTTATTGGGGGCCACTGGTCCGCTTATAGGTGTAGCCATTTCCGCTTCACTACTTCCGCCGGTGGTAAACTGTGTAAGTATGCGATAATTTCTATTAAATAGAACGTTTTCATTTACTCTGATTATTACGTTTGAATGTATAAACACATGTCCATATTAACTATTCCCCCATCATGATCTTCTACAGTCAAATACATATGTACAATCCACGATTTCCTCTGCATAAATTAACATACTTCTTAATACGGATGAGTAATTTTTCAGCATATGCATGTATTCCCATGTCAGTGCACTTCAATTGATCCTATTTGACTTAATCCTATTCCCAACAACCATTCTCACCTAACATACACATTTTGGTACCTGTAGAATATGTCTGAAACAGCTAGTTCCACGACGAATGTTGGAATATGGTCTCTGCTCTTACAGCTCATTATGTAGATTGTTAGTAATACGACCGACATACGATACATAAATAAACCTGTATTGTGTAGCACACCGTCGAAACTCTTGAGAGCTCAATGAGTTCCTAAGGATCCTTTATTGAATTTCCATTTTCATTGATTTCACCAGCATCTAATTTCAATTCAGCTCATTCATTGAGTGCCAAGATACATGTGAATAGTGTGCGTGTGCCTAGCAAAGCAAATAACGAGCTTGTAGGTCAACCAGACAAAAATGTCTCTAATGATTTTGTTTAGGTTTGCTGCCTTTAATTGGATTCCTGGTAGATGTTCACTTTGTTTTTGGGTACACAAATGATTCAAATCCTATTCATTGAACATGGATTTTGTCAACTGGCCTATAGAGTTGATGATGTCACATTAATTTTATGGTTATGGATGAAAAAAAAATCAGGAAATTTTGAAACTTCGCATAGTTATTTGATGGTGTTGGTACCAGGAGTACCTACCCTACATCTTACTAAACATCCCCACAGCTGCGGGTGAACTGAGGGGAGTAGGTGTTCAATCCATTTCCTGCAGCACCATGGCGTAGAATGTTTTAGCAAAATTTTCTTGTGTATTCTATCACTTTTAGCTTAGATTTGATGGAAAATGTATTTTTTTCTGCGCCAGTTGCTGAGAAAAAATGGTTCACTGAAAATGTTATTGGTTTTTGGTTGGTTGGTTTGTTTTTTTTTATGGTGTCATTGACTGCGGTCCTACCAGCGGAACGGAAACAAATTTTTCCTTCACTTTACCCTCCGGTAAAATATGTATTGACAACTGTCAATATTTGTATCTGAAAATATTCCTCTCCGGATCTGAAAATACTCAGATCCAAAAATTTACATTTGGCCGTACATATTTTACCGGAGGGGAAATCATATGAAGGAGAAGTCTGTTCCTGATCCGCTTGCAGAACCACAACCATTTACAATTTGCATGAGGGGTAGAAATAAAAAAGCGGTATATTTTACAATATTATGTTCATTAGTATGAAACACCAATCTAATTTAAGAAAGTCTGTTAAATGACGCTTTTTCCACCTAAAAGTGAAATAAAGTAAATTGACATTATTTCGTTTTCAAAAGTGAAATAATGTCAACTACCGAAGTGCAATAATGTCTACTTATGAAATGAGGTCGTGGAGCTTTTATGGTTAAAAAGTAGAGTTTTCTATGGTTGCTGCACCCAGATCGAGCGTCTAAATAGGATACTGGGGGTCGCGATTCCTTAACGGCAGAGGAAGCATAGCGGGCTGAGCCCACATAAAATACTATTGCACCCAGAGCGAGCGGAGCATTCATATTTTTGCGATACTGAGGTTTGTGATCCGTTAAGCGTGCAGCGAGCGTAGCGAGTAGGACCCACAAAAGAGACTATTTTGCATCGAAATTATTCACAAAAGGGACTATATCGGACTATGATTATTCATTGTAAATCTTCCAAGCACACGCACTACTGTGAATCAACAGTTGCTAGTGTGGGCTTAAGAGCGTTACTCCATTGCAAGCATAGTTGAGTGGTAACGCGCTCCTGCGATACAAGCAACAATGCGCGGCAGATCCAAAGTTAAGGGCTGCATGAACATTGGTCCAGTGTAAACGCGTTTGAGCTGAGCGGCTACAAGCGTTTACTTGCGCCAGGCGATTCGCACACCAGATCAAAAAAAAAAAAGAAATTTGTATTACCACTCGTTGCCGCGCATTGCTTGGAGGAATATATTTGAAATAAATTTTGTGTGTAATGGAACAGATAGTTAAGCAAACTGATGCGCTAAGACGCCTGCAATCTCTCTCTGTCGCTCGTAGCCGCCACTCCCCATAGAAGGGAAATGAAGGTCGAAATATTTTTCTCGTTTGGTATAGGCAAGTGGGGTATCGTAAGAAAGGTACCGTCGAGTATATTCCATTTTTGGAATTTTCTTCAAATTTGAAGGAAGGAGAGAAAAGGGAGAGGGAGAAAATACGAGTATGTGATCCGAGTTTATCCAGCGCCATTTCATTAGTATAGAAAACTAAAAATTATAGAATTTTAAAATCTTGTAAAAAAGGTTAATAATAGTATATTTCTATAGTTGCCATTAGCAAACTCCTGCACCTCTTAAACACACCCGAGGTCGAAAATATTGATAACCAATGATAACCAACATCACAGGCAATAATATCTCTAAGTTTCATTGAAATCAAATAATATTTTATAATAAAAATAAAATAAATAACTGGCACAACAGTCCAATTGTGAACCATGGCCTCGAGATGAGTTAGCATCATCTCATTTTCTAGATAGTGACGGTGTGTCTTATGCAGACGTGTGTGATTATCAAAACGCTCAACCGAGTTATTTATCCCATAAATGGGTACTCATTTAACAGCTGAGTGGGGTCATAGTCCGGCACGTAAATCCCCTTTTTATCCAAAACTACCGCATTCAGTAGGAATCGAACCGCTAAGCGTTGGGCCATCCGGACTAATAATATTTAATAATAGTACATTCATTTAAAGTTTAAGCATTTTGACACTATCCATACAGAAAAGACGAGCGACGTGCGAGTACTACTTGTATGTTGTTTTTCGTAGTGCGAATTGCAGTTATTTAATGAACCAATTTTGGAAGGGTAAAATTTGGTTGGGGCTGTGATTCTAAGGCCCGTTTTCTCAATGTCTGATTAAAATTCAAACTCCAGTTAAACAAACATTGAACGCACCCATCTGTCAAATTTTACAGGGAAAACAGCAACAAGAACAAATTTTATCTCGAGTTTCAATTTTAACTGGACATTGAGAAAACGGGCCTAACAATAGTTGCTTAACAATTTCTTTTTAGGGTATTCCGTCTTAAATCTTACAAAATCGGTCAAATGTCTGTCTGTCCGTCTGTCCATAGAATATCTCATGAATGGCTGACCACATCAAATTCGGTGAGACTGTGTGGAAATGCCATATTTTGCTAGAGAAAGCGATGTGTTGTAATTGGCCAACTTTTACGCGAAATTAAGGTCACATTTTTTTATCCACTGGTATAGGCAAATGGGGTATCGTGAGAAAGGTAATGTTGAGTACATTTTATTTTTGTAATTTTCTTGAGATTTCTAGAAAGGGGAAAAGTGGGAGAAGAGGAAATATTAGATCATAATTCGTCCCAGCCCCCTCGCATTTCGACGGCCGTTGCACTTACTAATATGAAAACTTAAAGGAAGGTGGTTCCCAAATAGCATAGAAAGTAATGCGTTTTGTATATCTTCTCAAAATAATTTAATAATAGTTTATTTCTATAGTTACAGTCAGCACACCCCTGAAACTCTTAAAACACGTCCAAGGTCAAAAGTACTGATGGCCAACGATAACCTCGCTCTAGGGTATGCATATTTCAACCCGGATTGAATAAGTATTATGTTTTATGATTGAATTAGTTAATTTCTTTCAACGCTGAGTGGCGGGGAGCTTCGTAGCCTAAAGCGCGATCCACATGCAACGATTTATCATCATTTTATCGCAAAGACATCGTTGTCATTATTGTTGTCATTTTGTCATTAATTCCTTGGACGGTGGGTCGATGAGTCCAACAACAAACACATATGGTTTTTGCCGCCAGTTTTACGTTTTTACTAGTAAATTTGAGCGATAGTTTCAGTCCCGACCGACAGAAAAATTAAAGTTAGCCCTCTGTGTGCCAGGTGGGGTGGAATGGAAATATCATTCCATTTTTTATTAACAGAGAGTTAAAATAAATCATGAAAAATCCAACTGAGTCATACTTATTGCATGTATTTGGTACACTTATAAGAACATAGTATTTTGCTGAGGCGTGTGTTGCATACCCAACCTGGTACACAGAGGGTTATTTAAATTTTTCTGTCCGTCGGGACTGAAATCATCGCTCCAATTTATTTTACTAGTGAAAACTTAAAATCGCGAAAGGAACTGTTTTTTGTTAGTTATTGGACTCGTCGGCTCACCGCCGAAAGGATTTAGTGACAAAATAACAGTGATAATGACAAGGATGTCGTTACGATAAAATGATGGATAAGTAGTTGCGTGTGGATCATGCTGTAAGTTCTTATGCCAAGTACTGTTGTCTTCTCGCCCGGATCTCGTTATAAAGGTCCCGCCTTATAAAAGATTAAAAATGCCCTTCAGGCCAGAAGTGATTAATGGACTATTTTCTACTCCGTTCTTCTTCAGATTGTTCAACTTATTTTATTTAATGGAAGCTCCCCGCCAAACAGCGTTACAGGAAATTAACTAATTATAAATAAATAAATTACTGGCGCAACAGTCCAATTTGAACCATCGCCTCGAGATGAGTTAGCATCATCTCATTTTCTAGATTGTGACGGTATGTACAGAGGTGTGTGATCAGCAACACGCTCAACCGATTTATTTGCCCCATAAATGGGTACTCATTTAACAGCTGAGTGGGCTCATAGTCCGACACATAAATCCCCTTTTTTTTATCGAAAACTACCGCATTCAGTAGGAATCGAACCGGGGCTCAGTGCGTAGAAGGCGAAGGTGCTATCCGAACTACAATTACAAATTAACTAAGTCAATCAGTGTTCAACATGCATACCCTACAACGAGGCGCGAAGCTACGAGTACTTTGGCGATATTGTGTTCAGTTCATATCAATCCTTTTTGTGGCTGAAGAGTTTCTCTTGGCGGGGAAGGAATTTTTTACAACAGGGTTGTTTTTGGGAGATATCATATCTTTATGCACAGTAGTGGTAGTAGTAGTCCGAATGGCGCAACGGAGAGCACGTTCGCCTTCTATGCACTGGGCCCGGTTCGATTCCTACTGAATGCGGTAGTCTTCGATGAAAAAAAGGGATTTACGTGTCGGACTTATATGCTGTACAGGGATGGAGTGTGGTAGGTAATAGGCGGTTTTTACAAATTTTATATCATGTGAGATTTGGATATATAGATAATAGGGGTTGTATGATGCAAGATATTAATAATACCTACGGGGATGTAAATTGTGTTTAAAAAGAGATCCGTGGAATAGTTAAATAGCAGTAGTTGCATTACAAATCGAGTCCAAAAATTGTAAGATGAGGCCTATTTAGATTTTGGCGAAAAAGAACCAATTTTAAAGGATTGAGTCCAAATAATAATAAAACTGAAAAACAAAATAGACAACAGAATGGTCTCATGTTTATGAGAAAGTTTCGCATTTCATGAAGTGTCGGGTTTCTCTGAAAGCCTGCGCAAATACACTATACATACCAAATATCAATATATAAATTAAATATATAACTATAAATATCATACGAAATTATCGATTATCAACCCACGAAAAAACATAAAACGGAGTGAGATCATAAATTTCGGAATCCTTTTATTGTTTTCGTTTGTGAATTGAGCTTTTTGAGACAACACTGCACCTTCTGTCCCTCAAATATATTGTATTTGTTGTCATATGATCTGCCTGTAGGCTTTTTTTTACGTTAAAAGTGCAATTTTAGCGTATTTTATCAATTCTAGGAGAAGACGGAACAGAAGAATCCCCTCATTAATGATGCTTCCTTTATTAGTATCTTTTTCGTGGACGCAAATTTGGAACAGATATGATTTTGCTGAATGTTCGATAACAGACCTCAGTTATTAATTTTTCGATTAGATTTGCTAGATTTGCTATGCAACAGTTGCAAGAATAGCGTTTCATATGCTGTATATTTCATTTTCTCATATAGGTAAATAACCATGCATCATAAAATATTCAGATGGCTTAAAATTGTCGTTTCAACAATAAGCACACAATTCTTTCAAATTTCTTTTTCCACCTTACAAAAATCTTAACATGACCCCTCATTTTACAATTATTTTTGAACCATTTACACGCAATCATTCCAGTCGAAATTCGACTGCAGTCTCTAGAAATAAAGCCCCGAACTGAAAATTATAGAAAAATGAAATTTAATTGGTTACGGCCAAATATTTAGCTCAAAATATACATAGCTGTAGGTATCACACTTATTGGCCCGATTAAACACTCACAATAGATCTGCGTATCACGAAAGCAAAACTTTCTCTAACGGACATACAGGACATCGTTTTGTTTTTGGATTCAAACTCTTTCTCTTTACGGCGCTAAATCATAATTTTTTTTATCTCCTCATAACATTTTTTTTCAACTTGTTAAGTGGACTGCTACTACTACTTACTTTCATTTTTTCAACTCGGCGCTTATAATTTTTTCAAATCAACGCTCATAAGCATGCAGCATAAAAATTAAGTACACTTGGATACTTGATTCATATTTTCAATTCGACGGTTTATTTATTTCGTGAGTATCTTTTCTAGACGGCTCCACTCACAATCCAATGAACGCTGTTCCACCCACAATCCTATGAAATGATCCTTAGCGGATACATTTACCCAAGTTTGGTCATTATATACATGAATCGAATCCCCGCAAAGCCACTACATTATATACATGAACCGAATCCCTGCAAAGCCACGAACCGCTGATCCAACGCTGTAGCAAATACATCTGCCCAAGCTTGGTACATCTGCCCAAGCTTGGATTCTAAGCTCGCAATGTTTTTCGCGGATTATAGCTAAAGTATTTCGCCAATTTTAATAAAATATAAAATTTGCACACCTTCGAAAGAATACCTTTCTAATGGTGTATAAATCATTAAAATCGGTTCAGTAGTTTGGGAGGAGTTCCCGTCACAAAATTCCCATACAAAAATTGTTAGCCTATTAATATATAGATACGTGTATTAACATCTCAATAAGCTCTATCTTTAATAATATCATGCATTAAACAACCGACCTCCTCGAAACACTTGAAATATGTACACATATACACTATCGGTGTGTTATGTCTTCTGAAGATTCGAATGACTTCAAAAAAGTTGGTAGAACGCTTCTTGCTAAGAATATCATTTTTCTAGTTCAAAAGACTCAAAGTGCTTTCAACAGTAGTCTATTGCATTAGTCTCATCACCTGCCATCATATGATACTCATCTTGCATAGATATCGCTTTTTTATCAAGAACATTCTTTTTCCCGTCCAAAGGACTCAAAATGCCTTTAACAGTCTACTGCATTCGCCTCACTACCTCCAGTCATTGCCTAGACATCGCTTCCTTGCGAAGAACATCCTTTTTCCTCTCCAAAAGACTCAAAATGCCTGCAACAGTAGTCTACTGCATTCGCCTGATCTCCCCCAGTCCTATGATACCCATCATCCCCCCATATCACTTCTTTCCAAGAATGTCCTTTTTATTCTTCAAAGGACGCAAAATGCCATCAATCCTGATCGAAGGACTCAAGATGCCATTAAAACATAACTCCAGTGCATAGGTCTCATTAGCACGATTTAGAATACACCCTTAGCTTTGGTTTTTGTTTCATTTCATAATAATAGAGTCCTTTTGTCCTGACGCACATCTCCAGCAGAACCAAAATATAATCATTTTGCACTTAATAGCCAAAGAAAGCTATGTACCAAACTTAGTTGACCAACGGACCAAGGGTAATGCCTGAACGAATTTTTTTTTTATTGAAATCATTAAAAAGGCTTAAGCGAGAAACTCTATGAAATTTCACATCTATAGATGTACCTTTTTATCCATTGATGGCCCTTGGGACATAGTCAATCCGTGAGAAAAGAAAGCAGACCCCGATACACTCCCGACGAGGCTGTAGCCCTGTCAAAGAACAACGAGAACGACGAGAACAAGAAAAAAACAAGCTTGCCGAAGGTTTGATACCCATTACCCTTCACACTTCGAGTACCTTCGTTATGTTTTGTGGTACATTTGCTTTTTTGAAATTAGTAGTAAAGCTTGTTCCGATTTCGCTGTTCCTATAAGAGGTATATGAAATAGTGGGCCGATTTCAACCAAATTTAGGAACGTGGCTTAGCAGTCAATACGATTGAATAAATATGCAATTTCGTAAAGTTATCTTCAGAAATAAAAAAAGTTTTTCTGACAACAACTTACTTTTGGGACGGTCGTTCCTATGACAAGAAATAAAAAAGTTTTTCTCACAAAGACGAATTTTTGGACCGGTCGTTCCTATGGCAGCTATATGACGTAGTGGTCCGATTTCAACCAAATTCAGGAATGTGATTTATATAAAGATACTATTGACTAGTGTGAAATCTGAAAACGATATCTTTTGAAACAAAAAAGTTTTTCTCACAAAGAGGAATTTTTGGACCAGTCGTTCCTATGACAGCTATATGACGTAGTGGTCCGATTTCAACCAAATTCGGGAATGTGATTTAGCTATAGATACTATTGATTCCTGTGAAATTTGAAAAAGATATCTTTAGAAATAAAAAAGTTTTTCTCACAAAGACGAGTTTTTGGACCGGTCGTTCCTATGGCAACTATATGACGTAGTAGTCCGATTCCTTTGGTTCCGACATATATACTGCGTGCGATAAAAAGAAGGCTTCGTACAAAATTTCAGCTTGATAGCTTCAAAACTGAGGGACTAGTTTGTATAGAAACAAACGGACAGACAGACAGACGGACAGACGGACAGACGGACAGACGGACAGACGGACAAAGCTTAATCGACTCGTCTCATCATACTGACCAAGAATATATATTGTTTATATAGTCGGAGATGCTTCCTTCTGTGCGTTGCAAACTTCATGACAAAGTTAATATACCCTATCACATCCGTGAAGGGTATAATTAGCTGTCATATCTCGGGTGTTTTTCCTCGTACCGAAATTAAATTTGCAACCGGAGACAATGATTATACCAAATGGGAGCCTCCACAATCACCCGGGGCCGGAGTTACAGAGGTCCGAAAACCCGTACTTGTTGTGTCGCTTAAACATAGTCTTGGTTACTTATCCAATTTTTTTTTGTTTTTTTTTTTCGGTTTTTTTTGCGTTTTTCTTTGGCGTGCGGGACGCTCCCGCTAATAATGAGTGGGTTCAGGTCGCGCAACGTTTTAATTTCGGTTACAAACAGTTCGACTGATTTTGCTCGTGGACGCTCCGTTTCAGTTTGCGTTTGATCAACCAAACATCGGGGAAATTAACCAGATATTTTTCATGGTTGACTTCCTGTCAACTGGTGGGTAAGGGGTATTGGCGTATTTGACAGTTCTTAGTTAACGTATTGCATGTGACTGTCCGGTGGTGTGGATTTTCGTTTTCGGTTTCTTGATTTTTACATGGCGTCTTATGTGTGTATTTACACCGGAGCAACACAAATTTGTGGCGATTTTGCAGTGCTTTTAATTTTTCCTCAAACCGTCGCGAATTTAATTGAAGTTTTGTTTGAAATTCAATAGCGAATCGGCTGTCGGCTGTTTAATACATGACAACTGCAAAACAAGTCGTTCGAGTGAAGAGTTGATGGTTGGGTGGAGGGGAAATCCTTACCGCAATTACAACGTTGTGGAACGTGAACGCAGGCAATACTATACATTCATTTAAATTTGGGTATTACGACACTATCCATACGAGTGAGAGTACAAAATACTCGTGCTTGCATATTGTTTTTCGTTAGCGAATTGTAGTTTAACCATTTCTGTAAGGGTAAAGATTGGTAGGAGAGGCTAGTCGCTGACTCTATTATTTTTTTTTTATGCAAGTTTGCAATTTGCAATGTCGTCTTAACATGAATGGGTAAGCATCTCGAAGAGTAGGACAGTTTATCTTGTATGCATACATATCTGTCCACATCTACAGTACAGCTTTTCATATTAAAACTATTACTTTGAGAATTGACACATGCAGTCTCTTTTTATGAATTGGCATGTAGGATACTATATCAAGGGCAAGACTTTTAAAGTGTAACTTTTATAGCGACGACGCATCGATGGGTAGTGAATCGAAAAAATATACTTATTTGATCTGCCACCCAAATCAGTGAAGCGCTCGCATCGCTGTGGTACAAGCTCATATATGTATTTGTATTGTACATAATTTTTAAATTCGGTTTTTTGGCCATAACTTCTAAACTATAAGGAATTTCGGATTTTTGACGAAATGAGTGAGAGGGAGGGGATAAAAAGCTAAATCTTTAATTACAAAATCCAGAATGCAGCCTTAACAAGATTTTTAAAAGTTACACTTTTGACGCGCGGTAATCTTAGCACGCATTTAATTTTTAATTATGGTGTTTTTATCCATCTGAGCGGTACCAAGAGCAGGAAGCCAATATTTACATACCAAAATAAGCGCTTGCCTAAAAACCGTCGGATTGCGGGCGGAGGCCTCTATATTCCGGATTCATTTATTTTTCAAAGTGAAATAACATCAAATTGACATAATTTCACTTGACGTTATCACACTCCACCCAGATGAACATGATATTTTTTCAATAAATATAATGTACTTATGTGAATTACATTTTTTTCATCTTCGTCTAATATTTTCGCCTTTTTGGGGTGATTATATATCCAATGTTTTCTTATCGAGTTTCATCGAGCAGAGAATTTGGCAGCGTCGTCCTATATGTGTCTGCATATTGATGTTAATGGATTTTCGATTAAAGATAATCTCGATTTTATCAAAACTCTTTATTCCAGTCGGCAGGTACTAAAAATGAAACCGGAATATAGAGGGCTACGCCCGCAATTCGAGGGTTCTGTAGCAAGCGCTTATTTTGGTATGTAAATATCGGCTCCTGGCTCTTCTTGGTACCACCCAGATGGATGAAAACACCATAATCAAAATGTCTTATCCATGATATAGTAGCTTACATGCCAATTCCATTGTTCCGCTTTCTTCAATTTAATGAATATACCAAAAATGGAATATACTCAACATTACCTTTGTCACGACCCCACTTCCTGCCAACACCAGTCGATAAAAAATTTGATGTTAATTTCGCCTCAAAGTGGACGCCCCCCACTCCAAGGTTGGCCAATTACGACACATTCCTTTCTCCAGCGAATAATAGCATTTCTACACATTCTTACCGAATTTCTTGTGTGTAGTTTCAGCCGTTCGTCAGATATTCAAAGTGGACAGGCGCACAGACATTTGGTTGATTTTATAAGAGTTTTATTTTTACTACAAAACCCGAAAAAGAGAAATTTTATGAATAATTATTATTATTGTAGAATCACCGCCCCCAATCAATCTTTACACTTTCAAAATGGTTAATCAAATAACTGAAATTCGCACTACGAAAAACAACACAACATGCAAGTAGTACTCGCATTTGCATGAGGTCGGTATGTGTATTTTTTGTATGGATAGTGTCAAAATGCCTAACTTTAAATGAATGTACTATTATTAAATATTATGTGATTGTGACGAAACTTAAAGATATTATTGCCTATGGTGTTTGTTATCGTTAGTTATCAATATTTTTGACTTCGGATGTGTTTTTGGGATGCAGCGCCGTCCTAACTGCAAATATAGAAATGTACTATTATTAACCTATTTTGAGAAGATTTCGAAATTCCGTTATCTTTATTTTTCTATGCTAGTAAAATGCCACCTTTCTGTAAGTTTTCATATTTCTAACTGTAACGGTCTGGAAATACAAGGGGGTGGGACAAATTGTGATCACACATTTTCCTCTCTCCTTCCTTTCTCCTTTCTTCAAATTTGAGGAAAATTTCTAAATGGAATGTATTCGGTAGTACCTTTCTTATCATACCCCACTCGCCTACAGCAGATGAAAAAAAAGTGTACCTTCATTTCCCCTCTATGGGGACCTTCCCTTAACCCATTTTGTACTAACGTTAAGACTGATGTCTCTACGCACTGAGCTGTCGGTGGACCCAATAAGTGGATACATAGCATCGTTTCTCGCCAATGGTTCGTCAACGAACAATATTAGTTTCAGAATTTAATTTTTTGACCTCACACAAAAAAATTTATGATTAAAAATGTAATATTCGTAATATGCAGTTGCTTTACTTTATTAAGCTAGAATAATGTAAATTAAAATTAATCTGTTCAGCGTAAAATTGGAGAAGACGTCGTGTCGTTATAACATAGCCTATTCCTTCCTGAAATGTACAATATTTGAGCTAGCGACGCACTTTGTTACGATATAAGTAACAAGGCTAGAACTTTCACTACAGGTTCGTTGTTATGCAGGAATAAGAGAATGAGAAGTCGGGCCAACCCAGCAAAAAACCCGGATGCATTACACAATAAATAAAAAATTCATAAGCACTCATTGGTTGATTAAATTTTTATGTTTACTGCAACAGCTAGGGATCGAACTTAAGTCGTCACACTTCAGATCAATCGGCTAATATTCAACGATAGTACATGCGTTGTAGTATCATACAATGCAGTTTTTTTTTGCATTGTTTCGCTTATTTTGTCCCTTCCTCCGTAGTCTCTAATTGCCTTGACCCCTCCAGGGGCATGGGCGCGTCAACATCTCTAGCATTTCTATGCCTTTTTGACGTTTCGACAGCATATCTACTTTTCGGAAGTGCAGTTGCTAGCAGACAAGCTCGGAGCACTGAGAGTTCTATTAGTACTCATACTCACAGGCAGTTTTTGACCGAGATTTTTTCTCCGAGCTCTAGATTAGTATCGTAGAACGGTGATCGAACGATCACGGCCACCGAGCGCGACCCCTCCGTACTTGTTATTTCAAATTAGAAAAAGATACCATAAATGCAAAATACTCGTCCCCTTTGAAATAACAGCCACCATGGCTATAGTCAGTGAAACAAAATTGAATCTTGCGTCTTTCGTCCTTTTCGGACCATTCCGCAAAAATTTAACGCAAACTTGTTTTTGACTTCTGCGGCCACTAAACACATTACGCCATAAAAAGTCAGCCGTAGGGATATTATTGACATGGATATGTCTTATAGCTGGGGGTCATCCTAAAAATCTGTCCGTCACACGAAATGTCTGTTTTTCTACTCGGGGGTCAGAAGAGGAAACAAGCCCATTGAAAAATTTTCTTTTCTGGTTGTGCATGTCGTTTGAGTGAAGTGGTCGTTGTGCATGGCTGTTGCTTGTACATCCGCGCGGGGGGCGCGCTTGCGGGGATCCTGTGTGTACATGTTGGGATCCTGATTTGATAGCGATAAAGGTTGACGTTGTGGACGGGAAGAAATAACATAGTGTACGGGTGAACAGGCGCTCTCTGTGCTCTCTGTCCCACGCTCTCAGTCAACGCGACGCCATAATCAAAACTCCTGCATACACGCCATACCATAATTCAAAATTCTCAAAAATATAGCGTACGCTCCGTACTAGCTAACTTGACTAGGCCCCCAGAACACGTCGCAAGAAGTCGTCTGCTCTCCTCGCTCGACATGCTCACACGCAATTTATGGTCTCTGTATGTATGCGAAATTTCGCTCAGGGCAGCGGACCTCCTCCTCTCATTCATTCATATCATTCTCATTCTCACCATTTCATTAAGCAAATTGTGCACTCCCGACATGCACATGCATAGACCCAATCTGAGGTCACAATGAATGAAATTCCATTTTTACTCATTATTTAGGTCAAGGACGTCCAAGGACTTTCAATGACCTTCAATTTCTGCCAATTCCCATTCATCATTTAATAAAATAGCCCGTATTGTACTATCTGAATCACTAGGGTCCCAGAAAAAGTAGCAAGTAGTCAGTTTGACTAACATTTGGACATGCGCAGACGTAATTTGAGAGTGTGTACATTAGATAGTTTCCGCCCCCCGAAGAAAGGGAGCGAGAACCATCGCGGATGAAGTTCATTCTATCCAAATCGGGTGATCCAGCAACTGTGGCTGTGCATTTGCAATGGCGGCGATTTGAGGTCTGACTGGCCCATAATGTGCGCCCCCACTACACGTGCAATAAACATATCATAAAACAAAATGGCGGATTCGTACTGCGCGAGTTAAAATCTCCTAAGCCCCGAAATAGGGAAATATTCGTCGCAGGATGTAATAGTTCCCGGCAACTCATCGTGACATGATGTACACTCAGAGGCCTGCAGAAGATCAAATGCAATCTTCTGCAAAAATTCCAAAATTGTTCTTGTGCATTCTCTTTGTGCGTGTGTTGGAATGTTTTGTTTACTTTTGTTAGTTTCCCTTTCTGTTTGCCGGACACAATCGCATAGACTCGCACGCGTTACTTGGGAAACGGATTGTGTGTCGGACCCGGACTGTTGATTAAAAGGGCGGGATGAGGCGGATAGTGTGGGAGCGATTTTGCAATAGATACACAAACACAATACACGTCCGATTGGGAAAAGATGGTGGGAAGCGTGATTGCGATTAGCAGAAACGTACTCAGAGAAATGTCGATAGGCTGCAGTCTGCAAACTGTACCGAACGGGTAGATGGAACAGGGTGCACGAGAGGAAGTAAATATTGCACGCACGCGATGCAAACGAAAACAAAACGATCCCGCGAGAGAAAGGAGCCCGAGCGGACAGGACAAAGCAACAGAATTTATGACGAGTATCTACACTGCCACCAGATACATCGGTATATGGATATGTCTTGTGCCTACCGAAAGCGTGGGACGTGTTTTTTCGAATGATTTCATCCAGTATAACTATACTGGGATCTTTATAAAACTTACGTCGATATCTTTAACACAACAGGTTCCACGCAGTCGGTAGTCATAGACATATCCATGTTCCGATGTATCTGCAAACAGTGTAGATACTTTGTATCTTTTTTTACAATATTTCGAGCCTAATTTTGGCGAAATTTCCGGGGCTATAGCTTGGATGGTTAAAGGTTAAAAGATATTGTGTTTTTAGTAACGTGATAAGGCAATTAAAAAAATGCAAGTACCTGTAGCAGCTAAAGGGTTAAGAATTTGAAAAAAAAAGTTCCTTAATATATTTTCCTGAAAATTTCATGAGGAATCACGTGGCAGTGTGGTAGTTGCGGGACACCCTGTATATAGGATAGGAATCTGTGATAGCTACAAAGCATACGTATTTATTGGTTTCTAGGATGGTAACATACGGTTGGTATGTAACATACCTAAGTACACTAACCAAGAAAAATATTCTGGAATAAGACGGGTATCATACTTATACCGTCAAGGTTAAAAGGTAGTATGTTTGAGGCAGCTTAGCCACAGCCAACACGGGAGCTACTTGGTTAGTACCTAACGTTGCTGCTGGTAGGTGAAATGCTATTCCGACCTTGAAGGCCTTTTTTTAATTATACCTTCTTCATATAATTCTGTACCGCCCATGCGGGGGCTATGATTTTAAATTTCCACCCAATGAATTTTTGTTTTGCTTTAAGAAATCCATCACAATTTACTCGAATTTTTGTATACATAATGTACTTGTCCTGTTTCAAAAAGTAATTCTATATTAAATTACGAACTAATATTTTCTCCTCCCCCACTGTTCGCCTTTCTACAAATTTCAAGAAAATGCGAAAAAATGGAATGTACTCAACATTACTTTTCTCACGACACCTCACTTGCCTATACCAGTCGAAAAAAAAATTAGACCGTTATTTCGCCTCTATGTGGACCCTCCCCCTTCCGCTCGTTTAAGTTGGCCACTTACGACACAGCGCCTCAAGCCAATCTTTACCCTTTCAAAAATTATTAATTAAATAACTGCAACTCGCACTACGAAAAACAACATGAAAGTAGTACTCACACATATACGTATGTAGGGATGTTCCGATACTAATCGATATTTCTCAATATCGACACTTTTCTTGCGATACCACAGGTATCGGTACTAGATACTTTTAGTGACGATACTACATGGTATCGGTGCTTTTAAGCCAATATCGAAATCCGATACTGAGAAATTCCAACTCCAATTGTGTCGTGTCCCAAAACTGTAATAATTAGCTGAACAACAACCGCTAATGAAAAAGTTCCACAAGCTCTCAAGCCACATCCACACAAATTTCATTTATCTGACAACTGCCAGTCCTGTCCTGATCTTTCTATATCTATGGTTTAAGGTTGTCAACGCCAACGTCATTCCTTATTAATTTACTCATCGTTTCGAATCTGAGGTCTGACTATCTGTCTCTGTCTGAAAATGAAAACTTAATATAAAAACTTAGTAAACTATAATATAATATGTATATCATTTCATATGAATAAATCTTCTTTGTGAAAATTCAATTGTTTCTTATCTTTGAAATTATGTATGTATTACATTACAGCATTACAGGCATTTAATGATGTGTGTGCGTTTCTCATGATCATAATTAGGCTAACTTAAGTTAAACTAAACTTACAGCACACAGCGTTTAAAGTTTGAACAGAAATGGTAGGTAGGTTCTATACTAGTGTTAGTACACGATGTACTAGTAAAGGAGGAGTTAGTAGTAGTAGTATCGAAACTCGATACCTAGAAGCATCGATACTTTTCATTCGATAATTACATGGCATCGATACTGGCAATGCGATACCGGTATCGATTCCAGTATCGATATTTATGTACGTATCGAACATCACTATACGTATGTATCAGGCCAGTAGATGTATTTTTTGTGTGGATAGTGTCAAAATGTATAACTTTAAATGAATGTACTATTATTAAATATTATGCAATGGTAATGAAACTTAAAGATATTATTGCCCATGATGTTGGTTATCATTAGTTTTCAATATTTTTGACCTCGGGTATGCTTAAGGGGTGTAGGGGTGTGTTAACTGTAACTATAGAAATGTACTATTATTAACCTTTTACGAAGAGATATCAAAATTTTACGATTTATAGTTTTCTATGCTAGTAAAATGCTGTATTCCTGCAAATTTTCACATTTCTAAGTATAACGGTCTCGAAATGCAAGGGGGTGGGACAAACTCGGAACACATATTTTCCCCTCTCCCTCTTTTCCCCTCTTTTCAAATATGATGAAAATACCAAAAGTAGAATAAACTCAATGTTACCTTTCTCATGATACCCCACTTGCCTATACCAGATGAAAAAAAAATTTTGACCTACATTTCCCCTCTATGGGGACCTCCCCTTAAAGTTAGCTTATTACAACGAATCGCTTTCTCCGGCGAATCGTAATAATTCTACATATTCCCATAAAATTTCATATATGTAGTTTCAGCCGTTCGTGAGATATTTCATGGAAAGACGGACAGACAGACATTTGACCGATTTCATAAGGGTTATGTTTTTACTACAAAACCCTAAAAATCAGAGGGAAAGTTTGTTGGTAGTACTGGTATGAAACTCACATTTATATTTTTAATTATTTATTTGCTTTTTTTAGCATTTTTTTGCGCATTTACATTTAAAAAACGTGCAAGTTTCCTTTCAAAAAATAAAATTTCTAATTTTTTACGATCAAATAGAGCTAAGATCATTCGACCCTAATTTCTTAATTTCCGGCAGTTGTGGACCTATGAATTAAAATATCATCAAAATGGGAAGGTAGGAAGGTGAACTGCATTAACGAAAGTGCCAGTGAATACAAAGCGTATATTCGGTAGAATCTTGAACAAAAAACAACAACAAAAACGCATTTTTAGGGTTTTGTATAAAAACAAAACCCTTATGAAATCGGTCATGCGTCCGTCTGTCCGTCTGTCTGTCCGTCTGTCCATAAAATATCTCACGAACCGCTGAAGCTACATGCATGAAATTTGGTGAAAATATGTAGAAATACTATAATTCTCTGGAGAAAGCGATGCGTCGTAATAGGTCAACTTTAAGGGAAGGTCCCCATAGAGGGGAAATGAAGGTAGAAATTTTTTTTTCGTTTGGTATAGGCAAGTGGGGTATCGTAAGAAAGGTATCGTCGAGTACATTCCATTTTTGGAATTTTTTTCAAATTTGAAGAAAGGAGAAAAGAGGGAGACGGGAAAATATGTGGTCCGAGTTTGTCCCCCCCCCCCCCCCTTGCATTTCGAGACCGTTATAGCTAGACATATGAAAATTTACAGAAAAGCGGCATTTCACTAGCATAGAAAACCGAAAATAATAGAATTTTTAAATTTCATCCAAAAAGGTTAATAATAGTACATTTCTATAGTTGCAGTTACCACACCCTAGGTCAAAAATATTGATGGCTGATAATAACCAACATCATAGGCAATAATACCTTTAAGTTTCATTACAATGACATGATATTTAATAATAGTACATTGACTTAAAGTTATGCATTTTGACACTATCCATACAAAAAATACACCTACCGGCCTCACGCATAGATATGCGTGTACTACTTACATGTTGTTTTTCGTAGTGCGAATTGTAGTTATTTAATGAACTAACTTTGGAAGGGTGAAGATTGGTGATTGGTGATCCTAACAATAACTATTCACACAGTTAATTTTTTTAGGGTTTTGTGTCTTAAATCTTACAAAATCGGTCAAATACCTGTCTGTCCGTCTGATCATATAATATATTACGAACGGCTGAAGCTGAACACATAATTCGGCGAGAATGTGTAGAAATGCTATAATTTGCTGGAGATAGCGTTGTGTTGTAATTGGCCAACTTTAAGAGGCGGGGGGGGGGGGGGGAGGGTGTCCACATAGAGCCGAAATTAAGGTAAATTTTTTTTTATCCACTGGTATAGCCAAGTGGGGTGTCGTGAGAAAGGTAATGTTGAGTACGTTCCATTTTTGGCATTTTCTTGAGATTTGTAGAAAGGGGAACAGTGGAGGAGGAAAAAATATTAGACCGTAATTTGTCCCAGCCGCCCTGAATTTCGAAGCCGTTACACAAGTTTGCAATTTGCAATGTCGTCTTAATATGAATGGTTAAGCATCTCGAAGAGTGGGACAGTTTATCTCGTATACATACATATCTATTTACAGCTTCTCGTATTAAAACTATTACTTTGAGAGGTGACAGATGCAGTCTTTTTGTGAATTGGCATGTAAGATACTATATCATGGGTAAAACATTTAATTATGGTGTTTTTATTCAGCTGAGGGGTACCAAGAAGAACAGGGAGCAGTATTTACATGCCAAAATAAGCGCTTGCTACAAAACCCTCGAATTGCGGGCGTAGCCCTCTATATTCCGGTTTCATTTTATAATATTTTGAAAATAGTAGATTTTAGCAAAAAAAAACTTTCTGAGACAACAAATATTACAAAAAAAGAAAAAAAAAAACATAAATTAACAGAAACAAAGACTTCGTGGAAGACAAACGTGAACATCGCGAAATATCTCGTTAAGTATGTGTCAAGTGATCGTACCTATTTGGAAGGATATTAAATTTGCTGAAATATTCAATTAAAATTCTTTTCCTACGTCCGTTCTCTTCAAAAACATAACAATCGAAAATTAATTTTTGTGTTCCAAAAATTATTTCCGTTATTTTTCCGTTTGTGCCCTTAATAGTGTCAAATATTGGATAAAGTATTCATTGGGCGAAGAAAGTCATGCAAAATGAATTTATAGCAAATTTTATTATATTTGATTTTCTATAAGCACGAATCCTATAGTCCCATCAGTTGTAAAGAAAATGATTAAAACCCAATATCGTAAAAAACGATTTCGGGAAATTTTTCGCGCCAAAAAATATTTAAATGTGTAATATCTCCGTAAATAAGCGCTCTACAGAAAAGTTGAATCAGTTTCTTTTAAAGTGCACTAAATTTTTTAATTTTTGATAATCAGCTTCGTGCAGGCATCACTTTCCGAGAAATGGTGCTTTAAAGATTTTATTTCTTTTTACCAAAAAAATGTAAAGAATCTGCATTGGTAATGCATCTTGTCAAATATTGGAAAAAGTACTCATCCCACGAGGAAAGTCATGAAAATTAAGTTTGTAGATATTTTAATGATCTTTAGTTTGATATAAGTGGGAATTCTGTAGGATCAATACTTACGTAGAAAATTGCAAATCAAAAACCAGACCGAAGCTACTTATAGTATAGTTATAACCTAAACTTATTGTATAGTGTATATTGTTTTTGTTACGACGAAAATAACACCTTAAAGGAAGCTCCGGAGGTATAGCAATGTACATATATATAAATGATCAGGATCACCTCTAGTAGTCCGGATGGCGCAACGGTTAGCACGTTCACTTTCTACGCACTGGGCCCCGGTTCGATTCCTACTGAATGCGGTAGTTTTCGATAGAAAAAAAGGGTATTTTAAGATAATTAAATGCATATATAACTCCCGATTAAATAAACATGAAAAGCTCTATCTTCGGTAGATTGCTCGTGAGCATATTCTTCTACTCTCTTAAAAAAATAAAATCGATCAGTTGAAAACTAACGGTAACTTTCTTAGAAAGAACCCCGTACTACCCTACTTTTCAGGTTTTTTCTCTATAACTTTTGAACCAATTGACGTAGACACCTAATTTTTGGCAAGTAACCCTGAGATGAGAAGCTGCTTAAGGTTCTGTAAGTTGGACATAATCAGATCAAAGGAACGCCTAGCTCTCCTACAAATTTTAAAAAAATTTAATATTCGTTTAATTGCGATAACTTTCGATAGAATGATACTAGCAAGTTGAAATTTGGTGGAATGTTGCTAGTAAGACCTACTTGGTCGGTCTTGGAAATAGGCAAGATCCGACCCAAGGAACCTCTACCTCCCCTAGAAATGAAACTTAAAATAAGCGATAACTTTTGACAGAATCAAGCCAGCGACTTGAAGTTTCGGTCAAATGTTTGAAGTGAGATTGAGTTAGTTGGTATTCAAGGTGGGTTAGACCCGACCAAAGGAATCCCTACCTCCCCTTGAAATGAAACTTAAAATAAGCGATAACTTTTGACAGAATCAAGCCAGCGACTTGAAGTTTCGGTCAAATGTTTGAAGTGAGATTGAGTTAGTTGGTATTCAAGGTGGGTTAGACCCGACCAAAGGAATCCCTACCTCCCCTTGAAATGAAACTTAAAATAAGCGATAACTTTTGACAGAATCAAGCCAGCGACTTGAAGTTTCGGTCAAATGTTTGAAGTGAGATTGAGTTAGTTGGTATTCAAGGTGGGTTAGACCCGACCAAAGGAATCCCTACCTCCCCTTGAAATGAAACTTAAAATAAGCGATAACTTACCACAAAATAATGTTAGCCACTTGAAATTTTGGTCAAATGTTTGTAGTAGGATCCAGTTGGCTAATATGGACAATACGTAAAATCCGACCAACGAAACCACTACTTCCCCTACCAATGAAACTTCAAATAAGCGATAACTTTCGTTAGAGTGAGGCTAGAGACTTGGAATTTTGTTTAAATGTTTGTAGCATGATCTTATTTGTTGGTGCGGATGATGAGCTCCGGGCCAAAGCGAAGCTTCGGGCTGGTTAATAATTGGTGTTAACACAACTATTGCTGAATCGTTTTTTTTTGTGTCCCAAAATTGTAAACTGGACCCAGGCAATTAGTGGAGGATCTATCCAATACACGAAAGGATATTTTTATAACTCTGGGCTCATTAAGGAAACCGGGTTGTATCTTTCCCTCAAATAGCGCAACAGTCGAAAAGTAGTGAGTATGGTATGGGGAGAAAGATTGGTAATTCATAAATTTACTGTTTTGGCACCAAAACAAGAAATGTGTGTATTGCAAAACACGCCTAAATTTTTATGTTCTATCCACTAGCAAACTTGTTCCTTTTCCACGTTTTTGCCATTTAGTAGGACACTATTTGTTACGGGGGACTGTTGGGCATTATTATTTTCGTTATTCGAATAAATATGTAATTATTCGAATAACGGAAATAACGAATAACCAAAGGTTTTTTATTCGATATTTTGTTATTCGTTATTTTATTTCTTTTAGTTATTCGTTATTTCTTGAATAATTCGCGTTATTCGTTATTTTTTATTCATCACTTTTCAATCGTTCATGTCAAAAAATGTTTCCGATTCAAACTTTTTGGAGATGTTTTTTGCGTTTTTATTATAATATGTATGTCTTAATTAAAATTTTAGCATTAATATTTATGTAAAGTACGGTAAATCAATATACTCCTAAATCCTGTACTTTACCACCGTCTTTATTATTATTAAGTGCATTGAAGATGAAAACCCGAAACATGTTTCCATTGCTTTCAACTCGATTAAATTTGAGACGGAGATTATAATAAAAATAATGTTTGAAATTCAGTAGTATAGTCAGAACTTATTGTCGAGTATCGACTATTTTTAACACTCAGGAGGAAAATTGCACTTTGTACTTTTGAAGTCCACAGACCTTTGAGAGGAATTTATGGGTTAAATAAAGGTAGCGGTATTAACCATCACCGATAAAATTGACACCTAGTTAGTATTGCATTTCAGTGAAAAGTTATCTGGTTGTGAAGTGAATAATTTAATTACTAATAATAATACTAATAAACCATAAGTGTCCATTTTTATATTGATTTCATTTTGTTTGCGAACATGGATATTCTATTTTAGCAGAAGGAGAAAATAGTAACACTTGCTTTACAATTATTGAGTCCATTGGAAGCTTTGGAATTTCTTCAGAACATAATGAAATTGACTGCGACAGCGGCAAAGTAACCGAATTTTCTAGATCTATTATTTTGAACGGTAAATTTTTTTTAAATAGTTGATGATACCGATGGCGGGTTTGCATCGAGTATAACAACCATTTATTTAAAATGTGAGCCACTACGAAAAGAAATAAAGGGAAGAAAAAATTCGACATCCAATTTTTTATCACATTTAAAACGTTGTCATGGTAAAGCCACAGTTACCGATTATACAAATTATAAACGACAATGTATCCAGGAGAGAAAAGAAAAAACTCTACAAAAAAAGGCAGCTGATCCCAATCCAAGTGTGGTCGAAAATCGGAAAAATGATACAACCCTAAGCAAAAAAATTACAAAATTTATTTTGCATTCTCTTGTCCCTTTCAGAGTAGTTGAAAATCCCTACTTCAAAGATATGTTCGGCAACTCGGTTTCAGTACCATCTAGCAGATAACTGGGGCGTGAAATAAACAATTTATATTCATGTCATTTAATTGAACTAAGGAAGACCTACGATCAGCACAATATTCTATATATGCACAACTGCCGATATATGGTCATCTCGAAAGCGCAGTTTTTTTGGGTTACAGCTCATTGGGTTTCGTCAGAGGGACTTGAAAGAAAATCATCGGCTTTAGCCTGTAGAAGATTTAAAGCGAGTCACACATACGACCGAATCGCTGAAATTCTAAATGAAATACATTCGGAATATGGGATTCGTAAAAAACAGCTGGTGGCAACGGTTACTGATAATGGGTCAAATTTTGTAAAAGCTTTCCGGGTATTCGGTGTTGAAAAAGATGTTATCTATTCAGAAAATCAAGTAGAAAACTGAAGTTTGAAGCTGAAGATAGTGAAGAAGAAGAGGAAGAGACCGATGACGAGGACGATGAGGAAGAGAATAGCAGCGAAGAGGACAATGAACACAATACCTCGACAGCGACAACGGATTATTTAATAAATTTGCCAAACATATTCGGTGCTGTAGCCATACACTTAATCTTTGTGCATCAGCTGATTTCAAGCGAGCTTTAAATCGTTATCCCAACTTAAGCAGGTTACATGCGGAAGTGTTGACAAAGTGCAACATTTTATGGAGAGTCGCTCAACGGCCGAAATCTGCCGAAAAAATGATAGAAATTCTAGGTCATACTCTTACCCGTCCAGTTGAAACTAGATGGAACTCACTTTTCGATTCATTAAACCATATTATGCAGTCGAAAGGTAAGCTGGGTACTCTTGGAAGGGAGTTAAATTTAAAAAATGTCCTCAAAGAGCATGAATTACAGTATATTGTCGAATACTTGAAATGCTCGAGAGCCTGTTACCAAGGCAATAGATATTCTGCAAGGTGAAAAGGACGTGTATTTTGGAATACTGCTCCCTTGCATTTTATCTTTAAAAAAAAAAGGTGGACGCATTAAGACATGAGTAATGGCATTATTTAAAACCTTTGACTAGCGCCTTGTACGAAAGTGTTACTTTTCGCTTTAGTGATATTCTGACATTTAACACACCTGAGTCGAAAAAAGCCGCCATCGCAGCATTGACATATCCTAGATTTAAAAACAGGTGGTTCACTTTAGTTGACTCGGAGTCTGAGCAGCAGCGCCTACTAGATTCTTTTAAAAAAAGAAGTATCCAAAGAAAGGGATAAGTATTCACTCCTCAGCGTTTAGGGAGAGCCTTCTCAAATGCTAGCAAGCTCATAGATCATCCCGGTCAAGATGACTTTTTTGATTTTCGGATATATTCCAATAATCTCAATTCAAATAATGACTATCTAACATCTGACCTCAAGGTACAACAATATAATTGAAACATTCGCGACTTTCTCATTTATGTTTATATATTTCAGGTTTTAACTTATTTATCCGACAACGACAATGGCATTTAATGCTTAAAAAAATACCCTAATCTTCGGCGAGTATTTTTAAAATATAACACGCCGCTGTCCTCATCAGCTCCAGTGGAAAGACTGTTTTCACTTGACACGATGGTAAACCTGCCCAAGGCACACAAAATCTCCGATTCTATGTTTGAAAAACGAGTAATTTTAAAATCAAATTTACAATAATTATGAATTTTGGAACTTCCGGTGTTAAATTGAATTAGTTTTTCTAAATACCGATTAATACGTTAATTATTTGATTCATTATTTAAATAAATAACAAAAATGCTGCTTATTATACTCTAGATGAAATCTGAGAGTATTATAAGTTTGCCACAAAGTTTGTAACGCTAAGAAATAAGGCTCGCAGAAAAAAATGAATGATACAGAAGTTCATATTATCACTCGAATATCTCAAAACCGGATGTCCGTCTGTCCGTCTGTCCGTCTGTCCGTCTGTCCGTCTGTCCGTCTGTCCGTCCGTCCGTCCGTGACCTCTCTAGCTCGAGAACGCGTTGAGCTATGAAGTTCAAATTTTGCACACGTTATTTTTGACAAAAAATGAAGGCTAAGTTCGTGAACGGGCTAAATCGCTCCACCCCTTCTACCCCCTCCCATACAAAATGACACATTTTTGAAAATTTACAATAATCAGATTTTCTCAGAAACTATAAAACATATTGCTTTGAAATTTTTAATATATCACTTTTATGATAATTGTAACCTACATTATAAAATTTATTGTAATCCTCACCCTCCTTCTACCCCCTCCCATACAAACTGCACTATTTCATGAAATACGTTAAGCCAATTTACTCATTACCTATACAATTTATCGGGCTGAAATTTTGTACTTAACACTTAATTAACAATATCAGTTAGATTCAAAAAAAGTAATCGATTACCCTTACTCCGTCTACCCCCTCCCATACAAAATGACACATTTTTGATAATTTACAATAATCAGATTTTCTCAGAAACTATAAAACATATTGCTTTGAAATTTTGAATATATCACTTTTATGATAATTGTAACCTACATTATAAAATTTATTGTAATCCTCACCCTCCTTCTACCCCCTCCCATACAAACTGCACTATTTCATGAAATACGTTAAGCCAATTTACTCAGTACGTATACAATTTATCGGGCTGAAATTTTGTACTTAACACTTAATTAACAATATCAGTTAGATTCAAAAAAAGTAATCGATTACCCTTACTCCGTCTACCCCCTCCCATACAAAATGACACATTTTTGAAAATTTACAATAATCAGATTTTCTCAGAAACTATAAAACATATTGCTTTGAAATTTTGAATATATCACTTTTATGATAATTGTAACCTACATTATAAAATTTATTGTAATCCTCACCCTCCTTCTACCCCCTCCCATACAAACTGCACTATTTCATGAAATACGTTAAGCCAATTTACTCATTACCTATACAATTTATCGGGCTGAAATTTTGTACTTAACACTTAATTAATAATATCAGTTAGATTCAAAAAAATTAATCGATTACCCTTACTCCGTCTACCCCCTCCCATACAAAATGACACATTTTTGATAATTTACAATAATCAGATTTTCTCAGAAACTATAAAACATCTTGCTTTGAAATTTTGAATATATCACTTTTATGATAATTGTAACCTTCATTATAAAATTTATTGTAATCCTCACCCTCCTTCTACCCCCTCCCATACAAACTGCACTATTTCATGAAATACGTTAAGCCAATTTACTCAGTACGTATACAATTTATCGGGCTGAAATTTTGTACTTAACACTTAATTAACAATATCAGTTAGATTCAAAAAAAGTAATCGATTACCCTTACTCCGTCTACCCCCTCCCATACAAAATGACACATTTTTGATAATTTACAATAATCAGATTTTCTCAGAAACTATAAAACATATTGCTTTGAAATTTTGAATATATCACTTTTATGATAATTGTAACCTTCATTATAAAATTTATTGTAATCCTCACCCTCCTTCTACCCCCTCCCATACAAACTGCACTATTTCATGAAATACGTTAAGCCTATTTACTCAGTACGTATACAATTTATCGGGCTGAAATTTTGTACTTAACACTTAATTAACAATATCAGTTAGATTCAAAAAAAATAGTCGATTACCCTTACTCCGTCTACCCCCTCCTATACAATATCACATCCATCGGAATAGTGCTGATGCCGGTGCATTATTTGTTAGCGTTGCAAACTTTGTGAGAAACCTATAATGCTGTCAGATTTCATCTCTTGTGTTTATACTCTAGATGAAATCTGAGAGGTGATGGGATCAACAAAGTCTTAACGATGCATCCGAGATTGCAACCAAAATTATTTATTGGCTTTAACCAGGTTCAAATTCATCTAGAGTATTGCATGATTGGGGTTTACCCCAATCGTAGTTCTTTTATGTTTTTTTTTTTAACATATATAAAATTATAAAAAAATAGGGAATTAAAACTAAAAAATAACGAATAATTGAATATTCGTTATTCATGAATAACAAATAACCAATCAGTCGTTATTCGCGAATGACGAATAAATCAATTTATTCATAATTTTTATACTCTAGATGAAATCTGAGAGTATTATAAGTTTGCCACAAAGTTTGTAACGCTAAGAAATAAGGCTCGCAGAAAAAAATGAATGATACAGAAGTTCATATTATCACTCGAATATCTCAAAACCGGATGTCAGTCTGTCCGTCCGTCCGTCCGTGACCTCTCTAGCTCGAGAACGCGTTGAGGTATGAAGTTCAAATTTTGCACACGTTATTTTTGACAAAAAATGAAGGCTTAGTTCGTGAACGGGCTAAATCGCTCCACCCCTTCTACCCCCTCCCATACAAAATGACACATTTTTGAAAATTTACAATAATCAGATTTTCTCAGAAACTATAAAACACATTGCTTTGAAATTTTTAATATATCACTTTTATGATAATTGTAACCTATGTTATAAAACTTATTGTAATCCTCACCCTCCTTCTACCCCCTCCCATACAAACTGCACTATTTCATGAAATACGTTAAGCCAATTTACTCAGTACGTATACAATTTATCGGGCTGAAATTTTGTACTTAACACTTAATTAAAAATATCAGTTAGATTCAAAATGAAACCGGAATATAGAGGGCTACGCCCGCAATTCGAGGGTTTTGTAGCTCGCGCTTATTTTGGTATCTAAGTATTGGCTCCCTGCTCTTCTTGGTACCACTCAGCTGAATAAAAGCACCATAATTAAATGTCTTACCCATGATATAGTATTTTACATGCCAATTCACAAAAAGACTGCATCTATCACCTCTCAAAGTAATAGTTTTAATACGAGAAGCTGTAGATAGATATGTATGTATACGAGATAAACTGTCCTACTCTTCGAGATGCTTAACCATTCATGTTAAGACGACATTGCAAATTGCAAACTTGTGTAACGGCTTCGAAATTCAGGGCGGCTGGGACAAATTACGGTCTAATATTTTTTCCTCCTCCACTGTTCCCCTTTCTACAAATCTCAAGAAAATGCCAAAAATGGAATGTACTCAACATTACCTTTCTCACGACACCCCACTTGGTTATACCAGTGGATAAAAAAAATTGACCTTAATTTCGCCTCTGTGTGGACCCCTCCCCCCCTCTCTTAAAGTTGGCCAATTACAACACAACGCTTTCTCCAGCAAATTATAGCATTTCTACACATTCCCGCCGAATTATGTGTGCAGCTTCAGCCGTTCGTAAGATATTCTATGAACAGACGGACAGACAGGTATTTGACCTATTTTGTAAGATTTAAGACACAAAATCCTAAATTAATTGTGTGAATAGTCATTGTTAGGATCACCAATCACCAATCTTCACCCTTCCAAAGTTGGTTCATTAAATAACTGCAATTCGCACTACGAAAAATAACATGTAAGTAGTACACGCATATCTATGCGTGAGGCCGGTAGGTGTATTTTTTGTATGGATAGTGTCAAAATGCATAAATTGAAGTCAATGTACTATTATTAAATATCATGTCATTGTAATGAAACTTAGAGATATTATTGCCTATGATGTTGGTTATCATTAGCCATCAATATTTTTGACCTCAGGTGTGCTTGAGGGGTGTAGGGGTGTGCTAACTGCAACTATAGAAATGTACTATTATTAACCTTTTTGGATGAGATTTAAAAATTCTATTATTTTCGGTTTTCTATGATAGTGAAATGCCGCTTTTCTGTAAATTTTCATATGTCTAGCTATAACGGTCTCGAAATGCAAGGGGGGGGGGGGGACAAACTCGGACCACATATTTTCCCCTCTCCCTCTTTTCTCCTTTCTTCAAATTTGAAAAAAATTCCAAAAATGGAATGTACTCGACGATACCTTTCTTACGATACCCCACTTGCCTATACCAAACGAAAAAAAAATTTCTACCTTCATTTCCCCTCTATGGGGACCTTCCCTTAAAGTTGACCTATTACGACGCATCGCTTTCTCCAGAGAATTATAGTATTTCTACATATTTCCACCAAATTCCATGCATGTAGCTTCAGCGGTTCGTGAGATATTTCATGGACAGACGGACAGACAGACGGACAGACAGACGGACAGACGGACGCATGACCGATTTCATAAGGGTTTTGTTTTTATACAAAACCCTAAAAATGGAATGTACTCATCATTACCTTTCTCACGACACCTCATTTGCTTATACCAGTCGATAAAAAAATTTGACCTTAATTTCGCCTCTATGTGGACCCCCCCCCCCCCCCTTCCACCCGGTAAAGTTGGCCAATTAAGACACAGCGCCCCCAACAAATCTTTACCCTTCAAAAAATGATTAATTAAATAACTGCAATTCGCACTACGAAAAACAACATGAAAGTAGTACTCACACCTATGAGGCCGGTAGGTGTATTTTTTGTGGGGATAGTGTCAAAATGCCGAACTTTAAATGAATGTAAATACTATTATTAAATATTATGTGATTATAATGAAACTTAGAGATATTATTGCCTATGATGTTGGTTATCATTGGCCATCAATAGTTTTGACCTCGGGTACGTGTAAGGGGTGCAGGGTTGTTGCTAACTGAAACTCTAGAAATGTACTATTATTAACCTTTTCTGATAAAATTTCAAAATTCTAGAAATCTAGGTTTTCTACACTAGTAAAATGGCGCTTTTCTGTAAATTTTCATATTTCTAAGTATAACGGTCTGGGAATGCAAGGGGGGGGGGGGGACAAACTCGGCTGACACATTTTCCCCTCTCCCTCTTTTCCCGTTTCTTCAAATTTAAAAAAAAATTCAAAAATGGAATGTACTCAACGGTACCTTTCTTATGATACCCCACTTGCCTGTACTAAACGAAAAAAAAATTTCGACCTTCATTTCCCCTCTATGGGGACCTCCCCTTAAAGTTGACCTATTACGACGATTCGCTTTCTCCGGCGAATTATAGTAATTCTACACATTCCTACAAAATTTCATGTATGTAGCTTCAGCCGTTCGTGAGATATTCCATGGACAGACGGACAGACGGACAGACAGACATTTGACCGATTTCATAAGGGTTTTGTTTTACTACAAAACCCTAAAAAGTAATCGATTACCCTTACTCCGTCTACCCCCTCCCATACAAAATGACACATTTTTGCAAATTTACAATAATCAGATTTTCTCAGAAACTATAAAACATATTGCTTTGAAATTTTTAATATATCACTTTTATGATAATTGTAACCTATGTTATAAAATTTATTGTAATCCTCACCCTCCTTCTACCCCCCTCCCATACAAACTGCACTATTTCATGAAATACGTTAAGCCTATTTACTCAGTACGTATACAATTTATCGGGCTGAAATTTTGTACTTAACACTAAATTAACAATATCAGTTAGATTCAAAAACCAGGTTCAAATTCATCTAGAGTATTGCATGATTGGGGTTTACCCCAATCGTAGTTCTTTTATGTTTTTATTTTTTATTCGCACTAATTCTTGCCTCACACTGTCGGGGAAGTGGTTTATATTTCAAATTAAAGATAATCGAATTAGCTGCAAATTTATTTTGAATAAGTTTCTTCGTAGAATGAGTCCTTTTAGCGATTTTTGGAAAGATATATCAACGAAGCGAACTTTTTAGACTTTTTAACAGATTTTGAAGAGCTGCTTCTTGGAAAGCTCTGACCCACTGAGCTAAATTTGCAGCCGCACCCCACACACATATTTCGGGATATCTCCTAAAATATATTTTTCAATTTAATATCCTCAGAAGTATGTTTCTGAAATATCCTTTTAATATTTATTTCAACAAGTTTCAAAAAATTACTATAAAATGTAAGGAACGATAAAGATTTTTATTGATTGGGGTGCAGCTACACCCCACTCGGTCTTTAACGTCAGGTATATATTTCGCATACGTTAAAGACCAACTGGGGTGCAATTGGACCCCACCGTGTATGTATACGGGCAAATTGCTTCATATCTTAGTGCGTTCGGCATTTCTTTGTGGCGTGTTTTTATAGTAGTGCATATGTGTGTTTATAAAAATGAACGGAAGACAAAATAAACTTTCGGACGAGAAAACATTATATATCCTAGAAGCTAATGATTATGAGTTCTTTTTGGATGATTTAACAAAAACCTAATACGAAGATATTATATAATAATGATTCGTCCATACAACAAATAATAAAACAACACATGATAACAATATATCCAGAGCTAATAGAAAATAGAAAATCAGCATACGGGTCCCATGGTTGCAAGACAGCATAGATGCTTCCTATGTAATAGAGCTAAAGACAGAAAAACAAAGAAATGTTGTATGCGATGTAACCACTTGGTCTCTAATGTAATTTTTCCAGGTCGGTCCTATGAAGGTTAATTTCCCAGGCGAATTTTTGTTGGCAAACCTTACATTCGTGTTCAGCAGCCCAGAAAGGTAAATAAAAATCGAAAGGTCTGAAAGTCTGAAAAACTCTCCATCTCAAAATGACAGAGTCCTGGATTATATTTGGTCTACAACTTAATAATGAGACTTTTTTTGGAATTTTGGGCATTTATTCATAGATTTATTCATATAACTAAATTATTCAAAATATTGGCCATCAGCAGCGATAACTTTCTCCCATCTTTCGGGAAGTCTACGAATTCCGTCGCGAAAAAAATCTTGGGGTTTCGAGGCTATCCATGAATCGAGCCAGTTCTTAGTATCCTCATATGAAGTGAAGTGCTGATCAGCCAACGCATGAGTCATCGAAGCGAACAAATAGTAATCGGATGGAGCAATGTCAGGGCTATACGGCGGGTGGGGTAGCACTTCCCATTTGGTTGTTTCCAGGTACGTTTTCACGACTTGCGCAACATGAGGGCGAGCATTGTCATGCTGAAGAATTATTTTGTCGTGCCTTTCAGCAAATTGTTGCCGTTTTTCACGCAATGCTCGACTCAAACGCATCAATTGCAGCCGATAGCGCTGCCCGTCAATGGTTTCATTCGGTTTTAGCAGCTCATAATAAAGAACACCGATCTGGTCCCACCAAATGCAGAGCATAAGCTTGGAACCATGAATATTTGGCTTCGCGGTCGATGTTGATTGGTGCCCGGGCGGTCCCCATGATTTCTTTCGCTTTGGGTTATCATAATGAATCCACTTTTCATCGCCGGTCACAATACGATGCAAAAAACCCTTCCGTCTTTGCCTTTGAAGCAGTTGTTCGCACATGCAAAAGCGCCTCTCAACATCTCTTGGCTTCAACTCGTACGGAACCCAGTGGCCTTGCTTTTGGATCATTCCCAGTGATTTTAACCGCTTCGATATGGCTTGCTGAGTCACTTCCAACGAAATTGCCAACTCTTTTTGAGTTTGGCACGAATCTTCTTCGAGTAATTTCGTCAATTCTTCGTCTTCAAACTTTTTTGGCTGGCCAGGTCGCTCTTCGTCGGTAATGTCGAAATATCATTTTTGAACCGATGAAACCACCGAAAACACTGTGCACGCGAAAAAGCATCGTCACCGTAAACTTCCACGAGCAATTTATGACTCTGAGCTGCAGTCTTCTTAGCAAAATAATGTCCAAGTAAAACTTCCCGCAAATGCTGTTTTTTTCGTGAATTTTCGAAACTTTCCATGGTCCGGTAAAATACGTTGTCAACAATCAACACGAAATGTTTATACTGACATTGACAGCTTATGAATACAAACTTCAAATGGTATGTATGTCAAAGATGGACTACCATTGGTTTATCGGTGTTGCCATCTCTAAAAAAAGTCTCATTATTAAGTTGTAGACCAAATAGTATTTTACCCGTTATTTAATGAAATGCATCACAAAAACTTTGATTTTTTCACTTCCAAACAAACGAGCAATTGACAAAAAGTTATTTTTAGATGCGATTATCTCGAAAACTATTTAAGGTACAGAAAATGTGGTTATACATTTTTTACTGTAATTTTTGTGATTTTTAGGATTCCCCATAGAGGGGAAATGAAGGTCAACCAAATTTTTTCGTGTGATGTAGGCAAGTGGGGTCTCATGAGAAAAGGACCATCGAGTACATTAAAGTTTTTACAATTTCTTCAAATTTAAGGACAGGAGTAAAGAGGGAGAGGGGAAAATATGAGATCATAATTTGTCCCACCCTCCTTGCATTTCAAGACCGTTACACCTAGAAATATGAAAATTTAGAGGATGGCGACAATTCACTAGCACGTTTCTTTGTAGAATTTTTAAATCTCGTCAAAAAACTAACACCATAGGCAATAATATCTCCAGTTTCATTGCAATCACATAATATTTAATAATATTACAATACATTAATTCAAAGTTAGGTATTTTGAAACCACCAATACAAAAATACACCTACCGGCCTCATGCATAGGTGCGAGTACTACTTGCATGTTGTTTTTCGTAGTGCGAGTTGCAGTGATTCAGTTAATCATTTTTTAAAGGATACAGATTGGTTGGAGGCGGTGTTTCTAACAATAATTATTCATAAAATTCCTTTTTTTAGGGCTTTGTATCTTAAATCTTATAAAATCGAACAAATGTCTGTCTGTCTGTCTCTCCAGAGAATATCTGGCGAACGGCTGAAGCTACATAAATCAAATTCGGTGAGAATGTGTAGAAATACTACAATAATATGGGCAATAATATGTCTAAGTTTCGTTACAATCACGTAATATTTAATAATAAATTTAAATTTGGGCATTATGACAGTATCCATACCAAAAATGCACCTATTGGACTCATGTATAGGTGCGAGTACTACATCCTTGCAAATTGTTTTTCGTAGAGCGAATTGTAGTTTAACCATTTCTGAAAGGGTAAAGATAAGGAGGATAAGGAGTAGGCTGATCGCTGACTCTATTTTCAATAATTATTCAGTCAATTTTTATGTTTTTTTATGCAAGTTTGCAATGTCGTCTGACCAGGAATGGTTAAGAATCTCGAAGAGTAGGGCATCTCGTATACATACATTTCAATCTACAGTACAGCTTCCCGTTTTAAAATTACTACTTTGAGAAACGACAGATGGATTTTTTTTTATGAATCGGAATGTAAGATACTACAGCATGTTTAAGTCATTTTATTTTGGGTGTTTTTATCCATCTGAGTGGTACCAAGAACAGGAAGGAGCCGATATTTACACACCAAAATAAGCACTTGCTACAAAATTTTCGGATTGCAGGCGTAGTCCTCTATTTTCCAATTTCATTATTGTTGTCTCAGAAAGTTTTTTTTGCTAAGATCGATTATTTACGTAGAAAAAAAGGCAAAAAAAAATAAAAAAAAATCCCCTTTAACCCTCGCCCCCCACACTCCACAGGGGACTTTTAGTATAATATACTCCTAGTACCAACCAACAAATTCAGTCAAAGTTTCAAAACTCCTTTATTATTTTATTATCAATTATCAAATATTGGCACTCGTCACCTGGGGTATAGAAGGCGAACATACAAGCCGTTGCGCCATCCCATCACTAAAGCCCGTTTTCTCAATGTTTTGATGAACTGACCGATAGTTAACACTCGCATACATATTTAAGTACCCGGGTACTCATGAGCTATAAAAAGCTAGTTTTTTTCGCTTATTGTAATTTTTATTGTCCCATCTTCCTAATGAGCTATCGCTATTATGTTTTACCTGGAAAAACATATCCACAAGCAATTTTGCATTTTTGTTTATACATTTTTTTTTTTCACTTTTTGTTGGTTACCCCTCGGATACATATTTATATGAGTACTCGGGTACTCACATTCATATTATTGTGGGGTTTTACCCAGAAAAATTATTCATTTATAAATTTAGCAGTTGCAATAAAAAAGGGTATACTTCAAACAATAGGTTTATGACTCTTACGTATCCTGTGTCAGGATTAGGTAAAATCCTGTCGCATAAATTTTTTGAATTCGAGGGTTTCCATTCAATTTCGACTTGATGATTGAGAGTGTAAGACTGTAAAGAATTGGAAATGGATGATATTAGCCATGCTCGTTGGCAACGTATGACAGACGAAGAAGGCCACGATTACATAGGAAGTCTTGTCGATTCCGGCGATTCTGGCGACTTCCTCGGTAGTTCGGACGAGGAATTGATTCCCGAAAAACGCCTGGGTCTATGCAAACTAGTCTCTGTTTTCAAGGTACCCAGCTGAAATTTTGCAAGAAGTATATATATGTATATGCACGCAGTATAAATATATGCACGCAGTATATATATATGCACGCAGTATATATGTCGGAACCAACGGAATCGGATCACTACGTCATATACATATAGCTACCATAAGAACGACCCGTCCAAAAGTCAGTCTTTGCTAGAAAAATTTTTTTATTTGTAAAGCTATCATTTTGAAATTTCATATTATTCAATAATTTTTGCCGCTAAATCACATCCTCGAATTCTGTTCAAATTGGACTACTCTATTGTATAGCTATCATAGGAACGACCGTTCCAAAAACAAGTTTTTGTTCAGATAAACTTTTTTCTTTCTGAACATAGCTTTACGAAATTTCACACCATTCAGTTATATTTACCACCAAACCATATTCTACAATTTGGTTGAAATCGGCCCACTATTTCATATGCCTCTCATAGGAACAGTGAAATTCGAACAAATTTTACTACTAATTTCACAGTGGTAAATGCACCGCAGATCAAAATGAGGCTATGATAACAGGTATTGAGAGTTCAGGCTTCGCGTGAACGGTTTCATGCCTGTTTTTATTCCAAATTCGCTTGATTTGTCTCTTCTCAACACCAAATTCTACGAAGTTTCCATACAAAGTCTATGTGAGTACCCGGGTACTCCCATATGTAACGACGTGGTATTGAGATGGGATGTATGCGAGTGTTAACAGAGACATGAGCTTATGCAAGCGATAAAATGATAAATATTTCTATTTTCTCATACGCCCGTTAAATTACCAAGGCCACGAACCATACGAATGTTAAATTACCACAAAAACTATGCAACGCATCTCGAAATTGTGTGTTTGGATTAAATTTGAATCGAATATGAAATGATGGGATTTGTTTTGCATCAAATTTGATTCGATTATGAGGTGTTGCGACGTTGTTTTGGATAAGCAATTAAGAGGAGGCTTGGTGAAGGACTTTATTTCTAGGATAAATTACATCAGACCTTGAGAAAACGGGCCTAAAGCCGCGTTCCAATGTAGCAATTTTTATTGAAAGATACAAGTCGGGACACAAAAAGCTCACTAATCGCTTCGTGGCAGCAGCACTTTCAAACGAGTTAAAACCCACTTCTAGCGAAGGACAAAATATTGTCCCGGTCAAGACTTCGTCTTTCGACTTGGTAGGTGGTGCACTTCCGTGTGGTGTTCGGTGGATGGTTTTGATATCGGATATGGCGGTGCCCGTGTGTCAACGAAAGTGAAGTAATGTATCTGAAAATTGTGTTGCGAGTGTTTCTATCTGAAGTGATGTGTTTTATGAGTGTCTTCTCTTGAAATCTTCGTGGCGCCGCGTCGGGCAGTGTACGAATATGGTTTCGAGGAAGTGCCGTCGGTTTTAAACATGTGGTTGGGTGTGTTTGTAGTTATATTTCTGTTGTGCGGGTTCGTGAATTAGATAAAAGACTTGTGTTGACACGTCTGAACAACCACCGGTTTTTCTCTCATTCAATTTTTGTGGAAGGACTTTTGTCGACCTACTTTTGTCGCTCTATGTGGAACGCGGCTTAAGCCCTGGGTATTTTCCCACGGTTTGCTTGTGGACTTTATAATTATGGATTTGAATTTGTGGATTTTAGTTGGTGGATTTTGTGTTTCTGCGTGGTAACCACGATACCGAATATAGAAAATCGAATCCCGAGGTAATTGAAAAATTTGTAAAAATATTAATTAATAAAAAGAAACATGAACTTAGTAAGGCACGCCAATAGAATGGGGTCAGTTTTATGAAGTTTATTGACATACGTAGATGTCTGGAGTTCGTATATGTATATCTTTCACAGTGCATTGCCTGACTTTGTTCCAGATTAATGTACCAACGCGCAGTGGCGTATTTACAGGGGGGCACGGAGGGCACGTGCCTGCCCTTTGAGCTCTTAAATTAAGTCTCATCAATCTAATTAATTTAAGTTGCATACATGTTTTTATTTAGAAAGTTTTAAAGGTTGATTTTTTTAATTTCTAATGATCATGTATATTGTATTGAAACGTTAAAACACTAAGGCGTGGTGCACACTCAGGAAAATATTGTAGTTTCATGAAACTGATTTTAGGAAACTAGTTTCATGAAACTGGTTTTATGAAACTGGTTCCATGTTTTGATGCACATACAGGATACCATTTTTCTACAGTACTGTAGTCGATTCAGTGGTCGCATATGAATTCCACCTTTAGGTATTATGTAAAACTAGCTGCGATGGCTCGCTTCACTCGCCCTCGCATCTAGTGCTCGCTACACTCGCAACTTTCCCCTACCCTGACTTATTTTTTTCATACATGGAGCTGACCCCGCGAACTCCATCCCGCGCCCAATCTTTCTGTTAGTCAACAGGTGGCGAGGTGTGTGGTTCTAGAAATGGATTACACTCTGAGCCACGTTTGTTGTGAAAGAATAAAAGTCAATTTGTTTCCATTTGAATAGTTCATTTAATTCAAGGCTTTGTGATATACAGCATTTTTAGTTTTGTTTTGCGGTGCGTAAACAAATAGAGAATCTAGTTTCCTACTCACAAACAGGCGACGTACAATCGGCCGTGCGAGAAACACGGAATTTCTAAATTAATGCCACACATATTCATCGACTATCCTTGTGCTTTGTTGACTGTCATCGCAAACGCAAGACGCACCGGGAATTGCAATCGTTTGAATTCGAATGGCAGATCATTGGTAATCATTGGAATTCGTGGAATCAACACGTGCTCGCCTTTGAATTTTCCTTTGAGAATTGTGGCTTCTATGACGTTGGGTAACAACCATTTGACAGCAAGTCTGGTTCCATTGCATAGCTTCGGCTGGTTCAGATTTAGAAGCATTATAATGACTGAGCCTATTTTCAGTTGCAGCTTATGTGGCGGGAGTCCTGGCACATCCAATGAATTCAAAAATTCTGTTAGATAGTTGACGACACCTTCTTCGTTGGTGATGGTGTCCATAGATTTGTATGTCCTCACTTCGTTAGGGATTTTCATTTGAACATCGAAATTCAATTGGTGGACATCGATATTCTTTGCTGCTAAAATAGCTCGTTCAGCCAACCATTCATGATTGGTGTAATTGCGTACGATGTTCGGGAAAACTTTTTCGATGCGTTGCTCCTTGGACTCGGTGAATCTACAAAAGTGAATGGGAAATTCACTGAAACCACTTGTCTCATCAACTGGAATATTTCCATTGCCGATGTCCAACAATTGCTTGGAGAACACATCAGCTGATTGATCATTTTGCAATGCAAGGCGCATGTTTGTTGTCAGTTGTAATGTTTGCACGTATGTCCATAAATGAGATGATTTTAAGGACGCGGTGTTGATCTCGGAATGATGGGCAGCGTTTGACGGAAATCGCCGGAAAGTAGAATCATTGCGCCTCCAAAACGATTGTGATTATTGCGCAAGTCTTTCAGAGTGGGATCGAGAGCCTCCAATGCACGTTCATGAGCCATCGTGCATTCATCCCAAATGATTATTTTGCAAATTTGCAAGACTTTAGCATAGCAGAATTTTTCGACATGTTGTAAGTTGGTTCGCCCGTCACTTGCAAGTTCAATGGCATTTTAAAGGCAGAATGAGCCGCCCGTCCTTCGAGCAACGTCGCCGCAATGGCAGATGATGCAACTGTCGCTATGTCACTTCGTGAACTAATCGTTGCCAATATCAAGGAAATGAGGAACGTTTTGCCAGTTCCCCCAGGCGCATCAAGAGAGAAAATGGCACCTTGTCCATCATCGATCGCATTCATCAGTGTGTATCTTATGCACTTTTCTTCTGTGGATTCAACAATGCACTGCTTGACCCAATGCATCTCGATCGTAATCACGTTCTTGTTTCAATTCCCGGTTGAATGCTTCATGCATTGGACGATTTGGGCCGGCATTCTTAATTTGCTCAACAAATTTCTGCAGAGCAGTAAGCACATATCCTCCATCAAAATAAGCGCCTCGTTATGTATGACGTCGCTGATTTGAAGTTCAATATCGGCTCTTGAAATGCGAACTCTATTCAAAATATCGTCTGAGTGTTTTCATGTGCGACAAAAGGTCGTCTTTTTTAGGGTTTTGTAGTAAAACAAAACCCTTATGAAATCGGTCATGCGTCCGTCTGTCTGTCTGTCAGTCTGTCCATGAAATATCTCACGAACCGCTGAAGCTACATGCATGAAATTCGGTGAAAATATGCAGAAGTACTATAATTCTCTGGAGAAAGTGATGCGTCGTAATAGGTCAACTTTAAGGGGGGGGGGGGGGGGGGGGGGGGTCCCCATAGAGGGGAAATGAAGGTCGAAATTTTTTTTTCGTCTGGTATAGGCAAGTGGGGTATCGTAAGAAAGGTATCGTCAAGTACATTCCATTTCTGGAATTTTTTTCAAATCTGAAGAAACGGGAAAAGAGGGAGAGGGGAAAATATGTCATCCGAGTTTGTCCCCCCCCCCCTTGCATTTCGAAACCGTTACACTACACTACAGCGGCATTTTACTAACATAGAAAACCACAAATAATAGAATTTAAAAATCTCATCAAAAAAGGTTAATAATAGTACATTTCTGTTGTTGCAGTTATCACACCCCTGCACCTCTTAGGCACACCCGGAGTCAAAAATATTGATGGCCAATGATAACCAACCCCATTGCCTAGGGTGTCTGTCTGTCTGTCTTTAAGTTTCATTACAATCATGTAATATTTAATAATAGTACACAATAAAAAAAAAATTGATGTTAGGCATTTTTACACTATTCATACAAAAAATACACCTACCGGCTTCGAAGGTGCGAGTACTACTTGTATGTTGCTTTCCGTAGTGCGAATTGCAGTTATTGTTACATATTATGGTTATACATTTAAGAAATGGTAAAGATTGGTAGGGGGCGATGTGTTGTAATTGGCCAACTATAACGAGCAGGGGAGGGGTGTGGGGCGAAATTAAGGTCAAATTATGTTTATCGACTGGTATAGGCAAGTCGAGTGTTGTGAGAAAGGTAATGTTGAGTACATTTTATTTTTAGCATTTACTTTAAATTTGAAGAAAGGGGAACAGTGAGGGAGGAGAAAATATTAGATCGTAATTTATCCACCCTTGCATTTCGAGACCGTTACACTTAGAAAAATGAAAACTTCCAGGAAGGTAGGTTCCGAATAGCATATAAAACGGGAAATAACGGAATTTGTACATCTTCTCAGAATAGGTTAATAATAGTTTATTTCTATAGTTACAGTTAGAGCACCCCTGCATCCCTTAAACACGTCCGAGATAAAAAGTACCGATGGCCAAGGATAACCAACATCATAGGCAATAATATGTTCTAAGTTTCATTACAATCACTTAATATGAATGGGCATGTAAGATACTATATGATGAGTCAGACATTTTTATTTTGTTTTTTTTTATCCATCTAAGTGGTACCAAGAAAAGCAAGGAGCCGATACATGCGTACAAATATAAGTGCTTGCTACAAAACCCTCGGATTGCGGGCGTAGCCCTCTATATTCCGGTTTCATTTTTTTTGGTTTATTGTTATGGGATCTAAGTTGGGCTTAAACGAACAGATCAAAAAACATTGAGACAAATCCGAAGAATGGGTGTTTTCATGTCCGACAACAGGGCGTCCTTGATTTTTTATGTATATACAAATAGGAGGGAGCATTGCAAACACGAACAAAAAATTTTTAGCCAAACCGGAGATGAAAAAATTTCTCCATACAAAATGTATGGGAAATGGAATTTCCCAATTTTCTACATTTTCCGGGAAATTTTTCAATTTGGGCTCCGTTAGTATCTAAGTTGGGCATAAAGGAGCACAACAAAAAAAAATTTGAGCCAAATCGGAGAAAGGGTTACTGAGTTATGCCTGTACATACGTAGACGACTTATTTTTATATAAGAAGTTTTATTTATTGCATAATTCGAAAAAAATCTGTGCCCCTCCTGTGCTATTTTCCTAAATATGCCACTGCCAACGCGGCGCTGCATCAAGCGAATAGCTCTATCCAATGGTCTTGCTGATTTTGGATCGGACGCACCCATACCCCACTAGAGGGGTTAAGGCAATTAGTAGTTGAAAGAAGATCAATGCATTTTGCATTTCAGAAAGTCACTAGTTATTTTTACATGCTTTCACAAACATTCTTATTATAACTAGAATGCAAATTCAAAAGACGAAATCCATTCACAATGTTGTAGGTGCGTGAGTGTGACGCAGATAAATGAATTTTCGATTGTGGTTAAAAACAAAACACTTTTATATAGTTCTGAAAGTTTGACCTGAATCGAAAGATTTACTGTAGTCTATTCATTTCTAGCCAAAAGATGGGCTGTTTACGCAAAGTATGTTAATAAAGGATAGAGCAGATAGTAATGTGGTTGGGATACTTCAGTGTTAAGTATTCTGCTTCCGTCATAAACCCATTAATCCGTGAATAATTGAGAACTTCAACCTAGCCCAATGAGGACTACACAAACTGCCCCATACGCTCCAGCTCACGTAATGTGGTAACATAAGGCTGTGTTAATTTACGAAATTGCCCAAATAATATGATTAATTAGAGGTAGAAACACGCAAGCTCGTAAAATCGTTGGCTGAAATTCCATAAATTTCCACCCAATGTTTGCACAACGACTACGTATCCTGTAGACGTCTTCTGGTCAGCAATTATGGCATGAAATGTATAATGCATGCCGATAATTTCCTGATATCGATACTACAACTCTACGAAAAAGTGTTTTATGTGCATCTATTAATGAAGAATACAGAATAATAATTCTAAAAATCCTACCAATAAAATACTTAAAAACCGTTATGATTTATGGTGCATTTGCCACTTTGAAGTCAGTAGTAAAACTTGTTCCGATTTCAATGTTCCTGTGAGAGGTATATGAAATAGTGGACTGATTTCCCCCAAATTTGAAAGCGTAGTTTGGCAGTCAATATGATTGAACAGTATGAAATTTGGTAAAGATATCTTCAGAAATAAAAAAGTTTTTTTCCAACAAAAACTTGCTTTTGGAACGGTCGTTCCTATTACAGCTATATAATAGAGTAGTCCAATATAAAAGAAATTCAGGAATATGGTTTGACTAAAGACACTATTGATTAGTGTGAAATTCGAAAAAGATGTCTTTAGAGATAAAAAAGTTTTTCTCACAAAGACGAATTTCTGAACCGGTCGTTCCTATGGCAGCTATATGAAGTAGTAGTCCGACTCCGTGGGTCCGACATTGTACATTGTTGTACAAAATTTTAGCTCGATAGCTTTAAAACTGAGGGACTAGTTGCATAGAAACCGACAGACAGACGGACAGACGAACAAAGAACTCATAAGTCATAATACTGACCAAGAATGTATATAGTTTATATGATCGGAGATGATTCCTTCTATGCGTTGCAAACTTCATGACAAAGTTAATATACCCTATCACATTCGTGAAGGGTATAAAAATAAATAACTGACGCAACAGTCCAATTTGGACTACGGCTAGATTCTACTACTACTAGATCGTGATGGTGTATTTAGTGCAGAGGTATGTGATCAGCAACACGCTCAACCGAATTATTTACCCCAAATGGGTACTCATTTAACAGCTGAGTGGGCTCATAGTCCGACACGGAAGTCCCCTTTTTATATCGAAGGCTACCGCATTCAGTTGGAATCGAACCGGGGTCCTGTGCATAGAAGGCGAAGGTGCTAACCGCTGCGCCATCCGAACGGACCACTACGGCACATAGCTGCCATAGGAACGACTGGTCCAAAAGTCACCAAGGGGGGGATTTTTTTTTTTTTTATAAAGCTACCTTTTTTAAATTTCGTAGTATTCAATAGTATCTGTTGCCAAATCACATTCCCGAAATTGGTTGAAATAGGACTACTCTATCGTATAGTTATCGTAGGACCGACTGCTCAAAAAAAAACAAGTTTTTGTTAGAAAAACTTTTTCCTTTCTTAACAGATCTTTACCAAATTTCATATTATTCAATCATTATTACCGCCAAACCACATTTCAGAATTAAGTTGAAGTCTGCCCACTATTTCATATACTTCTCATAGGAACAGTGGAAGCGGAACACGTCTTATTACCAATTTCAAAGTGACAAATGCAAATCAAAATGAAGGGTGTCATACCAGTTTACTGTTTACTTAATATTTCAATTCAATAATTTGATTCCATGATTTTCTTCACTTCTTTCGAATTTGATGTTTATACTCTAGATGAAATCTGAGAGTATTATAAGTTTGCCACAAAGTTTGTAACGCTAAGAAATAAGGCTCGCAGAAAAAAATGAATGATACAGAAGTTCATATTATCACTCGAATATCTCAAAACCGGATGTCCGTCTGTCCGTCTGTCCGTCCGTCCGTCCGTGACCTCTCTAGCTCGAGAACGCATTGAGCTATGAAGTTCAAATTTTGCACACGTTATTTTTGACAAAAAATGAAGGCTAAGTTCGTGAACGGGCTAAACCCCTTCTACCCCCTCCCATACAAAATGACACATTTTTGAAAATTTACAATAATCAGATTTTCTCAGAAACTATAAAACACGTTGCTTTGAAATTTTTAATATATCACTTTTATGATAATTGTAACCTATGTTATAAGACTTATTGTAATCCTCACCCTCCTTCTACCCCCTCCCATACAAACTGCACTATTTCATGAAATACGTTAAGCCAATTTACTCAGTACGTATACAATTTATCGGGCTGAAATTTTGTACTTAACACTAAATTAACAATATCAGTTAGATTCAAAAAAATTAATCGATTACCCTTACTCCGTCTACCCCCTCCCATACAAAATGACACATTTTTGATAATTTACAATAATCAGATTTTCTCAGAAACTATAAAACATCTTGCTTTGAAATTTTGAATATATCACTTTTATGATAATTGTAACCTACATTATAAAATTTATTGTAATCCTCACCCTCCTTCTACCCCCTCCCATACAAACTGCACTATTTCATGAAATACGTTAAGCCAATTTACTCATTACCTATACAATTTATCGGGCTGAAATTTTGTACTTAACACTTAATTAACAATATCAGTTAGGTTCAAAAAAAGTAATCGATTACCCTTACTCCGTCTACCCCCTCCCATACAAAATGACACATTTTTGATAATTTACAATAATCAGATTTTCTCAGAAACTATAAAACAGCTTGCTTTGAAATTTTGAATATATCACTTTTATGATAATTGTAACCTACATTATAAAATTTATTGTAATCCTCACCCTCCTTCTACCCCCTCCCATACAAACTGCACTATTTCATGAAATACGTTAAGCCAATTTACTCAGTACGTATACAATTTATCGGGCTGAAATTTTGTACTTAACACTAAATTAACAACATCAGTTAGATTCAAAAAAATTAATCGATTACCCTTACTCCGTCTACCCCCTCCCATACAAAATGACACATTTTTGATAATTTACAATAATCAGATTTTCTCAGAAACTATAAAACATCTTGCTTTGAAATTTTGAATAAATCACTTATATGATAATTGTAACCTACATTATAAAATTTATTGTAATCCTCACCCTTCTTCTACCCCCTCCCATACAAGCTGCACTATTTCATGAAATACGTCTTAACGTCTTAACGACTCACGTCTTACGTCTTAACGATGCATCCGAGATTGCAACCAAAATTATTTATTGGCTTTAACCAGGTTCAAATTCATCTAGAGTATTGCATGATTGGGGTTTACCCCAATGGTAGTTCTTTTATGTTTTTATTTAATATAAGCTCCCCGCCAAACAGCGCTGAAAGAAGTCAACTAAAATAATTTAATCAGGTTCTATTAAGCATACTCGAAATGCGAAACTGCGAATGTTTTGATGGGATTGTGTTCATATCAACCCTTTTTGCGGCTGATGAACTTTACTCAAAAGGTCTTGAGTCAGTCTAGTGTAATCTCCTGAACACTCCCATTCATATGATAGCCATGTTGCTTAGGCATCACCTCCTTGCCAGGATTATCCTTTTACTTCTCCAAAGGATTCAAATTGACAATAATAGAATAGAATCACACTGCACTGACGAAATAAGCTTGTGAGCTACACATTTGCATTCCATTTTAAACGGGAAGCCAAAAACAGCAACGTTCACAGCTATATACACCAGTTTCCACCAAAACTTTGCACGCGCACATTGCTTTCTTTTCCCTGCACGCGAGCTGGGAAGCAACCGCTCGGTGGAAACAGTTCAGACGCATCGAACACGTGCAGCGCGTGGAAGCAGCGCGCAAGGGCAACGAGCATCACAAGCAACTCAATTTGGTGGAAACGTATGCTGCGAGCATTGAACGAGAGCTCATCACGCGAACACTTTTGGTAGAAGCAAACCTTTTTTGTTATGTGTTGCGCCCGCTGCCAAAACTCAAGTCATCATCATCGTGGCGCGAATGCCCGACGTCGGGCCTTGCCCGCCTGGATCGTTGTCCTTCAATTATCTCGGTCACGTGACCGCGTCCTCCAATTTTGGAAGCCCAGTAGCTGCGCGGCGTCCACACTTACAGAGCTCTCCAAACGAGATCTCGGTCGTCTAGGCAGTCTCACTCCGTCGACTCGTTCTGCATTCATTACTCTCTTTGGCATGTGAACATCGTCCATTCTTTGTACATGTCCTGGCCATTGAAGTTGTTGTAGTTAGACGATTTTCGAAACTTCCAGCTCATCGTACAGCTCATACAACTCATGGTTGTACCGGACGAGCCATCCATCTCGATCGCAAACAGCCCCGAAAATTTGTCATAGAACCTTACGTTCAAATGTGTCTAGCATGTTTCCGGAGGCTCGAGTTAGGGTCCATGCTTCGCAGCCATAGCATAGCACTGGTCGTATAATGGTTTTGTACACGTGAAGCTTCGTGTTTCTGCGCACATGCTACAATTTCTAAGTCTTAAGCTAACTCTATCCGTCGCTTGATTTCGTCAGTTTCGTTGGCGTCCCTTGACAAGTTGCAACCCAGGTATATGAAGTTGCTCACAAACTCGATGTTGAGGTCCCACACATTGATGCTCGGTTGTGCAGGTGTCCTTGTCGTCGATTGTATCATTATTTTAGTTTTACCCTCGTTAATACGTAGTCCAACTTGTGAATACGTCGATGCGGGAAACACGTAGAGCTTACGACTAGATTCCTGCTGCAGGCGAATTCGATAAGTCGCTGGCCGTTGTCGTTACATTTCTCATGGAGACTGTGGCCTCCAGTGGTCCCCCGGTGCCAACTTTCATTTCCGACTTTCACGTTAAAGTCTCCCAGCAGAAATTTAACGTCGTTTGTTGGAAGTGAGTCGAAGAGAGTCTCAAGGCGGGCGTAGAACTCGTCTTTTACTGCGTCTTCTTTAACTTCTGTGGGGCATGCAAATTGATGAGCCAGAGATTGAAGAATCGAGTCTTAAGTAATGTGCGGCTTGAGGTTATTGTTTACTATAAATGCTACTCCAAACTCCTTGCGACCCGATGGTTTGCCACTTGTAAAAATTGTGTGCGATTTCTTGTCATTGATCTTGCCGCCAAGCCAATTTGTTTCCTGGACTGCAGTAATACTCAGTTTGTACTTTTCGACCTGTTGAAGGAGGGCCTTCTCGGCCACCGGTTTGTTCAGGGAGCGTACATTCCAGGATCCGAAAGAATAATCCTTTAGTCGTTTGCGTGGTAGTCGTTGTTGATCCGTCCAATCCGAGGCTTTCGTTCCAGGTTTCTTGGCATGGAGTGGTTTTTATAAGGACGAGTTGTCAGCACATCGCTTAACCCCATTCAGGGGATGGCCTCGGAGATAGCTGCTTCAGATGGCTTAATAAACGTGCTCGAGTTCACATAACTATGTTGCAGGTCAACTACGGAAGTCATTCCATCCTACTAAACCTCAGACGCTTAGGTGTTGGTCAGCCATTCAGGCTACAGCTATCTGCATTTTTCCAAATGTCTTATCGCTAAGACTTGGCCGTCAGCGGTTTGAGACACTGCCGTTACCAGGGGGCGCTCACGTGGAGGACTATGGAAAAGGTCTTTTGCCCCCCAGAGTACTCAAGTACTCTACTGAATAATACGAGTCACTCTTCTCCAATTCATTATGTATCCACTGCACTGAAATTGTGAATGGTGGATACTGAATGCAGTGTGAATGTTTTATCACTAAATTTACCATGTGAAATATTTCTTCACAAATACATTTATTTAAGAAAATCAGAACAAATATATTCGGGAAAAACTCTTCGAACCCAAAGTAAGGGTCACGGGTCAACTTTTCTTCGTTGATTTCAGTAGGTCTCAGAGTGTTGAAATGAAAAACGCCCAACTCAAAAGATTCTAAGTTCGTATGCAAATATGGTACAGGATTTCAAGCAAAGTAGCTCTTTTGATTTTGTTCCGTTCACAATAAAACCCCGCCTTTACCATTTCCGTCATTCGAACCTGATGATCATTTTTCATGGTAATCAGGGTCGGATATTTAAAGGTTTTATGTTGTCGACGACTGTTTCTCGTCAAGGTCCCTTTCAACTAGGGGGTAATAGAATAAAACGGAAACGCAATCATTTATCAAATCTATCACACGTAACAAATGGAGATAGAATTGCCAAGTGGAAATAAGAAATGCGCATTCAAAAAGAGTAACATTTATATGATAGAAACTTGTTCTCCATCGGTTTTGATTTAACATTCACAGAGAGAGAGTCATTTCTTCACCAAAAACGGTTTTAGTATGTGGATTTACTTGATGCAACGTCATATCATCATTAATCATAAATATACGCCTTCTAAGAAGTAAATTTAATGCCTGTAATGGACTTCTTACCGGAAGCAACTTAATCTCCCATGGTGTTGGGAAATATTGAAATGAAAAATGAAACAGCTATGAATGCGAGACATCCTGCGACCTTGATTTCCCTGATTTTGACCTGCGACAATGGCACACACGTGCCTTGTTATATCCTTCACGAATATGATAGAGTATATTAACTTTTGCCATGAAGTTTGCAATGCGGAGAAGGAAGTATCTCGGCCCATATAAACTATACATATGTAGATGAGCACATTCGTGGTCCGTATGACGAGATGAGTCGATTAAGCTTTGTCCGTCTGTCTGGTTCTAGGCAAAACTGAGCTGAAATTTTGTATAAAGCCTTCTTTCTGCACGCTGTATATATGTATGTCGGAGCCAACGGGATCAGACCACTACATCATATAGGAGCCATAGGAACAACCGGTCCAAAAGTCTGTTTTGTTAGAAAAACTTTTTTGATTCTACAGATATCTTTACCGAATTTCATATTATTCAATCGTATCGATTGCCAAATCATGTTCCCGAATTTGATTGAAGTTGGAGTACTATGCACAACCAATTTTTTGGCAGTAAAATACAACTTAAAACGGTCCTGTGGCCTTATTTTTGAAGACATTTACAAGCGGTAAGTTGTGCATGATAGCTGCTGATGGGACCTATCTAACGGTACTACAAACAGATAATCTAGATAATCCAGTGAAAATTCCCTACTGATAATCTAATTAAAAATATCGTATGCCCATAAATCGAATGAAAATACGTAAAAGTATAGCACGTGCCAAAAAATCTGGCGAAAATAACTTGAAGTACAGTTCGTTTTGTCAATTCGAAATGTTTTTTTTTTCTAGTGCTCATCACTCCGTTTCTAGGGAGAAAAGTATTGCACCTAGAAAACTAGATAAATTGTCTGTACTGACGTGATAAAACCATGTCAGGCATCATTATTGTTTATGAGTTCGGAGGCAGAAGCTCATGAGGTGAGAAAGTGAGCTGTTTGTGTTTTCTCAAAACAACATCTTTGAAAATTTTGCTAAGCTTTAATAAAAATGTAACAATAGAAATAATGGGTATGCATTGCCCTGTCAAAATTAACCAAAAGCTTGACTTCGAACAAAATGTTAGCTATGCCCTTCCTGCGTTAGAGCGGCAATATATATACTCCCGGCCACTTGAATTGGTGACAGCCGCTTCAAGAATCATTTTATTCAAAAGCTCCTGTACCTAAGGTCAGAAATCAAAACTCAGAATCCCTTAAGAAAGCTTACTTTGTTGCTCATAGTTTTTGAAAAAAAAAGCTTTGGGAGCTGTGATTGATAACAGTTATATTTCGTTAAAATTATGTTGATGCACTAATAAATTTTACGTTCAAAATTTAGCCACTTGAATAGGGACACTAGCGAAATTCTGCTTTTACACCAAAAAAAAGGACACTTAGGATATCTTTTTTTCTTAATAATGAGTACTTTCTCCTGTATTGAAAACTGCGAAAAAAATTTTATCCGAGTTAGATACGTCAAAGGATTTACCGTAATTTATTGAAAGGGTACCGAAAGCGACATGGATGGCCTCAATTAGCTGTTTTTGTCATCGAACCGCACTCTTCCTTCGACCTTTTTTCGAGTAAGTGTTCTCCAAACACAGTTCATAATATTTAAGTCTGGGGGCACGGGGGTCGTGTCATAAAATCCATATTTTGGGCTTGGGTACACATTTTTATCAGTCGTGCAGTACGAACGCGAGCATAATCCTGCAGCTATATCTATTGTTTAAGTAGACCGAAAATATTCTGGAATTATGGGAAAATAATTTTCGTATAGTAAGGAACAATTTTGTCGCCATTTTGTACGCAGGATTTAAAATGGGGCTCCCCAAAATATGAAAAGTATGGCGCGATTTCCTCCTCTGTGGGAACCCGTCAAAAACTACAATTCCTTGGGATATTGGACCGTTGAAGCTAACTTGTTTTTCATCCGGAAAAAACTACCATTTCCGAAATCATGAAAAGATATTTCGCTTTTTGAAGAGTCCTCAGAGAAGAAAAACTTATATCAGGCTTTGCGGGGCTTCGTCCTAGGTCCTGCGTACAAAATGTCGACAAAATCTACTATACGGAAGATACTTCTTTTATAATTCCAGAATATTTTTGGAACTCTTACGAGTAGATTAGATGGATATAGCAGCAGAATTATGCTCCCATTCATACAGCACGATTGATGAAAAATGGGTACACATTTTCAGCTCAAAATATGAATTTACACTTAAATATTATGAATCGTGTTTGGGGATCACTTATTCGACAAAAGGTCGGAGGAAGAGTGCAGTCCGAGGGCAAAAAACAGCTAATTAAGCCCATCCATGTCGCTTTGGGTACCCTTTCATTAAATTACGGTAGTCGTATCTAAGTCCAATAATTTTTTTTACACAGTTTTCAATACAGGAGGAAGTACTCATTATTAAGAAAAAAATCCATATAATAAGTGTCCTTTTTTTAGTGTAAAAGCTGAATTTCGCTAGTGTCCCTATTCAAGTGGCTCAATATTGAACGTAAAATTGATTAGTGAATCAACACAATGTTAACGGAATACGGATATAACTGTTATTAATCAAAGCTCCCAAAACTTTCAAAAACTATAAGCAACAAAGTAAGCTTCCATAACGGATACTGACTTTTACTTTCTGACCTAAGGTACGGGAGCTTTTGAACAAAATATTTTTTTCTATTCATGTGGCCGGGTGTGTGCCTGTAGTACTACTGTCTACTCAGTTTCGTTCGCTAGATTAATAGTGTTTTATGGCACTATGAATTATCGCTCCAACGAACTATCGCCAAAAAAAAAAAAATGACAGAAGACTCCATTTTTGGGGTGATATGTCATCGTGACATATCACCCCAATAAAAATGACAGAACACCCTAAAAAAGATGGATTTTTCACCCCAGAAAAGATGACATATTCCCACAAATTTGGGTCGATATTTCATATGAATTATCCCCCCAAAAAAATTATGAGATATCGCCCCAAAATTGTATTCCATGATTATGCAACACGCTTCGTTCGTATTACTTAAAGCGAAAATATACTTATTGGCGGGTAACGTAGGTAGGTTCGTATTCCTAAAGCGGATATTGACTTGAAGTGAATTTCCGATTTAGGCAGTACGGACATAGCGTTTTTGAAAATATACTTGATGCCGGGTTACGTAGGTAGGTTCGTATTCCTAAAGCGGACATCGATCTGAAAAGAATCTCCACTTTAGGCAGTACGGGCATAGCGTCTTGGTATCGTAATAACAGTTCCACTTTAAAAAATGTCGGTTCGATCTGCCTAAAGCGGTGATGCTCTTAAAGTTTGCCCATAGTGAATTTCCGCTTTAGAATGTATAAATATATTATGTGTACGAAACAATAGCTTCACGGAAAAGTTCTGTTTGAAAAAAATGAATTTGGGGCGATAATTCATCAAGCAAATTTATGCATTTTGGGATCTTGTTTCATGATGAAATTTCGCCTCACACCAATTTTGAATTTATGGGGGAGTCTTATGAACTATCGCCCCAAATTTTTTTGATATGTCATAAAACCCCAGTCCCATACAAATATTTTGAGGCGATTTGACATTTTTTTAGGGCGATTGTTCATTGGGGCTATAGTTCGTAGCGCCGAGTTTCATATCTGAGGAACTAGTGTCTACTCAGCTTCGTCTGCTAGATTACCAGTGCTTTTCCTTAAATAGAACTAGATTCTCGACAAGATTTTTGATATTCCAATGGGTACTTACTCACTAGATATTTATTATATTAGAATATCTAGGAGTTAAATTCTAGTTGTGCTTAACTAGAATCTAATTAAAAAACATAAAAGAACTACGATTGGGGTAAACCCCAATCATGCAATACTCTAGATGAATTTGAACCTGGTTTTGAATCTAACTGATATTGTTAATTAAGTGTTAAGTACAAAATTTCAGCCCGATAAATTGTATTGGTAATGAGTAAATTGGCTTAACGTATTTCATGAAATAGTGCAGTTTGTATGGGAGGGGGTAGAAGGAGGGTGAGGATTACAATAAATTTTATAATGTAGGTTACAATTATCATAAAAGTGATATATTCAAAATTTCAAAGCAAGATGTTTTATAGTTTCTGAGAAAATCTGATTATTGTAAATTATCAAAAATGTGTTATTTTGTATGGGAGGGGGTAGACGGAGTAAGGGTAATCGATTAATTTTTTTGAATCTAACTGATATTGTTAATTAAGTGTTAAGTACAAAATTTCAGCCCGATAAATTGTATACGTACTGAGTAAATTGGCTTAACGTATTTCATGAAATAGTGCAGTTTGTATGGGAGGGGGTAGAAGGAGGGTGAGGATTACAATAAGTTTTATAACATAGGTTACAATTATCATAAAAGTGATATATTAAAAATTTCAAAGCAATATGTTTTATAGTTTCTGAGAAAATCTGATTATTGTAAATTTTCAAAAATGTGTCATTTTGTATGGGAGGGGGTAGAAGGGGTAGAGCGATTTAGCCCGTTCACGAACTTAGCCTTCATTTTTTGTCAAAAATAACGTGTGCAAAATTTGAACTTCATAGCTCAACGCGTTCTCGAGCTAGAGAGGTCACGGACGGACGGACGGACAGACGGACAGACGGACAGACGGACAGACGGACAGACGGACAGACGGACATCCGGTTTTGAGATATTCGAGTGATAATATGAACTTCTGTATCATTCATTTTTTTCTGCGAGCCTTATTTCTTAGCGTTACAAACTTTGTGGCAAACTTATAATACTCTCAGATTTCATTTAGAGTATAAAAAACAGAGTCCAAAGCGTATATACCCTAGACTTGTACAGACCTAGTGATGATACCAAAAGTACCAATCGGCAACGACCATTTGCATTAAAAGTGAGTTTCCTATATGACCAGTTTATAGGGGAGATTGGCACTCATTCAGGAGGATGTTGATCATTCTCAAAATCAAGTAACTAACCCATTCTACAAATATTTGCCGAATTTTTCAAGTCGCTAGCTTAATTCTATCGAAAGTTATTGCTTATTTGAAGTTTCACTTCTAGGGGTAGGTTTCTTTTGTCGAATCTTGCACATTTTTAATAACAACCAACTAGATCATAGTGCAGACATTTGACCAAAATTTCAAGTCACTAGCTCCATTTTATCGAAAGTTATCGCTTATTTGAAGTTTCATTTGTAGGGGAGGTAGGGGTTCCTTGCGTCAGATTTTGTCCACCATTGCCACCAACCAATTAGATGATGCTACGAACATTTAAGCAAAATTTCAAATCTCTAGCTTCATTCTATCGAAAGTTATCGCTTATTTGAAGTTCCATTTGTAGGGGAAGTAGGGGTTTGGTTGGTCAGATTTTACGTATTTTCAATATCAGCCAGCTGAATTCTACTACAAACATGTAACCAAAATTTTAAGTCGCTAGCATTATTTTGTCGTAAGTTATCGCTTATTTTAAGTTCCATTTCTAGGGGAGGTAAAAGTTTCTTGGGTCGGATTTAGCTTATCTTAAACACCAACTAACTCAATTTTACTTTAACATTTGACCAAAAATTTCAATTTGCTGGCTTCATTCTATCAAAAGTTATCGCTTATTTGAAGTTTCATTTGTAGGGAAGGTAGGAGTTCCTTAGGTCGGATCTTACCCTTTTTCAATACCAACTAAGCAGCTCTTGCTAGCAACATTCTACAAAATTTTCAACTTGCTAGTGTCATTCTGTTGAAAGTTATCGTAATTAAGGGAATATTTAATTTTTTGAAATTCGTAGGGGAGGTAGGCGTTCCTTTAATCTTATTATGCCCAACTTACTAAAACTCAAGCAGCTTTTCACTTCAGGGTTACATGCCAAAAATCAGGGATCTACGTCAATTGGTTCAAGAGTTATAGATAAGAAACCTGAAAAGTAGGGTAGTAAGAAAATCACCCTTAGTTTTCAACTAATCGCTTTTGTTTTTCTAGGAGAGTATACCATTATCCTCACGAGCAATCTACCAAATTTAGAGCTTTTCATGTTTATTTAATCGGGAGTTATAGATACATTTAAATATTTTACATATGTACGGGAGGCAGGCGTTCTCTTGGGCTGATCATGCCCATTGTCAATACCACCAAATAGATCATCTGACCAAAATTTCAAGGCTCTAGCTTCAATCTATCGAAAGTTATCGGGCGAACGAACAGACAGACAGACAGACATGGCTAAATCGAATCAGGAGGTGACCCTGATCATTTATGTATATACATTGCTATACCTCCGGAGCCTCCTTTAAGGTGTTACATATTTCCGTCGTGCCAAAAACAATATACCCTATACTATAAGTCTGGGGTATAAAAATTTACTGTGTATCTTATAGAAACGACCGGACCATTAGTAAGTTTTTGTTAGAAAAAAAATTTATTTCTAAATGTATCGTTACCGATTTTCAAAGTAACCAAACTTAATCTGTTACCAAACCATATATTCCAATTTGGTTGAAATCGGCTCACTATTTCGTACACCTTCCATACGAGAAGGGTAGTTGGAACAAGTTTACTGCTAATTTCAAAGCGGAAAATGCACAATGTATAAAAAACAAGCTAGCCTTCGGCTATCATACCTTCTTTGCGACTTATGGTGCATTTGCAACTTTGAAATTATAGTAGTAGTCAAACTTGTTCCGATTTCACTGTTCCTATGAGAGGTATATGAAATAGAGGCCGACTTTAACCAAATTAAGGAACGTGGTTTGGCAGTCAATAGGATTCAATAGTATGAAATTTGGTAAAGATATCTTCAGAAATAAAAAAGTTTTTCTAACAAAAACTTGCTTTTGGCACGGTCGTTCCTATGACAGCTATATGATAGAGTGATCCAATTTCAACCAAATTAGGGATTGTGACTTGGCTAAAGATACTTTTGATTAATGTGAAATTTGAAAAAGATATCGTTAGAAATAAAAAGTTTTTCTCACAAAAACCAATTTTTGGACCGGTCGTTCCTATGGCAGCCATATGACGTAGTGGTCCGATTCTGTTGGTTCCGACGTATTTCCAGCGTGCAATAAAAATTACAAAATTTCAGCTCGATAGCTTGAAAACTGGGGGACTAGTTTGCATAGAACCGGACAGACAGACAGACAGACGGACAAAGCTTAATCGAATCGCCTCATCATACCGACCAAGAATATATATAGTTTATATGGTCGGAGATGCTTCCTTCTGTGCGTTGCAAACTTCATGACAAAGTTAATACACCCTATCCTATTACATCCGTGAAGGGTATAAATATCGCACACGGGTGGGGTGACCAGACAACGGAACAGAATTCAAGACACTACGGTCGGTGTTAAAAAGATTAAGATATGTAGAGCGGTTACTCAAGACTCTGCAGCAATGAAAAACAAATTCCGTAACACGCGACGCTTTTGCGCCGATCTAAAGAATGTGTAGATCAAATTTTAGTTTCGAATCAAATAGGATATTCCGATCTTTGAAACGATTCACTTTTTGTAGGGTAGAGTCGTGGATTGCAAGAAGGATATTGCGTAAGGCTTCAGGTAAAAGGACCCAGAAAAGCTTGCATATATGTAATAAGCAAAGTTAGGAGATATGTTGAGGAGATCGTTTATGAAGATGTTAAGAATGAGGGGACCGAGAATGGATCCTTGAGGGACTGCTGATATAGGACTGAAAGGAGACGATGCGCAATTGCTGTAGACAACACAACATGTAGAACCATGGCTCGGCTAATTCCAAACAAACAGATTGGTAAAACTTTTAAAGAAAAAATTTATACGCGAAAAATTTCAGTTTTAGGATTCAAGTTCTATAAAATGAAAGTTGAGAATCTGTGGAGTTAAAATTTGGTATTAATTGCAGCAAATTGTTTCGGGTGTTGTTCTCTGTATTAAATACCTACACGTTGGTAATCCATAGTACATAACGATAAATTTTAAGAATTCTAAAGCAGTTTTGGAATTCATATCCGGGTTCTTCCTCCATAAAATGCAAAAAGATGTGATATCTCCCAAAAACAAATCTGTTGTAAAAAATTTCCCGCCAAAAAAAAACTCAGCAGCCGCGAAAAGGATTGATATGAACATAATTCCGCCAAAGTACTCGTAGCTTTGCGCCTCCTTCCACGTTATGCATATTTAACCCTGATTAATTTCTTTTAACGCTGTTTGGCGGGAAGCTTGCTTAAAATAAAAACAGATAAGCAGGAAGATCTGAAGAACATGGAATGATTTCATTGAATTGACAAATTAAGTTAATTAAACAAAAGCTGCTCAATAAAACGGAAAATGAAATTGAAAAGAGAAGAACGGAGTAGAAACTACGTATTAGCTGGTTTTTCCTTTTGTGCATTGGATATCAATTGCAGAACAATAATCATACGCATTACACCAATAACCGGCTCAATTTAGATCAATTTTTGTTCTGCTCTGATCTGTGCTGCGCTCACAATACGGATATTGTCCATTGATCACTTCTGGCCTGAAGTGCATCTCTAGTATTTTAAAAGGCAGGAAGCTTTATAAAGGAACCCGAGCGAAAAGACAGTACTTGGCATCAGAGCTTAAGTTCACAAAGCTCCCCGCCAATCAGCGTTAAAAGAAATTAATTAATTTAATCAGGGTTAAATATGGAAAGAGGCGCAAAGCTACGAGTACTTTGGCGGAATTATGTTCATTTCAATCCTTTTTGCAGCTTCTGAGCTGAACAAATAATGAATAATGAACAATAAATTTCAAACAAGTACAATATCAGCTCCATATTTACACAATGAACGCAATATCGCCCCTAGACACTCAATAACAGTTTGCGCAAGCGAATATTGCGCGAAAATATTGAGCGTATAGAGGCCGTTTTACATTGAGTAAATAAAGTAATGCAGAGAACCCCAGTCCCGGGAAGAAAGCTTCAGTGATGTAATAGAATCATTGGATGCTCTCGTCAGAAAATAGGAACGCGTAACTGGTTCTGTCTGGCACATTACGACTTTGCCTGACTTCTCCAATCATTTCGTCAATAGTTTTGTTTTTTCTCCAGTACCTGTTTTATGAGTTTCGTAGCCCTTTTGAAACAATTGGTTTATGAGGCACCATAAAATAAGCCATTTGGAAATAAGGCATTAATGGAACTATTTCGGTTGAAACCGAAAATAGCCATGCATAAATTTTTTCGGTTTCACACTCAATGCTTAATTTCGTTTAAAACGAAGGTGAGTATGTACATGGCTATTTTCGCTTTCCTTCGCATATCTAATTTCGGTTTGAAATTGTGCATAGCCAAAAAAAAATACTAGATGCAGATATGCTAGGAAGAAACGGATGCAGGTACATGTATAAAGAGTGGAACGGGCGAACTATTGCTACATGCGGGGGTTCGCAACGCCCTTGGAGCGGAGCTACCCCAGCTTGTTCCAAACCGAAATTATCCATGCACACTTGTGCGATACTGCGGTTGTGTGGGCTTCGCTCGCTACGCTCGCTCCGCGCTTTAGAGATCACAACCCTCAGTATCGCACAAACATGAACGCTCGCTTCACTCGCTCTGGGTACAACAGATCCATATCCACTGAATTCGTTGTAGTTTGACGATTTTCTAAACTTCCAGTTCATCGTACAGTTCATACAACTCATGGTTGTACCGGATGCGCCATAGTATGAAGTTCAATTTTAGAAGTGCTTCATCAACAACATCATCCAGAACACATTGAATCAAAATCGATGCTAGACTCGATCCCATAAATAGTCGCGATTTCATTGAACAGATCTCATGTATATTTACAAAAATTTTCATATATTAACAACATATTTTTACAAAGTTGTAATGTTTTTTTGTCTATAGAACCCTGAAGATGGGCATATGACCGTATTACATTGGTTAAACAAATCCATTAGACTTAAATTTTTCGTGAAACGCCTCCGAAGGAAATAAAAAATTGCACTAAACAAAAGCGGGTTGCATATGAAATGCCAAATGGTTTGCCGCCATTGCAGAAACTATCACGCATTATAATTTTGCACAGTAGATCTTAAAATCTCTAAATTAAGAATGTCTTGTGTGGGCTCCGCTCGCTATGCGAGCTTCGCACTCAGATAATTATTACCCTCAGAATATATCCATAGAACGGAGGTGTATGCTGGCAACTGCATTCTCTGAAACTAGTTTATGCCAACGAAACGTCAACTGGGCCACATGGAACAGTTGACGCGCTATGCCCCACAAGGGGTTGGGGCAATTGAGTTTACTTCGCTGGCTATGGGTACAAAGGCGGCAAACTACCGCATTTATGATGGGATTTTTGATAAAGCTTGGTTGGAATATGCAGTAAATGAAAATTGATCATAGGGGCCCAGCGATTTATTTCCCAACATAGTCTCCTTTTAGCTCCACTTGACCCAGCGATGTTCCAACTTCTTTAACCCGTCTGGAAAATACGTTTTCCCGCGGTCTGCAAAGTAGACCTCCGTGGCGGCGATGACCTCCTCATTCGATTCAAATTTCTGCCCGGCGAGTGACTTTTTCAAGTTTGGAAACAAAAAGAAGTTGCACGGGGCCAAATCTGGAGAATACGGTAAATGGGGCAGCAGTTCATAGACCAATTTGACCAATTCGGCCATGGCGACGGCGGAGGTGTGAGCCGGTGCGTTGTCATGGTGGAAAAGCACTTTTTTCTTCGGCGTCGAATCGGCCCAATAATTCAGCATAGTAGAGCCCTGTGACTGTTTTGCCCTTCTCCAGGTAGTCGAAGTAGATCACACCTTGGGAATCCCACAAAACGGTTGCCATCATACCTTTCCGGCCGATAGGACAGTCTTCGCCTTCTTAGGTGCACGTTTCGACTGTTCCTTGGTCTCTGGTGTGTACCAGTGGATCCATGTTTCATTGACGGCCACGAAACGACGCAGAAACTCCTTCGGATTGCGCCTAAACAGCGTCAAACACGGCTCTGAAGTGGTCTCACGGTTGCGCATGTTGTCCGGAGTGAGCAAACGCAGCAGCACCCATCGCGCCGACAACTTTCTCATGCCCAAAATTTCATGAAGGATATGACCCACGCGGTCTTTTGAAATGCCTACTGTCTCAGCTATCTCGGCGGTCTGCTAATACGAGATCGTGGATTTCTGTCACGTTATCCTCCGTGGTAGCCGTTTTTGGGGCACCTGGGAGTGGCTTATAAAAAAACCGACGTGCGACCACGTTGATACTTGTTACACCAATTTTTTACGGTGACTCTTCTCCTTAGTCACCATACACTGCATCCAAGCGATCTTTGATTTCGCTGCGCGATTTCCCTTTCAAAAGCAAAAATCGAATCATCGACCGATATTGCTCTTTTTCCATTTGTCTAAAATACGCGGATACGCCCGCTTCCACACGCGGTCAAAACAAAATTACGAATCCGATTCGGCTGAAATTTTGACAGTAGCCGTCTACGAGAATGTACTAAACGATTTTTCTTGTGATAGTGGCGCCATCCGTTGAGGCTAAGTACTTATCGGACCGCCCTCGTATAAGCTTTAATTTGAGATAAGTTGCCCATTGAACTAATATACTACATAAGAAACTTACCCATTATCATTTTCCTCGTGTGATTTCCTGGTACATATTTGGAAAACTACATCACCAAAACGGAGACTTTTCGACTTTGTGGGGAAAAAAGAGTAAACTAATAGTATCTCTTTAAATTGAGAATATTTCGACGACTATTTAAAATACGAAAAGTGCTTATAATATTTTTCTGGATTTTTTATGATTCCATTCTGTCTTAGAAAATTTTTCGGATTGATAGCTATAGAGATAATAAGCAAAAACTCAGAAACACTTTTATATAATAGCTCCTCCTCCCCCTCCCCCCCCCCCCCCCCCCCCCCCCAGAACCGTGGATTTTCCGTTTGATGTTCTCCTAGTAACAACCATGCCAAGTTTCACAACTGCTTACTTTTGTCTCATTCGATTTCTTTTTGTCGACTGGCTTATTAGAGCTGGCAACATCATATCATACAACTTTTTCGGCCCTACCTCGTTGACGTGTTTCGACCTCAATTTGTAGCACTTTATGGAGAGGTGAAGGTGATCATTTTTAATACGGAAATTACAATGAAACACAGACTTTTTAAATGAAAAATTAAATATTCTTGGAAAAAAATATTATACAATAAATAAAATTTGAAGTCCATCTCAATTAAAATTCTGTCAAGTTTTTAAATTACCTGTTACTTTTGCGTTAAAATGTATCCTATTTTAATAGTCAACATTATAGCATCATGAATCATGTCTCCTTTCGAATAGCTTTAATAACTAGCTTTAAACCTTTTCATTCACCTTTTCCATCTTCTTTTCATTTTCTTTCTTTCGTAGAATGAAGAAACGCACATTGCAAAGACAACCTTGTCTCCGATAAGCATAAAAAAAAATTTAAAATTGTCCTTCTCATTCTATTTTATATGTAGGGTCTTTTCTGGGGACTCGCATGCATATGGCTTATTTATCCCGGCATAAAAATGCCACATCTGCAGGGAGAATCATACACCGGGAATTCATCGTACAAATTCCTCTACACCAATTACGTACCAACTGAGTTCTTCATAAATGGAATCGTGTCGGGCCTGCTGACAGTTGTGAATGTGATTTGTATTTTTATTACGGCTATTATCGTGCTTAAAATAAAGGAGGTTGCAGCGCCATACACGTCTAGTCCAGATCTAAGGAGGTAAGTCTTAGAATATTACGAGGCTATTTACCTAGAAACCTCCGACAGAAGTCTGTCCTAGACATCATCCTATGGATGTCTTTCGTACATTCATATATGTTAGCTCTATACGTCCTAATACCCTCAAATTCGCAAGGAATATAAACGTTTTATCGATTTGGGTCCCATTCTCTCATCCTGACTCCATTTCCTTCCAGATTTTGTTCAGATATTGTATTTTGCTGTCATTAGTTGGGAAGATGGCAATCTTCACGTGTTGGACAATTCTAGAGATTTGTGTATTCCGCTAAATGAGTTTCTTCTTACTAAACCAAACGAATATAGTGCCTTAAGTGCGTCCTTAATATGTGCATTTACAGCACAGTTTGACGCAAAACCCATTGAAAACATCGGAACATATTGAGGCTGTCGCGTTACCTTAATTCAATAAGTTTCTTAATGCTACACCATAAATTCCTTTATGATGCGGCATAAAATTTATTATACGAAACTTTTGGGTATAATGGGTAATGCTTTTAAATACCCACACACCATCAAAGTATGCAGAGTACGCTAGAAACCATAAAAGGTTGACACATATTAAGAGTAATGAATATTTACGCTTAGTTGAACTTGTCACCGAGGACATGAAATAGAATAAAGGTCAATTAAATTTACAGAAAATATATAGGTATTTACAGAGTTGTTGTGTTGGTCGGTATATTCATCCGAAATAAACTTCCTTCTTCCAACGTATTAGAGGAGCCTAATTTAAATTTTCCCATACGTGTATAAGTATATGTAGTAAGCGTAATATTTCTTAGGAAAGATTCGGTTCAGTTTGTAATTGTAATGTAATTGTTCTTGCACCTGTGAAACTTTGATTAAGGGGACGGTCAAAATCTACGTAATCTCAATAATAACTAGACTTCTATAATACTCAAATATATACGTGCATGTATATCGTGCCTATAAATTCTGCGTTGAAAAGTTCGTCAATGAGCAGACCATATTGTATTTCGACACACACCGCAATCGTTGCTTCACAACAATTCGCTTATTCAAATACCGGTCGGACTCTCTATTGAAACTGTTGTTGGGTCGGGTCTGGGTCGGAGTCGGGTGTGTTGTTTTGAGCATTGAGCTCGGCACCAACTCACAGCCAACCCACACAACAACTACAATATAGGGCCAGAAAAGGTAGTCGCGCGGGCTGTCTCTGTACACTTATGCGGAGCGCGTCGCGGCGGTAGTGAATGACTTGTTTGACTACTTTTCTCGAGTAAAATTGTATGAATACGGTTCGCATACAAGTGGTTGACGTCCGACCAATCCGGCGGATTAGTGCGTGAGTTACGTCCTCACATCATAGCAGGAATGACCATCAACACATCTTTAATTATTGTACACTACATAGAGACAGCATACACACATACATACATACGTATATTAGAACTTGTTGAATATTGAAAAAAACAGCCATTCGGTTCTCGACCTTTGTACAGAAAACACATCAAATTTACCTGAATAAATAAAAATTAAAAGTAAATTGAAAACCAATGTGTTTCCATAACTGGCGCAGTCTAGTGCTTTCTCGTTCGAAAGGTGTAAATTAAGTGCAGGTACTTAATACGGCAGCCAACGACTGAATATTGTTGGATATAAATCGAACAGCGGAGAAAGTGGAACGAATCTGCGATTTCCCAAAGGAGAACTCGATTACGTGGATATACATAACCTTCGAGGAAGTCAATCACGTGGAGATCAATTTGGACCTACAAATAAGTATTTGCATATCCGTGATCCTTCCTATTCCCTACAAAAATTATAGTTTTTTCACATTGCAAGGGCAAATTGAAAAGGTATATTTGACTAGTCGGAATATTGTATACATATATTTATTAAAATAAGTTCGATAATTGAGTGAAAGTGAATGTGAAGCACATGCTGGTGTAAAATATCATTTCTTCGTAGAATTCCTAGATCTAAAACAAAAATCGAATCAAAATCTAACCTAAATCTTCTCAAAACTAAAACTATTTAAAATCTAAACTAAATAATAAGTCTTATTATCATCTATCTCTCATTATTATTTACTTAATACCGGTTCTACATTCACGCTATACGAGTATATTTGCTTAGCAGCAATAAGAAATCTACCTGAAATGGCCACAAATGAGGCGAACATAACAGTTCGAAATATATGTGAATGTTTGAAAATTCCCGATGTAGTCAAAGATCTACAAAACTACGATGGGAATCCCAGGAAATTACATGATTTCCTTAATAATGTAGACGAAATATTAGAAATACTTTCCATGACGAATGGTACGCCTTACGGCAAACTGATTCTTAGATCGGTTCGAAATAAAATAGTAGGGCCAGCTAATGATATATTGAATATGCACGGCAGTCCACTAGTTTGGAGTGATATAAAAGCAATTCTCATACTTCATTACTCCGATAAGAGGAATGAAACCTCATTGATTAGGGACTTGCACAGCTTACGTCAAAACGGGTCAGTTGAAAAGCTATATAGTGAAGTGGTTCAGATGTTAGCAATTATGAATAACCACATTAAAATTCACGAAACGGATACTAATGTAATAACAGCGAAGTCAGAACTCTACGCTGAAATGTGTTTAAGCGTTTTCCTTTCCGCTTTAAGGGAACCCATGGGTTCAACAATTCGGGCAATGAAACCCAAAACGTTGGCTGAATCCTTTTCCCTCTGCATAAAAGAAGAAAATATATACTACGGAAGAGCAGGTTTATATAATCAACAAACACAAAATCGTCTATCGGAGAATGTCGGAAAGATGTCCTCCCCATTTAAACCTAATCAGCATAACTTTCCTCAACCACAAAGACAGACACAAAATTATAGACCAGCAGTACCCCAAAACTACCGAATAAATTCAGGATTGGGTCCAGATCAGCAACATTCAGGGCATTCAAATTCTCAACGTGCTAATACCGATCTGCCTACACCTATGGATGTCGGTTCCGGACATTCTCGGCAGACTAATTCAACTAGAAAGCCACCAAGTAACCTTTTCAAGACTTCTGGTCCTCCTAGGTTTTCAAGCCAAGAACTATTCACTGTTTCCGAGAACGCAGATTTCGGTACCGCTCACGACATCGGCAGCCATTACCAAAATGGTTTAGACTCTAATTTCGATAATGGGATCGAATCGAATGATTATAATGAAATCAGTGATGAAAATTTTCAGGAAAGTGCCTCTTGGACCCGAGATACCAGTATATAGACGTCAACCAACATGGATTTGTCCTCCCTTATATAAATGTACGCTCACCACTTGGTCGCCCCCTAAAAATGTTGATCGACACTGGCGCTTCAGCATCATTTCTCAATCCTGAGCATGTCCAAGAAAATCAAATCATAAAAATCAAGCATATTATGCTAACTACAATTTTAAACAAACATGCAGTAAGTGAGGAAATTATTCTTCCGAACTTCACGGAATTTAACCAGCCTGGTCAGACTAAGTTCCTAGTTTTTAGATTCCATGGCTATTTTGATGGTTTGCTTGGCCTTGATACTTTGAGAGTATTAGGAGCACAAGTTGATCTAGTTAATAATGTATTAAAAACAAATAATTCCATTTTACCCTTAAAATTTAGACCAACAAATAGCGATAAGAGCCATGAGCTTAATGCAGCCGAATCTCCACTAGAAACATCTAATATTTCCACTCAGAGTGTCAGTGGTACAACAGTCCATTCAGCAAACGAAGATAATCAGGACTTAATCCGGATTTCGGAAAGACCTCTTAACGTATTCAATTTTCAAATCATTTTGGAAAAATCAAACATAGAACCTCGAACTTCGCTCAAAATATTGTTTCGGAACAAGCAGCGACGTCTATTTCGCCTCCCAATATTTTCAGAGGCCAATATTTTAGAAGTTTGTAAGAATTATTTCACCCCGAATAAATTGAACGCTGTATACACAGATGATGATACATTTAAACTTGTCCAAACTGTTTATTCAAAATATTTTTCCCGCAGTAAAACATTTAAAGTTATCAGATGTAAAGAACTTCTCATAGATCTTACGGACAATGATAAACAAGATGTGGTAATCAAAGAATATCATACCAAAAGTAATCATACGGGTATAAATGAAACACTTTGGCATTTAAATAGAGAGTACTTCTTTCCGAAGATGAAGGAAAAAGTTAATTCTATCATAAACGCTTGTGAGCCATGCCAAACTTTAAAATATAACAGCCGTCCACCTGTCATTAAATTTCAAATACCAGAAACACCAAATAGACCACTAGATCTTCTTCATACAGATATATATTCCGTTAACAATAGACAAATACTAACAATTGAAGATAAATTTTCTAAGTTCGCTGCAGCGTATACCCTTACAGCCAGAAATAGCCTATCAATAATAAAACATGTCAAACACTATATGAGTTTACATGGTATACCCAAAAAGATAATATCGGACCAAGGTTCCGAATATACGGCTACCATCTTTGCCGATTTTTGTAAGCAGTACAATATTGAGCACCACATTACTTCATTTCAGCAAAGTAGCAGTAATGGGCCAGTGGAAAGGTTTCACTCCACCCTAACCGAAAGATATAGACTTATATATAATCAAAATAAGAGCAAAGAACACGATGATATCTTAAACGAAGCTATAATTAGCTACAATAACTCCATCCACTCAGCAACTAAATACACTCCCTATGAGTTATTCTATGGTAGAACATATAGGTTTGGCAAAAACGTTGAAAATACTAATGTTCACGATTACTTAGAAAAACTAAAAGCATTTCAAGAACAATTGTACCCTAAAGTAAAATCAGCATTAGGAAGCCAAGCTCACAAAAACATTAGCAAACTCAACGCAAATAGAAATGAACCCGAAAAAACCAATGAAAATGAAAGTATTTATAGGAAAGAATGCCGTAGAAATAAACTTACACCTAGATTTAAATTTCATAAATCTAGAATAAAAAAAAAAAACTAGCAATTAACAGTGAAACAGAGAACCGAATTTTAGAATAAAATAATAAAGAGTAGCCAAAACAACAATTAAAAAGCTTAAGCTATTTAGGAAATAAAGATAACGACGATATATTACAGCATAAGCAATCGCTTCAACTCTGCAAGTATTATCATAATGAACAACTCGAACACATATATTCCAGCTTTCATTGCGTTATACATAACAGATTTCAATTATGTATATATAACCCTATATTATACTTACTTAGTTAATTAATACTATAAATATTTCAATAAACTCGGCTATAATTTTTGTTCTTCAAATTTGTTTTCAATAACTTCCCCAACCCGTCAAATCCCAACATAATAATAAAAGTTCTACGAACTCTTCCTGTCAACCCGTATGCAAACTTTAGTAGATTCACAAAAGATGCCGGATTAACCGTCCATGAAAGAGCTATGAAGAAGGATAACACCACGCAACGAAATTTGTGAATTCCATCTATTGCAAGCACCAGCTATAATTCACCTTACGTCCTCACATCATAGCAGGAATGACCATCAACACATCTTTAATTATTGTACACTACATAGAGACAGCATACACACATACATACATACGTATTTTAGAACTTGTTGAATATTGAAAAACACAGCCATTCGGTTCTCGACCTTTGTACAGAAAACACATCAAATTTACCTGAATAAATAAAAATTAAAAGTAAATTGAAAACCAATGTGTTTCCATAACTCGTGCGACTATGGCTCGCATTACGGATAGATGAATCTCACGGTCAAAACACTAATATTTAAATTACGATTTATAAAGAGACGGAAAAGGTATGAAATGAGAGAGACTGTGAGAGCCTAGTCTTGACGGCGTATGCTATAGTGCAATGGATTCTGTAATGAACCATATTATGGTCTGGTAGTGCTGCTCCCACCAGCAGATCGAAGCAGCACCTGATGAGTAGTGATCTGTTGGTGGTACGAAACTAGAGACCGAGGGTCCCATTACACCCGGACCCAGGTGCGACCGTGTGGGCGTCTGATCCGTCCATCAACCATTCCATCCTTATCGACTATTTTTTTATTCCCCTTTTTTACCTCCCCTGTTTGTGTTGTCTTCCCCAGGCCTATGAATTTTTGTTAATACGTAAAGGACAGGGGCAACGAGCGGCGAAAACCCCGCCCACATCTCCCGAACTGAGCTACAGCAAGCATAGGTCGCTGATTAGCTCGTTGAGGGGCCTTTTTCTTCGCCAGATGGCATAGCCCGACCTACACGGTCATATGCTACCTTAGGCTCCGTCCCCGCGGGCATCTTCGGATTCCCACCAAACCGTCCGTTACAATTCTGTGGCATAACGACCCAAGATCGAATCCCGGTTGGACCATCAAAATCAAAACTTTAATTTAGATGTTGAAGTCAAATTGTAAAATTATTTGTTAGGAAAATGATATTTTCTATTTTTAGGGTAGGATATTACCTGCGATTCAGTCTTTACTAGAATGTACTACCTGGTATAATTTTTGAATCATTGCGTTTTTATTTGAAAAAAAGTCGTTGATTTTGCAAAGGTTAAATTACTGTGGTCAGTCAAATACTGTTAAACCACTAGTTGCTTTAATTAAGGTAGTTTCGATTTTTGATATATTGTTTGAGTTGGTACATTGTTTAAATATTCAAGTTTTCTAATCCCCCCACTCACCCCCACCCTCCACAATGTTGAAAAAGTGCCCAATTTTTTTTTAATATCTTCTAAATTGGTCCTTCAAGAACCTTGTCAAGCTTTATTAAACTAGAGTAATTTATCTACACTTTAAGACTAAAATAAAACTGACTAACTAATAAAAAGCTGTTATACTTACCGAGATAGAGCTTTTAAGGCATAAATCGATGAGCAGACATTTTTGAATTTTTGCTCATAACTACTCTAAAAATCGGCCGAATTGAAAAATGTTGGCCACGTTAGTTTTACAATCAAATTATCTTTAACTTTTACAAAAAGCTTTTCCATTTAGAGCATCCGTTTACAAGATCTGTGAGCTTGAAAAATGATAAAGTGTGATTTTTTCCGAAGCCTCCAAAATTGTCGTTTTTTTTACTATCAATTTTGACTACGCTACTGAAACAAATTTCAACTTCGAGACTTTCCTGCAAGTTTTTTTCGATTCGTGGCACCGTTTAGGAGATATAAGAATAATATTTAATGAAACCGGAAAATAGAGGGCTACGCCCGCAATCCGAGAGTTTTGTAGTGTCCCATGCCAATAGGAGATGAACTGTTCTACTTTTGGAGATGATTAACCATTCATGTTAAGACAATACGAGTATTGCAAATTGTAAAATAAGTTTGCATAAAAAATATTGAAAATAAATTGTTTGAATAATTATAGAGAATAGAGTCAGCGACGAGCATGCATACCCCCCCTCCCTCCTTCCCCTCCTCCCACCGCCCCTACCAATCATTACCCTTTTGAAAATGGTTAACTCCAATTCGCTCTACGGAAAACAATATGCAAGTATGTTGTACTCGTAGTACTAGTATGTAGTACAAGAGACCTGTTATGTGCATTTTTTGTATGGATGATATCAAAATGACCAAATCTAAATGAATGTACTACTATTAAATATTACGTGATTATTACGAAATTTGGAGATATTATTGCATATGGTGTTGGTTATCGTCGGCCATCAATATTTTCGACCTCGGATGAGTTTGAGAAATGCAGGGGTCCCAAATAACAAACTCTTGAGAGTTTAGCTCCTGTGAGCTGGAAAAAGCTCTCATAAGACTCTAGTAAGGCTCTCCACCACTCTCATAATGTAGCTCTAGTAACAAGATTTAAGTAAACTCTTATAGCACATTTATTAAGAGATTATTACTCTTGAAGAGTCATACTCCTGTTACAAGATCATATTTTGTCGTCATGAACTCTCATAGAGACTTTTTTATGAGAGTTTAACTCTTGAAGAGTTATACTCTCCTATGAATGCTCTTGCAAGAGACTTAACTCTTATGACTCTTATAATAAGAGCCTTATAAAAGCTTTAGTCTATAACTTCTTATTATAAAACTGTTTTGAGATCGGTATACTTAAGCACTCATAAGAAGAGTGTTATGAGTACACGATAGATTTCATAGAAGTTGAGCAATCTGTCAAACACGTAAGCTAACGTTTTAAAGAGAATGTTCGACTGGAAAAAGTGTAAGCGATCGTCCACTTTCCCACCAAAAGTTGAAAAAAATACAATAATTTGAAAAGCGATACTCCCAGGCTTGTCATTGTTAAGAAAAATGCTAGTTTTCACTTCAAACGACGCCGTGCTCATACTTTGGTAGTCTTACGAAAGGATGATGACCAAGTTGATACCCAACGAAAATCAAATCAGAGCATCTCGAATTGTGTCCACTTTGTATCTGACTTTTGGCGAAAATGTGAAACACCATCGGGAGTTAGTTTTTCTTTGTACTTTAATTCCGGCCTTAGTAGGGCAGCGCGCTAGTGCCTCGTACCCATACTGGCCCAGGACGGGCAATGACAGCCAACTTCCTTAGTGTGGACGGGAAATTTGAGTGCATTGGCGCGTTGGCCCCCGAATTGGACCAACGTGCCAATGCCTCGTCAACGCTGGCCTCTGTGGCCAATTTAAAAACGAGATTGGCCTAATTTCATCGCATTATCTGTCAACTGTGCTTTTATTCGCATCTGCTTAGACAGCTCACGTCAGTGTACATTAATTTCGGTATGTGAAGTCGTCTACGTCCTACGAATTCGTTGACTTTATAATTAGCGCCCCGCTGTAGTTTGTCGATTCAGTTGGCCGCTGATGAGTCGGCCCACCATGTGGGTTATTTGCAATTAATGCATGACTGTTATGAACAGCGCGACGAATGCGGTCAGCGCGACAGTCAAACGTCAAATTATTAATTCTTATACTAAGACTTTGGTTCATTTAAGAAGAATACAACTCTTATTGTAAGTCTTTAAGTTTTATAGGAAGAGTTTAGCTTATAGTGAGACTTTAGTTCTTATAAAAAGAGCCGCCCTCTCGCAATAAGAGTTTTAGTCTTATAAGAAGAGCCGCCCTCTTGTTATAAGAGCTTTAGCGTTGTATGAAGATTTAATCAATGTCTGCCATCTTTTTCCGACAAGACTGCGATTTTGTAGGAAATAAATTTGAGTTTATAAGTGATTATGTGTCATAAAATATGCTAAATTTAATTGATTGTGGTTTTTTAAGTCATCAAAAGTTATTCAATAGAGTTTTATACAGTCTAACAACAGTTGATAATTATTATATTTCTCCCAAATTTTAGAAGAGTATATTATTTTTAGAGGGCTTTGCCATTTTTCGAAGCAAAACACCAATAATCATCGATAAAATTTTAATCGCATTAAAATGTTCACTCATATTTGTGGGAAAACCAACGTTTTCCGAAGTTAATGTATCATGCGTGCAAAAATTTCATTTCAGTTGTTGTCGAAATAATATAACACAGAATGACAAATAGAAGTTCACATAAGATCATATATATTTATATTTGACAAACATAGACAGCCATTGTTTCAATATCACCACTCTCTTTCCCGCTACACTTATAGGGAGATCTTGACTCTCATAACAAGTGTATAGTACTTTTATGAGACTTTTACAAGAGTAAAAATTTACTCCAATAAGAAGCCTTAAAGCCTTCTTATAAGACATGTGTAACTCTTATAAGGAGAGTTGAACTCGTGCTACAAGATCAAACTGACTCTTGGAAAGTGCGCCATTTAATACTTTTAAGACTCTTATAAGACTCTTATAGTACTCTTCAAGAGTTAAATTTCAAGAGTTGCAGTCTTGATGCTGGCTGCTGTAAAACTCTTGTAGACTGTTATCAGAGCAAAATTGTTAGTTGGGGTGTGCTAACTGTAACTATAGAAATATACTATTATTAACCTATTTTGAGAAGATATCAAAATTCCATTTTTTGTTTTCTGTGCTAGTTGAAAGCCATCTTCCTGTATGTTTTCATAATTCTAAGTGTAACGGTCTCGAAATGGTGAGAGGGTGGGGCAAATTACAATATGATCTCATATTTTCCCCTCTGCCTCTTTTCCCCTTTCTTCGAATTTGATGAAGTCGCCAAAAATGGAATGTACTCTTATTGTGAATGCATATTCGATGTGTCATTGCAACTACGTAATTGTCAACTCTAACTTAACTATTCTCTTCTCAATAAAAACGTCAAACGTGAAACACTTGCGAAATCTGCGTTCTTTATTACTGAGGTCACAACAGGTTATGGGCCCAGTAATTTATCCGCGAATATTTAAATAATCGATTTGATTTCTATTCGGGAAGTAAAGTGTTTCGAATCCAGTCGATTTTCTTCAAATTTTAAGAGATTTATTTTCACTAATCGTCGACGTTAAAGTGAGGTTAGTTCTTGCTACGTGATTCATGAGAAAAGTTTCAACACCCACGTCGCCAAGTGAAAAGCCGAAAATCAGTAACCAAATTGCTTTCACAAATATTGAAACCGATCTCATTCCAATGGCATCATCACTTTTAACATCGATTGAAAAGTTGAAAGGCAGAGAGAATTATTCTTCGTGGAAATTCTCTATGCAAAATTATCTGGAATATGAGGAATTGTCGCAGTGCATTACCGGCACTGAAACCGATGCTAAAAAAATGCGAAAGCAAAGGCAGCGTTGAACTTAAGCATCGATAAATCTATGCAAACCCATGTGAAATCCGCGAACACGGCAAAAGACATTTGGAATAACCTCAAAGCAACATTCGAAGATAGTGGAGCAGGCCGCAAAGTTACTTTGTTCCGCCACATGATCAACACCAAACTTAGCGAATGTGAAACGATGGAGTCGTATGTCGGTCGAATTGTTTCAACGGCGCAGACGCTTGGTGATGTGGATTTCCATATACCAGACGAAATATTGGCAGTAACACTCCTAAGTGGTTTAACCAGTGACTATCAGCCAATGGTCATAGCCATGGAAAGCACTGGCAAAACACTGACAGCAGATGGTGTGAAAACGAAATTGCTACAGGAACCTGTAACCATCGCTGCAGCGGACGGGGAGAAAGCGTTCTTTGCTAAGAAAGACAAATCTGGTAAGAAACGTGGTCTAATATGCTACACATGCAGGAAAAAGGGGCATAAGTCATTCAATTGTCCACAAAAATCGAATAAAAACGATTCGAAAGGGACCAACGCAGACACCAAAAAACCTGTGGCGTTTAGTGCGGTCTTTTTAAGTGGGAAACACGATCGAAACGACTGGTATATCGACTCTGGAGCGACGAGACATATGACGATGAGAGAAGACTGGATGATTGAGACAACTAGATGCGGTCAGTCAACGATTCGGGCAGCGAACGATGAAGAGATGAAAGTATGCAGCAGTGGAACAGTGATTTTTGATGCAGACGTTAATGGAAAGCATCAGACAGTAGAGTTTCAAAATGTACTGTGTGTACCGAAACTGACAGCCAACTTGCTCTCGGTAAGTCAAATGACTAATAAAGGAAAAGCCGTTCAGTTTACTTCATCAGGTTGTGTGATAAGAGATGCTAATGGCGTGCTGCTAGGAACCGGATCATTGGTCGATGGACTGTATCGTATGGATGGCAGCAGCAATACCGTACTGGCTGCAATTGCATCAAATAAGTCCATGGAATTATGGCATCGGCGTTTGGGACACGCTAATCCATTTTATTTGAAGAAGATGATGGAAGGAGGTGTCAATGGTATATCGTTCGATGGAAATGAATTGAGCATTTCGTGCATCACATGTTGCAAGGGCAAACAATCGCGTAAGCCCTTTCCCAAGCAAGGAACTAGAGCCACTCAGCTGTTAGAAACCATCCATGCAGACTTAGCTGGTAAAATGGAATGCCCATCCATTGGTGGTAACTATTACTGTTTTGTATTGGTTGATGATTTTAGCCGAAGAACATTTGTTTACATGCTAAAGCATAAAAATGAAGCATTCGAAAAATTTTGCTCATTTAAACAATTAGTTGAAAACCAAACCGGTTTAAAAATAAAGAAGTTTCGGAGCGACAATGGAACGGAGTTCTTTTCGAAGCAATTTGAAAGTTTTCTCGGTCAGCATGGAATACAACATCAAAGCTCTATTCCACATACACCACAGCAAAACGGATTAGCAGAGCGCACGATTCGGACATTGACTGAAAAGGCTAGATGCATGTTACAGGATGCGAATTTACCGAAGCGTTATTGGGCAGAAGCAATGAGTACAGCTGCATACATCAAAAATCACACAACTTCATCTATCTTGGGATACAAATCACCGATGGAAATTTGGAGTGGAAAGAAGCCGGATATAAGCCACTTCAGAGTGTTTGGATCAGTAGCGATGGCGATGATTCCAAAAGGAAAACGGCGGAAGTTCGATGCGAAGTCCAGAGAATTGATATACTTACTGCGAGGATCAAAAGGGTTATCGACTTATGGATCGGCGAACCAATAAAATAATTGCGTGTCGGGATGTCACGGTTATAGAACAAGACTATATTGGGCCAAGTCAGTCTATGGTGAAAAATGGAGACATTGGCATTGGGAGTGACAGCAGCACGTTGATAATTGAAGGATCATCGAACGAGAATGGCGTGCAACATGGCCAAAACAATGTTGCAAAAATTGATGTCGTACATACTCAAAGTGCTATTGGCGTGCAACATGGCCCAAACAATGTTGCAACAACTGACTCAGTACATATTCAGGGCACAAACGGCGTGCAGCATGGCCAAAACAATGCTGCTCAAAATGACTCGATAGATGACTCATCGATTGATGACTTTGTGGACGCTAACAATGATAATACATACATCCCTGAATTCGATACAACTGATGAGAGCGACGAAGAGGATACATCAATCAGCGACAGCAAGTTCGGTAGTGTACGATGTTCGAAACGTGAAACCAGACCTGTTCAACGATACGAAGCATCACATTTTGCGAACGAAGTACGGAGTGGTGAACCAGTTACTGTTGACGAAGCACTTAATTGTCACGACGGACAGCATTGGAAAAGTGCCATGGATGATGAGCATCGCTCATTAATTGAAAATAAAACTTGGGAATTAGTGGAACTACCGAAGGGTTCCAAATCTATAAATTGCAAATGGGTTTTTAAACAGAAAACTGATTCTAATGGCAATATCGCATGATACAAAGCCCGACTCGTTGCTAAGGGTTGCAGCCAAAGGCCAGGTATTGACTTTGAGGAAACTTATTCTCCCGTGCTTCGCTATTCGTCGATTCGATTATTGATGGCGTTGGCCGTAAAATTGAATCTAAATATTGAACAAATGGACGTAGTGACTGCATTCCTACATGGTGATATCAACGAAGCGGTCTACATGAAACAACCTGAAGGATATGACGACGGAAGCGGTCGAGTATGTAAACTGAAGAAGTCGCTTTATGGATTAAAACAAGCCAGCCGTCAATGGAACCAAAAAATTAACGAAGTCCTTATCAAAGCGGGGTTTGTACGTTGCAAAACTGATTCATGCATATACGTACGTCGAAAAGGTGAATCTATTATTGTTGTTGCAGTTTATGTGGACGATTTGTTGATTCTTTACAACAATTCAGTATGGAAAGATCAACTTAAATCGATATTGACCAGTAATTTTAAAATGAAGGACTTGGGCAAGGCGTCGAATGTTCTTGGATTACGTATTGATTACGATCAGCGCAAAGGAGTTATTAAATTGGACCAACAAAAATACGCTGAACAGGTTCTACGCAAGTTCAACATGTTCGATTGTGATCCAGTGAAATTGCCTAGTGACCCAAACCAAAAACTTACAAGAGAAATGTCACCAAGCACCGAAATTGAAATTGAGCAGATGAAATCAGTTCCGTACCAAGAAGCTGTGGGCAGCATTCTGTATTTGGCACAGTGCACGCGACCAGACATTTCGTTTGCAGTAACGAATGTTAGTCAATTCAACAAAAACCCAGGTCTAGCACATTGGAGAGCAGTAAAACGTATTCTACGCTACATTAAAGGTACGTTAAACTACCAGCTAACTTTTACCAGGGACAGCAAATTCGAGAATTTGTGTGCATATGCCGATGCTGATTGGGCGTCTAGTTGTTGCGATAGAAAATCGTGCAGTGGGTACATTTTTCTATGGCAAGGTGGAGCTGTATCATGGTTGTGTAAAAAACAGCCGACGGTGGCATTGAGCACTGCCGAAGCGGAGTACATGGCACTGTCAGCAGCGTGTCAGGAAGCATACTGGCTAAATCAATTGAAGCACGAGATAATTGGAGGTCAAAAGCCAACGCTTCAAATATTCAGCGACAACAAAGGTGCTATTGACTTGGCACTAAACGGAGCGTATAGTCCAAAAACAAAACACATTGATATACGTCATCATTTCATCAGAGATTTCATACGGAAGGAAATTGTAAAAATAACAAAAATAAGTACTGATAAAATGATAGCAGACAATCTTACTAAAGCTGTACCAATTGATAAACATAAATTTTGCACATTTGAAATGGGATTAAGTATTTAATTTATTCTCGATAATACGTAAAGTAAATTATTAGCAGAACTATTGTTTGTAATTTGAAACTCATGACCCATCGAACAAGTGGGAATATTGTGAATGCATATTCGATGTGTCATTGCAACTACGTAATTGTCAACTCTAACTTAACTATTCTCTTCTCAATAAAAACGTCAAACGTGAAACACTTGCGAAATCTGCGTTCTTTATTACTGAGGTCACAACAACTCTGTAGTATTTTACCTTTCTCATGATACCCCACTTGCCTATATCAGATGAAAAAAAATGTTTTTTTTTTATCCTCCTCTCCTCCTCACATCTCCTTTCCACTTATGTACGTCGCACTACTCTTATGTACATTTTCAATCAAAACTCTATGAGCATTTATATGTAAAAAAAAAAGATTCCCTTGGAACCAAAAAAAAAAGTCTATTTCGATGTAATTCATTTAAGCTCATGTATTCCCCTCTATGGTATCCTCCCTTAAAGCAGCAACCCACCTACCTCCCCCCCTTAAACTTCTCTCCCCTACCACTCCTATACCACCAATCTCCACCCTTTCAGAAATGGTTAACTCCAATTCACTTTACGAAAAACAATAAACAATATTCAAGTATGCAGTACTATTGTAGAATGTAACCGGTTATGTGCATTTTTTGTATGAATGGCATCAAAATCTCAAAATTTAAATGAATGTACTATTATTAAATATTATGTGATTGTTATGAAACTTGGAGGTATTATTGCCTATAATGTTGGTTATCATCGGCCATCAATATTTTTGACCTCGGGTGCGCGTAAGGGGTGCAGGGGTGTGCTAACTGCAACTATAGAAATGTACTATTATTAACCTTTTCTGATAAAATTTCAAAATTCTAGAAATCTAGGTTTTTTACGCTAGTAAAATGGCGCTTTTTTGCAAATTTTCATATTTCTAAGTATAACGGTCTCGAAATGCAAGGGGGGGGGGGGGACAAACTCGGATGACATATTTTCCCCTCTCCCTCTTTTCCGGTTCCTTCAAATTTTTCCAAAAATGGAATGTACTCGACGATACCTTTCTTATGATACCCCACTTGCCTGTACCAAACGAAAAAAAAATTTTGACCTTCATTTCCCCTCTATGGGGACCTCCCCTTAAAGTTGACCTATTACGACGATTCCCTTTCTCCGGTGAATTATAGTAATTCTACACATTCCTACAAAATTTCATGGATGTAGCTTCAGCCGTTCGTGAGATATTCCATGGACAGACGGACAGACGGACAAACAGACATTTGACCGATTTCATAAGGGTTTTGTATTTAACAAAACCCTAACAAGGGCTTAAATTTCTCCGATTTTTGGCCACCAAAAGCTAAGTTCAACTTCTACGACCGTGAAAACGCAGTTTCCATATATTTAGTATTTATAAAAGGGATTAAAACTATTTTCGGATCTTTCCCTAAGTTTTAGTAATAAAAATTAATTTTACTGGCCGTGAATGTGCCAAGTGTGAAAATTTACGAAGGACAACTTTGAATGCACATAATTACATTAGCATTATGCGATTGATACGAAAACTTGGTATATTTTTTGCCTATAATGTTGTCAATGAATTAGCATTAATACTTTCCGCTTAGGCACATCTAAAGGGAATGCAAGGGTACCAACTTAAATAATAGATATCAGTATATTGTATATTTAATGTGGCTATGCTCATAATGTGCCTTCTTTCTGTAAATTTTCATATCTGTGGCTTTAGCGGTCTCGAAAAACGGTTGAGGGGGACACCTACTGCGACCCCTAACTCGGCTTTGATTACTTCAAATTGGGGGAAAAAATACCAAAAATGAAATGTGCTAATTGGGCCCTTTGATGTGTTTTTCCTTCCCTTTATGGAGACCGCCCTTAAATTTGGTGTATGTCAACGAAAAGCTTTGAGCATTGCCATCCAAAAATACAGGCCTGCGCTCAGCTGATTTTGACGGCTAAATTCCGTAATTATTTCCTTCGATGACTTGCAATGCTTTGAGCCATGAATCATAGGAATCCTTCATATTCCTACTAAATTTCATTCAAGTAGTTTCAGCCGTTCACGATATATTCTCTGCACAGATATTTTACCGATTTCACAATGGTTTTATTTTCTACACAACCCCAATAAAATAGATAATGTCTATGGTATAATAACGAATTTCTGCTTTATTATTGTTTATATTTAGATTTTGGGAGACAGATATTCGTACTGTGCGTCGGACAAACCGTTCTACAATTCGAAACAAACCAACATCGACACTTCCGTGAGTAGAACAAATAAACAATATTCCTTTATTTTTTTCATTTATTATGTAATTGTGTAATGTAAACAGATATTCAACACTGAGCGAAACGAAAACCAACGAGATGAAGGCTGCCCTAGAAAAAGCTCTGAAGGAAGCATCTCATGACGAAACATTTCGAAAGGTGAAGAGGATGAGCTACTCCAGCAATGCTGTCGGTGAGGTATGTGTACAGTACATACATGTATATTGGTTTGAATCTGTATTCTGTATTGTATCCGTATGTAGGGAGAAAGAAGTTTTGACTTTTTACCCCATGTAACTGCGACTGCGGAATTTTTATCAGCTTTTAGCAAGCTATCCTAACTCATCATATTATTCTTTATGTTTGTGTTCGAACCTATGGTTCTGTGCATATTGTAATCTTAACAATATAATATAGTAACATTGCTCTGGCCCGAAATACTTCTATGCAAACAACAGGTCAACTTGGAGCCTTCATTTGAAGTGTCAAATAGAAATACTACAGAAATCGGGTTCCAAATTAACTTAATAGGGAATACAATCCAAATTTGTCAAATCATATTTAACTGGTTAGGGCAACTGAGTAAAACATATTTAACTCAAAATTTATGCTATTTACTTCCCGCCTCTTCTGAACTTTTTGCATAAACACACAAAGAATGACACTAATCAGGGTGTATTAAAACTACCAGACAGGATTTTTACACACGCTCATGCAATCCTAAGCAAAATATATTACCATTATTTTTCTACCCTTGACCTTACAAGGCATACTCAATTGCCCTAACCCCTTGTGGGCCTTGCGCGCCAACTGCTCCATGTGGCCCAGTTGACGTTTCGTTGGCATTAACTAGTTTCGGAGAATGCAGTTGCCAGCATGCGCCTTCTGCTCCATCATTTATCCGCCTATCTGTGACAAGTTGGGAGATGTGGCTTATTATTGCGCCCCGCACCACAGGTGCACGATCAGGCCCGTGGAACGCCTACGTGGAGTAGGTAGGAATGGACAAGATCCGGCCAGATGAACGTCCACCTTCCAGTCAATGTTAGTTCAAATAATTATAACTTCCAAATGGATGAAGGTCTCTCATTCAGTCAGACCACTCTTTGAAGCTCTTTAAACTCTCCCACAAAAACGAGGTCAATAGGCTCCAAAAAAAGCACATACTTCCCATACAAAGTGTCTTTATTACACTATTTTGCAAACTTTTGCTTATAACTCTTGAAAAAATCATCTGTAGATTTGATTTTAGCCATGCGAACTTCAAATAAGATCTGTGTTTAATTGTGGTCAGAAGAGATCAATAGATTCAAAATTACGTCAACCTTCCCTACATCCCTTCAACCTTCATCAACCTTCCGTACATTCCTTCATTGTAACCTCATCGGCTAACTTCTGTTCAAACTGACCATATAGGAAACACATCGCGCTCGGTGGCCGTGATCGTTCGGTCACCGCTCTACAACACTAATCTAGAGCTCGGAGTTCAAATCACGGTGCGATCAAAAACTGCCTGTGGGTACTAATAGAACTCTCACAGTGCTCCGAGCTTGTCAGCATAAAAACGGCGCGGATAGGTGGTGCATGCTAGCAATTGCACTTCCGAAAAGTCGATATGCTATCGAAACGTCAATAAGGGATGGAGGGGTCAAGGCAATTAAGAGCGCTTAATGTACTCGTATATACGAGTATATGGCCATAGCTAATTTGTATTTAGTTATGATATGGGGCAATTTCGCCTCCTTTTTCTTGATTGTTTGAATTCAAAGTTTGAATTTGTTCGGATTTGTTTTTGCAGCTTTGACACTAGAAAGTTTGACATTGTACGACGAAATTGAACACTCAAAAATTTTTAAAAATAGTGTTTTTCCATATTTTCGCAAACTTCATGAGCCTAGGTGTAAGAATTACCGAGTTAAAGCACTATAAAGCACTGATGAGCAAATTTTGTATGACTTAACGAAAAATGTATGCATGCACTATCGACAAATATCAAATTGACATAAATTTTGTCGGCCTTGTTATTCGCGAGCCAAGTGACTAGCACCTTTTGCACACCCAAGCACTTATCGTCTCTCCCGTCCAGCGATTCGTCGAGTGAACGAATTTCAGCCAATGCAATGAAGTCCGAGCAAATACTCACGATATTCATACATTGCGGATATTGCGAAGAATCGCCCGACACCGACCAATTGGTTCATTTGATGAATCGCTGGACGGAAGAAACGTAAGATGCTTCGGGTGTGCTTGATGCTAGCCACGTGGCTTGTGACTCGGCGAGTTACGAATAATGTGATTCACCGAGTCACATGCGACTTGAGAGGTGTGATATATGTATAATACAATATAATTTACACTTTGCTTAAGATATCATTAAGCATCCTTATGCTACTAAAGTGTCATCGTTTTGAGATTTTTCATTTCGGTGGCATTAGCTCCCTCGAAAACCGGATGGGAAACAAAATAATTTCGATGATTTTTCTATTTCATTCTGTTATTGTTACTTCAAATTAGAAAATCTGCAAGAATTTGAATCCGCTCAATTGATATTACGTCCCTCATATCTATAATATTTCTTCCTATTTTCCTCGAATTTTCATAATAATTTTGCCTAGAATTGTAAAATGAATCGCCCAGTAAAGATCTTGTTCGGTAATTTAAAGGCTCTTTTGTATTATGTGCTAATATATTTGGTCTACAACTTAATAATGAGACTTTTTTTAGAGATGGCAACACCGATAAACCAATGGTAGTCCATCTTTGACATACATACCATTTGAAGTTTGTATTCATAAGCTGTCAATGTCAGTATAAACATTTTGTGTTGATTGTTGACAACGTATTTTACCGGACCATGGAAAGTTTCGAAAATTCACGAAAAAAACAACATTTGCGGGAAGTTTTACTTGGACATTATTTTGCTAAGAAGACTGCAGCTCAGAGTCATAAATTGCTCGTGGAAGTTTACGGTGACGATGCTTTTTCGCGTGCACAGTGTTTTCGGTGGTTTCATCGGTTCAAAAATGATAATTTCGACATTACCGACGAAGAGCGACCTGGCCAGCCAAAAAAGTTTGAAGACGAAGAATTGACGAAATTACTCGAAGAAGATTCGTGCCAAACTCAAAAAGAGTTGGCAATTTCGTTGGAAGTGACTCAGCAAGCCATATCGAAGCGGTTAAAATCACTGGGAATGATCCAAAAGCAAGGCCACTGGGTTCCGTACGAGTTGAAGCCATGAGATGTTGAGAGGCGCTTTTGCATGTGCGAACAACTGCTTCAAAGGTAAAGACGGAAGGGTTTTTTGCATCATATTGTGACCGGCGATGAAAAGTGGATTCATTATGATAACCCAAAGCGAAAGAAATCATGGGGACCGCCCGGGCACCAATCAACATCGACCGCGAAGCCAAATATTCATGGTTCCAAGCTTATGCTCTGCATTTGGTGGGACCAGATCGGTGTTCTTTATTATGAGCTGCTAAAACCGAATGAAACCATTGACGGGCAGCGCTATCGACTGCAATTGATGCGTTTGAGTCGAGCATTGCGTGAAAAACGGCAACAATTTGCTGAAAGGCACGACAAAATAATTCTTCAGCATGACAATGCTCGCCCTCATGTTGCGCAAGTCGTGAAAACGTACCTGGAAACAACCAAATGGGAAGTGCTACCCCACCCGCCGTATAGCCCTGACATTGCTCCATCCGATTACTATTTGTTCGCTTCGATGACTCATGCGTTGGCTGATCAGCACTTCACTTCATATGAGGATACTAAGAACTGGCTCGATTCATGGATAGCCTCGAAACCCCAAGATTTTTTTCGCGACGGAATTCGTAGACTTCCCGAAAGATGGGAGAAAGTTATCGCTGCTGATGGCCAATATTTTGAATAATTTAGTTATATGAATAAATCTATGAATAAATGCCCAAAATTCCAAAAAAAGTCTCATTATTAAGTTGTAGACCAAATATATATTTTATTATTATATATTTTATGAAATTATTATCAGTTTGTCTCGCAATTTTCTTAAAGGTCACTCGAAATCTTCCTCATCTTGATACTTCCCAAGATCCCACCAGTGGAAATGGAGGTTCAGATGTTCCGCAAAACTCAATTCTCAACGCTGATCCACAACTGATTGACAAGCTTGTTTCTTCATTGCTGCTGGAGCGGAATAATCCAAAGACATTTAATAGGACTTCATCGGGCTTAAGCCGACGACGTACTCTATCAAGATCCTTGACAAACATGATGGGACGTTCTAGTAAAAGCAATTCACAATCTGCATTGGGATCAAAGGATTTACATGGTGGAGGAATGCAACTCGCATCATTTATGCCAACAATTATGGAACAAAATCAGTCAACATCGAAACCAGCGTGGACGGATAGGCGGTCTCGTGCGTCATCCATAAAAGGAGTTTTAAACTCAATTGGAATGTCAGCACAAAGATTAAGTCAAAATTTGTCGAAAAATGATGAGGAAAACGCTAATTTGGCTCAGAATATTTTAGAGTAGAAGCTTAATATTTAGTAATAATTTCTGCAAATCTATGAATACAATAGCATACAAAATGTAACAAAGTATACCTATCTGTTTCAGACAAAAAGATACCAATGATATACCCAATATTTGTTGAGTAAGTACGTTCAGAAGATGCCAAAAATCACACATGGTTATGGAGTGGTTGCGCACTGGCTCCGCTGTGCATCTTGGCCTTCTGAACGGTATGAACTAACAGCTGTGCAATTTTTGGTTTAACTCTTTTCGAACTATACTTTACAAAGTTGTTGTTTAAGTGTTCACAAAAGTCTTCCCCCCTCTGCAAACTAAAGCCGCGCATATCAGACACAACTACGGTAAATATAAATAGAAGGACAGTCAGTGCGTTAGGGCGTCAGTGTAGTATCTCGTCAGCTTCGGAGATTCGAATCTCGCTGCGCCGTAGTCGTGAGTGTCTATGATGTCTTCCCTCTATTATGAAATTTTTGCGTCTCTTCCCTCCGGTTTGGTTACTAACTAGATATCCATGAACATTGTCTACAATATCGATTGCCATATGAATATACAAATTTTCAAAAACAAGTTAATAATAGCACACATAGCATTAATTTTTATAATTTAAGTTATTACTCGCCTGCGCTTCCTCGCTTCAAAATGGAAGAATTGTATAGCTGCCAAATGATAACTAACATCAAGGAGAATACTTCTGCCGAATTCCATATCAATCGTTTAATGCCACAAATGTAAGGTACTAAATATCTCTTTTGATATGACAACTAACATGCCTATAGCTGATGAAACAAAATTTGGCCCCTTTTTCGTGCTTTAGGATCAATATTTTTTGTAGCAAAATGAGGTAGATTCATCGACCACTACACAATAGATCTCATGGTCGCAGTGCACATCTTTCGGCTCCTTAGCTTGCCCTATGAAAACAAATTTATTTAGCTTGACCGTTCACAAAAGTTGAAGGCGGTGGACAGTAACGGAAAGTTACTTACGTCAAATGAAGAACACATGAGGCGGTGGAAAGAGCTTTTCGCCACGGTTTTGAACCTTGTAAGCTCCGGCGAAATTACCCTTCATGCAGATAATTTAGCTGCCCATCAAAATGCGCGTATGCGGTCAACTTAACTAAAGACGAAATAGTCGCTGCAATTATTGCAATGAAATTAGGTAAGACCACCGGACTCGACGGCATTCTTGAAGAACTTATCAAAAAGCGCCAAGCATAACTGTTCGCTAGTTAAGAAAGCGTGGAACACAGAGACTTTCCCAGTGAGTCGAAGGAAGGCTTAGTAGTTAAAATTCGAAAAGAGGGCACCTTACAGATGGCAATAATTGGGGCGGAACTTGCGTGAATCCTGCCGCTGCCAAAAGAATAGCTAAACTTGTCCTGCAAAAAGAGGAAGCACAATTCATGAACAGCAAGCCGGCTTTCGTTCCGGATTCTTCTGTGTCGATCACAACACCTTACGAATCATCAGCGAACAATGCGTTGAGTACGATTCTCCGTTTCATTTGCTTTTCATTGATTTCGAGAAGATTGTCGACCGTGTGAACCGGGATCAATTTGGGCGGCTATGTGCAGGAGTGACATTCCTGAGAAGATTGTGGCTACTCTAAAGGAAAACTACGATGGCGCGAGATATCGCGTTTTGCATAAAGGTAAGGTGTCGGGGGACTTTGAGATTCGGATTGAAGTTCGTCAGGGGTGCATCCTCTCACCGATTTTTTCTTCATAGTGATCGGCGATGTGTTGCATGCAGCTCTATCCGGACCAAATAGAGGAATTCGATGGGCCGTAACAATTAATTTAAAGCATTTTGACTATGCTGATGGTAGATGCCTATATTACTCTCCCACAAAATCATGAATCTAAACGTAATGGCTTTACATCTCGAAGGGAGGCGAGCACAGTTGGGCTAAAGATTAAGACCAACAAGACCAAGGGTTTGAGCCCAGCGTTACGAAAAAGAAGAAATCCAACTTGTGGACAGCTTGTGGAGCAGGTGGACGAAATCGTCTACCTACCTACCTCGGCAACAATGCTTGCCGAAAATGGCGCTACGGAGAAGGACATCGTTCGTCGTATCAACCAGGCTAAATGCGCATTCGTCAAAAACCTGGCAACACAGTTATCTTTGTATTAAGCTAAACTGGGCTTGTTTCGGTCCCTGGTACTGCCTGTGATGTTGTATGGGAGAAGCTTATCGAAACTTTCCGTGAAGGTTACCAGAAAGCTATAACTTTCCGTCAACGCATGTGTTCGCCCAATTTTAAGAATTTTCAAGCCCCAAACAATACCAAATGAAGAGCTGAGTCGGGATTCGAGCCAGATGCCAATCGACGAATTGCATTGCTGGACCCCAATCTCAAATACGGCCGACAAAGGGGGTGTCCTAAAATCTAATGGCACCGATCGGTGGCAGAAGAGTATGAGTTACTGGGTAGGTCGTGGGACAGTGGCGTTCAATTGCTCAGAACCGAGCCATATGGCGCGCAGAAAAAGTTGATGCGCTATACCCCTGATTATTTCCTTTGATATGACAACATTATAGGCATTATGACCGATGAAACAAAAATTTTTCCTCTTTTCTGGTCCTTTTCCTTTAGGTTTATTTTTTGAGCATGAGGTTGTTTTTTAGATATTTGTGTACTACAAAGCAAGAATGAAAAGCTTCCTCAAAATTTAATAGTCTAAGTAAAAAAAAACTGATAGTTACTTCTTAAGCGACCTTCGCGGAATGACTAAATAAAATTATCCTTTAATATAAGTGTATTGTGGCGTGAATATTACAGAAAGCACTAACAGCAGATAAACCTATACCAACATGAATCACTTGCGTGCATTAAAACACTGCCATGTTTATAAAAGCACCGACGCCATGAGAAGCAGTCATCCATATGTAAACGCGTGCGATCGACCGGTGAAATTTCGCGATATTCGTGCGTAAAAGCGAGTTTAATATCGCGATTTCAAGTGAAATTAAAAGAAGTGGTTATTAGCAAAGATAATAGTTATTAGTGACGTGCGGAAGTGAAAAAAAAAAAACGGATCATTGCTAAGTGGTCTTGTTGGCTGCTTAGCAATGGTACACTCCACTTTTATTCTCAAAAAAAATATAAAAAAGCACTTAGGCGTGACAAATGGGTAATGCATTCCACTTTTGGCATTTTCTTCAAATTTGAAGGAGGGAGAAAAGAGATAGAGGAGAAAATATGAGATCATAATTTGCCTTACGAGACCGTTACACTTAGAACTATGAGCAGGAACGTCGCATTCTACCAGCATGCAAAACGGAAATTAATGGAATTTTGATATATTTTCAAAATAGGTTAACAACAATATATTTATATATAGTTACAGTTACCACACCCCTGCATCCCCTAAATACGTCCCAGGTCAAAAATACTGATGGCTGCGCTGTCGTTTTGGATTTCCACAACTGCAGAAGAAATAGGACACCGGTGCAAGGTTTCGTGTGTTGGGTCGGATGCGCGTGGGCTAACTTGGTTAGGTGCGAGTACTACATACTTGCACATTGTTGTATTGAATTAACTACTTCTGCAAAGATACAAATTGGTGGGAGAGGAGGGAGGGGAAGGCTGGTCGCTAACTGTACTTTCGATAATTATTCACAGATTTTTTTTATGCAATCTTACAATTTGCAATGTCGTATTAACTTGAATGACTAAGCATCTCCAAGAGTACGGTCGTTCATCTTCTATTGGCATCGGACCCTACAGAACCCTTGGATTTCGTGTATATTTATTTATTTTTTTTTGGTTAGGTCAAGTATTTCTAAAACTACTGAGATAATCGATCGTAACGTACTGTACAATGTCATGCTGCAATTTGGTATACCGTCGAAACTGGTACAATTGACTAAGATGACGATAACCAACTCCGTCTCACAGATCGGGATCCAAAACAGGCTGACTGACGCCTTTGAAACACGTATGGGGTTAAAGCAGGACGACGGACTGCCTCCGACGCTCTTCAGCCTGGCACTGGAATGAGTCATCCTGAAGATAAATGTCGACACTAGCGGAACTCTAGTAACCAAGTGTACGCAAATCACAGCGTATGCAGACGATATTAACATTATGTCTCACAGGCTGGCCTACGCCAAAGAACATCTCAAAATCTTGATACGGCTGCAAGCGAAGTCGGACTACGAATCAACGAGGACAAAACTAAAATAATGCTCCAATCAAGAAAGAGGACGCCACCGAGCATTACTATCGGGGATCTGACCATTGATTACGTAAAACACTTCGACTACCTGGGTAGCAAGCTATCACACGACGCCAGTGAAACGGACGAAATCAAACGACGGATACAACTAGCGAATAAGGCATATTTCTTGGTTCTCCCAATAAAAAAGTCGAAGCATGTGCGCAGGAAAACGAAGCTCCGATGAGCTGGAAGTTTCGAAGATCATCAAACTGCAAACGATGAGAATGGGCAGGACACGTACATCGCATGGACGAAAGTCGAGTTCCCAAGAAAGTTCTCGAAGGTGGCATCAGCGGAGCAAAGCTGCCGGGAAGACCGAGAGCTCGTTGGGACGGCTCAGTAGAGACGCGGTCACTTGACTGAAACAATTGGAGGAAATCTATCCAGACGGCCAAGGTCCGACGTCGGACCGTCGCGTGACGATCATGACGATATTAAAAAGAAATCTTAAATTTTCTACACACTAGAATATAAATGAACCATACCATGTAATCAAAGATGAAGTTGCTTGCGTTCACAACGTGTCCCTAAATATGTCCAATTTCAATTTTACAAATTTCTTCAAATACAGAAAATGTAATTAACCGTTAAAATATGCGGTGGAATAAATTATAGACTCATCAACATTTCAAAAGATTAAATTGAAGGCTCTAGGAGGAAATGGGTAGAATTTTAAACTGCCCTTCAGTCTCCTCCCTCTCTGATTCTGATTCGTCCTATGGCAATTCTTCTAGGATAGAACCAAGCAGAAATGTAATGTCGGATACGGGTAGGAAAAAAGCTACCACACAAATCGCTTAAATGAATCCTTAAACAAAATAAAAAGCTCCCAGGTGGACGAGAGGACGCTTGGCTTCTTAAGGATACTTCGCGAAAATTGCAGCAGACGAAAATTCTTTCGTTAGAATTTCGTCGTCGTTTCTTTAAAGAAAAGCCCAACATACCGGACCCGAGTTTTCCGCAATCATCCATTCGGAAAGAAACACCTTTTTGCTGTCCCTGAAGGATTTTCAATTAAGATAACAAGTTTGAGAATAGCGCAAAAGCAAAGCGTGTCCGCTGTCGGACGATGCTAGACTTGCGATAAGAGCTTATCATAATTATACGAAATTTATTGCGGTATTTGTTGAAATTAATGAGCGCAACGAGCAAATAAAGTTTGGTGACAAGGGTCGGTTCTATGGTAGACGCTAGCAAGGACTTTCAATTTCGCGAATATATGCAATAACAGCCAAATAAAAGAATAACCAGAAGTTTTACAGACTACTCCGTTCTAACTAATTGCCTGTCGGCAAATGGTTTTCCAATTCTTTTGATTAAGGAAAAATGAAAAAGTTCCTACCAGTTTTCAATTAGTTGGCAAGGGATGGATGTACTTTATCCTTTCTCGCGAGTGGGGAAACTATCAACCGGAACGGAATTGATTAGTCACTGAATCCACAAAAACTACCACTTCAAACTTTCTGGCTCAGAAATGAGTGTGCGGCCAAGATTAGAAGTACTAATAAATTGACGATGGTGCCGACTTTTCGTTTTCCCGCATGCCGCGCTAATTATCACTCATTGTTTTAGTCCTGTCATTAGGTAGTTTTTCTTAAAGCAAGTTGTGGTGCAATTTTAGTTTTTTGTTGATATATGTTTTTTTTTGTACTGATTACGAAAAATCTGAGGTTTATTACCATTATCGTTGGAATTTAAGTTTATGTCAAAAGAAAACATTTTTTCTCGGTTTTCTTTTGCTTCTACAGTTTGTTTTTTTTTTTTACCTGAGAGCTAAGGTTAGCTGCACAGGAATTCGAAGTTCATCTAAATTGTCAATTTCGGTTTACTTAGAACGGAAAAGCTCAGAAATTACGCAGGGTAGAGAGAGATAGAAGGAAGGATAATCACAATCTATGTATCATACATTAAATTCCCTGAAGCAATTCCACCTCATTCCGTCTGCAGAAAACTAAACAGAGAGACACGCATCCTCTATCCCGGAACACCCGCTGGGTCCATAGAGTCGCGAAGAAACCTGTCAAACTCACATTCCCCAATTCAACCTCATTTCCCCGGAACATCCGCCCTGTCCACATAGTAGAAGAACCAAGCCACAACAACGCTGCCAAACAATTGCTTCGTTTCTCTCGGGCAATTTCATTTCCTTCTTTCTATATCTTCTCTGTATCTAACATTTTCATTGTACCCTTCACGGATGTGATGTCATGAAGTTTGCAACGCACAGAAGGAAGCATCTCCGACCATATAAACTATATATTTTCTTGGTCAGTATGACGAAACGAGTCGATTAAGCTTTGTTCGTCTGTCCGTCTGCCTGTCTGTCCCTCTGTTTGTCTGGTTCTATGTAAACTAGCCCTCAGTTTTAAAGCTATCGAGCTGAAATTTTGTACAAAGCCTTCCTTCTATTGCACCCTGTAAATATGTCGGAACTAACGGAATCGGACCACTACGTCATATAGCTGCCACAGGAACGACCGGTGCAAAAATTAGTCTTTGTATGTGTTTATTTATAATTGTGTATATGGTCGCATTGAAGATAGACCCTTAGGCGTCTTTCGCACGGCGGGCGCGACGGCGTACCACGAGATCATGAGTTCAAGAACTTACCGGCTCATCGACTCATGGATTTAAGATGGACTTAAATGGAAGCTTGCACACGATCTACCCGGGAATCGAACTCGGCGACTCACTCTTCTGAAGATGCTCGAGAGAGCAAAACGTGTAAGGTGTAATAAAAAAAAGTGCATTTTGTTGTATATGTCAAGATGATACAAGATATGTATGATGGGCAACTACTAAAGTTAGATGCACAGCTGTTGAGTCTGAAGAATTTCCGGTTAGAGTCGGAGTTCACCAAGGCAGTGTATTGAGTCCTTTGCTCTTCAACATCATCATGTTCTATTTATTAACACTCATCTCTGACGGCCTGGAAATATCCCTTCTCTTCGCCGATGACATTGTCCTGGGTAGCAAAGACATCGTTGCTTTGCAGGCTGCACTGAATAAGTGGTGTAAGATACTGGAGGATCATGGACTGAGGATTAGCATATCAAAGACTGAGTATCTTTGCTGTCCTTTCTCAGATTCAGAGAGACCGATACCAGATATATACATTAAAGGAGAGCAGTTAAAGTCCTGTACAAGGTTCAAATACCTGGGCTCGATGGTCAACAAAGAAGCTCCTTGCGATGACGACATCAAACATCGCATCAGTGTCGGTTGGATGAAGTGGCGAGAAAACTCTGGAGTTTTCTGCGACAAGAAAATGCCACGAAAGCTTAAGGGCAAGTTGTACAAAACGGTCGTACGTCCCGCACTCATGTATGCGTCTGAATGCTGGACTATGTACAAGACATATGAAAGCAAAATGACTGCGACCGAGATGAAAATGCTACGGATGTCAGCCGGTGTGACCAAAAAGGATCATATCAAAAGTACCTACATCCGAGGCAGCTTGTTCGTTGAGCAACCGATCACTGAAAAGCTCGAAGATCGTCGTATGGATTGGTATTGCCACGTTCTAAGGCGTCCGCCTGAGAACCCTGTCATGAAGGCACTATCAACGAATGTTCCATTTGCTGAACCCAAACGCCGAGGCAGACGGAAACACACATGGATCGATCAAATGAAAAAGCAACAACAACGTGTTAATCTTGGCGATGATACGATTCAAGACCGTGCCGCCTGCAGAAGGAAGCTGAGATTATACCGCCAGAATGGGCGAAGTGCCAACACCACAGGCAGAGCAACGCGAAGCCGCAGAGTGGTATGAAAGGGCAAGGAAGAAGAAGAAGCATTTTGTTGCATTCTGACTCTATTATAACATGTTACAAGGAATACGTCGAGTTACTAGTTACCCTGTATAAAACGTTGAAGGATGTAGTTGATTTTCACTCTACTAATAAATTAGTTTTTAAAATAGAATATTTTAATAAATTTCCATATTAATTTATTAATCTGGTGGATTGGTTAGTCACTAATGCGAGCCATAGACGAACGTTCTAATCCGCTGGATTGGTCGGACATCAACCACTGATACGCGAACCGTATTCATATAATTTTTACTCGAGAAAAATAGTCAAACAAGTCATTCACTACCGCCGCGACCCGCTCCGCATAAGTGTACAGAGACAGCTCGCGCGACTACCTTTTCTGACCCTATATTGTAGTTGCTGTTCGGGTTGGCAATGGCGTCGAGATCGTTGTTCAAAACAACGAACCCGACCCAGACCTAACTCAACAACAATTTCAACATAGAGTCCGACCGGTGTTTGGATAGGCGAATTATTGTGAAGGAATGATTACGGTGTGTGTCAAAATACAATATGAACTGTTTATTGACGAACTTTTCAATGCAGAATTTATAGGCACGATAATATATACGTATACATGCACGTTCACATGTAAGTATTATAGAAGTCTCGTTGTTATTAAGATTGTGTAAATTTTCACCGTCTACTTAGTCAAAATTGCACAGGCGCAAGAACAATTACAACCTGTAAATAAATAAATAACTGGCGCAACAGTCCAATTTGAACCATGGCCTCGAGGTGAGTTAGCATCATCACATTTTCTAGATTGTGACGGTATGTCTTGTGCAGTGTGAGTTATTTACCCCATAAATAGGTACTCATTTAACAGCTGAGTGGGCTCATAGTCCGACACGTAAATTCCCTTTTGACATGGATATGTCTTATAGCTGGGGGTCATCCTAAAAATCTGTCCGTCACACGAAATGTCTGTTTTTCTACTCGGGGGTCAGAAGAGGAAACAAGCCCATTGAAAATTTTTCTTTTCTGGTTGTGCGAAGTGGTCATTGTGCATGGCTGTTGCTTGTAGCTCCGCGTGGGCGGTGCGCTTGCGGGGATCCTGTGTGTACATGTTGGGATGTTGATTTGATAGCGATAAAGGTTGACGTTGTGGACGGCAAGAAATAACATAGTGTACGGGTGAACGGGCGGACTTTCAATGACCTTCAATTTCCGCCAATTCCCATTCATCATTTAATAAAATAGCCCGTGTTGTACTATCTGAATCACTAGGGTCCCAGAAAAGGTAGCAAGTAGTCAGTTCGACTAACATTCGGACATGCGCAGACGCAATTTGAGAGAGTGTACATAGTTCCCGCCCCCGAAGATGAGCGAGAGCGGATGAAGTTCATTCGAGCCAAATCGGGTGATCCAGCGACTGTGTTTGTGCATTTGCAATGGCGGCGATTTGAGGTCTGACTGGTCCACAATGTGGGCCCCCACCCCACGTGCAATAAACATATAGAACAAAATGGCGGATTTATACTAGGCGAGTCAGAATCTCTCAAGTCCCGAAATAAAAAAATATTCGTCGCAGGATGTTATATGTTATGATGTACATTCAGTAGTCTGCAGAAGATCAAATGCCCCTCTTCCGCAAAAATTCCAAAATGTTCAAAATGGCTGGAATCCAAACAAATAAAATAGCGCACGTTGTACTACATATCTGAATCAATAGGGTCCCAGAAAAAGTAGCAAGTTGTCAGTTCGACTAACATTTGGACATGCGCAGACTCAATTTGAGAGTGTGTACATTACATAGTTCCCGCCCCCCGAAGATAGAGAGCGAGAGCCATCGCGGATGAAGTTCATTCTATCCAAATGGTTGTGCATTTGCAATGGCGGCGATTTGAGGTCTGACTGGCCCACAATGTGGCCCCCACCACACATGCAATAAACGTATCATAAAACAAAATGGCGGATTTGTACTGCTCGAGTTAAAATCTCCCAAGCCTCGAAATAGAGAAATATTCGTCGCAGGATGTTATTGTTCCGGGCAGCTCATCGTGACATGATGTACATTCAGAGGTCTGCAGGAGATCAAATGCCCCCCCTCCTTCTGCAAAAATTCCAAAATTTTTCTTGTGCATTCTCTTTGTGCGTGTGTTGGAATGTTTTGTTTACTTTTGTTAGTTTCGCTTTCTGTTTGCCGGACACAATCGCATAGAGTCGCACGCGTTACTTGAGAAACGGATTGTGTGTGCCGGACCCGGACTGTTGATCAAAGGGGCGGGATGAGACGGATAGTGTGGGAGCGAACACACACAAACACAATACACGTCCGATTGGTTGGATGGTGGGAAGCGTGATTGCGATTAGCAGAAACGTACTCAGAGAAATGTCGATAGGCTGCAGTCTGCAAACTGTACCGAACGGGTAGATGGAACAGGTAATGGAACAGGGTGCACGAGAGGAGGTGAATATTGCACACAGGCGATGCAAACGAAAACGAAACGATCCCGCGGGAGAAAGGAGTAGTAGTAGTAGCATATGTCTTATGCCTACCGAAAGCGTGGGACGTGTTTTTTTGATTGATTTCATCCAGTATAACTATACTGGGATCTTTACAAAACTTACGTCGACACCTTCAACACAACAGGTTCCACGTAGTCGGTAGTCATAGACATATCCATGTTTCGATGTATCTGCATGCAGTGTAGATACTTTGTATTTTATTTCATCGAAAACTACCGCATTCAGTAGGAATCGAACCGGGGCCCAGTGCGTAGAAGGTGAACGTGCTAACCGTTGCGCTATCCGGACTACACCATATAGGATCCGCTATTAACCCCACACATACCATTTATCGCACAATTCGAAATATGTACAAGTTTCCAACCAATCAACAAATTATATTTCTACGATTATCAGTATAATTGCATAATTCCCATTTGCATACCTGCAGGTTGTAATTGTTCTTGCAGCTGTGCACTTTTGATTAAGGAGACGGTAAAGATCCAACGAGACTTCTATTTGCAATATGTATAAAATAATGCCTATAGCACTGCCCAATAATGTAAAAGCCGACAGACTTCGAATAAAACGTTGATTTTTGAGAATGGAACACATTAATTTTAGGTGCAAATATATCAACTAGTAGTCCATAAATCCTTGCATTCGAATACATTAGTTAGAAAAGGATACTCGTAGTGGGCTGAGAGAGGAATGGGGAACTAATACTAACTCAAAAGTAACGCTGTAGCAGTCATATTGCTACATTTGTCACTGTATAAGTGAGAAATTTTTAATTTTTTGTATGTATTAGCTGCCTAACTACAGGGAGTCATGTTGTTATTGGTTACGGAGAGCGGATAAATATTTTGTTTTGTTGGCATCCTTTTCTCACTAATGTCCTTGTGGATTTGTATCGATTTTGTCTTATTCGCACAGTTTTGCAATTCACACTTATATGGGGTCTACCATTAAGAACGTCCGAACTTTGAAATCGAATAAAACAAAAAGTATTAGGCCAAATTTCAATCGGAAACCTTTATTCGATGGATAACTTTATGCCATTTAAGATTTAAACAAAATATCGTTCAAATGTCCGCCTCGACTAATCTTGCACTGTGCCACCCTCTCCTTCCAACTTTCGATCACCCTGTGACACATTTCGACTGGTATGCCCGCGATGACATTGCGGATGTTGGCTTCCAGGTCATGCAAAGTCGACTCATGAACGACACGTGGATTTTTAGCACTCCAATACCGGCAATTTTGCTAATTCACAAAGCCATTAAGCCAAAAATGAGCCTCATCTGAGAAGATTATTTTTCGATGAAAATCAGGATCGGCTTCCATCTCTTCCAAGGCCCAATCCGCAAACTCCCGATGCAAGCAATGGTCATTGGGCTTGAGTTCTTGTGCCAATACCATCTTATATGGGTGTAGACGCAAATCATTACGTAAAATACGCCAGGTTGTCATGGGAGACAGTCCGAGTTCGGAAGAACGGCGAGAAACGGATAAATTGTCGTTAACTTCAACATTTGCCTTAACGGCTGCGATATTTTCTTCATTGCGCGCATTTCATAGACGGGTTCGAGGCCTATGGTCGTGAAGAGTAAACTCCGATTCAAACTTATCCACTAAACGGTGTATAGCTCGGTCGTTAGGCGCGGAATGGCGACCATGCTTGATGCGATAAGCTCTTTGAGTTTTGACAATCGAACACGAATTTTGATAATAAGTTTGAACAATTTCCAAACGTTGTGGGAGCGTGAACCTATTTATGGTTAAATGGCAGACCTTACTGAAAACAAATGACGTGAAATGTCAAATATTGATAAACAAAAATGCCACAGGGTGATATCAAAGTTCGGACAACCCTATTGGTAGACCCCATACTACATTCGTTCTAAATGCGTACGTGATATATGAATTGCAAGTCTTACGCATGCATATATGTATACTGTGAAATTCAAAATTTTGTACTAAGTTTGTCGGCTTTATATTAATGGGCAGTGGCCTATAGATTCTGCACTGAAAAATTCGTCAATAAGCAGTTCATATTGTATTTCGACCCACACCGTAACCGTTCATTCACAATAATTCGCCTATCCAAATACCGGTCGGACCCTATTTTGAAATTGTTGTTGGGTTGGGTATGAGTCGGAGTCAGGAGCGTTATTTTGAACAACCAGCTCGACGCTAACTCATAGCCAACCCAAACAACAACTACAATATAGGGTCAGAAAAGGTAGTCGCGCGAGCTGTCTCTTTTCACCTATGCGGAGCGAGTCGCGGCGGTAGTGAATCACTTGTTTGACTACTTTTCTCGCGCAAAAATTATTTGAATACGGTTCGCGTATCAGTGGTTGACATCCGACTAATCCGGCGGATTAGTACCTGCGACTATGGCGCGCATTACACATAAGTACGTAAAGTGATGCAGAGAAGCCAAGTCCCGGATGAAAGCTTATGTGATGCATATTACGAAAAGAAAAAAATAGAAAAAAAAACATCCGACTGCAAGCTGTGATTAAAGCTGGGGGTTTTATTTTTAAAATACCTAACCACAACTAATTTTCCTAAATTCACGTTTTACGTTTTCACCCAGATAGCATTAATTTAAAAAGTACTCAACAAATGTTAATGTTCATAACAAGTTTAAGTTTTTAATTGGTACCACCTTAAAGCTGAGGTCTCAAGCTCTTAAACGATTTTTCAGTTATAAGAAAATAATGTATTTTTGCGAAAACTACAAACATGTATGCGCGCTTATAGGTTAAGTCGATTTGGTTCCTCGCGAGTGTAGCATAATATTTCCGTGCATTACTTCCCACTGCGAGCAATTTTTTTAGATGCATAGCGCATATTGACGATTAATTCCATGTGCACTATCTACAATACATCTTCTGCTTGGTTTATTGAATGTACGCCCCAAAGACTTTGTCTTTGCTTTTTTGCCAATAAGTGGGGCGACCGGTAGCGCAGTGTGTTTAGGCATCAGTCTCATGTTTGACTACCGGCGTTTCGGGTTCAACTCCCGTCCACGACGACGTTCGTGGCCATGTATGTGCAGGCGGTGCATGCTGGCAACTGCATTCTCTGAAACCAGTTTATGCCGAGAAACGTCAACTGGGCCACATGGAACAGTTCACGCGCTATGCCCCACAAGGGGTTAGGGCAATTGAGAGAGAGAGAGAGAAATAATAATTATGTATCTTACGCCAACACTGTCGCCAATGTTTTTTAAATTTTCAAACTGCAAGAAAGTAAACAAACAATCCGCGGCGGCTGCCGAGTTGAGCGACGAACGTCTATTTAACACCATGTATGTATTCGTAAACCGCGGTAGCCGCAGCGTTTTGTAGAGCGGTGAATGCATAAATTGCTCGATTTGCTGCTTCATCTGCCGGTGCAGCTGCCGTCGCGGTTTGTAGAGCGGCGAGATTGCATATACAATTGAATACAATGTAAATATGTAAACCGAGGCGGGAGCCACCCTTGTTGCCGCTATATGCCTTTGTACGCAACGGTGCGGCGCTGCTCAAACTGCTTGTGAAACCGCACCTTCTAAACGCTGCTTATGCCTAAGTGTTAAGTCTCGTAATAAGTGTATGTATTTATAATTCATCAGCAGTCGTAATTGTGGCTAAAATATCCAAACTACTATTTGAGCACAAGGCACCAATAAATTTATAGGGGGATAAGCCAACGATTTTCTACTAAGCTACTGAGCGAAACTAAAATAAAAGACATCGTGACACGAATAAGTAGCGGCTTCGTAACAAACCGTAAGAAACTATAATAAGTCATGTAGGTATAGGTAATTCAAATATCCTAGCTATTCTAATTTTCAGATTCAAGCTTTTACCTATAGAGTGCCAATTTTACGATCATTTTACCACGCATCCAAGCAGAGAGTTAACCATGATACCGTCATTATCTTCCATCTGCACATAACTAAAAACTTTCTCTTTTCCTAGACAATGGGAAACTGTCTGCATATTGCATCCCACTTTAACGTCGTGTCATAGGACATAGTAATTTTGCTTTGAAACAGTGGGTAAGCACAAGACGTAGTCCTGTTCTGCTCTGTTAGATAATTTTCAACCTCAGAAAGCAAAATGAAAAGAAGAATAAGTGTAGGATAATAGCAAGACTTACATGCTTTTCTAACGTCATCTTTAAATGTTCCTTGGAGCGTTTCTCAGCACTTCCAACATCGTCGTCGACGGTGCGATAAAAAGCTGTTAAATTACTGCTAAACCGCATCGTAACTTGATACCTCCAGTTTCCGTTTCGATCTGAAAATTAAAAATAAAAAGTAAATAAATATGCAGAAACATACAAAGTTCTGACATACGAGTATATCTTATATATAAAAGAAAGTCGTCTACGTATGTACGGACTTGGCGTCGTTATCCTTTATCCGATTTGCTTCAAATTTTTTGCAATCGGTTTCTTTACGCTCCACTTGAAACCAAATATCATCAAAAATTGGAAATTTTCCCGGGAAATCGGGAAATTCGGGAAATTCCATTTTCCCATACATTTTGTATGGGGACATGTTTTCCCTTCTATCTCCCTAACCCTACATACGATTTGCCCGAAATTTTTTTGCTTTTGATCCTTCACGCTCAACTTACATGTTCACCGAGCCCAAAGTCCAAAAAAAAAGACAACCTGCTGACAATAAAGGACATTCTGTTGTCCTTCGAGGAAATATATCCAGTACGTTGCATGTACTTTACACATGTTCTCAATGCAATTATTTTGACATGGATATGTCTTATAGCTGGGGGTCATCCTAAAAATCTGTCCGTCACACGAAATGTCTGTTTTTCTACTCGGGGGTCAGAAGAGGAAATAAGCCCATTGAAAATTTTTCTTTTCTGGTTGTGCATGTCGTTTGAGTGAAGTAGTCATTGTAAAATACATGGCTGTTGCTTGTAGATCCGCGCGGGCGGTGCGCTTGCGGGGATCCTGTGTGTACATGCTGGGATGTTGATTTGATAGCGATAAAGGTTGACGTTGTGGACGGCAAGAAATAACATAGTAAACGGGTGAACGGGCGGACTTTCAATGACCTTCAATTTCCGCCAATTCCCATTCATCATTTAATAAAATAGCCCGTGTTGTACTATCTGAATCACTAGGGTCCCAGAAAAGGTAGCAAGTAGTCAGTTCGACTAACATTTGGACATGCGCAGACGCAATTTGAGAGAGTGTACATAGTTCCCGCCCCCCGAAGATGAGCGAGAGCGGATGAAGTTCATTTGAGCCAAATCGGGTGATCCAGCGACTGCGATTGTGCATTTGCAATGGCGGCGATTTGAGGTCTGACTGGTCCACAATGTGGGCCCCCACCACACGTGCAATAAACATTTGGCACAAAATAGCGGATTTATACTAGGCGAGTTAGAATCTCTCAAGTCCCGAAATAAAGAAATATTCGTCGCAGGATGTTATATGTTATGATGTACATTCAGAGGTCTTCAGAAGATCAAATGCCCCCCTTCCGCAAAAATTCTAAAATGTTCAAAATGACTGGAATCCAAACAAATAAAATAGAGCGCGTTGTACTACATATCTGAATCAATAGGGTCCCAGAAAAAGTAGCAAGTAGTCAGTTCGACTAACATTTGGACATGCGCAGAAGCAATTTGAGAGTGTGTACATTACATAGTTCCCACCCCCCGAAGATAGAGAGCGAGAGCCATCGCGGATGAAGTTCATTCTATCCAAATCGGGTGATCCAGCAACTGTGGTTGTGCATTTGCAATGGCGGCGATTTAAGGTCTGACTGGCCCACAATGTGGGCCCCTACCACACATGCAATAAACGTATCATAAAATAAAATGGCGGATTCGTACTGCGCGAGTTAAAATCTCCCACGCCCCGAAATAGAGAAATATTCGTCGCAGGATGTTATAGTTCCGGGCAGCTCATCGTGACATGATGTACATTCAGAGGTCTGCAGAAGATCAAATGCCCCCCTTCTGCAAAAATTCCAAAATTTTTCTTGTGCATTCTCTTTGTGCGTGTGCTGGAATGTTTTGTTTACTTTTGTTAGTTTCCCTTTCTGTTTACCGGACACAATCGCATAGAGTCGCTCGCGTTCCTTGAGAAATTGTGTGTGCCGGACCCGGACTGTTGATTACGAGTAAAGGGGCGGGATGAGACGGATAGTGTGGGAGCGATTTTGCAATAGATACACAAACACAATACACGTCCGATTGGGAAAAGATGGTGGGAAGCGTGATTGCGATTAGCAGAAACGTACTCAGAGAAATGTCGATAGGCTGCAGTCTGCAAACTATACCGAACGGGTAGATGGAACAGGTAGATGGAACAGGGTGCACGAGAGGAGGTGAATATTGCACACACGCGATGCAAACGAAAACGAAACGATCCCGCGAGAGAAAGGAGCCCAAGCGGACAGGACAAAGCAAAGCAGAATTTATGACGAGTATCTACACTGCCACCAGATACATGGGTACATGGATATGTCTTATGCCTACCGAAAGCGTGGGACGTGTTTTTTCGAATGATTTCATCCAGTGTAACTATACTGGGATCTTTACAAAACTTACGTCGATATCTTCAACACAACAGGTTCCACGCAGTCGGTAGTCATAGACATATCCATGTTCCGATGAATCAGCATGCAGTGTAGATACTTTGTATCTTTTTTTTTGTTTCCCATGGTCTCTCCTAAAAAGGACGACGACCCCTTGCCGATTTGCCTGAAATTTTGTTTGTTCTGTCTTTTTACGCTCAACTTGGATCCATATCCAGCTCAAACTCTTCAAAATGACGACCTGGTCAAAAAAAGGACAACTTTTTATGAAGAAATGTTTTTCCTTCCACGTCAATTATCCTACATCCGATTTCCTTCAAATTTTTTCTTTCGTGCTCCTTTCTGGTCAACGTGCATTCTTACCGAGCCCATATTCCCAAAAGAGGACGACCTCTTGGGAAAAAGGACGACCTGGTGTCCTTCGTGCAAATATATCCAGTCGTTGCATGTACTTCATACATTTCCTCAATGCAATGTGTTTTTTGTTGTTTCTACTGGTCTCTCATAAAAAGGAAATGGTTTATATGAAATCTCCATACATGATATACAATTTTCATACATTTCACGTCGCGCCAGTATTTACTCGCTCGAAATGGACTTTTCATATAAAACGCCGAATTGCTCCCTCTCGCACTCGCGCAATATTGCAATTTTCCATCCCATTCATCATTCATCTGGGTGTGTAAGGCATTGGGCTGGAAAATTTTTCATGTGATTAGACAGGTTGTGCTGCTGAGTAGGTGGGTGGTGGTGCACGTTGATAATTATATATGTACATCATTAAAAATTGGAAATTTTCCCGGGAAATTAGGAAATTCGGGAAATTCCATTTTCCCATACATTTTGTATGGAGACATATTTTCCGTTCTATCTCCCTAACCCTACATACAATTTGCCCGAAATTATTTTGCTTTTGATCCTTCACACTCAACTTACATGTTCACCGAGCCCAAAGTCCAAAAAAGGACGACCTGCTGACAATAAAGGACATTCTGGTGTCCTTCGAGGAAAGATATCCAGTACGTTGCATGTACCTTACACATGTTCTCAATGCAATTAATTTTTTTTTTCATGGTCTCTCCTAAAAAAGACGACCTCTTGCCTGAAATGAAAATTGCCCTGTGTCCGATTTGACTGAATTTTTTTTTGTTCTGTCTCTTTACGCTCAACTTGGATCCATATCCAGCTCAAACTCCAAAAAAAGGACGACCTGGTCAAAAAAAGGACGACTGTGTATGAAGAAATGTTTTTCCTTCCACTTTAATTATCCTACACCCGACTTGCTTCAAATTTTTCCAGCTGTGCTACTTTTCGCTCAACGTGCCTTCTCACCGAGCCCAAATTCCCAAAAAAAGGATGACCTGTTGCGAAAAAGGACGAGCTGGTTTCCTTTGTGCAAATACATCCAATAGTTCCATGTGTACTTTATACAATTCCTCAATGCAATTTGTTTTTTGTTGCTTCCACTGGTCTCTCATAAAAAGGACGACCTCTTCCCTGAAATAAAAACAGTCGTTCCTTCGATTTGTTTCACATTTTTCTTTTTCGTTTTCCTTCCGCTTCTTCACGCTGAATGTGCATCCTTATCCACCTCAAATTTAACAAAAGGGACAACCTGTTTTAAAAATGGGACGACCTGTTGTCAACCACGTCCACCATATTTTCTTCTCACTACGTCATATAGCTACTATAGGAACGACCGGTCCAAAAGTCAGTCTTTGTGAGAAAATTTTTTTTATTTGTAAAGCTATCATTTTGAAATTTCATATTCTTCCAAAATTTTTGACGCTAAATCACATCCTCGAATTCTGTTCAAATTGGACTACTATATCGTATAGCTGTCATAGGAACGACCGCTCCAAAAACAAGTTATTGTTAGAAAAACTTTGTTCTTTTTGAACATATCTTTACGAAATTTCACACCATTCAATTATATTTACGACCAAACCAATTCCAAAATTTGGTTGAAATCGACCGACTATTTCATATGCCTCTCATAGAAAGAGTGAAATTCGAACAAATTTGAATACTAATTTCACAGTGGTAAATGCACCGCAGATCAAAATGAGTCTATGATAACAGGTATTGAGGGTATGATAACAGGTATAAAACCCTTCACGCTTCGCATGAACGGTTTCATGTCTGTTTTTATTCCAAATTCGCTTGATTTGCCTCTTCCCAACACCAAATTTTACGAAATTTCCATACAAAGTCTATGTGAGTACTCGGGTACTCCCATATGTAACGACGTGGTATTGAGATGGGATGTATGCGAGTGTTAAAAAAGGGACGACCTGTTGCCTGTTGTCAACCACGTCCACCATATTTTCTTCTTTTTCTTAAAATATAAAATACTTCATATGAAATCTCCATATGACATACAATTTCTATGCATATCACTCGCCGCTAATATTTGCTTGCTCTAAATGGGCTCTTCATTTAAAACGCCAAATTGCTCCCTCTCGCACTCGCGAGAAAATGTTTCGTGTGATTACACACAAGTTGTGTTGGTAAGCAGGTAGGTGGTGGTGCACGTTGATAATTAAGTGCTGCATGTACAAGCCTACAAATGGATCGCCATGACCAAGGTTTATGGGGTAAGGGTCGTCAGGAGCAAGTTTCATATGATCAAGGAAAAAAAATTGCATGCGGTACTGCCCAAGTCCATAAGTTTCATGTCATCAAGGAGTACAGTAGAAATGGACCACAAGGACCAATTTACCTGTGCAGGCGAGCGAAGCGTACATACCCTAGACTTGTACAGACCTAGTGGTGATACCAAAAGTTATAATTGGCAACGACCATATGCATTAAAAGTAGGTCTCCTATATGGCAAGTTCACAGGGGAGGTTGGCACTCATTCAGTGGGATCTTGACCATTCTCAAAATCAATTAACTATCTAACCCATTCTACAAATATTTGTCAAATTTTTCATTCAATCGAAGGTTATTGCTTATTTGAAGTTTCATTTGTAGGGGAAGTAGGGGTTTCGTTGGTCGGATTTTACGTATTTTCAGTATTAGCCAACTGGCTCCTACTACAAACATTTGACCAAAATTTTAAGTCGCTAGCTTTATTTTGTCGTAAATTATCGCTTATTTTAAGTTTCATTTCTAGGGGAGGTAGAGGTTCTTTGGGTCGGATCTTGCCTATTTTCACTACCAACCAAGTAGGTCTTACTAGCAACATTCCACCAAATTTTCAACTTGCTAGTATCATTCTATAGAAAGTTATCGTAATTAAACGAATATTTAATTTTTTGAAATTTGTAGGGGAGGTAGGCGTTCCTTTGATCTGATTATGTCCAACTTACAGAACCTTAAGCAGCTTCTCATCTCAGGGTTACTTGCCAAAAATCAGGTGTCTACGTCAATTGGTTCAAAAGTTACAGACAAAAGACCTGAAAAGTAGGGTATTACGGGGTTCTTTCTAAGAAAATTACCGTTAGTTTTCAACTGATCGATTTTATTTTCATAAATTAGTATAAGATTTCCCCTAACAAGTAATCTGCCTAAGCTAGAGCTTTTCATGTTTATTTAATCGGGAGTTACAGATACATTTATGTATTTTACATATGTAGGGGAGGTAGGCGTTCTCTTGGCTTGATAATACCCATTTTCAATATCAACCAACTAGAGCACACTGCCAACAATTGACCAAAATTCCAAGGCTCTAGCTTCATTCTATCGAAAGTTATCGTGCGATCGGTCAGACAGACGGACAGACAGACAGACAGACAGACAGACAGACAGACGGACAGACAGACAGACAGACAGACATGGCTAAATCGAATCAGGAGGTGACCCTGATCATTCATATATATTCATTGCTATACCTCCGGAGCCTGCTTTAAGGTGTTACATATTTTCGTCGTGACAAAAACAATTACCCTATACTACAATATAAGTCTAGGGTATAATAAGCCGTCAACAATCTAGCTGCTGAAAGGCATTGTTTCAGAGCAATAGAGCCAGTGAAAGAAAATTTTCTTCAACTGCTCCTTTTTTGAAAATTGAGACTGTGATTGTTTTAATTAAGGGATATTATTTTTAATTTTACATTAAAAATAAAGTTAGAGTCCGAAGCGTATATACCCTAGACTTGTACAGACCTAGTGGTGATACCAAAAGTACCAATTGGCAACAACCATATGCATTAAGAATGGGGGAGGTAGGGTTTCCTTGGGTCGGATCTTGCTCATCATTGCCATCAACATATTAGATCCCCCTACAAACATTTAAACAAAATTTCAAGTCTCTAGCTTCACTCTATCGAAAGTTATCGCTTATTTGAAGTTTCATTTGTAGGGGAAGTAGGGGTTTCGTTGGTCGGATTTTACGTATTTTCAATATTAGCCTACTGGATCCTACTACAAACATTTGACCAAAATTTCAAGTCGCTAGCTTTATTTTGTCGTAAGTTATCGCTTATTTTAAGTTTCATTTCTAGGGGAGGTAGGGGTTCCTTAGGTCGGATCTTACCCATCTTTAATGCCAACTAACTCAATCTCACTTCAATCATTTGACCAAAATTTCAAGTCACTGGCTTTATTCGATCAAAAGTTATCGCTTATTTGAAGTTTCATTTGTAGGGGAGGTGGGGGTTCCTTGTGTCGAATCTTACCCATATTCAATACCAACTAAGTAGGTGTTACTAGTAACATTCCACCAAATTTTTAACTCGGTAGTATCATTCTATCGAAAGTTATCGTAATTAAAGTAATATTTAATTTTTTGAAATTTGTAGGGGAGGTAGGTGTTCCTTTGATCTGATTATGCCCAACTTACAGGACCTTAAGCAGCTTCTTCCCTCAGGGTTACATGCCAAAATTCAGATGTCTCCGTCAATTGGTTCAAGAGTTATATACGAAAACCTGAAAAGTAAGGTAGTACAGGGCTCTTTGTAAGAAATTAACCGTTAGTTTTCAACTGATCGATTTTATTTTCCCAGGAGAGTATAAGATTACCTTCCCTAGCAATATACCAAAGCTAGAGCTTTTCATGATTTTTTAATCGGGAGTTATATATACATTTAATTATTTTACATACGTAGGGGAGGCAGGCGTTCTCTTGGCCTGATCATGCCCAATTTCAATACCATCCAACTAGATCATACTTCCAACATTTGACCAAAATTTCAAGGCTCTAGCTTCATTCTATCGAAAGTTATCGTGCGAACGGACAGACAGACAGACAGACGGACAGACAGACAGACATGGCTAAATCGAATCAGAAGGTGACCCTGATCATTTATATATATACATTGCAATACCTCCGGAGCCTCCTTTAAGGTGTTACATATTTTCGTCGTGACAAAAACAATATACCCTATACTATAAGTCTAGGGTATAAAAACGGTTAAATGTATTTGAAATCGTAGGCAAAAATGATACAAAGTATCTACACTACATGCAGATACATCGAAACATGGATATGTCTTATGCCTAACGAAAGCGTGGGATGTGTTTTGTCGAATGAGTTCATCCAGTATAACTATACTGGGATCTTTATAAAACTTACGTCGATATCTTCAACACAACAGGTTCCACGCAGTCGGTAGCCAAAGACATATCCATGTTCCGATGTATATTTTTCTTGAGAAAATTTATCTGATGGCGATATATTTTTTTTATTTTCTGGCACTAATAGGATATGTTCAACAATAAAAAAAATATTCAGCAAAAAAAATGTATATTTAAGACATGAGTTTTGGGAAAATTGGGGTTTTTCGCACACATTTTAGAGTGCCACAAAAATGTTCCGAGTTGCTCCGAAAAACGGACTTCACATATTCCAACCTCATACAATTACTAAGAAAACTACGGAAGATCCCACCCCGCTTCGCTCGCAATTTATGTTCAAAGAAGTCAGTTCCAGGGTCGATTCCCAGCAAAACGCAGTGTTTTTAATTATCCACAAAAAAAATATTTGATCCTGATAATTTTTACTTAATTATACCCTTCACGGATGTGATAGGGTATATTAACTTTGTCGTGAAGTTTGCGACGCACAGAAGGAAGCATCTCCGACCATATAAACCATATATATTCTTGGTCAGTATGATGAGTCGAGTCGATTAAGCTTTGTCCGTCTGTCCGTCTGTCTGTCTGTCCGTCTGTCCGTCTGTTTCTATGCAAACTAGTCATTCAGTTTTAAAGCTATCGAGCTTTCTTTGTATTGCAGGCAGTATATATGTCGGAACGAATGGAATCGGACCACTACGTCATATAGCTGCCATAGGAACGACCGGTCCAAAAATTCGTCTTTGTGAGAAAAACTTTTTTATTTCTAAAATATTTTTTTCAGATTTCAAGGGAATCAACAATATTTATAGCTAAATCACATTTATGAATTTGGTTGAAATCGGATCACTACGTCATATAGCTGCCATAGGAACGACCGGTCCAAAATTCGTCTTTGTGAGAAAAACTTTTAAATTTCTAAAGGTATTGTTTTCGAAATTCACATTAATCAATAGTATCTTAAGCGAAATCATATTTCCGAATTTGGCTGAAAGCGGACTACTCGATCATATAGCTGTCATAGGAACGACCGTCCCAAAAGCAAGCTTTTGTCAGAAAAACTTTTTTTATTTCTGAAGGTATCTTTACGAAATTATTATATTATTCAATCGTATTGACTGCTAAGCCACGTTCCTAAATTTGGTTGAAATTGGTCCACTATTTCATATACCTCTTATAGGAACAGTGAAATCGGAACAAGTTTTACTACTAATTTCAAAAAAGCAAATGAATCACAAAACATAACGCTTCGCGTGAAGGGTATCATATCATTTTTGTTTCTAATTGTTAGAACATTAAAAGAAATAATGAATCCTACAATACTGAAAGTGATACACAACATACGTGTGGATACGACAAACGTTTATTCAGGAATTAAGAAAAAATAACAATAGAATATCCTAACAACTAAATACATTTCAAGCAACAATTTATCAAGGATATACTGATAAATAAGTTTAATAGAAGGATTCAACTTGCATATTTCAACACTTCTTCTCAAGTTAAATTCTTCTTTACAATACATTTTAGGTAAATAATCCAAGTGCTTTAACAAATTGATTATGCTTCTCTTTCTGTAAATTTTTAGTTAAAATATCCGCTACATTTTCTTTGGTAGAAACATAATTTATACAAATTTCATTTTTTGCTACAATCTCTCTGACATGATGATATTTAATATCGATGTGTTTTGTACGTTTATGATGAACAGGATTGATAGCAATTTGCTGTGCACTCAGATTGTCACAGTTGATTTGAATCGGCTCTGAGGAAGGATGACAGTTAATTTCTTCCAACAATCTTCGCAGGTACTCGTATATTGCTTCTTTCGCTGCAGTAGACAAAGCAACATATTCGGCCTCAGTGCTACTGAGCGCGACCAATGCTTGTTTCTCCAATTCCCACGAAAAAGCCGAACCTCGAAGATAATACAAAGTATCTACACTGCATGCAGATACATCGGAACATGGATATGTCTTTGGCTACCGACTGCGTGGAACCTGTTGTGTTGAAGATATCGACGTAAGTTTTATAAAGATCCCAGTATAGTTATACTGGATGAATTCATTCGACAAAACACGTCCCACCCTTTCGGTAGGCATAAGATGTACCGATGTATCTGCATGCAGTGTAGATACTTTGTATCATTTTCAAGACATACCGTCCCGCATAGTGTACAGGAGAATACAAATTAACCCAACCGTTACCCCGTGTGTGGATCAAGCGATCATACACTCTACATATTTATATACGCCTGTGCTTCGTTAGTACGTCAATCCGCGATCGATCGCGTCAAGCCGCGGTCTAGCTAAACACACTTACTATTAGATACTTAGATAGTACTCGTCTAAGTCAAAAGACGGTAAGCGCGACAACACAATTTTATTGCATTAACGTTTACGTTATCCGCGCTGCACAAACTGCATCATCTGCACTATTCTCCTCACTAAATCAGAATTGTGCACTGTTAGTTGATATTATCATCGATTGTGATAGTACGCGGTATGCGCGATACAAGTACGGTCGTAAGTTCCTTACATCCACGGGAAAAACACGTTGGTGACCTTGGTGACACTGATTTCAGTCGGCTGGATGGGATTGGCCATCACAAGAAAGGGGTGGATCCGCCGCGGAAGTGTAGTCCAAGGTCCGTGGAGCAAGCATCTCTTTCGCACTGTCGCCGATGACGAAGCAACGCCCATCCATTGAACTTCTTCGACTCAACCGTCTCTCCATTGCCTGCATACGAGTGTGTGTGTGTGTGAAGTTGAAGCTATTTCCCGACCTACCCCAACGATTTTCTTACTGAGTCAGGTTAGTGACTAATTGATGAAAACAAAAAGATTGCTGTGAAGGAGCAGCCATAGCGCTGTGCACGAGTAAGGGAGACAGGTTGTCTGGATGTGGCTGGTGTTGTGAGCAGATTTGAATCACGAGGGGATGGCAGTTGAATGATGTTGACTTGTTTTATGGGTGCCTGGTTGTTTAGTCAGTTCATGATGCGAAGTTTTTCGATTTTCGTGAGTTCCCCTTGATGACTGACTCGGATTGACTGAGGATCCGGTCACTACATTCATAGAACTCGGAAAAATTTTCAATGGGCTTGTTTCCTCTTCTGACCCCCGAGTAGAAAAACAGACATTTCGTGTGACGGACAGATTTTTAGGATGACCCCCAGCTATAAGACATATCCATGTCAAAAACAGTAACCAGAGTACGATTTTCTGTCCAGGCAATCGTTCGCCCAGTCCACTCGACGTTGTAATTTTGCCACTAACGATGTTCCATATCTCCTGATATACCAGCACACTTCGCATTTGTATGCACCAAACATCGTAATTTGCTTCATTCAACTTCTCAATCTGATATAGACTCTTTTTAGGGTTTTGACATGGATATGTCTTATAGCTGGGGGTCATCCTAAAAATCTGTCCGTCACACGAAATGTCTGTTTTTCTACTCGGGAGTCAGAAGAGGAAACAAGCCCATTGAAAATTTTTCCGAGTTCAATGAATGTAGTGACCGATTTTCAGTCAATCCGAGTCAGTCATCAAAGGGAACTTACGAAAATCTAAAAACATCGCGTCATGAACTGACTAAACAACCAGGCACCCATAACACAAGTCAACATCATTCAACTGCCAACCCCTCGTGATTCAAATCTGCTCACAACACCAGCCACATCCAGACAACCTGTCTCCCTCACTCGTGCACAGCGCTATGGCTCCTCCTTCACAGCAATCTTTTTGTTTTCATCAATTAGTCACTAACCTGACTCAGTAAGAAAATCGTTGGGGTAGGTCGGGAAATAGCTTGAACTTCACACACACACACACACACACACACACACACACTCGTATGCACGCAACGGAGAGACGGTTAAGTCGAAGAAGTTCAATGGATGGGTGTTGCTTCGTCATCGGCGACAGTGCGAAAGAGATTTAGTGAGGAGAATAGTGCAAATGATGCAGTTTGTGCAGCGCGGATAACGTAAACGTTAATGCAATAAAATTGTGTTGTCGCGCTTACCGTCTTTAGACTTAGACGAGTACTATCTAAGTATCTAATAGTAAGTGTGTTTAGCTAGACCGCGGCTTGACGCGATCGATCGCGGATTTACGTACTAACGAAACACAGGCGCATATAAAATATGTAGAGTGTATGATCGCTTGATCCACACACGGGGCAACGGTTGGGGTAATTTGTATTCTCCTGTACACTATGCGGGACGGCAAATCTTGAAAATGATACAAAGTATCTAATCTACACTGCACGCAGATACATCGGTACATGGATATGTCTTATGCCTACCGAAAGCGTGGGACGTGTTTTGTCGAATGATTTCATCCAGTATAACTATACTGGGATCTTTATAAAACTTACGTCGATATCTTCAACACAACAGGTTCCACCCGGTCGGTAGCCAAAGACATATCCATGTTCCGATGTATCTGCATGCAGTGTAGAAACTTTGTATCATTTTTTTTCATAAAACTTGTAATATACTCGTAAATTCATTCATTTTTGTATCATTACTATTTTTTAAATTATTAATTTGGAACTATTGCACTGAGTTTTAAATTTAAATTGAAATTTTGTAGTAAAACAAAACCCTTATGAAATCGGTCATGCGTCCGTCTGTCTGTCCGTCTGTCCATGAAATATCTCATGGACGGCTCAAGCTACATGCATGAAATTTGGTGAAAATATGTAGAAATACTATAATTCTCTGGAGAAAGTGATGCGTCGTTATAGGTCAACTTTAAGGAGGGGTCCCCATAGAGGGGAAATGAAGGTCGACATTTTTTTTTCGTTTGGTGTAAGCAAGTGCGGTATCGTAAGAAAGGTACCGTCGAGTACATTCCATTTCTGGAATTTTTTTTTTCAAGTTTTATGAAAGGAGAAAAGAGCGACAGGGCAAAATATGTGATCCGAGTTTGTCCCCTCCCCTTGCATTTCGAGACCGTTATACTTAGAAACATGAAAATTTACAAAAAAGCGGCATTTTACTAACATAGAAAACTAAAAATAATAGAATTTCAAAATCACATCAAAAAAATGTTACAAAGTATCTACACTGCATGCAGATACATCGGAACATGGATATGTCTTTGGCTACCGACCGCGTGGAACCTGTTGTGTTGAAGATATCGACGTAAGTTTTATAAAGATCTCAGTATAGTTATACTGGATGAAATCATTCGACAAAACACGTCCCACGCTTTCGGTAGGCATAAGACATATCCATGTACCGATGTAAAATATCTGCGTGCAGTGTAGATTAGATACTTTGTATCATTTTCAATTACTCCTGCGAGTATGGGAGAACGAGGAGATCCCAGACGATTGGCGCAGAAGCATCATCTGTCCAATTCATAAAAAGGGAGATAAACTGCGGTGTGAGAATTACAGGGGCATCTCACTAGTTTGTACGTCCTATAAAATTTTGACGAAAATTCTGGAAAATAGAATAAAACCGAACGCAGAACGAGTCATTGGCGAATATCAAAGCGGTTTCAGACCTGGTCGCTCCACAACCGATCAGCTCTTCTCAGTCAAACTGATACTCCAGAGGTGCTGGGAATACAACGTAAACGTATACCAAATCTTTGTCGACTTCAAGCAGGCATACGACAGTATCGATCGTGGAGTACTGTACAACATCATGCAGCAATTTGGTATACCAGCAAAATTAGCGCGACTGACAAAGATGACGATGACCAACTCCGTCTCACAAGTCAGGATCCAGAATAGACTTACTGATCTATTTGAAACACGCACTGGTTCGAAACAGGGCGATGGACTGGCTCCGACGCTCTTCAACCTAGCACTGGAATACGTTATTCGGGCCATGAATTTGGACAACAGCAAGACGCTACTCATCAAGTCGACACAATTAGCAGCGTACGCCGACGACATCAACATCATGTCCCGAAGATTGGCTGACGCAGAAGAACTTCTGCATACGCTTGATACCGCTGCAAAGGAAGTTGGATTACGTATTAACGAGGGTAAAACTAAAATAATGATGCAATCGGTGACAAGGACACCTGCACAACCAAGCATCAATGTGGGGGACCTCAACATCGAGTTCGTGAACAACTTCATTTACCTGGGTTGCAACCTGTCAAGGGACGCCAACGAAACTGACGAAATCAAGCGACGGATACAGTTAGCTAATAAGACTTTTTTCTCGGTTCTCCCCATAATGAAATCGAAACATGTGCACAGAAACACGAAGCTCCGCGTGTACAAAACCATTATACGACCAGTGCTATGCTATGGCTGCGAAGCATGGACCCTAGCTCAAGCCTCCGAAAACATGCTAGACACTTTCGAACGTAAGGTTCTACGGCGAATTTTTGGGGCTGTTTGCGATCGAGATGGATGGCGCATCCGGTACAACCATGAGTTGTATGAAATGTACGATGAGCTGCAAGTCTCGAAAATCGTCAAACTACAACGACTTTAATGGGCAGGGCATGTACAAAGAATGGACGATGATCGCATGCCTAAGAGAGTAATGAATGCAGAACGAGTCGACGGAGCGAGACTGCGAGGACGACCGAGATCTCGTTGGGAGAGCTCAGTAGGTGTGGACGCCGCGCAGCTGCTGGGCTCCCGAAATTGGAGGACGCGGTCACGTGACCGAGATAATTGGAGGACAATGATCCAGGCGGCCAAGGCCCGACGTCGGGCTGTCGCGCCACGATGATGATGATCATTTTCAAGACATGCCGTCCCGCATAGTGTACAGGAGAATACAAATTAACCCAACCGTTGCCTCGTGTGTGGATCAAGCGATCATACACTCTACATATTTTATATGCGCCTGTGTTTCGTTAGTACGTAAATCCGCGATCGATCGCGTCAAGCTGCGGTCTAGCTAAACACACTTACTATTAGATACTTAGATAGTACTCGTCTAAGTCTAAAGACGGTAAGCGCGACAACACAATTTTATTGCATTAACGTTTACGTTATCCGCGCTGCACAAACTGCATCATTTGCACTATTCTCCTCACTAAATCAGAATTGTGCACTTGTAGTTGATATATCATCGATCGTTCCTTACATCTCACGGGAAAAACACGTTGGTGACCTTGGTGACACTGATTTCAGTCGGCTGGATGGGATTGGCCATCATCCGCGGAAGTGTAGTCCAAGGTCCGTGGAGCAAGCATCTCTTTCGCACTGTCGCCGATGACGAAGCAACACCCATCCATTGAACTTCTTCGACTCAACCGTCTCTCCATTGCGTGCATACGAGTGTGTGTGTTGTGTGTGTGTGTGTGTGTGTGTGAAGTTGAAGCTATTTCCCGACCTACCCCAACGATTTTCTTACTGAGTCAGGTTAGTGACTAATTGATGAAAACAAAAAGATTGGTGTGAAGGAGGAGCCATAGCGCTGTGCACGAGTGAGGGAGTCAGGTTGTCTGGATGTGGCTGGTGTTGTGAGCAGATTTGAATCACGAGGGGATGGCAGTTGAATGATGTCGACTTGTGTTATGGGTGCCTGGTTGTTTAGTCAGTTCATGACGCGATGTTTTTAGATTTTCGTAAGTTCCCTTTGATGACTGACTCGGATTGACTGAAAATCGGTCACTACATTCATATATTTTAACTCGGAAAAATTTTCAATGGGCTTGTTTCCTCTTCTGACCCCCGAGTAGAAAAACAGACATTTCGTGTGACGGACAGATTTTTAGGATGACCCCCAGCTATAAGACATATCCATGTCAAAAGGTTAATAATAGTACATTTCGTTCGTTGCAGTTGGCACACCCCTGCACCCCTTAAACGCATGAAAGGTCAAAAGTATTGATGGCCAATGATAACCAACACCATAGGCAATATTGTCTCTAAGTTTCATTACAATCACGTAATATTTAATAATAGTACACTCACTTAAAGTTAGGCATTTTTACACTATTCATTCAAAAAATACTCGTACACCTATCGGCCTAATAGGTGCGAGTACTATTTGCATGTTGTTCTTCGTAGTGCGAATTGCAGTTATTTACTTAAACATTTTTGAAAGGGTAAAGATTGGTAGGGGTCGATATGTCGTAATTGGCTAACTTTAGGCGGGGGAGGGGGGGGAGGTCCACATAGAGGCGAAATTAAGGTCGATTCTTTTTTTTATCGACTGGTATAGGCATATGGGGTGTCGTGAGAAAGGTAATGTTGAGTACATTCCATTTTTGGCATTGGATTGCGGGCATAGCCCTCTGTAGTCCGGTTTCATTTATTCTTTATTTCCCGTACCTGGGCCCATAACCAATGTTAGAACTTTAAAAGAAATAATGAATCCCACAATACTGAAAGTGATACACAACATACATGTGGATACGACAAACGTTTATTCAGGAATTAGGAAAAAAATAGCAATAGAATATCCTAGCAACTAAACACAAATCAAACAACAATTTGTCAAGGATATACTGATAAATAAGTTAAATAGAAGGATTCAACTTGCATATTTCAACACTAATAAGGTATAGCCAAACTAACTACTAAAATAAAAATATGACTGAGGTTTTTTTCTTTAGTTTTAAAACATGTTTTTTGATAAAATTTTGGTATGCACACAAATTGGAAAGTTACTGAAAGGTACGGAGTTGTGCCGAAAAGCGGATTTCACAATTTATAACCTGTTATATTTAGTAAAAAAAACCGCGTAAAACATATCCCAGTTCAAGCCTTACCGGCCGTAAATCATGGTTAAAGCCAAACAAAACGCATTTATTATCGTAAAATTTATTACCTGTAAAAGCTATCAATTGAATGGATCGAAAATATATTCAATTTCTTCGGGTAATTAAACAATTAGAGCTTTTAAACGCAACTAGGGTTTATTCTCATTTTTTGCTTTGACTCATGAAATTAGGTAATTAATTTTTTTTTCATTCATAAAACACCTGTCTAGTTTTGGTAACTTAACATAACGGCAATAAAATAATAAAAGTTTTGACAACAGTTTTGGCTCCTATATCAGTTGTGTTATGTATGTTGAATATCAGTTCATTATTTTTAAATGTACGCAACAAAACGTATTTTGTTCGATTTAGTGAAAAATTCTAGCGATCCGCAAAATATGGTTTTTCTAAAAGAGGAAATTTCGCGAAACAATTCAGCCTGTACTGTGAACATATCTCCAAGTAATATTTTGGCCCTGGAAAAGAGCTAAATACATTTAGTGCCCATTTAGAAGTGAAATGGGCGCAATCGAATTATACAAGGAAAACTTTCGTAAAAAAAGAACGATGCTTGCTAAAACAAAACGTTTGAATACCCCATTGAATTCCTTCAACCTTTGGAAGAGATCAACGATACGCATACATAAGCCATTCGGTGAACTTCGTGGGAGGCACAAATTCGTAGGGTTGAAGAGTTGAAGACATCCTATACGGAGAAGGAACTACTTTTTGCTGCAAAAATGAGTTTAAGGGCAGAAGGAAGTAATATAAAAGCAAAAATCGTTTCAAAAGTAATGGAATATTCGGACGATTTGGAAGATCTTAGCCTGGTATTAGGTACACTTTGCGTTTTTCTGCAGGAAGAGCGATCCCGCAAAAAAAAAACGCATTGTCGTACAAGAAGAGGACCCTATAATTACACATTGCGTAATTATACAGCGTTCCATTTAAATGTACGCGTTCCTCTTCTTCTGCAACAATGCGTTTTTTTGCAGGATTGCTTTTCCTGCAGAAAAACGCAAAGTGTAATGCCAGGCTTAAGAAATTGTGCAGGGCTGGTGAAAAATCTGATCCGATTTCATTGCCTGTGGAGAATATACTTGTTGTGATTACATCCATCAATCTAAGTAAGTCGCAATACTGGATTTTGAGAGATGTGACTTCAAAAGCTGGGTTGAAAGCCATTGATGATGATGCCATTGAAGAAGCATTAGCCGAGAATTCTGAGATGGAGGTTTATTACAACTTGCGTATTTAACATTTTAGTTAAGTTTTTCATTGCTTTGTTTGTTTTTAAGTAAATATTTGTTTTGAATGTTATTTTCCTTACGCTAGAAAAAGTTAATCATTATGTAAAAGCTTTATTTATCTAAAAATATATACAACCTAAAACCATTATTTAATGTGCTTAATCTTCTTTCACATCGCACCTATCACAAAACGGACTTCGCCATTCGATTCAGCATGAAAAAATACATTAAAATGCATCCACAATATAATTTTTATAACAAAGGATCTGGGTAAAAAAAAGCCATGTCCAGAGAATCATCGATTTCGTCCCACTGTGCGAGGGGTCGCGTGCAATTTTTTTTCTCCCTCAGGAGCCTTATGTACTTCAATTCGGCCAGTTTTCAAAATAATTAAGGAATGCTGAAAAACATGGTTGTTGACCTTGTCTTCCCTACATTTCCGGACTCTCTACTCTTGGGGACTTTGGAGCACATATTCAAGGGACTGTCCCAAACAATTTTGCCAAATTTCAAAACTACACAATTTTTTTCTCCTAATCGAGCTGTTTCGGAGTTCCTTTCCTAGCCTGGACTTAGTTTTAGCCATAAAACTGGATAGGGCATTTTGATTTGGAGGAGGAAAACCCGCCAAACTACACGATTCTTCCGTATACTCACGCTTTTGCGGCGTTCGCAACCTGGACTAATAAGTCAAGAAATAAAAAAAAATCTCAATACCTTTTTCTTAGAATTTCATAAGAAATAGTGTTATAAAGAGCATGTCTGGTCGACACCCTGTATACTGCAACTATGTGCTTGAACTGGTTTAGGTTCTGATGCACACTTAATTTCAAATCCTTCAGAGAACTAGAACTTCAGATTCAACCAGAAAAAATGATGTAACTTTTTAGTTTTTGTATTAAATTCTCCGGGGCAGGCCTATCTCTTTCCATTCTCGTGTTAAATCAGATTAAACACTGTTACAAGCGACAGCTTTCATTTATGGCCCGATAAGCCGGAGGCAATTTCCGATCATATCAATTGTTCGTTTCATCTTGGTAAGGGCTCATCCTTTTTCAAAGCGGAAAATGTATTAAGAGATATCATCTGTAATGTTTTTTTTTCTTATTGGGCACTTTTCATTGTTCACCGGATTAAATCAGCCAGAAATGAAAGCCATTACCGGCAGCGTTGACATAATTGCAGAAAAGTAGGTACGCAATTGAACGAAAAATGTGAGATATGAAATGAAGGTATGTATGTACTTGAAAATTCAATTTTCCGAGAAAAAATAAAAGGCCTTAGAACTTTTCGCTCGATTATTTCCAAAAGTGTGTGCGGAACGATAAGCATCATTGAGACACTTACCTATATTTACAGGCACGCATTTCTCTGTACTTTTAGGGAATATGTAAATAGTCTACTCACTTGGAGGAAGATGGAACTGCAAACATTATTTGCAAAACCTTTGCTTTTCAATTCAAATTTATTTAAATCAACTAAAGAATGAGCATTTGCAAACAGCAGATGTAATACCCAAGAACGAAGAACGAATCGGGCATGATTACTGCTGCGATTTGCCAAAAATGTATGTACATACCCGCTACTCCGACTTAAAAGTGCTCATGAAAAAGAGAATGTGTCTTATCAATATTTTATGAAATGGATACATTCAAACAGAAGACGTCCTTTGTCAAAAGAGCCGATTGCAATCAAATGCTTTGTAATACCATACTTAAGGATTCATAAGTGTGTATCCGTGCATACTCAAAGAACATTGATAAGTAAAGACGATTCGCTTGATTCGAAATCGTATATCAGAAATGTCGGAGGGTTTTGTTTGTGAAAAAGACATTTGAAACGTCGCTTTAATGAACAGTCCGGATGCCCGAGTTCGACCAGACACAGACTTCACCAAGCAATTACTCATCCCATTCTAACTATAAAATGGAACCGGAAAGCCCAGGGCTTCGCAAGCAATCTGGAAGTTTTGTAGTGTCCGATGCCAATAGAATATGAACTGTCCTACTCCTGGAGATGTTTACCCATTAATGTTAAGGCGAAGTTCCAAATGGCTAGCTTGTATCAAAAAAAAAAGAAATTAAATGAATAATGATGTGTAGTTCCAATCATCGCCCTCTCCCCAAGACAATCTTTACCCTTTCAAAAATGGTAAATGGTCATCATCATCATCATCGTGGCGCCACAGCCCGACGTCGGGCCTTGGCCGCCTGGATCTTAGTCCTCCAATTATCTCGGTCACGTGACCGCGTCCTCCAATCCTGGAAGCTTAGTAGTTGCGCGGCATCCGCACATACCGAGCTTACCCAACGAGCTCTCGGTCGTCCTCGCAGTCCCGCAGTCTTGCTCCGTCGACCCGTCGCTAATTCATTACTCTCTTTGACATGCGATCATCGTTCATTCGTTGTACATGCCCTGCCCATTGAAGTCGTTGTAGTTTGACGATTTCGAAACTTGCAGCTCATCATACAGTTCATACAACTCATTGTTGTACCGGATGCGACATTCGTCTCGATCGCAAGCAGCCCCGAAAATCCGCCGCAGGACCTTACGTTCAAATGTGTCTAGCACGTTTCCGGAGGCTTGAGTCAGGGTAAAGCATAGCACTGGTCGTATGATGGTTTTCTACACGCGGCGCTTCGTGTTTTGTGCGCACATGCATCGATTTCATTATGGGGAGAACCGAGAAAAAAGTCTTATTACTCGTAGCTAACTGTATCCGTCGCTTGATTTCGTTAGTTTCGTTGGCGTCCTTTGACAAGTTTCAATCCAGGTATATGAGGTCGTTCACGAATTCGATGTTGAGGTCCCCCACACTGATGCTCGATTGTGCAGGTGCCGTTCTTGTCGACTGCATCATTAGGCGTATTTTTTTGGGAATTTATCGCGTGTAGGGTAAAACACACGCGTTACACCAACAACATTAACCTGGGTAGCTTAGTAGGGTGGGTGCCCTACACTCGATAACCCCTCCATAGCTCCCACAAGCATGAAAGATAGTGTCGTGTGGAATCTAATGTGTTCATGTTGGCACGCTTTTGTTTTTGTCAATCAACCAAGTTCATTGGTAAACTAATATTACGTCTTGTTCTGATAGGCCTATGCCTATTATTAAATAATACATTTTCAATAGGATTACTAAAAATATCAATAGAACAAAATAAAAAGGAAGAAAAAATATGAATTTGCTGGGGATCGAACCCGCGACGCATTTGGATAGAGTTGCACTGTAGCTGTCACTGATAAATAGCTCGTTTGAGTTATGTTTGGTAAGTTAGAGCGGTATGCCAAGTTTATAAACGTCCGCCGTCGCAATAAATAAACGATCCGACAAACAAACTGATATTCATCCGAATTTGTAATTTATTTTCACCACATATGAGGCGCACCACTCGACGTCAGTTCAGACAATTTCACGATTCGGAGTTTAACTTGGATGCTACCCTCGAGCGTTTCTATGCGTAACCAGGGCAGGGACCCTACACGGTTACGCAAAAAAATTACACGCCTATTATTTTAGTTTTACCCTCGTTGAAACGTAATCCAACTTTTTTTTTTGCAGCGGTGTCGAGCATATGCAGAAGTTCTCCTGCGTCGCACAATCTTCGGGACAAGATGTTGATGCGTTCGGCGTACGCTGGGGGAGATGCAATAAAGATCCCAACATTTGAAGGAAATATGTATAGGTATATCTTAATAGAGGAAATTTTTCGATAATCTCGCAATCTTTTTTCTAGTCTAAAAAAAGACAATTTCGAAAGAATCCCAAGTAAGTAGCACATTATAACCATGGTTAGAATATAACGAAAATGAAAAGTTAGATTTTAGTTATCTTCCAACAGTATTGTTTAAAAACAATTGTGTTGTGTTTATAACTACAATATAACCATTAATTGTTATACCAACAAACCAAATTGTCCTTTTTATAACAATTATTTTATTCTGTTACAATTACAACAACTTAGTTATTCTCTAACACTATTGTTAACATCATAACAATATTTTCATAACAAAAAAATTGCAATATTGTTATATTATCTAACAGAACTGTTATATCTATAACAATTTATTATATTGTTGTTATTATAACAAACGGGTTATTATTCAACTTTTTAGTTATTTTGATAATAATTTGGTTTGATTCATAACGTTGCGCCATTGTTGATGAACAACAATATTGTAATATTTTTGAAACCAGATTGTTACATTTCAAACAATATTCAAGTTTGTTGAAATTATAACAACTATGTTTCAATACAAAACATCTTTGTTTTATGTACTCCGGTAAAGCTACCGGTAGTCGTCGTGAGTCAGGTGTGGGGCTCCTTTTAACCAGAGCCGCGCGAAACTGTCTCTTATCCTGGGAGCCGGTCTCTGACAGAATCTTGACCGCCAGGTTCCGGACCAAAATGAGGAACATCTCAATAATACAATGTTATGCCCCAACTGAACCCGACAATGTCTTGGCAAAAGACTCCTTCTACGAAGAACTAAATGCCGTTCAGAGCTGAACCCCTAAAGGTGACATTATAATGGTTATGGGTGATTTGAATGCGAAAGTTGGCGCTGATAACTATGGGCTCAGACATGTGATGGGGAGACATGGTCTTGGTGATCGTAATGACAACGGTGAAAGATTTGTAGAGTTCTGCAACTTTCACAGTCTCTTCATCGGTGGTACTATGTTTGAGCATAAGGACCACCACAAAATCAGTTGGTCCTCTGTTGATCGGCGCAGAACACAAAATCAGATCGACCATTTTGCCATTAGTAAAAGATTTAGGAGTTGCCTCCTGGACGTGCAAAACAAGAAGGGTGCCGATATTGGGATGGGAAGAACCATTATCTTATGATCGCTAATGTTCGATTGCGTATTGCAGCCGTGCGCCGCCCCAGCGACGAAAGATTCAGGCGCCGCAAATTCAACACCGCTCGATTAAAAAATCCAGCTGTCTTACAACAATATAATGACCATCTTGCGCAAAAAGAAGCTGAGATGACTAGTCACCCAGATAGTGACATAAACGAAAACTGGGATGCCATAAAAAATGCGTACATTGATAGCGCAGATACCATCTTTGGCACAAACCCGGATTGCCAGAATAAGCCGCTGTTGAAAGAAAGGAGCTGAAAGTTCGTTTGGCTGCATCATCAGGTGACAATCGAAGCAGCATCGAACTCCTTTACCGTCAGAAAACTCGAGAAGTTCAGCGTAGTGTGCGACGCGATAAAAGAGTTTATGCGAATTCTCTTTTAGCCTCAGCAGAAGAAGCCGCAAGAAGTAACAGCTTAAACGCCGTATACAGTGTCATCAAGGAGTTTACAGGTGGTCGTAACTCCTGCCAACATCCGGTGAAGGATAGTGATGGAAAGCTACTAATCTTGGAAGAAGATCAAATGAGGCGGTGGAAAGAACACTTCGCCGCGGTCTTGAACCGTGTAACCTCTGGTGAAGTTCCCCCTCATATTGATAATTTAGCTAACCATCAAAGTATGCGTATACGGTCCACTACCCCGACTAAAGAGAAAATAGTCACTGCAATTATTGCACTGAAACGAGGAAAGGCCGCCGGACTCGACGGTGTCCCTGCCGAACTTTATCAAGCAGCGCCAAGCGTAACTGCCGATTTGCTGCACCCACTTGTTGATAAAGCGTGGAATACAGAGACCTTTCCCACTGAGTGTAAGGAAGGTTTGATCATCAAACTTCCAAAGAAGGGTAGCCTCACAACTGTAATAATTGGAGAGGCATTTGTGTTCTTCCTGCCGTTGCCAAGATAATAGCTAAAATCGTCCTGGAAAGACTAAAGGCCCACTTAGAAAGCACAATTGATGAAGAGCAGGCTGGTTTTCGATCCGGATTCTCCTGTGTCGATCACATTAACACCTTGCGAATCATCATCGAGCCTCGAGCGATGCGCCGAATACGATTCTCCACTTCACTTGCTTTTCATCGATTTCGAAAAGGCTTTTGATAGTGTGAACCGGGAATCTATATGGGCGGCCTTGCGCAGGAGAGGCATCCCTGAGAGGCTTGTGGCTATAATTAAGGCAACATATGACGGCGCGAAATGTCGCGTTCTGCATAAAGGTAAGGTGTCGGGGGACTTTGAGATTCGCAGTGGAGTTCGGCAGGGGTGCATCCTCTCACCGATCCTATTCCTCATTGTGATCGGCGATGTGTTGCATGCAGCCCTATCCGGACTCGACAGAGGAATTCAATGGACTTTGACATCTTATCTACAACATCTTGACTACGCTGACGACATATGCCTACTCTCCCACAAAATCATGGATCTGGCCGCAAGGGCGTTAGATCTAGAGAGGGAAGCAAGCGAGGTTGGGCTAAAAATTAATACCAACAAGACCAAGGTTCTTAGCCCGCCGTTGCGAAAAAGAAATCCGACACCTATTGCCATCAATATTAATGGGCAGCCTGTGGAGAAGGTGGACAACTTCGTCTACTTGGGTAGCATTGTTGCCGAAAATGGTGGTAAGAAAAATATTTTTCTTATTTATATCGAATTCTTCCATACTGAAGACCTGAAACTTCCTAATTAGTTCGGAAGCGTATATGTGGTAGCTGACTTAGTATTGGTGACATTCTTCTCATGAATATGTAATGAACCATATTATGGTCTGGTAGTGCTGGTTCCACTGGCAGGTCTATGGTAGCACCTGATGAGTAAGGATCTGTCGGTGGTACGAAACCAGAGGCGGAGGGTCCCATTACGCCTGGACCCATATGCGAGCGCGGTGGAATCTGCGCCATCCGCCAACCATTCCATCCTTATCGCCTCATTTTTTATCATTCCCCATTTTTACCTCCCCATTTTGTGTTGTTTTCCCCAGGCCTATGAATTTTTGTTAATACGTAAAGGACAGGGGCAACAAGCGGAGAAAACCCCGCCAACGTCTCCCGAACTGAGCTACAGCAAGCATAGGCCACTGCTAAGCTCATTGAGGAGCCTTTTTCTTCGCCAGATGGCACAGCCTGACCTTCACGGTCAATTATGCTACATTAGGCTCCGTCTCCACAGGCATCTTCAGATGTCCACCAAATCGTTCGTTACAAAGATATCTAATTATGTATTGTCTCCAGAAGAAAAACATCATCAAAACATCATTTGGAACGCTTTAAAAATACATATGCGCCATTGATAATGAAAGTGGCCTAAGTCAGCAATTTTCACAAAATGAGTTAATAATTGATTGTTGATTTTTGTCGTTCACCACAATTGAATTCACGTTATTGTAACTGTGGCGTAAATTTACATATCATAGCAAAATTAAAAAAGAGAAAGGAATAAGTTTGTAGATACGCATATACTGAGCTCTTCCAACGAGCTCTCGGTCGTCCTCGCAGTCTTGCTCCGCGGACGCGTCGTCCGTTCATTACTCTGTTTGGCATGCGATCATCGTTCATTCGTTGTATTGTACATGCCCGTTGTATGTAGTTTGACGATTTTTGAAACTTCCAGGTCATCGTACAGTTCATACAACTCATGTTTGCACCGGATGCGCCATCCTTCTCGATCGAAAACAGCCCCGAAAATTAGAATTACAATTTGTCGTCCAATCAAGATTTCCATGGTACCTCGTAGAAAATGTTTTTTACAAGCTGTCGACAAGAGCTTCGATTTTCGGATTCGGGCTTGCGTAGCTCATTCAAAAGATCTTTCAAAAAAAATTCTTGGTCTTTCCTTCGTCTTGAATTGTGGGTTGTGCTCTTTATATATGATATATCCGTAGAATGTCAGCGACCTCGACCATATTATAAAAGAATGCTAGGGGCCAACATAAAGTTATTTATTTCACAGTATATTTTCCCAACATTTTGTCCATTACGTTACTCCCCTTCGGTGACCACGTTGTACACGTTCACTAGGTCCAATACAGTTCGTTGGCCACCTTTCGCTTATCGAAGGCCATCTATTAGCTTTCCGGTGTAAAGCTGACCCTGCAACGGGTAGGCATTCGACGAATCACAAGCCCAGAATATCAGCCGCAATTAGTATTCCTAGGAACACATCGAACTCTGCTTCCGTAAATTACTTGAACAGTTTCCATTTTCGACGTCTGAAAGAATCGGGAAACTTTTGAATCAACTCACTGTTATAAGCTTCACAAACTCTCCTGCCTTTCCGGTTCGATTCACGCAGAATAATGTCGCACATTTAAGAGGTAATGATAGACTTGAATACTTGTTTTGGTGTGTAAAGATTACTAATTGCCGCAAGTCCGCCTCTTTGTCATAAAAGGTTACGCGATCGGGTCTGTGCACTTAGAAGGTTAGGTTAGGTTAGATGGGTTGCCTAGAAAAGACCACCACTCGGTCCGTTGTGATACCCCCTAGGTACAGCATACCTGAGCTTATCTCAATCGTTAACCCAGTCAGAGCTGGAAATGAAGCGTTGAAGACGGCAGACACTAACTGCCTTTAGGTCGTCCAGATCGACAAAAAAGAAGGACCCAAGGATATCCCTCCTACGTTCCGCCAAAGCAGGGCAAGTGCACAGAAGGTGATGGCAGCTTTCCTCCTCCTCTACGTCCCCGCAGCTCCTACAGTAATCATTGTGCGGGAGTCGAAGTCTTCTAGTATGGTTCCCGATCAAACAGTGTCCAGTGATAAGCCCCACCACATTTCTCAAATGCCGTCTGCTCAGCATCAGCATCCCGTAGGATCGGATGATATCAAGCTAAGGCCATAATTGCCTAGTTGCATAACATGTGGATCCACTACTCCATCTGGCGCTTGCTCTGTCATACGCCACATTCTGGGTAATCATTTTGTCAGCTGCTAGAGGTATCCCTGTTCTACGCCACCACTCCCTGATCTCATTAGTCGTTCCTGCCCGAGCAAGTTGGTCAGCTTTACAGTTCTTAAATATGCCACTGTGGCCCAGTATCCAGCACAGAGTTATGTTAAAACAAGCCAGCCTTCGGCAAAGCGTGAAGGCTATCATACCGTCTTTGTGATTTGTGGTGCATTTGCTACTTCGAAATTAGAAGTAAAACTTGTTCCGATTTCACTGTTCCTATGAAAGGTGTATGAAATACTAGGCCGATTTCAACCAAATTTAGAAACGTGGTTTGCCAGTCAAAATTATTGAACAATATGAAATTTGGTAAAGACATCTTCTGAGATAAAAAAATTTTTCTAACAAAAACTTGCTTTTGAAACGGTCGTTCCTATAACAGCCATACGATAGAGTAGTGCAATTTCAACCAAATTCAGGAATCTCATGTGACTAAAGATACTATTGATTAGTGTGAAATTTGAAAAAGATATCTTTAGAAATAAAACAGTTTTTCTTACAAAGACATTCTGGAACCGGTCGTTCCTATGGCAGCTATATGACGTAGTGGTCCGATTCCGCTGAATCCGACATATTTACAGCGTGCAATAGAAAGAAGGCTTTGTACAAAATTTCAGCTTGATAGCTTTAAAACTGAGGACTAGTTTGCATAGAAACAGACAGACAGACGGACAAAGCTTAATCGATTCATCTCATCATAGTGACCAAGAATATATAAAGTTTATATGGTCGGAGATGCTTCCTTTTATGCGTTGCAAACTTCATGACAAAGTTAATATACCCTATCACATCCGTGAATGGTATAAAAACTACCCATCACCCTGAGAGAGTCACGGCAGTCCAATACCGTCTTTGATGTAACCAGGACAGAGGTAAGCGCTTTAATTGCCGGTTGACTATCCGTGAAGATTACAATCACAAGATTATTGGATACAACAAGCCAGAACTCGGAAATTGCTACAACCTCCGCCTGATAAACGCTACTGTATTCCGGAAGGCGGAACGACAAACCAATATTCAACTTCTCCGAATATATGCCAGCTCCAACGCATTCATCAGTCTTAAGCCGAACATACACCATCCGGAACTCCTGTTCGGAAAAACTGATCAGGCCCGGCCTTGAGGAATTCCGGATCGTGTATGGTCATTTCAGGCCGCCTTTAGGCGACCGGAAGGAAAATCGTTCCCGCCAGGCCTTCACCACACACGTTCCGGAATTTTTCTCCGGAAAAACTGATCAGGCCTGGCCTTGAGGAATTCCGGATCGTCAATGGCATGTGCAGGCCGCCTTGAGCCGGACGGATAATTGGAAATCGATCTTATCACCATAGAATGAAAGTATCTATCTATTGCTTTGCCTGTCCGGCCGCGTGACTAGAACTAATTTTCACTGGAGTTTTTTCCAAGAGACGAATGTATCTGAAGCTTGGCTATGGAAAGAAAAATCACAGAGCAGAGATATATTTGGCTCTTGGCACAAGCCACGCCCACAAAGATGGAAATGCACGAATGCAATGGCCGAAAATGGTAACTCACACATATGAAATTGAGGAAAAATGTCACGCAAACAATAGCAGCTGAGAAACCTTTGGCTTTTTAATCAACAGACACAGTTGATTTGATGTGTTGTTGTCCTTATCACTCTAAAGGACGGTTTACTTTAAATTGTAGCCGTTGCTTCTAGAGTGGTGAGGCTTATTTGAGTGCGTGGGATTATTTGCATCCTGCTTCAAAAATAAGTCTGTTCTGAGTTAATACTCTTTGTGGTAAAATGCCGTACAATTCAAAGCAATAGATAGATACTTTCATTCTATGGCGATAAGATCGATTTGCAATTATCCATCCGGCCGCCTCAATGGCCTGTCAGGCGGCCTCAAGGCGAACTGTCCGGCCGCGTAGAATGAATTTTCACTGGAGTTTATTTCAATAGACGAATGTATTATGTGTACAACTTTGTGTCCGCCGTTTACCGGCACACCCGTCTGTGGGAAAACGGCGGAGGCAAAGTTGTACCTATACTGAAACACGCGGCCGGACAGCTCGCCTTGAGGCGGCCGGACAGACCACCTCAAGGTGAACTATCCGGCCGCATGACTAGAATGAATTTTCGCTGCAGTTGGTTTCAATAGACGAATGTATCTGAAGCAATGGAAAGTGAAATGCCATACAATTCAATGCAATAGATAGATACTTTCATTCTATGGCGAAAAGATCGATTTGCAATTATCCATCCGGCCGCCTCAAAGGCCTGTCCGGCGGCCTCAAGGCGGCCTGAAGCAACCATACACGATCCGGAATTCCTCAAGGCCGGGTCTGATCAGTTTTTCCGGACGGAATTCCGGATGGTGTATGGTGTATTCTATATTCAGCCAAACCGGAAGGCCGGGCCTTATCAGTTTTTCCGGACAGGAATTCCGGATGGTGTATGTTGGGCTTTAGAGCCGTCAGTAAAAAGGCTATTGGCATTAGATCCCAAAAAAGCGCTTTCAGAAAACTAATTTCTCGATGGGTCAGACTTGCAAAGGACTTATCGAACAGAAGTTTCGGAGAGATGTAGCCTGTCATTCCGGGCATCTCAAAGTTTTTCAGTCCTGCCGAGTGACCTACGATTGGTGCGGTCCACTGACCGGTTTCCCGGAGGCGAACAGCCATATTCGCCGCCATCTGTTCAGCGAAAATGTCTAAGGAAGTAAATTTAATAACACTCCTAAAGCAGCGGTCGTTTTGTCCTTAGAGCCCCTGTGATAGCAACACATGCCAGTCTTTGAACCTTCTCCAATAGAGTTTTGTACGACATGATGCTAAGTGCCGTCCACCAGACGATGATCGCATGCATTAACACGGGACGCAGTACTGATACATAGAGTCAGTAAACCACTTTTGGATGTAAGCCCCATTTTTTGCCTATAGCCTTCTTGCACGAATATAGTGCAACGGTTGATTTAGTCACACGCTCTAGAATGTTTGCCTTCCAGCATAGTTTTCTATCCAGGACGAGATCAGGGAATTTGGCTTTATCAGTGAGTACAAGCCTTGTGCCCTCCATTAATGGTGGTTCAAAAGAAGGTACAGCGTGTCCCTTAGTAAAGAGAACACTTGCACTTGGTAACGGATCATCATTGGGTTCCATCTTTTGCAATTGAAACGTTACCCAAATCTTCAGGCACATGCTCATCCTCAATGCTCTCGTTCGATTCATTTTGCAATACTGGTTTATTGTAGATTTGTAAATACATAAATACTATCCTATAATTTCGTCTTCTTGTATTTCGGCGGCTACTAAGAACAGTATGTTAGCGTTGTAAAATTATGCCGCTGGACGAGGGTTAAATGAATGTATCTTTATTTGCTGCGTTTTATTCAACAGTCCAGATCAGAGCAAAGCAACTTTTGCACGCGCTACACCAACAAAATTGTTCTCGATAACTCTCGATGAGCAGCTGGTGCAAGATTTTTGTTCTGAAAGCGAATTCGCTGCGGGCAATGCAGTTCTCTTATACAGTTTGGGAGCCACATTGAATTCGTTTCCTGACAATAAAATGTTGATTTTGTGTAATTATATGCAACAGTAAACATACAAAATGATTTTGCTGCCTAAAAGAAATTTGTCAGATTGTATCTGTACTAAGGTTTTCAGTTTTCTCTTCAAATTTGATTTGACGTTTGAATGCTAACTAAGCCAAGACACACTCCAAGCAAAGACACGCTCCATTTTCCCTCTTCGCTACTCTTATTCTATTATATCGTTTTTTTTTCGAAGCAGTTGCTCTTATCTGAACTGGATTGCTGAATAAAACGCAGGAATTGTGCCGGAGTACTGCTGAAAATAATATACACCAAGTACCCGCTTAAACGCGCTAATCCGTTCCTCAAAAATACGTTGGTAAGATAAACGACGTTATCATCATCATCATCGTGGCGCGACAGTGCGATGTCGGACCTTGGCCATATGGATCGTTGTCCTCCAATTATCTCGGTCACTTCACTTGACCGCGTCCTCCAATCTTGGAAGCCCAGTAGTTGCGCGGCGTCCGCATATAGCGAGCTCCCGGTCGTCCTCGCAGTCTCGTTCCGTCGACTCGTCGTCCGTTCATTACTTTCTTTGGCATGCGATCGTCATCCATTCGTTGTACATGCCCTGCCTATTGAAGTTGATGTATTGGGTTGTGGAAAAAGTTCTGCGGTTTATTTGCATTAAAAATTTTCATTTTTATTTCCTAGAAACACTCTATGTACTACAATATTTATATTTTGAAGCATTATCGGCAGGTTAAAAGGCTATTAAGTGTACGTAAGCTTCATCAAATCTTTTAGTTTAATCTACTTTGTTTTATAGGTAAAAAAAAGTGATTAAATGGAAAAGAGAAAGGTCCATATAAGACACGTTTTTTTATTCTTGTACAACAAAGGTGTGAAAAAAGGGGACGACGCCAAACGAGAGACATGCGCTGTGTACGGCGAGGAAGCCGTTATTGAGGACACTTGTCAGAGGTGGTTTTCTCGCTTCCGTTCCGGAAATACGGATTCAAACGACTCTCCCGCACTGGTCGCACTGTCACCGTTGAAAACGATGTAATCTTGGACCTCGTCAAAGCCGATCGGCATATGACAACTCGCGAGATCGCAGGAAGGCTCAACATTGATAATTTAACCATCGCAAAACCATTAAAGCAGCTTGGAGTCGTAAAAAAGTCTGACGTATGGGTACTCCATGAGTTGGCTATGTTAAACCGAATTTCGATCTGCGAATCCCTACTGAAATGACATTCGTTTGAACCATTTTTGAAGAAAATTGTAACGGCGGAGGAGAAATGGGTTGTCTACAAGAACATCAACTGGCAAAAATCATGGTGCTCGGCCAGAGAATCATCCACAACCGTTGCAAAGGCGGAAAAAGTGTTGATTTGCATTTGGTGGGATTAAAAGCGTGTAGTCTACCACGAACTTCTTCCACGCGGTCCAACTATTGATTTGAGGAAGTATATCACTCAGCTGGAGAAGCTGCGACGAGCAATAGCTGTAAAACGTCCACAATTGGCTAACAGAAGGGATTTCCTTTTTCTTCACGGCAACGCCAGCCCCCACATACTTCTGTGGGAACGAAACAAAAGCTGTAGAGCTTCGGCTGAGAAGTAATTCAACAACCGCCTTACTCACAAAATCTTGCACCGTCGGATTACCACCTTTTCTGGTCTCTTCAGAATCATTTGGATGGAAACCGCTTTGAATCTGTGGAAGCCATCAAATATGACCTTGATGAGTTTTTCCGCAATAAGCCACAGCGCTTTTATGAACGTGGAATCATACTTTTGCCAGAACGTTGGTAGGAGGTTGTTGAAATGAACGGACAATATCTGGTTGATTCAATTCATTTTGAAGAATAAAAATTTTTTGTCTTATTTTTGGTGCAAAAAAACGCAGAGCTCTTTCCACAACAAAATAGTTTGACAATTTTCGAAACTTCCAGCTCATCGTACAGTTCATAAAACTCATGGTTGTACCGGATGCGCCATCCATCTCCATCGCAAATAGTTGCGTTCGAATGTGTCTAGCACGTTCCCGGAGGCTTGAGTTAGGGTCCATGTTTCGTATCATGGTTTTGTATACGCGGAGCTTCGTGGTTCTGCGCACGTGCTTCGATTTCATTATTGGGACAACCGAGAAAAAAGTCTTATTAGCTAGCTGCATCCGAATACGTCGCTTGATTTCGTCAGTTTCGTTGGCGTCCTTTGGCAAATTGCAACCCAGGTATATGAAGTCGTTCACGAACTCAATGTTGAGGTCCCCACATTAATGCCCGAATGTGCAGGTGTCCTTGTCCTCAATTGCATCACTATTTTAGTTGTACCCTCGTTGATACATAACCCAACTTCTTTTTCAGCGGCGTCAAGCGTATGCAGAAGTTCTTCTGCGTCGGCCAACCTTGCAGACATGATGTTGATGTCGTCGGCGTACGCTGCTAATTGTGTCGACTTGATGAGTAGCGTCTTGCTGTTGTCCATATTCATAGCCCGAATAGCGTATTCCAGTGCTAGGTTGAAGAGCGTCGGTGCCAGTCCATCGCCTTGTTTCAGACCTGTGCGTGTTTCAAATAAATCAGTAAGTCTATTCTGTATCCTGACTTGTGAGATGGAGTTGGTCATCGTCATCTTTGTCAGTCGCACTAATTTTGCCGGTATACTAAATTGCAGCATGATGTTGTACAGTACTCCACGATCGAAACTGTCGTATGCCTGCTTGAAGTCGACAAAGATTTGGTATACGTTTACGTTTACGTTGTATTCCCAGCACTTCTGGAGTATTAGTTTGACCGTATAGAGATGATCGACTGTGGAGCGACCAGGTCTGAAACCGCCGTGGTAATCGCCAATGAATCGTTCTGCGTACGGTTTTATTCTATTTTCCCGAAATTTTGTCAATATTTTATAGGACGTACAAACTAGTGATATGCCCCTATAATTCTCACACCGCAGTTTATCTCCCTTTTTGTTAATTGGAGAAATGATGGTTCGCCAATCGTCTGGTATCACCTCGTCCTCCCATATTCGCAGGAGTAATTGATGTATGGCATTAACTAGACGCGTCCCATCGAATTTTACCAGTTCGGCTGAAATCTCGTCAGCGCCCTGCGCTTTATTTATTTATTTATTTATTTACAAATGAACTATTGTCCTTTGGATTATTAAATAACATGTAAATTTTCGTAAATTTCGTCTTTTTTTAACGACTTTATACGAGTAAAAATATACAAGAAGAACTGTGCAAGTATTTATGTATTTATTAAGTGTAAAATCTACATATATACATATCCACATATTGTATCGTTAGTCGTTAATTTCGTTTAAAAAATTTATTAGGCATTTCTATACCTTGTTGACGTTTATTTTTCGCCTTATAGCCTAAGATTGCTGGTTCTTGTCAACGGCCGAGATGGAAAGTTTTGCAGACCTTTCGTTTTCTGTGCACCTTTATAGTTTTATGAGCTCTGAACACCAATCCGGGGTTTGCCAACGAAAATTCGGCTGGGAAATTTTTTTATGGGCAAAAATAACGTTTTTTGGCTAACCTTTAGGCGGTTATACGCCGTATTCTCCAAACTTGACCCCCAGCGACTATTAACCTCAAGCGTTGGCTCCAGTGAAAGAGATTCAAATCGAATGAGGAAAACATCTAGGAAACAGCGCCATCTAGATATACAAGCCTCCGCTCAGCTGTTTTTGACGGCTAAATAACGCAATTATTTCCTTCAATGACGCCATCGTATCCACAATCCAGTGGTCGGCTGGTGCTGGGGAGTCCCCGGTATTTGTGCGTTCCGTGTTTAGTTATCGTTTTCCGCGTTCAGTGTTTATTTGTTAGTAAAATTTCATCTAGTGATCCGGGAAAGCAAACACGTGCGCGATGAAAGTGTGTCGTGCGGTCAAAAGATGTATTTTGTCAAGTGTGTACTGTTCCACGATGCTCTGCGATTGATCCCCGGAGCTGCGGCTTCGACCAAATTGCTGCAAATGTGCAGAAAGTGCGTTTTTAGAGGACGAAAATGCCGCCCGACGCAATTCCAATTGTAAACATACGTCGTGCCGGGGACATCATCGTGTGCAGTCACTGCTTTGGCACTGAAGTAATGGCGTAAAATTGACGTCACAAATGAAGTCTAATTCACCACGATCAGCTGAGCGGAGGCCTGTCTATCTAGATGGTGTTGGGGGAAACCGAGGCTTGGACGTTTCGTTCTAAAGAAAGGGCATCGAAATGTTGGAAAATCGCTATACCAAGTGTATCACCCTCGAAGGCAATTATGTTGAGGAATAAGTATAACTTTGCCAAAAAAAAAGGTTGTTTTCATTAAAAATTCCGGGACTTTTTAGCCCATGTAGTACTACTACTCTACTAGTGGAATGGCAATGGTCTTTATAATGAATTCCAACATTCCACAATTCGTTCTACTGCCTTGAATGTTCATATTTTTCATCAATATATTTGCAAGAAGTAAATTTTTCTTAAATACTGTATCTAATAACTCGAATTTATTTTTCTAAGGGAATACACCCATTCAACTGGGAAAGTATTCAGGTATGTATAAGCTTCATCATCCGAAAATATTGCAGTGATTAAATTGGGAAAGTCTTCCAATGCACCTCCCTTTTCGTTTTAAAATTCAGACTCGAAAAATGAGATTGCATCAATTGAATCATGTCAGACAAGATGAAGACTAATCGACAAGTTTAGCATATCATATTCCGAAAACGTCGAACTCCTGCCTTTCTATTCTTCCCTTGAAAATGAAATCACGTCAGATTTATCTGAATTCTGCACACATCAAGCAAAATTTAAAATCCCCGGGATGCTCTCTTCTCCGGAAAACTTAATGCTTAGCGTTCATAATAAAACAGCCACCCCTACAAACCCAACGATTTTCACTGTAATCTTGTTAAGGGCGGAGCTGACTGGCATCCGTTTTAAGGTTTTACATCAAGTTGCTATCAGAAAAGACAGACAAATTAGCTGATTTTTTTCTCTGAAAGAATTTAATATCTAAGCATTAGGAGAATCAAATCTTGAATAATTTCCATAAAAATTATTTGCAGCATTTTTTCTGTATTTATCTGGTATAAAATCATATTAAGATTATCCAAGTAAAGGAAGGACCAATATCATAGCTACTAGCCACGCCTATTGGAGATATACATATAATATACACTCACATTATTAAAGAAAAAGCTAGGCATGTGTAGACATCATTTCGTGCCGATTGTCGTGCAAATTGCAATTTTCAATTTAAATTAATTTGAATCTCTTTGACAGTTTTCCTGCTTTCTTTATACACTGCTCGACAAAAAATGGCGCGCTTATGAATGTTCATAATACAATTTTTGGGCAGTTCTTTATTTTTAAAAATGTTTGATTTATTTATGATTTCAATGTGCAGCACTTTTTTTGTGGAGTAGTGTATAGCTGATTATTGATTTGCAATGCTAATGCATCTATTATGCGGGAAATGGATTCTTCGTCAAAAGATCTGAAACAGACAAGAGAAAAAGAGCCTATCATAGAAACCCTGGAAAACTGGTTGAGCTACATGAAAAGAAGTATGTGTAGTATGTATTTTTTGAAAGCGAAATGGCACAACTTTGCAAATTGAGGATTGGGCCAATTTGGAAAATTGAAAATTTAAGTTATGTATGACTCATTTATATTAATGCAATATGTATATATTTTCAAAGGCATAGGTAGACTTTGCTTTTATAACTGATATTTTTTTCAATGAAATTCAAAAGAATAGGTATGTACATGGATGCACATTATAGAGTTAAGCGCCCGATTGATAAAAAGTAAAAGCTCATTTAAAGGCCGTTTAACATGCTCAAAGTACACTTTGTCAAAGTATAACTTGGCAAGAATTCCACCATTGTGAATTACCACTTTGCCACTTGCAAAAAACGCTGGATTTAGCATTTCTAGGGAATTTATACCAAAACACATTGTTCAGACCACCGGAAATTGAATAAAAACCAATTGAATAAAAACTCACTATTTCCCGCCCCAACAACTTTTTTCTGTAAACTTGTCGATTTACAGTCAATTCTTTGATGGAAAGTTGAGCACCATACTACTTTGCTTTGATGGGACGCTAGAGACTTCAAAGCACTTTGAAAGAGGGTTGACACGTTCAAAGTAACCTCAAAGTAGGTTTTCAACGTACTTTGTCAAAGTGTACTTTGAACGTGTCAACCGGCCTTAAGCTGGCACAGCAAAAGTAGTAGACATAATTGAAAGAAGTCTACTAAATTCGGGCCTATTTAGCGCCAATTTCGTACAGTCGAAAAACATTTATTACACTTTACCTTTAAAAGTTACGGTAGTGTCTGCCAGCTCAAAACTCAAGGTTGCAGACATTCAAAATCACAAAGTTTTTTTTAAGTCACAAACTGTTCATCATATTTAGTGCTAATTTAGTACAGACTTCCAATTCCGAAGGACACCCGGAAGCCGTGTTTTTCACGAATCAAAGTTGTGCACGTGATTTATCCAAATTAAAAAGTTATCTGGGTCGACGCTATTGGATGCAGAGCTAGCGAAGCGAGCGTTCATGTTTGTACGGTCCTGAGGGTTGTAATCAACGCCATCTATACTCGAAATCAATTAAAAGCAAATGTAGCGGAGAATCGAACTCAACGCATTGCTCGATGATGATTCGCAGGGTGTTAATGTGATCGACACTGGAGAATCCGGATCGTAGACCGAACTACTCTTCACCAATTTGCTTTCTATGTGCTCCATCAGTCTCTCCAGGATAATTTTAGCTATTTTTTTTGCTAGGGCAGGAAGCACGCAAATGCCACTTTAATTAATCCAATCTGTGAGGCTGCCCATTTTCGGAACTTTGACTATCAAACCTACCTTCCACTCGATAGGAAAGGTCTTTGTGTTCCACGCTTTACCAACAAGTGGGAGCAGCATCATCATTATCGTGGCGCGACAGCCCGACGTCGGGCCTTGGCCGTGGGTGCAGCAACTCGGCAGTTATGCTTGGCGCTGCTTGTTGAAGTTCGGAAGGAATGCCGTCAAGTTCAACGGCCTTACTTGGTTTCAGTGCAATAATTGCAGCGATCATTTCCTCTTTAAGTCGGGGCAGTTGACCGTATACGCGCCAGCTAATCTGTCTACAGGAGAGGGAACTTCGCCAGAAGTTACACGGTTCGAAACTGTGGCGAAATGCTCTTTCCACCGTCTCATCTGTTCTTCATCTGACATAAGTAGCTTTTCATCACCGTCCTTCATCCGCTGTTGATAGGAGTTACGACTACATTCAAATTTCTTGGAGACACCGCATACGGCGTTTAAGTTGTCGCTTCTTGCGGCTTCTCCTGTGGAAGCCAGTATAGAATTTGCATACTCTCTTTTTTCTCGTCACGCACTACGCCGGATTTCAAGAACTTTCTGACGGTGAATCAGCTCTATGCAACTTCGATTGTTGTCTATCGTTGTAGCTAATCGTGCCTCTAACTGTTTCCTTTTAACAATCTGCTGCCATGATCTTGAACATCGAAGCATTATGCTGGCAATCTGGGTTAGTGAAAAGGATGGTATCTGCGCTGCCAAGTACGCTATTTTGATGGCATCCCCGTGTTCGTTCAATCAGTACCTGGGTAACTACTTATCTCAGCTTTTTGCGCAAGATGTTCGTTATACTTATATACGACAGCTGCATTTTTGAGCCGGGCGTTCAAATCTCCCATAACCACAACGTTGTTACATTTAGGTGTTCCGCTTTGGACGGCGGCATTTAGTTCATTCATTTAGTTCTTCGTAAAGGGAGTCTTTCGCCACGATATTGTCGGGGTCAGTTGGAGCGTAGCATTGTATTACTGTAATGTTTCTCATTTTGATTCGGAACTTGGCGGTCGGGATTTTGTCGGAAATCGGATCCCAGGATAAGACAAAGTTTCGTGTGGCTCTGGTTTAAAGGAGCTCTTTACCTGACTCACAACCCCTGCCAGAAGCTTTACTGAAGAAAAGCATTACAGTTACATTAAATTCTCCGTGGTTGCATAATTTTATCTCACTAAATCCTTAGATGTTGAAGTTACACCGCTGAAATCCGCTTTCTAGTTGAAGAAATCGTGCGTTCTGATGACATTTTGATCCATTGCTCAGGAGACTACACACATTCCAGAAACCAATCTTTGCATTGAACAACAGCCAAAAGTCGTAACCGGACAGTCAATCTATATCTGAAGCCTAGTTGATGTTTTATTAGCAAATACATAGAGATTTCGGATGATGCAAGTTGCTGGCAAACACATACACATGTATGTGTTTTAGGATTTTGTTGAAATTGGGCTACTTTATCATATAGCTGTCATAGGAACGATCGTTTTAAAAGCAAGTTTTTGTCTGAAAAACTTTTTTATTTTTCAAGATATCTTTACCAAATTTCATATTGTTCAATTATATTGACTGCCAAACCATGTTCTTAAATTTCGTTGAAATCGGCCCACTATTTCATATACCTCTCATAGCAACAATGAAATCGGAATAAGTTTTACTACTAATTTCAAAGTGGCAAATGCACCATAAATCATAACGAAGGTATCATACCTTCGGCAAGCGAGCCGAAGGCTAGCTTGTTCTATTCTATCTTACATACTTTTCCAGCTATTTCGTTTTAAGTAATGTCAGAAGGGTATTTTTTAAAGTATGAATGCCTAACTAGAAAATGAGAGAAAAAAATTATGGAAATGATATAAACCGAGTGTAGCGGAATGGACTGCCACATTTTGGAAAGCTGAAAAAATTATAGCTAAATAATTATGCACTTTTAACCGCACTTTTTTTCCACTTGTTTTTAGTTTTGAACTGGTTCCGAAAGTTGTATAAAAGAGAGACTAGAGAGAAAACAGGAAAAGATTAAGCGGTCATCCTAAAAGTTTTGATATCTTGAAGCAATTTATATGCTGTTTCTTCTATTTTGGGAAGTGAACAACAAGGCTAAGAAGTCATACAATTATTAAGTAGCTGTGAAAAGTGACCATTCCCAAGATAATATTTTATTTTTGTTTTGATTTTTATGTCCATTTGACTTGCTTTGTTGAAGCGATATCCTCATGGCAGACTGATGGACGAACACTTGACCCATTTGATATGGGCCTTGTTTTTTTTTCTACTAAATCTTAAAATAGATATGAAATAAAAAAATGTCTTTATTTATGGAATTAGCTTCAATTGTATTTGCCTTTCTATACTTACTTGACATGTTCTCTGCAGTCGTGTTTTCCTTAAAGGCTTTGCATCTACACATTTTTTTTGAGCGAATGGATTCATCGCGAAACAAACAAAGTTTTTGACATTCCGGTGATGAATTTACGAAGCATCCTGAAAATTAAAAATTTAATATTTTAAAAATTAAAAAACCGTATAGATAGAAAATTATAATAAATAAGATGTGTGTGTGTGTTTTTTTAACATCTATTTGGTGCAAGTTAAGGTACTATCTCCTTGCATTACAACAACAACAACTACAACTACCCCTTAGGTAGGTAGGGCGGAGCACTACCTCAGGTAGTCGCTTTATGTGCTTATGTAGCGGAACTCCACTTTTGCATCTTTGTTTTCAAATAACGGTTGATAATGGTTTTTCTTTTGATACATCAAAAAGTAATGAAACTACAAATAAATTCACTCTGTTTGAATTCAATCGGGAAATAGTTTAATTATATTGCGAAAAAGTTTAATGCATTTGGGAAGGAGTTTTTTCATTTGGGATAGGGATTTTTTTCATTTGAGATAAGGATTAACTCAATCGGGAAATACTTTAACATCAATCCTAATTCCGTACGAAATTTATTTTGAATTGCCAATTTTGACGTAGATTGCAACTTTCTTTCCTCTGGATATCTCGCTGTCTACTTTTTGAATTCATATTTGTAAGTACTGCGGAATCAGGAGGTAAAATTTACAAACGGAATCGTCACATACACCCCCTGAAACTGAAACTGAAATTGCGTCAAAAAATATTTATTGGAAGGGTGCTGAAAAGGTAAAAAATTGTATTTTTTTTTTCGTATCATTTCGGAAGCTACAAATAAGTTTACTCTGTTTGAATTCAATCGGGAAATAGTTTAATTATATTGGGAAAAAGTTTAATTCATTTGAGAAGGTGATTTTTCATTTGGGATAGGGATTTTTTCATTTGGGATAAGATTTAATTCAATCGGGAAATACTATATGACACCCAACATGCCTATCTACTATCTACTATTGAAGGAAGTGTATCACATCCTCGGCAAGCTGGTCGGAGAGTCAAAATTTGCGTCAAAAAATATTCATTGGAAGGATGCGAAAAAGTATATTTTATGTGCACAAATTCCCAATTTCCTTTATTTTTCCTTTTTGAGCACATTATTCTTATTGTAAAGGGCGAGTCGGCTTTTGTGTGAGATGACTACCTGAAACGGCCCTTAAGGTAATTTTAGATGTAGCGAAACCACTCGCAAAACTGAAGCGCGAGGAAAAATTGCGCGCAGTGTGAACGTGTTGCTCATCCAAAAGCGTCATCCTCAGATGAATATTGGGCAACTGTAAGTGCACTTTCACACGAAGAGCCGCACGGCTCTCGCTCGCGAGTCAGAGCCTTTTCCGCTCCCACCTTCCATTCATTCACACGAAGAGCCGTACAGCTCTCGCTCGCGAATGGGAGCGAGGCGCGTACGACTGAAATGCAAAAAATACACTTCAGCTTTCACACGGGGAGCACGAGCCTTTACGTCGCGCGAGTGAGAGCCGTGCATCTCGAGCCGTCGCGTCGCGCCACTTGGTCTAAGTCATGGAGGAAATATACTATGGAGTCATCACCATCCAATTTCGGTGAAGCAGCGGAGACGATAATAGAGAGGATGGGTTGTACGTACATATTAGTGCGTTAATTGAAATGAAGTCATAGGCGTCCCTGATTTTGGTACGTTTTGTGAGGACTCATACATGCAATAGGTATCGATTGTGTAATCGGTATATTCTATTAACGGAATTCATAGTTTACTCGTAGTAAAAGTGTGAATTAGAATGAAAACTACGAGGTCGTTTTAATTTTTGACTTCAAATTCGGAATCAGCAGGTTTGACATATCCGGCGGCTTGCTGTGAGTGCGCAACTTCATGAGACTCAGTCTCCGATTTCGCCTAATAGTGAAACTGCATATTTATGGGGGCACCGAAATAAGCCATAGCGAAATAAGGCATACGAAATAATCCATATAGATACTTTCGTTTGGAAAGTATTCATCGGAAAATAACCGAAATAAGCTATGCATGGATAATATCGGTTCCAAATCGAAATAACGCACGCGATATAAACGAAAATAGCCATGCAGTGCCCAAAGCGAGCGAAGCGAGCGTTCATGTTTGTGCGATACTGAGGGTTGTGATCCCTTAAGCGCGGAGCGAGCGTAGGGGGCGAAGCCCACACAAGCGACTGTTAATTCACAACCCGCAGTATCGCACAAGTGTGCATGGATAATTTCGGTTTGGAACGAGCTGGGCTAGCTCCCCTCCTAGGGCGTTGCGAACCCCCGCATGTAGACCTAGGTTGCCCGTTTCACTCTTTGTACACGTACCTGCAGCCGTTTCGTGCTAGCATATCTGCATCCAACATTTTTTTTCTGGCTATGCACAATTTCAAACCGAAATAAGGTATGTGAAGGAAAGCGAAAATAGCCATGTACATACTCACCTTCGTTTTAAACGAAATTAAGGCTGCGCGCAAGTTGGCACACGTTCACGTGTCGCGTTCACGTGTTTTATGTCAAACGGTTTGAGTCTATGGTTTGCAACCAAAGATGCGAATCTGTCAATTTGACAAATGCTCGGCTGTTGTCGTATCACCAGATTGGATTCATTATTGTGTGTTAACGAAAATAATTTCTTATGAAATATGTGCTTGTGTACATCCTACTACTCTCCAGTCGTTTGTTTTGCCACTCAATTCTTACCTAATTATCCGTTTTAAAGCACAATAATGAACCCAATTTGTTGATACGACAATAGTCGAGCATTTGTTATATTGACAGATTCGCATCTTTGGTTGCAGACCATAGACCCAAACCGTTTGACAGCAAACACGTGAACGCGACACGCGAAAGTGAGCCAACATGCGCGCAGCCTAAGCATTGAGTGTGCATAATTTGGATGTGGTGATTTTAAAATTGTATGTATTTGACAGTTTCAAATTAAAACATCTGGCTAATATTACGTTTAAACTACAACCAGATACCTTCTTCTATGCCAGATGATATAATCTGAAACTGTCAAATACATACAATTTTAAACTAACCACACCCAGAGTGTGAAGTAATCTGGCCATAATGTAGACGTTATATTAGATTAAGTAATCTGTGTAAACATAATATAAGTTAAAAAAAAATACGAATGTATATCACATAATTCCACTATCAATTCAATTACGAAATTCAGATTGGAACCCCCAGCCGGAAGAAGTACATTTTCGTGCCACCACTGATATCGGTAGTCAAGGTTATGTCAATTGACGTGGTTTTAACAAGATTTTATGAATTTATGTATAAAAATGGACCTCTTTTGATAAATTTTTTTTTGGAGTAGTTGGAAAATAGCGCCAACAACTAGTTTCTACTTACGCCCATCACGGAATCTGCGGTCAATCGTCACAAAAAGCAAAACTATTTTAGGTTTTCTCGCATTACTAAACGCGCGTAAAATCGTAATTTCTTTAATTAGAAAACGCATTATCTTTTAACCAAATAATGTTAGCTAGCATTTGAAAAGATGCACTTTACACTTAAAGAAATATCTTGTCAAATACTTTCACTAATTTAGTTATTTCACGGCAGAATTAAGGAGCCCGCTACATTGGTTCCCAGGTAGACTAACGGGAACACTACACAAATTACGAAAATACCGGCCGCTCTTTAAAAAAACAAATCGCTCCACTTTAATTATCACACAATTGGCAATTAACTACAATTCATCGGAAATTACAGAACTCACGTTATCTTGTATGCTTTTAAAATTACATTTTCGACGATTTCGTTCAATCATGGCCATTTCATTCGTTCTATACAACACCATGTTGACAATATTTACACTTTTCAAAATACCGGCAGTTAAAACGAACTTCATTTAACATATCTATTATATCCCGAGATCAAAATAGATATACTTTTATTGAAAATTATCGATTACACTTTTGTTCCGATTGAAAATTGAACGAAATTGAAAATGGCGGATATCATGTGTTGCTTGAGAGAATCAATCTCCGAACACCAGATGGAATGTATGTGCAGGGTTGTGGAAAAGAATTGTTGTGGAGAAATTGTTTCTACGATGTGGAAAATTTTGCTGAGTTGTGTGGAATGAAAGCAAATATAACTTGGGGGAAATGTTTACTAGAATTAATTAAGTAGTTTGTACGTACTGAAATGGTGAAAACGTAAGAAATTGCTTAAAATATATTGGTGACGGAAATATTTCAAAGTTTATCGATATTGGAAAATGCTGTGGTCAACCACGTTTTTTGTAAAAATGAGAAAGTGGAGGAAGCTTTCTCAATTTTGTGTATGAATATGAAATTAATGTGAATGTATTGCCGACTTCATTGCTCTTCATATTCAGAAGATGCCGTGGTGACTCCATTGTATAATTCCTCCATGGTCTAAATGCACAGCGAGAAGTGCCGGCATTCACACGGGAAGAGCGACAATGGCTCTCGCTCCTCAGTGCCTCGCTACCCGCTAGGATGGACACAATATGCTTTGGAGCGTTGGCGTTTTTGTCGTCGAAGACGGCGTCGATGGTAAAGAAAATACATAGTCACAACACGTCTGCAACGCGTATTTTGCGACTCAACAGAGCTCGGGAGCCTTTGTTGCTCTACCCGTGTGAATGCCGGCACTCCTCGCTTTGCATTTCTATCAAGAGCCGCGACGCACGGCTCGAGATGCACGAGCCGTACCGGCTCTCACTCGCGCGACGTAAAGGCTCGCGCTCCCCGTGTGAAAGCTTCAGTGTATTCTTTGCATTTCAGTCTTACGCGCCCCGCTCTCACTCGCGAGCGAGAGCCGTGCGGCTCTTCGTGTGAAAGTGCACTAATGTAAGGCGATATTCAGATTAGTTTCATTTTCAGCTCCGACGCAGCCACGCACAATAGCCAAGCATAGTCGATCGTATCGCATGCTGAGCGATGAGTGTGAATCCGCGATGCTGTGTATCTCGACTGAAATTTCAAGCAGTCGTGCAGCGCGGTGTCGTGTGTGCGAATTTCGCCCAAATGAACACACTGATGCTGGTGGTAAAGAAACTTTTGGACATATATCGAAATTAGCTTTATTTTTACTGAATTTGCCATTTTCGAATGCGGCTGTAGAGCGTACTTTTTCAGTTGTCAACATTATAAAAGATAAATTGCGAAATAGAACTGCCACAAAAACAGCAGATGCTATACTCCGAATGAGATATTTGTTACCAAATAATTGCAGCAATTTCAAACCGTCTGCAAAAATGTTCAAACGATTCAACAGCGAGCAACTGTATCAGAACGAGTTTTTGGAAGAAATACTCGATGCGATTGGAGATACCAAAGATTAATTTTAAGTCTTGATTTTATTTTCTGTGAAGAATTACAAAGAAATGTCATGTTTAGGATATTCCACTTCATCTACTTGAAAAATGATAAAATTATGTTCATTATGTGCAATTATTTCCAATGTATTTTTTGTGTGTTTGCAATACTATTGTTTGTACTGCCATTTCAGGTTTTCAATTTCTTTTGAATTACACGCGCACTTCTATCTCCCATGCACCGCGATTTCACAACAGGCACTACATAATTATTCGACGGTCAGATGTCAAATATTTTATATATAAAACATATCTTTTATACTCAATATATAGAAAAAAGTGTTCATTATACCCTTCACGGATGTGATAGGGTATATTAACTTTGTCATGAAGTTTGCAACGCACAAAAGGAAGCATCTCCGACCATATAAACTATATAGTATATTGTTCTGGCGAGTGAAGAGGCGGTGATCAATGTTGGGATGGATCTAGCAGCCTCACTAGACCCGAATGAAATGAATAGGCTTGATTGATGATTCCCAAACGAATGATAATTTATTGTTCAGTCTTATTCAATTTATACATAATTAATGCTGACTTAGATCTAGGTACAAAGGTGCAATTAATTTTAGAAAATGCAATTGGTAGCAAAAATACAGTCAAAGTGCAATATTGCAATATTGCTGATTATGTTAAATTTTGAATTTAAAGTTTGAATTGTATGAAAGAGTACAAATTTGTTTGTTGAGTTCGATAAATATCGAACATATATTCTTGGTCAGTATGATGAGACGAGACGATTAAGCTTTGTCCGTTTGTCCGTCTGTCTGTCTGTTTCTATGCAAACTTGTCCCTCAGTTTTAAAGCTATCAAGCTGAAAATTTGTACAAAGCCTTCTTTCTATTGCACGCTGTTTATATGTCGGAACCAACGGAATCGGACCTTTACGTCATATAGCTGTCATAGGAACGACCGGTCCAAAAAATCGTCTTTGTGAGAAAAACTTTTTTATTTCTAAAGATATCATCTTCGAATTTCACATTCATCAGTAGTATCTTTAGTAAAATCCTATTCCTGAATTTGGTTGAAATTGGAGTACTACGTCATATAGCTGCCATAGGAACGACGGGTCCAAAAATTCGTCTTTGTGGGAATAACTTTCTTATTTCTATAGACATTGTTTTCAAATTTCGCATCAATCAATAGTATCTTTAGTGAAATCACATTCCCGAATTTGGTCGAAATCACACTACTCTATCATATAGCTGTCATAGGAACGACCGTTCCAAAAGCAAGTTTTTATCAGAAAAACTTCTTTATTTCTGAAGATATCTTTATTGCATATTACTCGATCATATTGACTGCTAAGCCACGTTCCTAAATTTGGTTGAAATCGGCCCACTATTTCAAATACCTCTTATAGGAACAGTGAAATCGGAACAAGTTTTACTACTAATTTCAAAGTGGCAAATGTACCACAACCACTGTACCGAAGGCTAGTTTGTTTAAATTTAGGGGGACCGCAAGTGTTTTAGTTGGAAATAGCAGTATAGCCATAGCTATAAGGATGAGAGCACTCCCACCGCCTGGCAGCACTGGTCATATTACATATTTTAACTCTGGGACGTCCTGATCCATTGTCTTGGAAAGTACGCATATTCCAGAAACCAATCTTTGCAATTAAGCGATATCCTAAAGTCATAACCGAGTATAAATTATAATATTAGTTGATGAATATGTATTTTGGGAAAATGAACAAGCTAAAAAAACGCTCGAGGTAGAATTCCAACCAAAGATCCCTTAATCGGTAGACCTGCTCTTGACCCATTGATCTACACCATCCGTCCTGTTTTGGAGAGAAATCGGAAGAAACTGACCAAATTTATCAAGATAATAAAAAACAAGCATTCGCCTCACAATGCCAGTGATATCTTGGCTAAATATCACTTCATCGCGGAGAATGTCCTTTTGTCCTCACCAAAGAACTTATAATACCATCAACAGTAGTCTAGTTCATTCGCCTCCTGATTGTAAGCCATCAATATACAGCCAACATCACCTAGCCATTATTATCCAACCATCATTATAGAAACGATCACGCACAATGAACATATGAACATACCCAGAATGCCTATCTCACATTTGATGGTATGTATACATACCTATATCTACATATTTTCATCACCCTTCTCTCCACAATAGCCTTCAAACACACTACACCACATCAATTACTGCTCTGCCTTACTGATAAATCGAATGTCTCTTTCTCGTACATGGTAGCGAATCTCCTTTAGAACCACGTCGCTTTTTTGTGTCGCTTTTCTAGTTTCTAGTGGACGTCGACGTCGACGTTCGAACGCCAGTCCGCCAACATGCGACGTCAAAAATTTTGGACGCGACGTTCGACGTTTTAACGTCGAACGCTACCGCGCCTAATAACAACGTTCCCATTCATTTCCATGTGTTGCTAGCCATTAATTGCTTCGACGGAAAAAAAAACGTCGCCGCCACCGCCATAGTATAAACGTACGCTTATTTGTGTACACTATACCAAAGATAATTATCTTTGACTATACTGAACTTAATCACGGAATTCAAAGAATTCACATGTACACACACTAAAGTTGTTTACGCATGCCGCAGCATCTATGATTTTACGCGGTACGCCGGTACCAAGCGATAAAATGTTTACATTCACATCAAAAAGTTGATAGTCTCGGACGAGTTATAGAAAAAACCCAAAAAGGAAAACGTATCCTACCGATCTGAAAGTGTAGCTGATATTTACAGCTATATTCGGGTGCTGATTACGAATCTGAGGATTACCATCACAGATTTTCGGTAAAATTACAGTTACAGCAAAAAAAACACAATTTCTTTATTTATTTATTTTTTAATATTATATTTTCAAAACCGTTAACTCTAGCGAAAAACTTTATGAGACAAAAAGGAAAATCAATAACATTTCAATAAAAAAATGTTAGCGACACTTTTACCGTATCTTCAATATATTAGTTTCGAGATGTTCTCACTTGAAAAAAAAAACTATTGTATTTTACATTTCATAATTCTTTTCTTGTTTTATCTTTTGTTTGCTCAATGAGAAAAATAAATAAATATCGGAGAAAATTGTATCCTACGAAGAAAATGAAATGGAATAATTATGTTGATAATTCAATTAGCTTTCAATTGAGATAAGTTAGCTTAGTTGCAGACTGAAAAACGACAGATTTATAGCCTACAACCAAAACTGAAGCGAACATTTTCGGAGGCAAACCTCAAATTCGTAATCAGCACTCCAAACAATATAAATAATAATAAAAAATCAAAACTACACCACAATTTGTTTTAGACAAACTAGACAACAAAACAAAGGTTTTTCATTATTCGGAAAAAAGTCCCAATTTTTCAAGAGCTATTTCTCAGAGAGAAACAGATGAACGGAGCAGATTTATATATACAATTTTAGAAAACTGAATCTATGTACTCTAAAAATAGGCATTAAAAATGTCATTAATCCGCGGAACAAAAACTTTAGGATTTATTAAGTGATGTTTAGGTTTTTCTTCCAGTAGTCCATATTTAAAGATATTTGTTTGTGCCATTATCTTTCTAACTATTTTTTCTACTCGCGTCTAAAATGAAAGTTAATTAAATTATCAACAAATTCATTATTTATCATTTGCCTCGTAGAATTATCCGATATTTGTCAAAATACATCAGAAAACGAAGATTTTTCTCTTTGTGGGAAGCAAAATAAGTAAAAAACAAGCTAGCCTTTGGCTAGCTTGCCGAAGGTATAAAACCCTTCACGCTTCGCGTGTATCATAACTTCGTTGTGTTTTGTGGTACATTTGCCACTTTGAAATTAGTAGTAAAACTTGTTCCGATTTCACTATTCCTATAAGAGGTATATGAAATAGTCGGCCGATTTCAACCAAATTTAGGAACGTGGCTTAGCAGTCAATATGATTGAGTAATTTGCAATTTCATAAAGATATCTTCAGAAATAAAAAAGTTTTTCTGGTAAAAACTTGCTTTTGGAACGGTCGTTCCTATGACAGCTATATGATAGAGTAGTCCGATTTCAACCAAATTCGGAGATGTGATTTCACTAAAGATATTATTGATTAATGTGAAATTTGAAATAATATCTATAGAAATAAAAAAGTTATTCCCACAAAGACGAATTTTTGGACCGGTCGTTCCTATGGCAGCTATATGACGTAGTGGCCCGATTTCAACCAAATTTAGATATATAATTTAAATAAAAATACTTTTGATTATTGTGAAATTTCAGAATGATATCTTTAGAAATGTAAAAGTTTTTCTCACAAAGACGAATTTTTGGACCGGTCGTTCCTATGGCAGCTATATGACGTAGTGGTCCGATTCCGTTGATTCCGACATATATACAGCCTACAATGGAAAGAAGGCCTTATACAAAATTTCAGCTCAATAGCTTAAAAACTGAGGGACTAGTTTGCATAGAAACAGAGAGACAGACGGACATGCGGACAAAGCTTAATCGCTCGTCTCATCATACTGACCAAGATTAAATATAGTTTATATATGGTCGGAGATGCTTCCTTCTGTGCGTCGCAAACTTCATGACAAAGTTGATATACCCTATCACATCCGTGAAGGGTATAAAGAAAAGATTATCACGCGTCTGCCCGATTGCGGTATGAAAACCCGGGTTAAATGAGTCGCCGCGAAAACCATTTCACCCCATTGAAATTAACAAGGGTGATGGCGTTGGCGCAACGCGTATTCAATCCCCGACGGATGACGCCCAACGTCGATCCCAAAAATATACCGTTAGGGTTGACTTCGGCCGTTCTTAGACCACATTTCATCGCAGTCCACAAACAGGTCGCTTTGTCGCAGTCCGATAACTTTAAAGGGTCTTCCCCACTTTAGTGCATCACGCACACAGAGCTTTTCAGACTCTGGCATTTTTATACCCTAGACTTTTAGTATAGGGTATATTGTTTTTGTCACGACGGAAATATGTAACACCTTAAAGGAGGCTCCGGAGGTATAGCAATGTATATATATAAATGATCAGGGTCACCTCCTGATTCGATTTAGCCATGTCTGTCTGTCTGTCTGTCTGTCTGTCCGTCTGTCTGTCTGTCTGTCTGTCTGTCTGTTTGTCTGTCTGTCTGTCTGTCTGTCTGTCTGTCTGTCTGTCTGTCTGTCTGTCTGTCCGTCTGTCTGTCCGTTCGCACGATAACTTTCGATAGAATGAAGCTAGGTTCATGAAATTTTGGTCAAATGTTGGTAGTATGATCTAGTTAGATGGTATTGAAATTGGGTATGATCTGGCCAAGAGAACGCCTACCTCCCCTACATATGTAAAATATTCAAATGTATCTATAACTCCCGAATAAAAAATCATGAAAAGCTCTTGCTTTAGTATATTACTAGTGAGGGTATTCTTATACTCTCCTGGGAAAATAAAATCGATCAGTTGAAAACTAACGGTAATTTTCTTACAAAGAGCCCCGTACTACCCTACTTTTCTGGTTTTTTGTCTATAACTCTTGAACCAATTAACGTAGACACCTGATTTTTGACATGTAACCCTGAGGAAAGAAGCTGCTTGAGTTTTAGTAAGTTGGGCATAATCAGATCAAAGGAACGCTTACCTCCCCTACAAAATTCCAAAAATTAAATATTATTTTAATTACGATAACTTTCGATAGAATGACACTAGCGAGTTGAAAATTTGGCAGAATGTTGGTAGTAAGATCTAGTTAGTTGTTATTGAAAATGTGTAAGATCCGACCCAAGGAACCCCTACCTCCCCTAGAAATGAAACTTAAAATAAGCGATAACTAACGACAAAATAAAGCTAGCGACTTGAAATTTTGGCCAAATGTTCGCAGCGGGATCCAGTTGGCTGATATTGAAAATACGTAAAATTCGACTAACGAAACCCCTACTTCCCCTATAAATGAACTTCAAATAAGCGATAACTTTCGATAGGGTGAAGCTAGAGACTTGAATTTTTTTTAAATGTTTGTAGGGTGATCTAATTAGTGATGTGTGATAATGATGGGCAAGATCCGACCCAAGGAACCCCTACCTCCCCTACAAGTGAAACTTCAAATAGGCAATAACTTTCTATAGAATAAAGCTAGCGACTTGAAAAATTCGACAAATATTTGTAGAATGTGTTAGTTCATTGTGTTTGAGAATGGTCAAGGTCCTCCTGAATGGGTGCCAACCTCCCCTATAAACTGGCCGTATAGGAAACTCACTTTTAATGCAAATGGTCGTTGCCAATTGGTACTTTCGGTATCACCACTAGGTCTGTACAAGTCTAGGGTATATACGCTTCGGACTCCGGGCCGGCGCGAAGCTTCGGCCTGGTTTTCTTGTTAATTTTTTTTTTCTATCGATCCTTATCCCATTCTTATAGAGTACTCATACATGTAGAGTAGGTTTTCTATACTCACCTATCCCCCAACAGGCAGTGTCTACGTTGTATCGTCAAAAGATGCTTTCGTATCGTGGGTAAGACGATTCGACCAAAGGGATTTCTGAATCACCGGAATTGGAAGTTTACTACCGATCTCCAATCCGGCTCCATCGAACGTCTTCCCACCTTTGCATACTAACCTTCGACGGGGCGGCCAGTAGCGCAGTGTGTTGAGACATCAGTCTCATGTTTGACTACCGGCGTTTCGGGTTCGAATTCCGTCTACGACGACGTTCGTGGCCATGGATGTGCGGGAGGTGCATGCTGGCAACTGCATTCTCCGAAACCAGTTTATGCAAACGAAACGTCAACTGGGCCACATGGAACAGTTGACGGGCTATGCCCTACAAGGGGTTAGGGCAATTGAGTATACTAACCATCTGTAGCTCTATCATATAGCAAGTCGGATTTCGAAACTCGTCTTTGGTCGTCTTTTGTGTTTAAGCCTGTAAGATGACTCCTATTTCCCGAGACCTTGTGATCTTTTAGTGGTACGAAACAAGAGGCCAAGGGTCCCATTACACCTGGACTCTGATGCGAGCGCGAGGGCATCTGCGCCGTCCGCCAACCATTTCATCCTTAGCACCCCATTTTCTTTACTATTCCACATTTTTTCTTTTTGTTTGCGTTGTCTTCCCCAAACCCATGAATTTTAGTTAATACGTAAAGGACAGGGGCAAAGAGCAGAGAAAACCCCGCCCGCGTTCCCCAAACTGAGCTACAGCAGGCATCGGCCGCTGCTTAGCTCGTTGAGGTGTCATTTTTTTCGCCAGGTGGCACGGCCCAACCTTCATGGTCACTATCCTATCTTAGGCTTCGTCCCCACGGGCATCTTCGGACGCCCACTGACAGGTCCCTTACAAAATTATTACGTCTTTTTATGATCACTTTTATTTGTTGCCCCCTCTCCCCAACATTTTTATCGATATAAGTATTAAAAAACCCATGGCCAAAAGTGCCGCTTGATAAGTCACCCTTACCGCAAGAAGCAAGCCCAAGTTCGAAATTTGCGTTGCATATCCGAAGCGATGCGACTAGAATGATGCATCGCTTATGTGAAAAGCTGTTTTGAAAGAATGTGAAGAAGGAGGGGCGCCAAAATTTCCTTGCCTGTTCTCTAAGCTAGACTGTGGCCGGTCCTGGAAGCAGAGCTTGAAGCATTCGAGCTTTAATGTGGCTGTCGATGGAAATAAGCAATCTTAGCTTCAAGCTTTAACTTTCCATTTGACAGGCAGATTGAACGCGAGATGCTCGTTGATCAACGGAAATTCTCGCTTCCACCCTGTCGGGATCTGTAAGCTGTGTTTAGAGTGAAAGCCGGAGCCAAAGCTAATGCGAAAATACAAGGCGATTTAGCATGATACACAATTGCCCTAGCCCCTTGTGGGGCATAGCGCGTCAACTGTTCCATGTGGCCACAGAAGAGAGAGATTAAAAGAAAACAAGCTAGAGTTCGGCTAGCTTCACGCGAAGCATGAAGGGTATCATACCTTCTTTGTGTTTATGATGCATTTGCCACTTCGAAATTAGTAGTAAAACTTGTTCCGATTTCACTGTTCCTATGAGAGTTATATGAAATAGTTAGCCGATTTCAACCAAATTTAGGAACGTGATTTGGCAGTTAATATGATTGAATAATATGAATTTTGGTAAAGATATCTTCAAAAAAAAAAAAGTTTTTCTAACAAAAACTTGCTTTTGGAACGGTCGTTCCTATGGCAGCTATATGATAGACTAGTCCAATTTCAACCAAATTCGGGAATATGATTTGACTAAAGATATTATTGATTAATGTGAAATTTGAAGAAGATTTCTTTAAAAATAAAAAAGTTTTCTCACAAAAACCAATTTTTGAACCGGTCGTTCCTATGACAGCTATATGACGTAGTGGTCCGATTTCGTTAGTTCCGACATATTTACTGCCTGCGATAAAAAGAAGGCTTTGTGGACAATTTCAGCTCGATAGCTTTAAAACTGAGGAACTAGTTTACATGGAACCAGACAGACGGACAAAGCTTAATCGACTCGTCTCGTCATACTGACCAAGAATATATATAGTTTATATGGTCGGAGATGCTTCCTTCTGTGCGTTACAAACTTCATGACAAAGTTAATATACCCTATCACATCCGTGAAGGGTATAATAAGAAATGAAGTGTAAGTTTTTTTGGCAATAAATAAAATTTCATCAAGTTTTTTTTAGTAGCAAACCACAGATTCGTAATCAAATCCGCCTGCTACAATATAAAATATATGTGGTCATTAGCGACTGGATGGCGTATTCTCGGCTAAACTATAACCGCAACGGATGCAAGCATCCAGTTGACGAGTATGGATGCCTTTCCCAGATGTTACGCCGGCATTTTCAGGATGCCGGCATCATCAAATAAGGTGTTAATGGATGCCACCGAGCACTTTCTGCACAATTGCACATGTATTGTGTGCAGAATAATGTTTCTGCGTTTCTGCACAGCAGGTTCAATTCGATCAAGGTAGTCAGAAGGGCCTTAAGAACTGCACCGGTAGCCGACAATATATACATACATGTACACATCGCAAAACAACTAAAGGACCACTTTAAAAACTCCGAAATCTTCTGATTAATTCGAATAAGAAAGCCAAATGTAAATGTAAACGTTAGTATTATTGTAGAAAGGACGAGACGTAATACGCATTTCAAAACGTTAGTTTCCAGCATAACGGTAAATTTGACAACATAGAACTAAACATGATAGAGTCACTTGTTTTTTTAGGGTTTTGTAAAATATTAAAAACAAAACCCTTATGAAATCGGTCAAATGTTTGTCCGTCTGTCCATGAAATATCTCACGAACGGCTGAAGCTACACACATTAAATTTTGTGGGAGTATGAAGAATTATTATAATTCGCCGGAGAAAGCGATTCGTTGTAACAGTCTGACTTTAAGGGGATGTCCCCATAGAGGGGAAATGAAGGTCAACAAAAAATTTTTCATCTGGAATAGGCAAATGGGGTATCATGAGAAAGGTAACACCGAGTACATTTCATTTCCGGTATTTTCATCAAATTTGAAAAAAGGGGAAAAGAGATAGAGGGGAGAATAGGTGATCCGAGTTTGTCCCCCCTCCCCCCTTGCATTTCGATACCGTTATACTTAGAAACATGAAAATTTGTAGAAAAGCGGCATTTCACTAGTATAGAAAACCGAAAATCGTAGAATTTTGATATCTCATCAAAAAAGGTTAATAATGGTACATTTTTATAGTTGTAGTTAGCATATCCCTGCACGCCTTAGGCACACCCGAGGTCAAAACCGGGCCGAAGCGAAGCGTACATACCCTAGGAGTCCGAAGCGTACATACCCTAGACTTGTACAGACCTAGTGGTGATACCAAAAGTAACAATTGGCAACGATCATATGCATTAAAAGTGAGTTTCCTATATGGCCAGTTTATAGGGGAGGTTGGCACACATTCATGAGGATCTTGACTATTCTAAAAATCAATTAACTAACCAATTCTTCAAATATTTGTCGAATTTTTCAAGTTGCTAACTTCATTCTATCGAAAGTTATTGCTTATTTGAAGTCTCACTTGTAGGGGTGGTAGAAGTTCCTTGGATCGGATCTTGCCCATCATAGCCACCAACCAATTAGATCACAATACAAACATTAAAAAAAAAGATGTCAGTTGTCTAGCTTCACTCTATCGAAAGTTATCGCTTATTTGAAGTTTCATTTGAAGGGGAAGCAGGGGTTTCATTGGTCGGTTTTTACGTATTGTATTTTCAGTATTAGCCAACTGGATCCTACTACAAATATTTGACGAAAATTTCAAGTCGCTAGCTTTACTTTGTCGTAAAATATCGCTTATTTAAAATTTCATTTCTAGGGGAGGTAGGGGTTCCTTAGGTCTGATCTAACCTATCCTTAATGCTAACTAACTCAATCTCACTTCAATCATTCGACCAAAATTTCAAGTTGCTGGCTTCATTCTATCAAAAGTTATCGCTTATTTGAAGTTTCATTTGTAGGGGAGGTAAGGGTTCCTTAGGTCTTATCTAAACCATCCTTAATGCTAACTGACTCAATCTCACTTCAAACATTCGACCAAAATTTCAAGTCGCTGGCTTCTCTCTATCAAAAGTTATCGCTTAATTGAAGTTTCATTTGTACGGGAGGTAGGGGTTCCTTAGGTCGGATCTAACCCATCCTTAATGCCAATTAACGCTATCTCACTTCAAACATTCGACCAAAATGTCAAGTCGCTGGCTTCTCTCTATCAAAAGTTATCGCTTATTTGAAGTTTCATTTGTAGGGGAGGTAGGAGTTCCTTAGGTCGGATCTTGCCCATTTTCAATGTCAACTAACAAGATGCTACTACTAACGTTTTGCCAAATTTTCAACTCGCTAGTGCTATTCTATCGAAAGTTATTGTAATTAAATTAATATTTAATTTTTTAAATTTTGTAGGGGAGGTAGACGTTCCTTTGATCTGATTATGTCCAACTTACTAAAACCCAAGCAGTTCTCACTTCAGGGTTACATGCCAAAAATCAGATGTCTACGTCAATTTGTTCAAGAGTTATGGACAAAACACCTGAAAAGTAGGGAAGTACGGGGTTCTTTGTAAGAAAATTACCGTTAGTTTTCAACTGATCGATTTTATTTTTCCAGGGGAGTATAAGATTACCCCCACGAGCAATCTACCAAAGCTAGAGCTTTTCATGTTTATTTAATCGGGAGTTATAAATACATTGAATTATTTTACATATGTAGGGGAGGTAGGCGTTCTCTTGGCCTGATCATGCCCATTTTCAATACTAACCAACTAGATCATACTTTCAACATCTGACCAAAATTTCAAGGCTCTAGCTTCATTCTATCGAAAGTTATCGTGCGAACGGACAGACAGACGGACAGACAGACAGACAGACATACACACAGACAGACAGACAGACAGACAGACAGACATGGCTAAATCGAATCAGGAGGTGACCCTGATCATTTATATATGTACATATATACATTGCTATACCTCCGAAACCTCCTTTAAGGTGTTACATATTTCCGTCGTGACAAAAACAATATACCATATACTAAAAGTCTAGGGTATAAATATTGATGGCCAATGATAACCAACATCATTGGCAATAATATTTTTAAGCTTCATTACAATCACATAATAATTAATAATAGTACATTCATTTAAAGTTCGGCATTTTGACACTATCCACACCAAAATTACACCTACCAGCCTCATAGGCGTGAGTACTACAATACTTTCATGTTGTTTTTCGTAGTGCGAATTGCAGTTATTTAATTAATCATTTTTGAAAGGGTAAAGATTAGTTGGGGGAGGGGTCCACATAGAGGCGAAATTAAGGTCAAATTTTTTTTTATCGACTGTTATAGGCAAATGAGGTGTCGTGAGAAAGGTAATGTTGAGTACATTCCATTTTTTCGCATTTTCTTGAAATTTGTAGAAAGGGGAATATTAGTTCGTAATTTGTCCCCCCCCCCCTGGCATTTCGAGACTGTTAGAATTATGAAAACTGACAGGAAGGTGGGTTCCGAATATAATATAAAATGGAAAATAATTGAATCTTATATCTTCTCAGAATAGGTAAATAATAGTTTATTTCTGTAGTTACAGCTAGCACACCCCTGCATGCCTTAAACACTTTCGAGGTCAAAAGTACTGATGGCCAACGAAAACCAACACCTTAGGCAATGATATGTTCTAAGTTTCGTTACAATCACGTAATATGAATTGCCATGTAAAATGTAAGTGGGTAAGACATTTTAATTATGTTTCTTTTTGTCCATCTGAGTGGTATCAAGAAGAGCAATGAGCCGATATTTATACACCAAAATAAGCGTTTGCTACAAAACCCTCGGATTGCGGGCGTAGCCCTCTATATTCCGGTTTCATTTGTCGTTGGTTTTGATACTACCGTCAGTGTTTACCGCTGCATTGTGTAGTTTTCAATTAAATTTGGCATTGTTTAGCAACAAGGTGCTGGAATACATCTCATCGAATTTGAAATGTGTTGGGTTTTGACGTTAATAGAACAAGGCCATGGATTCCGGGAAGTAAGCTGAAGGCTTGGAGTGAGTCATTCTGTCATCAAGAAAGTCTGGGGAAGGTTCCAGGAAAACTCACAAGAAGACGAGGACAGGGCCGACCAAGAACAACATCTTACAACAAGGACAGATTTATACGTTTAAGCGCACTCAGAATCGCCAACACTACACGCCACAGGAACCGTTATTTCAACAAAGACCATGCGTAATTGTTTGGGGGAAAAGTTCCTTCCTTTCCCGATATACAGTAAAAGTTCCGCGATTAAAAAAAAAGCACAAAATCGCCCGACATCGGTTTGCGCGAAGCCACCGCAATCGGAGTATGCGGCATAGGGGAAGAATTTTTCCTCTCTCATGAGTAGAAATTTTGCCTGTGTAGAAATAATGGTCAGCTAGGGTCTGGAGAAGAGGAAACGAACGTTTCCTACCCTATGCCCTTCAACCCACATCACCTTTTGGCGGCGGATCAATTATGGTGTGGGGCGCTATTTCCTTAAACGACAAAAGCGATTTTGTTTTCATCGCTAACGGTAGTTTCGTAGTTTGACATCTCAGCGGCACATCGACGAAGTGCTAAGACTTCATGTTACTGGTAGAGCACGTGTTGGTGAACAGGATTTCATTCTAATGCAAGATGGAGCCCCCTCCACCCTACTGCAAACGTAATGCGTGAGTTTCTCAAGGCCAATAATGTCGACCTTCTTGAATGGCAAGGGCGCACCAGAGACCAGCTGAGGCAACGCATCAGGAACCGAAAAAAACTCTCCTCATACCTGAGTAAAGATGGAACAAGCCCTAAACGACAAATCGTCGAAAATTCTCCAGGAGTTTGATAATAAGCATTCCTTGACGAATTGAAGCTGTTATTAGAGCTCGTGGCAGCAGCAGCCGATGAAGCAGAGTAAAAGATGATAGAACATTAATAAATAGAAATAAGAAACCGTAAAATAATGCCGGATGTTGTATTTTTTTGAAGAGTTTGTAGAATTTATATGAAATATACCATTATTTTACAAATTAATTTTCAAAAATGTTTTATATTGTTTCCTGTCCCTACACTTACATCAGAAACAGTCGCCTTGGCTTCCTTATTCTATTCAACAGGAAGAATTTCCGACTTTTGCAAGTGGTCCTTTAATGGTTTCGCGGTATATATTATAATATAAATGAAAAGACGTCGACGCCGTTTTCGTCCCTTATTAGCAAAATATAAAATAATTACCAATCAAGCGACATGTTAATTCATCGATGGCCTGCTTCAAACTACTAGGTGTGGGATATAAAATAAGTCCTTTACTAAACAAATATTTCGCCATATAATATTATGCATTGGATTTGCGGGCGGCCCTTGCAAATAAAACAGAAGTTAATATCAGGAGATATAATTCAATTCGAAACATATTCCTGGAGCCACTACTATAGGTATATTGTCCTCATTGAAAAAAGATGCAATTGGAGAAAATAATGAACAATACCACTCAAATGACGCCCATTACTACTTTCTTTTATCCTGTTAAATGATAAACAGAGGATTGTTAATTGTAAATCATTTACCCGTGTCATTGGTTTCCTTTCCTTACTTTCATATAATAGTCAGACTTTTTCCACAATCCACCACTTTTAGAAAATACAAAGACGCTGCCAATCAAATTTTAATTCCCTCATTTAGAGCATCCACGCTTCGGTGCTTTCTTAATAAGAACCCGTTTCTCCCTGTCTCTGTATTTCAAATAGGTTTCACCCAAAAGGTCACGAATGATACAGGCGGGATTGAAAGTCATTTTCAAGTTGAATGTTGGAAATTTGGAAGACTTCCGTCATTTCCTGTCTGGATCCCTTGTTACATTTTCGTCACATTTCTCATAGGAAAAAAAGGCTTGAAAATATGCAGTTATCATAATAAACAGTAAGTTGTAGGTCTACGCAGGGAGGAAATCCTGCAGAAATTAGAGGGGGTATAATTTCCAATTAAGTGCCACTTAGTCTAAATGAGACTTGAAGAAGGAAATGGCGGCAAATGGGGAAAAAATAAGTTAGCGGGTATATCCCGCGGCGTTGGTTGAATAGGAAATTTGAATTTAACAGTCGAATGGCGAATAGAGGGGGCATATATATTATGCGGAAAACGTAAATGTACGAAAAATATTGTACATTAAAGGTTAAGAATTTCTTGTCGACTTAGTTGTACTGTAGGTACTACCTTAGAAAATAAAATTAATTATTCCAATAGTTGATTGATGATATTATTTAAATAAATAAACAAGCTAGCCTTCGTTTTGATTTGTGGTGCATTTGCTACTTTGAAATAAGTAGTTAAACTTGTTCCGAATTCACTGTTCCTATGGGAGGTTTATGAAATAGTGGGTCGATTTCAACCAAATTTAGGAGTGTGATTTAGCAGTAAATATGATTGAATAATATAAATTCTGTAAAGATATCTTCAGAAATTTAAAAGTCTTTCTAGCAAAAACTTGATTTTGGAACGGTCGTTCCTATGGAAGCCATATGATAGAGTAGTCCAATTTCAACCAGATTCGGCAAGGTGATTTGGCAAATATATTATCTAATAATTGGAGATTTAAAAAAGATTCATGCAGAAATAAAAAAGTTCTTCTCACAAAAAACAACTTTTTGACCAGTCGTTCTTATGGCAGCTATATGACGTAGTCGTCCGATTCCAATGGTTCCGACACATTTACAGCGTGCAATAAAAAGAAGGTTTCGTGCAAATTTTGAGAAATATATCTTTAGAAATAAAAAAGCTTTTCTCACAAAGACCGTTTTTCGAGCCAGTCGTTCCTATGATAGCTATATGACGTAGTGGTCCGATTTCATTGGATCCGACATATTTACAGCGTGCAATAAAAAGGAGGTTTTGTGCAAAATTTCAGCTCGATAGCTTTAAAACTGAGGGACTACTTTACATAGAACCAGACAGACAGACAGACGGACATAGCTTAATCAACTCGTCTCATCATACTGACCAAGAATATATTTAGTTTATATGGTCGGACATGCTTCCTTCTGTGCGTTGCAAGCTTCGTGACAAACTTAGTATACCCTGTCGCATCCGTGAAGGGTATAAAAATAATAATGCTGGATAGTGAAAATTCTTTACTTATTTTAACTTCAATAAAATCTCACCTAAATTTTCTGCAATTTCTGGAATCTCGCATTTGTTTCCTTTGAAGCCTTTTCTACAAAGACATGTAACGGATGAGGCTCCAATTTGCCTGAAAAAGGAATAGTTGAATTATCATCAATTAAAACTAAAATATAGCCCGCTTTATTTTTACTCAATATTATTCACATTTCAAAAGTTCAATTTTTTTATAGTCTCATATGAATATGAAGTCATCATCGAAAATATCATACAAATCCTATTCGACATTTTTGTTGTATCAAAAATAACCTTGTGATTTAGAAAGTACTGTTACCGATTTAAAAAAAAAGTTAATAAAAAGACAATCAATAATAATAATAATAATCTATTCCATGTAGTAAAAAATTGTGTGTTACACTTTGGTACAATTCAAATTTCAAAAATATTTCATTTAACGTAACGATTTGTAACCATATCTAAAAATTAAAATTTTGTGTGAGATATGGAAAGAAAATACATTTAATTTCAATTTAAATTTAAAACTCAGTGCAATAGTTCCAAATTAATAATTTAAAAAATAGTAATGATACAAAAATGAATGAATTTACGAGTATATTACAAGTTTTATGAAAAAAAATTATACAAAGTATCTACACTGCATGCAGATACATCGGAACATGGATATGTCTTTGGCTACCGACCGCGTGGAACCTGTTGTGTTGAAGATATCGACGTAAGTTTTATAAAGATCCCAGTATAGTTATACTGGATGAAATCATTCGACAAAACACGTCCCACGCTTTCGGTAGGCATAAGACATATCCATGTACCGATGTATCTGCGTGCAGTGTAGATTAGATACTTTGTATCATTTTCAAGACTTGCCGTCCCGCATAGTGTACAGGAGAATACAAATTAACCCAACCGTTGCCCCGTGTGTGGATCAAGCGATCATACACTCTACATATTTTATATGCGCCTGTGTTTCGTTAGTACGTAAATCCGCGATCGATCGCGTCAAGCCGCGGTCTAGCTAAACACACTTACTATTAGATACTTAGATAGTACTCGTCTAAGTCTAAAGACGGTAAGCGCGACAACACAATTTTATTGCATTAACGTTTACGTTATCCGCGCTGCACAAACTGCATCATTTGCACTATTCTCCTCACTAAATCTCTTTCGCACTGTCGCCGATGACGAAGCAACACCCATCCATTGAACTTCTTCGACTTAACCGTCTCTCCGTTGCGTGCATACGAGTGTGTGTGTTGTGTGTGTGTGTGTGTGTGTGAAGTTGAAGCTATTTCCCGACCTACCCCAACGATTTTCTTACTGAGTCAGGTTAGTGACTAATTGATGAAAACAAAAAGATTGGTGTGAAGGAGGAGCCATAGCGCTGTGCACGAGTGAGGGAGACAGGTTGTCTGGATGTGGCTGGTGTTGTGAGCAGATTTGAATCACGAGGGGTTGGCAGTTGAATGATGTTGACTTGAGTTATGGGTGCCTGGTTGTTTAGTCAGTTCATGACGCGATGTTTTTCGATTTTCGTAAGTTCCCTTTGATGACTGACTCGGATTGACTGAAAATCGGTCACTACATTCATAGAACTCGAAAAAATTTTCAATGGGCTTGTTTCCTCTTCTGACCCCCGAGTAGAAAAACAGACATTTCGTGTGACGGACAGATTTTTAGGATGACCCCCAGCTATAAGACATAAATAAATAACTGGCGCAACAGTCCAATTTGAACCACGGCCTCGAGATGAGTTAGCATCATCTCATTTTCTAGATCGTGACGGTTTTTTTGTGCAGAGGTATGTGATCAGCAACACGCTCAACCGAGTTATTTACCCCATAATGGGTACTCATTTAACAGCTGAGTGGGCTCATAGTCCGACACGTAAATCCCCGGAATCGAACCGGGGCCCAGTGCGTTGAAGGCGAACGTGCTAACCGTTGCGCCATCCGGACTACAGCTATAAGACATATCCATGTCAAAATATCAATTTGTGTCTGCTCTTTTTGTATGACAGTGTTTCTTCAGGCGTTTGTTGAATATTGTCATATTTCGCGCAATGGTTATTTCCTGTGGAAGCCTGTTGTACTATATAGTTGTAGAGTAGACCACTTATTGTACAATAGTTGCATTCAATCTTCTGTTAGTTCGAGGAACATCGTACTTGTACTTGTTGACATGGATATGTCTTATAGGTGGGGGTCATCCTAAAAATCAGTCCGTCACACGAAATGTCTGTTTTTCTACTCGGGGGTCAGAAGAGGAAACAAGCCCATTGAAAATTTTTCTATTCTGGTTGTGCATGTCGTTTGAGTGAAGTGGTCATTGTGCATGGCTGTTGCTTGTGGATCCGCGCGGGCGGCGCGCTTGCGGGGATCTTGTGTGTACTCGTATTTGAATCACTAGGATCCCAGGAAAAGTAGCAAGTAGTCAGTTCGACTAACACTTGGACATGCGCAGACGCAATTTGAGAGAGTGTACATAGTTCCCGCCCCCCGAAGATGAGCGAGAGCGGATGAAGTTAATTCGAGCCAAATCGGGTGATCCAGCGACTGTGGTTGTGCATTTGCAATGACGGCGATTTGAGGTCTGACTGGTTCACAATGTGGGCCACCACCAGAACAAAATGGCGGATTTATACTACGTGCTATAAACATAGAACAAAAGCTCCACATACGGTACGATGTATAAGCAGCATAAATGTTGACTTTCAATAGGGCGTGTCTATCTGTCTCATGTGGTTGGGTGTTCAATCTCATTAGAACGGGTGTATCCGGTTCATATGGGGACGTTAGCTTTCAATGGGGTATGTCTCTCTGTCTCTTAAAGGGGGTGTTAAGTTTGATTTGGGGCGGTTTTATCGGGAATCGGTTCTTGGAAGACAGGTTATTGGCTTTTGGTGGGAAATGATACAAAGTATTGTATCTACACTGAATGCAGATATATCGAAACATGGATATGTCTTTGGCTACCGACTGCGTGTGACCTGTGTTGAAGATATCGACGTAAGTTTTATAAAGATCCCAGTATAGTTATACTGGATGAAATCATTCGACAAAACACATCCCACGCTTTCGGTAGGCATAAGACATATCCATGTTTCGATGTATCTGCATGCAGTGTAGATACTTTGTAAAAAAATTTGTTATTTCTCGTGTAATAATTGTGCTTGTCAAGGTTTTTCTTTAAAATAAATTCAGGTTTAAGTCTTTATTTTTTATTTTATGTATTAGTTTTAATTTCTTCATTTCCAATATTTCGTAGATATTAAATTTATTATTTAGAGTATATACTTCTTTAGTAGGTGTCATCCGATTGAATCCAAATAATATCTTAATGGAGCGTGTCATTAATTTTCCAATATCTGTAACAGTTCTGCCGCGTAGGCCGAAGCCTACATGAAGACGGAAGTCTTACTCTGGTTGTGCAGACCGCGCGTGACACCTACGTGCCAAGACTTCTTCAAATGTGACCAATTCGTGCGTGCTGGATAGCTTGCTCAGCTATCGGTAGTCGGGGTGGGGTGCATGGGTCACACCTGCCTCGCAGTGTTACAAAACAAATATCACGCGCGTGCCCGGGTGCCTGAACAGACGAGCCGTAAAAAAACACCTAAAAACGCGTACGACCCACGAAACGATATTGTCACCTGACGAACACGGGAGCCCCTTGATGTTTTAGGGGCTCCGCGCTCCCTCCCCACCATCGGGCTAGGCCGTGCTTAAATTCCTAGCCCCCTAAGCGAAACAATAACGAGCGAGAAAGCGGAGCGTGGACCCAGGAAAAGGGGTCAGGAAGAAAAGAGAAAGTGATCTATCTCAAATTCATTATAATTTTATATTTTTCTTTTATGCATTTCACAATCATTTGCTGTTCTTGAACGAACAAGTTAAAAAAATTTTATTTTCTCTTGCGTTGTTCAGAGAAACGTGTATATATTTAATATAGAATTTAATTAGTTTTTCAGTTTGTTATCTCAATGTTCCCAATAATGACAGAATCTATTGTTATGATATGATCCCATGGATATTTATGTATATACACAACAGTATATCTTACAATGGTGAAAATAAAGTTATATTTATCTATACACAACAATACATACGAAACTTTTCACATGCACTTTTATTACTCATTCATATATATTTATATTATATTTTCAAATATATTTTTGATTTACACCATCCAAATATGCGTGGGTGTATGAAAATAACCGATATATTGTGAGAAAATGATCAACAATTCACCACTTTCTTCTATTTTACATTTCCTTTCCATTTATAATATAATTTTTGTAGCCCTCTGTGGGTTTTATCGCCTCGTACTTGCTTTTCGAGGTCAATTTTAGCTTGCTTTTGATTAGGTTTCGATATTTCTAAGGTTCCTGTACAGTGCGAAATATACATTTGGATTTATTTTAGGTAATACACTAGCTGCGAAAAACCCTTTCCAAACTCCTTCCTTTTCTCTACTCCAACACGGACCGCTGTCACCTTTTTCCCGCTATCACTCTCTATCGCATTGCCTCCATTCACAAACTGGTAGCGCGACCAGAGCGCTCCCATTTTGTCCCAATTTTGCACTGAATTCCAACAACAAAAATGGGAGTGCTCAGGGAGCTCCACGATTTGTGAATGCAGGCATTGTCATCGTCGCTGCCGTACATATATATGCATGTACATGTACAAGTGCATGTAGTGACAGTTCTCGATGGCATTGGCTGCGTTCTTGCAAGCGATCCGTGATCCATCCGGTTGACAGTGAGCATTAGAGATAGCGCGATTTTTGGCTTGTCGTTTGGAGTTTGATGTCCTTCGGCAAACTTGAGCTCGTTACATGTCGTCTAATAATAATTGTGCATTGTCCCCATTGTTATATTATATTTAATCCTCGATAGTATATATGCATTATAAATCAAATTCGCGATGTTAACATTGATTCGTCCATGTTGTTTGATTGCCATAGTAGACCATATGTTTTTTGTTTAATTGACTGCATATGCTTGTCCCATTTTAAGTTTTCGTCGACTATTAATCCTAGATACTTAGTAAACTGCGTCCGATTTATACGATTATTTTCAATTGTAATATTTATGTTGGAGTTATTATTATTATATTCCTTTGTGATATGCTGAATATCATATATTGTACATTGTTGTGTCCAAATTCCATTATTAAGCCTCTCTCTTTCGTCCATTCGTAGTACTTATTTATGTATCTATTCATTTTTCCTCTAATTCTGATTCGGTCTATGCATGATAAATAATACTTGTGTCATCGGCATATATTGTATATTCGCCTTGTAGATTTGTTAGTCCCAAATTTTGAATGAAGAGGATGTACGGTTTTGGCCCTAATATAGAGCCTTGCGGTACACCTATATTAATAAATTCTTCTTCACTTATATGTCCGTTACATTTTATCTGTATTATTCTATTCTGTAGGTAAGTTTCAATCAATTTTCCGGCTTTTCCTCTTATTCCTAATTATTCAAGTGATTCCAATAATATTGTGTGGTTTACCGTATCAAACGCTTTTTTAGGTCAATGAAAACCGCAGGGACGATTGATCCATGGTCCATAAGTGCAGTGATTTCTTCCATCATTTTAAATATTGCCGAATCTGTACATCCCTTGTCAATAAATCCATGCTGATGTTTGTCAAATCCGATTGTTGTCCTAAGAAATTCTGTGATCCTTTTGTCAATGATTTTCTCGTACATTTTACTGATTGCATTTAGAATTGATATTGGCCTATAATTGTTCACATCGTCACGGGCTCCTTGCTTAAACAGTGGTACAATAATAACTTTTTTCAATCAGTCTGGAAACATTCCTGAAGTCAGCGTCTTGTTGATCTCTCTGGCGAGAACGTCCTTAATTTCATTTGCAATTGATTGTAGGTCCTTAACACTTATCTCGTCGTATCCAGCGGCTGCATCCTTATTTAATGAATTGATTTATTGTCATTATCTCGTTGGAATCTGTTGGGTTGAGAAATATTGTCTTGTTATTGTAATCATTTCTTGATCTCGAATTCGGTCTAGTCATATTACTATTGTAGTTAGATTCGTTCCAATGCTGGCGAAATGGTGATTGAAAAAATTTTCCACGTTATTAGTATTCACTCCATTTAGTTTCAAGTTTATCGGTGATTCAGGCTTGCCGTTGGTTTTGTCAGTAATGGAGGTTTTCAAATGTCTCCACAGTTTTCTGGTATCATTTCTTGCTTTTTCTATGCCAGAATTAAAGTGCCTATCTATCTTTAGCTGCAGTCACAAGCGAGAGTACTTCTTTCTTTTTATGAAAAAATTGAGTTCCTTTTAATGGATCATTTGGGTGTGCCTTCATTCGTTTAAATAAGGTTTGCCGTTTCTTCATTTGCTTAATAATATTGTCTGTAATCCTTGTGTTGTTTTTCGTTCTAATGGTTTGTAAAGTTGTATTGTTCGTTTTACAAGTTGGAATTATTTCTATAAGCTTGCCAACATCAGCGTCCTGGTTTAATTGCAAATTCAAGTTTAATGTCATCCTTAAATTTTTCAATTTTGTGATCAGAGATATCAGTATGTTCTGTTTTTACTTGAAAATTATGTTTAGCATAATTGCTGGCTATAATGTGGTCAGTGCACGTCTTGGTGTTTTCAGTATCTCTAGTTGATTGGTCTCTATTTAAAATAACATATCCGTTGGCTGCAACCATGTCATAATATCTTTCGGTAATGTAATTATTAGTGTTAAGCAAATTAATGTTGGCATCACCGATCATCACTACATCCTTACATTTATCAAGTTTTTCGTCCATGTATTCGATGAATTGTTAGCTGCATCCATCAGGTGCCTTATAAAATATTCCAATTGTAATTTTGGGATTAATGTTCTCCAGTCTACTTACCAAAAAGTTGTAGTTGGTTTCAGATTCTATAATTTTGAAATCCAGTCCATGTTTTACGAAAATGCACGTCCCACCTCCTGTTTTGGTTTCTCGGCAGTTGTAAGCGATAATTTCTTAGGGTTGCGGTTGAGGTCTCGTATGGAGAAAGCCAAGTTTCAGTTAAACCTATAATGTCAATTGAGTTCGTTTTCGCCGTTATTTCAAGTTCGTCCACTTTGTATCTTAGACTGCGAATGTTCATGTACATCATTTTCAAACCATGAATAGATTTATTATCTGATATTTTCATATTTTGTCGTAATTAGTACTGTTGTGAATTTCATCCAATTTTTTTCTATGAATCGGGCACTCCATGGATCCTGCCCTGTGGTCTATTTGAACATTGAAACCATGATCCTTCATTCGAATACAGTTGATGCATTTGTAGTTTTTCGTTTCTTTGCATATGAGAGACGAGTGGTTTTCGGCACATTTTGAGCATTCTTCTTCATTTGCGTCGGAACATTTCTCAGCCTTATGATGGTATCGTTGGCATCGATAGCAACGTAGTAGGTACATTGTTGTCATCCCTGACTGTATACATGTCCCAATCTAAGCACACTTCTTTGTCAATTATCATTTTATATGTCTTGCCAGTTATTTCTGAAATAAAATATATAAGTATCGATTGTTTCTTGTTATTGTTCTGGTATGTAATAATTTCAAATGATCGCTTTCGTCAAATGTATAATTCAGGCTAACCAATTCCTTTTTAATTCATTTTCAGTGTATTTCTTTCGAACACCATTTAAAACAACTCTCGGTAACAAGGTTTTAGGCACTGTGATCTCATAATCGCCACTTAATTTTTCCTTTGCCTGCTCCACAAATGCTTTGTGACCTTTTTCCTCTGTACTGTGAACGATGATTCCCCCTTTTGAAATTTGCTTAACGCCAGCAATTCCAGACTTGGCTTCAACGATGTCGATTTTAGTTTTTACCTTTTTTTTTGTTTCTTCACAAGATTTCTCAGTTCTAGGTTTAATTATTATCGCATTTTTGGACTTCGGTTTATCATTACTGCTTTAAGTGGCCTCAGAATATGACATTACTTGAGACTTCTGTTCCAATTCATTTGTTATAATTTTAGATAAGATAGATCCACTTAAAAATTTTGTAAATTAGTTGAAAAAAAGAAAACTCCGAAAATATTTTATTACATACTGCAAATGCTTTTTAAATTCTAGCTAACCTAAAAAAATTATCAGAAAAAACATCTACTAAGAGAAGAAGAATTAAGAATTTGCCACTCTTGCAATAATTTCAACCGACAGCACTTTTCGAAACTACATAAAATTTCAAATAAAAACACAAATTTAAAGAAATTTCAAAATCGATTTTTCATCGAAAGTTCAAATGAATATTTTTACAACTTACTTTGATCTCAAATCTAAAATTTGACAAAAGCTTCAATGTGTTGGCTTTCCGACGGCATATTTCTTTGATACACTTGGATTTGCAAATTTTCAAATAATACGTATTAAAGAAAGCAAAGGGTCTGCAGATAAAATAAATTTACTTCAACTTTGCCTGAACAGTGAAAAGACACTTTCATAACTCTCGAAGATTACTTAAAAAATGAAATATTCTACTTTTTAAGTAGACTATAAATAAGTTAAAACATACTCGTACATAATGAAAAATTAAATGAAAATCATAAGACCAACTCCTAGAAACTACACACAAACTAGGCTTAAAAAAGTAATATTGTAATGGTACGTAGATAATATAACTCGAGCCACAGACGCACGTACCAATCCGCCGGATGGGTCGGGCATCAACTAGGGATGTCAAATTTGGTCGGCTAAACCTAACAACCAGTACTTTGCAAAAAGTAACCCGTTTTTTTTTCCTCGCGGTTTACATCGGTTTTCCCTTTACCGGGTAAAAACCCGATGAAATTTCTTCTTGATCACTCCAAAATAACCCTAATTTATTCCACGATTCGCTTGCCGATCCACGCTTCAAAAAAAGTTTTTAGCCGCAAGTCAAGCAGCTACGTATTTCAGCGTGAAAGTGAAAAGGAAATACGGATGGGGGAAGCATATCTGCAACACAACGGAAATCAACAACTTTAACAGATAGTTCGAATTAAAGCACCAAAACGATATAGTTCATAATGACAAAAAAAAAATCATTCCGACATCTTCAACCTTTCCCGCTGAATTGACTTTGTATTAAGAACAATCGTTAGTGCCAAGAGCACAAAAGCCAATAACATACTGGCTCCAACGCCGAAGTTGTTTCCCAATTCTCTCGGAAGTTACACTGACATATTTAATAGCGGTTGGAGGCTCGGTTACCTCTGAGAAGTTAATGTCAACAATAAATAATGTTGTATCTGAGAAAAGATACTGGTCAACGAACCACCAAATTGCAGAGAGAGTATTTATGGCTAAAGTCCACGAAAAATACTGGCTCGAATAAACTAAAACTTTATGTGCACTGATTGAATTTTCGAATTTTCCTATACGAAATACAAGTAATATATTATAATTTCCCTAATAACAATGAACAATAAATTTATTCGTTTTATTTTTACTTCCCTGTTAGGCCAGTCAAATTAAATATTATTATTAATAATTAGGGAAAGATCTGGAAATAATTTTAATCCCTTCCATAGATACTGAGTACATAAAAACTGAGTTTGCACGGTGGTAGAAGGTGAGCTAAACTTTTGGAGGGCGAAAATCCGATAAATTTGAGCCCTTTTTTTAATATTATCGTTATAAATCCTCGGGTCTCGGGACGAAAAACCTAGCTGAATTAAATTAAATACGGTTGAATTCTGCATTCAATGCACTGCTCAAAGTTCAAATTCGGTTCAGTAGCGTAGTCAAAATTGATAGTCAAAAAATCACAATTTTCGAGGCTTCCGAGAAAAATCACACTTTTTCACTTTTCAAGCTCACAGATCTTTGCAACGGATCCTCCAAATGGAAAAGCTTGTCTGTAAAAGTTGGGGACAATTTGATTGTGAGCCTGACGTGGCCAATATTTTTCAATTCGGGCCATTTTTAGAGTAGCTATGAGCAAAAATTCAAAAATGAAGGCTCATCGATTTATGCCTTAAAGGCTCTATCTCGGTAAGTTTAACAGCTAGAAGTTTTATTTTAGTCTCAAATTGTGGATAAATTACTCCAATTAAATAAATTTATACAAGATTTCTTGTGAGACCAATTTAGGAGATACTAAAAAGAAACAGGACAAGCCAAACAATTAGGCACATTTTCAACATGGTGGCGGGGTCCGTGGTGTTAGGGGGGAAATAGAAAACTCGAATTTTTAAGCAATATACCAACTCAAACAATATATCAATGAAACCGGAATATAGAGGGCTACGCCCGCAATCCGAGGGTTTTGTAGCAAGCACTTATATTTGTACGCAAGTATCGGCTCCTTGCTTTTCTTGGTACCACTTAGATCGATAAAAAAAAACATAATAAAAATGTCTGACCCATTATATAGTATTTTACATGCCCATTCATATTAGGCGATTGTTATGAAACTTAGAACATATTGATGTTGGTTATCCTTGGCCATCTGTACTTTTTATCTCGGACGTGTTTAAGGGATGCAAGGGTGCGCTAACAGTAACTATGAAAATAAACTATTATTAACCTATTTTGAGGAGATATACAAATTCCATTATTTCCCGTTTTATATGCTATTCGGAACCCACCTTCCTGAAAGTTTTCATTTTTCTAAGTGTAACGGTCTCGAAATGCAAGGGGGGGGGGACAAATTACGATCTAATATTTTCTCCTCCCTCACTGTTCCCCTTTCTTCAAATTTAAAGTAAATGCTAAAAATAAAATGTACTCAACATTACCTTTCTCACAACACCCGACTTGCCTATACCAGTCGATAAACAAAATTTGACCTTAATTTCGCCCCACCCCCTCCCCCGCTCGTTATAGTAGGCCAATTACAACACATCGCCCCCTACCAATCTTTACCCTTTCATAAATGTAATTAACCATAATATGTAACAATAACTGCAATTCGCACTACGAAAAACAACATGTATGAAAGTAGTACTCGCACCTTCGAAGCCGGTAGGTGTATTTTTTGTATGAATAGTGTAAAAATGCCTAACATTAAATGAATGTACTATTATTAAATATTACACGATTGTAATGAAACTTAGAGACGTTATTGCCTATGGTGCTATTTATCATTGGCCATCAATATTTTTGGTTTCGGGTATGCCTAAAGGGTGCAGAGGTGTGCTAACTGCAACAATAGAAATGTACTATTATTAACCTTTTTTGATGAGATTTCGAAATTCTATTATTTTTAGTTTTCTATGTTAGTGAAATGCCGCTTTTCTGTAAATTTTCATATTTCTAAGTGTAACGGTCTCGAAATGCAAGGGGGGGGGGGACAAACTCGGACCACATATTTTCCCCTCTCCCTCTTTTCCCGTTTCTTCAAATTTGAAAAAAATTCCATAAATGGAATGTACTCGACGGTACCTTTCTTACGATACCCCACTTGCCTATACCAGACGAAAAAAAAATTTCGACCTTCATTTCCCCTCTATGGGGACCCCCCGTTAAAGTTGACCTATTACGACGCATCACTTTCTCCAGAGAATTATAGTACTTCCCCATATTTTCACCAAATTTCATGCATGTAGCTTCAGCGGTTCGTGAGATATTTCATGGACAGACAGACAGACAGACAGACAGACAGACGGACGCATGACCGATTTCATAAGGGTTTTGTTTTACTACAAAACCCTAAAAATCGAAACTACTCTAATTAAAGCAACCAGTGTTATAACAATTTGACTGACCAAAGTAATTTAACCTTTGCAAAATCACCGACTTTTTTTTTAAATAAAAACGCAATTACTCAAGAACTATATCCGCTAGCATATTCTAGTAAAGAATGAATCGCAGGTAATATCTTTCCCTAAAAATAGAAAATAGCCTGTAGAAATCGGATAAGTTAGTTTCGATTTTTGATATATTATTTGAGTTGGTACATTGCTTAAAAATTCGAGTTTTCGATTTCCCCCATAACACCACGGACCCCGCCACCATGTTGAAAATGTGCCTAATTGTTTGGCTTGTCCTGTTTCTTTTTAGTATCTCCTAAATTGGTCTCACAAGAAATCTTCTAAAACTTTATTTAACTGCAGTAATTTGTCTACAATTTGAGACTAAAATAAAACTTCTAGCTGTTAAACTTACCGAGATAGAGCCTTTAAGGCCTAAATCGATGAGCATTCATTTTTGAATTTTTGCTCATAGCTACTCTAAAAATGGCCCGAATTAAAAAATATTGGCCACGTCAGGCTCACAATCAAATTGTTCCCAATTTTAACAGACAAGCTTTTTCATTCTGAGGATCCGTTGCAAAGATCTGTGAGCTTGAAAAATGAAAAAGTGTGATTTTTCTCGGGAGCCTCGAAAATTGTCATTTTTTGACTATCAATTTTGACTACGCTACTGAACCGAATTTCAACTTTGGGCAGTGCATTCAACGCAGAATTCAACGGTCTTTAATTTAATTCTGCTAGGTTTTTCGACCCGAGGCACCGTTTAGGATTTATAACGATAATATTAAAAAAAGGGCTCAAATTTCTCGGATTTTCGCCCTCCAAAAGTTAAGCTCACCTTCTACGACCGTGCAAACTCAGTTCCCATGTACTCAGTATCTATGGAAGGGATTAAAATTATTTCCAGATATTTCCCTCATTATTATTAAAAAGCCCCAAAATTGGCTTAATTTGACTGGCCTATGTACCATGTGTTTCTTTTTGTTCTAATGAAATGGTTTTTGGACTAACCGATAAAAACCGTCTGAAAAAACAGATGTTTTTTTTAACCCTAGTCCAGCGGCAGGAGTACAAATGTATTTTTCGCGTTTTTAAATTCGAATAACTTTCTATTGGAATTGGAAGCCTTAGAGGTCTGAAATTTCCTGACATCTCTACACATCTTGTCAAGATTATAGGGGTCAAATTTGAAAAAAAAAATATCTGCACCCCTTTCCGAAATAGGGGGTCGAGTTGATTGTGCATCCTTAACAGACGGCATAGTTACAGGTATACCTTCAAAATATTATGTACGTATTTGCATTGTTTCACAAAATTTGCAATCCTTGTCAGAAACGTCTATTGCAAAAGGTATTTTATATTTCTTTTTACTAATTACCTTCGCAATTAATGTAAGTTGATCATAGAAAAATGATTTCATAGCAACATCCGATTTGAACTACAATTTTCGATTTCGGGCATATATAGGATTGACAAGTTCCTTTAGAAAATGTTATCCGTTGATCTTTTGTTTTGATCTCGGGATCACTGTCGCTGTGTATGATATAGGACGCTACGCCAGTGTCAGTCAATCATGTTGTAAATGAAACCGGAATATAGAGGGCAATGCCCGCAATCCGAGGGTTTTGTAGCAAGCGCTTCATTAAAATGTCTTGCCCATGATATAGTATCTTACATGCTAATTCATAAAAAAAGACTGCCCTACTCTTCGAGATGCTTAACCATTCATGTTAAGAGGACATTGCAAATTGCAAACTTGCATTAAAAAAATATAAATAAATAAATAGAGTCAGCGGCCAGCCTCCCCCCCCCCCCTCCCTCTCATGCCAATCTTTACCCTTACAGAAACGGTTAACCACAATTCGCTCTACGAAAAACAATATGCAAGTATGTAGTACTCGCACCTATACACAAGGCCGGTAGGTGCATTTTTTTGTACAGACTACTCAAACAAATAATGCACCATAATACCCAAATTTAAATGAATGTATTATTATAAAGTATTATGTGATCGTTGAAAGATATTGTACGGTTGAATGACAATCAATACGGCTTTGTGGAGGGTCCACAGTCGATGCTATTCAGTGCTTGCGTGTTACGATGGAAAAACATCGTGATGCACGGGCGGACTTGCACTTTGTGTTCATCGATTTGGAAAAAGCCTTCAACAGAGTTCCTCGTGATCTGATTTGGATGGCCCGTTTTCTCAATGTCTGGTTAACGCTAACCGGGAGTTTAATTTATCGAATCGATAAATTAAAACGGCTGATACGAATTCGTTAGGTAGAATTTTCAACGTTTGTACATTGAAATGAGTTAGTACAACAATTGATTAATTAAGCTATTTGAATTTACTATATAAACGTAAAAAAAAACTCTAGCTTACTAGTTCGTTTTAGCCGTTTTAGTTTATCGATTCGATAGATTAAACTCCCGGTTAGCGTTAACCAGACATTAAGAAAACGGGCCTTATGAAAGCCACAGACGCACGTACTAATCCGTCGGATTGGTCGGAAGTCAACCACTGATACGCGAACCGTATTCATACAATTTTACTCGAGAAAAGTAGTCAAACAAGTTATTCTCTATCACCGCGACGCGCTCCGCATAAGTGTACAGCGACAGCCCGCGCGACTACCTTTTCTGACCCTATATTGTAGTTGTTGGTTGGGTTGGCTCTGAGTTGGTGTCGAGCTCGATGCTCAACACAACGAACCCGACTCCGACCCAGACCCGACCCAACAACAATTTCAATATAGAGTCCGACCGGTATTTGAATAGGCGAATTGTTGTGAATGAACGATTACGCTGTGTGTCGAAATACAGTATGGTCTGCTTATTGACGAATTTTTCAATGCAGAATTTATAGGCACCATATTATATACGTACACATGCACGTGCAAATGTGAGTATTATAGAAGTCTCGTTGTTATTGAGATTGGATAAATCTTCACTGCATAACACATATCTTTTCGTCCAAGGATATTCAAACGCTTCCGCAATTTCTAGAATCCTAAGCAAACATGCAGAAAGGTACTCATTATCACTCGTATATTGACATCAAGGAAACGACCCAAAAATCCGTTAATACAAAATGCCGCTTTCCCGAATTTATGATCCTCAATGCACAATTCCTCGTTCTGTATTGGTAATTATTGTTTTTTTTTTCATGACAATTACTTTAAATGGCTATATTGCGTTCTTCATTCATAATTTGGAACGTGTCTGGCGGTAGTTGTTGACTTGTGATGTGTGAAACCCGTGAGCAGACATTGACAGTAGTAGCACGGATAACAATAAAACCATCAAAGAAATTCGAGTACAATTCGAATCATTAACAGGTATCTTTTTGTCACCTTCTGACAATTAATATTTAACTGTGGTAGCTTCAAGGGGAGAAACCATTCACCTCCCTCATATTCCGACTTCTGAATAAAATAAAGCTGTATATATAGATACTACACCATATAGGATCCGCTATAAACCCCAGTCTTACCATATATAGCACGATTCGAAATATGTATAAGTTTCCAGCCAATCAACAAATTATATTCCTACGATTATCAGTATAATTACATAATTCCCATTTACCTGCAGGCTGTAATTATTCTTGCACCTGTCCAACTTTGATTAAGGAGACGGTAAAGAGCTACCCACTCTCAATAACAACGAGACTTCTATAATACTCACATATGTACGTGCATGTATACGTATATAATATGGTGCCTATAAATTTTGCATTGAAAAATTCGTCAATAAGCAGACCATACTGTATTTCGACACACAGCGTAATCGTTCATTCACAACAATTCGCCTATTCAAATACCGGTTGGACTCTATATTGAAATTGTTGTTGGGTCGGGTCTGGGTCGGAGTCGGGTTCGTTGTGTTGAGCATCGAGCTCAACACCAACTCAGAGCCAACCCAAACAACAACTACAACATAGGGTCAGAAAAGGTAGTCGTGCGGGCTGTCGCTGTACACTTATGCGGACCGCGTCGCGGCGATAGAGAATAACTTGTTTGACTACTTTTCTCGAGTAAAATTGTATGAATATGGTTTGCGTATCTGTGGTTGACTTCCGACCAATCCGACGGATTAGTACGTGCGTCTATGGCTTGCATTAGAAAAATTATTGTCTATGATGTTCGTTATCATTGGCCATCAATATTTTTGACCTCGGGTGTGCTTAAGAGGTGCGGGGTTGTGCTAACTTCAGCTATACACATGTAACCTTTTTTGATGAGATTTCAAAATTCTATGTATTATTTTTAGTTTTCTGTGCTAGTGAAATGCTGTTTTTCTGTAAATTCTCATATGTCTAAGTATAAATGTCTCGAAATGCAAGGCGGGGGGGGGACTAACTCGGATCACATATTTTTCCCTCTCCCTCTTTTCTCCTTTCTTCAAGTTTGAAGAAAATTCCAAGAATTAAATGTCCTCAATGGTACCTTTCTTACGATACCCCATTTGCCTATACCAAACGAAAAAAAAAAATGTCGACCTTTATTTCCCTCTCCTTTTTAGGACATTTGAACATAGTGTTGCATCCGCATCGTTGGGGGGCAAAAATTTCTATTCTATAGTCCTCCTCGTAGGCGTGTCAAGCCGCCAGTGATGGCGATGCGATGATTTGGTTGAGGTAAACCTTCCCCCTGTGGTGTGGGGTGTAAAAATAACACCACGGCCTTTCCCTTTGAGGGTCTGTCGTTAAAACCGACAAACAAAGGACAGGATGTGTATGCCAGCAACTTGCACTACCCAAACCTTTATATGCTAACTAAACGTCAACTATGCTTCGGATAAGGACTGACTCAACGGTTACGACTTTTGGCTATCGTACAATAACAAAGATTAGATTCTGGGGTATGCGTACTCTCCTGGACAATGGATCAGAAGGTCCCCAAAACGCACGGTTTCTTCAATTAGAGAGTGAATTTCTGAGGTTCAAATTAAACATCTTAGGAGTTAGTGAGATAAGATGGTGGAACAGCGGAGAATTTACCGGTAGTCATCGTGAGTCAGCTGTCCTTTTAACCAGATCCGCACGAAACTGTCTCTTATCCTGTTGTGCCAAGTTTTAAAACTACATGATTTCTAAGGATTTCCGTTCGATGAATATACTAAAAAAATCTAAAAAGAAATGTAGTTTGGTGCACCTTGAATGGATATTAGCTTCGGTTTTTATCCGATTGAACTAATTTTTACTTCGCCGTGTAGTAAGGTACTAACCAGTCAACTACTCGAATTTGACCTGCCTACTTATATTCGTTGGGCCGTTATTGGCATGTTTACAAGAATAGTATCTGTAAAGAAGGTAGGCGTATCTCAGATCGTACCTGTTTTCGGTGCCGACCAACTACATCTCAATCGGAATATTTGACCAAATTTTCATGTCGCTAACTATCGGGAGTTATCGTGCGGTTTTTCCTTGTGACGAAATCAGTTTACCCTATATTACTTTATGGTCTAGCGTATAATAAACCATTTTATTTTTTTGTCATTCTGATTGGTCTTTGCGCGCAAAGCATACAAAATGTTTTATTATCAAACCATCAAAAGGGAATGTCCCGCAAACCCTGTACGTTCCTCATCTCGTAATTGAGAAAATAATATCTCAAAACACACTATTTTTACATGCGACTCCACCAGTTCGCTGTTTAACAAGGGAAAAAAATTCCTCAACGTCCTCCGAAGAATTCCACATTCGCTAATCGTTACAAAAGTTTTTCAAGATCCCCAGGAAACTCGTTCCAGTGTAGCTGCAGCAGGAGAGGCCTTCTTGAATGCGTTGTACTTCCAAAAAGACGCCACCTTATTGAATCTGCTGAGAAACAAAAGCTATGTGACGTCTTCCTTCAAGGCGCTATTCAACATCGCCTCACTTCAATCAACTGAGGACGCAGCTCAGCAGCATTCCATGAGGGTATACCACCGAACGCAGAAGTAGCTCTAGCTTTGCTTTGACAAAAAACCCGAAGAAAGCGGGTGGAAAATCACAAAAACTGAACTCTTCCCTGTAACAATCACGAGGAATGCCGCACCAGATGCCCTACTGCGTATAATTTTCTGTAAGCGCAAGAAGGTATTTGTAGGACACTGTGGCTGTGATCCCGCTTTGTGCCAACTGTGAGGACAAGTGTGAGAATGTGGACCTTTCTAGAGCGATGGACGACGACGGGGACCTCGAAGAGATATTGGGAGAGTTATTCGATGAATCCCATTCACCGGAACCCAGACCACCATTCCGAAAAATCGGTCCTTCCAAAAAACTAAGGCTGTAAACCTGTAAATGTGGTGGGAAGCTCCGCATTTGTGTTCAGCGCCCCAAAAAATATAAATGAAAGAAAAAAATTCTCCACCACAATTTGTTTCCCCAAATCACCCAATGACTGGACTATATCTGAGTGACTAGTTATCTGAGCTGCTTTTGCGCTAGATGATCATTATATTGTTGTAAGACAACTGGATTTTTAAGTCGAGCAGTGTTGAATTTGCGGCGCCTGGATCTTTCATTACTATACGCAATTGACCATGAGATAATGGTCTCTCCCCATTCCAATATCGGCACCCTTCTTATTTCTCACGTCCAGGAGGCAACTCTTGAATCTTTTACTAATGCCAAAGTGGTCGATCTGATTTCGTGTTTTACTCCTATCAGCAGAGGACAAACTGGTTTTGTGGTGGTCCTTATGCTCAAACATAGTACCACCGATGAAGAGACTGTGAAAGTTGTAGAACTCTACAAATCTTTCACCATTGTCGTTACGATCACCAAGACCGTTTCTCCCTAGCACATGTCTGAGCCTATAGTTATCAGCGCCAATTTTTGCAATTAAATCTTCCATAACCATTATAATGTCACCATTAGGCGTTTTGTTCTGAACGGCATTTAGTTGTTCGTAGACGGAGTTTTCGCCAAGACATTGTCAGGTTCAGGTTTAGAGTATAACTTTGCATTACTGAGATGTTCCTCATTTTGGTCTGGAACCTGGCAGTTATGATTCTGTCCAGACCGAATCCCAGGATAAGAGGCAGTCTCGTGCGACTCTGGTTAAGAGGAGCCCCACACTTGACCCTCGACCACTACCGGTAGCTATACAACATTACAGTGCTACACGTTATAACTACAGATAAATTCTCCGCTGTTCTACCTCCGAATCTCACTAGCTCCAAGGATGTTCAATTTATATCGCAGAAATTCACTCTATAATTGAAGAAATCCTGCGTTCTGGGGACCTTCTGATCCCTTGTCCAGGAGAGTAGGCACATTCCAGAATCTAATCTTTGTCAATGTACGATAACCAAAAGTCGTAATCGTCGAGTCAGTCCCTATCCGAAGCATAGTTGATGTTTCGTTAGCATAGGGAAAAATTCGGAAAGTGTAAGTTGCGGGCATCCTCTCCTTTGTTAGTCGGTGGCCGTGGTATTATTCTTACGTCCCACACAACAGGGGGAATGTTTGCTTCAACCAAAACATCACATAGCCATTGCTGGCGGCTTGAAAATTGCAAATAACCACTACCGTTACAGGGGCGACCAGAAGGAGGACTATGGAAGAGAGTTTTTGCCCCACCATGTCAAAAGGCTACTATACCTTTTAACATTTCCCAAGGCAATGTCTCAAACCAACAACTGACATCTTTGATGTTTAGTACGTCTCCGTATGGTCGATATAAACACAACACGAACAAGTACTAACACTATAACGATTTAGTTATAATAAATCGCCTTTTAGTTCCACGATATAAACGTGACCAATGACCGCGTTTTGGCTAGTACTGATTCTGTTAAGTGTTGTATATCCGTGAGGGCACCATGAAATAAGCCTATTGAAAATAAGCCATTACTGGACAATTTCGGCTGAATCCGAAAGTGGTCATGCATGGCCACTTTCGATTCGCATTCAATGTTCAATTTCGTTTAAAAACAAAACTGAGTATGAGCATGGCTATTTTCGCTTTCCTTGGCATACCTTATTTCGATTTAAAACTGAAATAGTGCATAGACAAAAAAAACAGTGCTGGGTGAAAGGTGGCCGAAACGGATGCAGGGACATATATACGGAGGCTGCAGGTCCCTAGGGGCGGAGCCAATCCAGCTTGTTCTAAACCGAAATTGTCCATGCACACTCTGTGCTCAGTATAGCACAAAGATGAACGCTCGCTTCGCAAGCTTTCTTTTTTTTGCATGTTCGATTCGAAACCGATATTGTCCATACATGACTTATTTCGTTTATTTTCAGATGGACACTTTCGGTTCAGAATGTAAGTGTCCATATGGATTATTTCGGGTGGCCACTTTCGCCTTGGCTTATTTCAGTGGGAGAGAGAGTTTCGTGTGAACGGAAAAAAATTCGGGTTCGAAATGCAAACATTTCTGATTTGCATACTAGCAGTTTCGGATAATTTGTGGAACTTTCGGAAAACAAAACAAAACAAATTAGATCTAAAATTCCACAAAAACAGGGAACCGCGATTAAATCTTCGTTGTTACTAACTTGCTCTCATTGAGACTTAGTTTCCTTCAGCAACAAAAAAAACATGCAAATGATTTCCACTTTTCCTTCTCTTATTTCTGACCACAAGTATGGCACTTTTCCTTCTCTTATTTCTGACCACAAGTATGGGACTTTAAACATGAGAAACTTTGCGGTGACTTTATTCCGGGCGCTTATTGTTGCACCCACAGAAATCCCCTAAAGTATTCTCATTTGTAAGCTACAGCTTTTCTGTTGGAAGATATACATTCAAAAGCAATAAAACGAAAAAAATAAGTAAAATATGGAAGTATTCCACAAGTATTTACGTTATTCCTTGAGCAAGATAAAAAAAAAGTTCTAGAATTTTTCTAATTTTGTAGAGATTTGCTTTTACTGAATATGTTTATTGTATGTATGTATTTAGGCTATTCAATAAACAAAAAGATGGGTTACATAGTATGTATTAGTACTTACTTGCATGTGCCGCCGTTTTCACAAACATTTTGGTGAGGGTCGTCACATAGAGGCCCTTGGCCACAATCAGAACCCGAATAGCCAGGAAAGCAGGAACAAAAGTATGATCTGGAAATGAAGAAAGTGATAGTAAATGCCGAGGGCAAAATGAATTAAACGTAAAAGCATTTTGTTAATCTAACTAGGGCACTGAAATAAGGCATGTAGAAATTGCGTCAGCATACGGACACAGAGGATGACACTCCTGAAGCGCTGAGTGAGTGCAGCGAGCGGAGGTCGTGGCGAAAGTTCTTCGTATTCCATCGAATCCTTTTATCTAAAACCATTTCGTTTTGCATATTATATACACCACAGGCTGGTCCTATGACGACAAAAAGCCAATATAAAAAGTAAATATATTTAAAATTTAAACTTATTTACTCGAAAAGAAGAAAAGGACAAATACTTGTGTATTCAAATAAGTGGTCTCTTTATTTGCCTTTTTTCGCCCATAAGAAATTATAAAAACCAAAGAATGTAGAATGTATAAGACGGCTATGGGTATAGGAAGAGTCTTTTTCGGTATACACGATCCCAACAACAGCTCTGCTGTAAAAAATTCCCCGCCAAGAAAAACCTCTCAACCGCAAAAAGGATTGATATGAATACAATACCGCCAAAGTACTCGTAGCTTCGCGCCCCACTCTAGGGTTGGCATATTGAACGCTGATTGAATTAGTAAATTTCTTTCAAAGCTGATTGGCGGGGAGCTTCCATTAAACAAAATAAGTTGAACAATCTGAAGAAAAATGGGGTAGAAAATGGTCTATTAATCACTTCTGGCCTGAAGTGCATTTATAGTCTCTTGTAAGGCGGAAGCTTTATAACGAGATCCGGGCGAGAAGCCAATAATACTTGGCATAAGAGCCTAAAACATGATCCGCACGCAACTACATAACCATCATTTTATCAGAACGACATCGTTGTCATTATAACTGTCATTTTGTCTATGGCTATGAAGCTCCCCGCCAATCAGCTTTGAAAGAAATTTACTAATTCAATCAGCGTTCAATATGCCAACCATAGACTGGGGCGCGAAGCTACGAGTACTTTGGCGGTATTGTATTTATATCAATCCTTTTTGCGGTTGAGAGGTTTTTCTTGGCGGGGAATTTTTTACAACAGAGTTGTTTTTGGGAGATATCATATCTTTTTGCATAGTAGTAGTAGTAATACAGATGGCGCAACGGTAAGCACGTTCGCCTTCTATACATTGGGCTCCGGTTTGATTGCTAGTGAATGCAGTAGTCTTCGATAAAAAGGGGATTTACTTGCCGGACTATGAGTCCACTCAGGTTACCCATTTGGGGTAAATAGTTTTCTTGCCAAGAATATCATTTTTCTGGTTCAAAGGACTCAAAGTGCCCTTAACAGTAGTTTAGTGCATTCGCCTCATCACCCCCAGTCGTATAATACTCATCTTGCCTAGAAATCGCTTCCTTGCCAAGAACACCCTTTCTCCTGCCCAAAGGACTCAAAATACCTTTAACAGTCTACTGCATTCGCCTCATCACCTCCAGTCATGCGATACCCATCTTGCCTAAACATCGCTTCCCATCTTCCACACATTGGAAAAAATCATCTTACATCATAATTCATATCTCATATGCCATAAATGAAACTACCTAAATCATATACCACACACACAGAGCCATATAGAAGGAGATGAAACCCCCATTTACTGTGCACAAAATTCTATGGACGTAATTAAACAGAGAGACACACGCCCTAAACTGCGCAACACCCGCGCAGTCTATATAGAAGCACAAAAAGCAAATGAAATGTCATCCCCACTCCTACTTCTCCTATTGGAACAATAACATTCCAGTCTGTCTCTCTGCCGCGGAACACCCGCCCGATCATATAGAAACAAAAGAGATGTCAAATTTCCATCCCCCTTCCTACTTCCTCACTTGTGCCGAATTGCTTCGTTTCTCTCGCTCTTTTTCATTTCCTCTGATTCTCTCTTCAAAGACCACACAGCATGTTTTTGTTCTTTCCGGACATCCTAAGATGCAGCCATAAACATTCAGTTTCAATTTTTTCATCACACACTTTTCATTCATGCACTTGCCACAACCCACACCCACAGCCATTACCTCGTATGGTTCTCCTCACCCGACGAGCGCACGCACCTTTGCATCCGTCGTCGTCACTACTCACATAATCAAGTGTTTGCGTCTCTTCCCGTCGGCATGCGATCTCTGCGAGTGATTTTCTGTGTCGCATTCAAATTATCAAAAAGACTTAAGCCAGAAACTCAACTATAAAATTTCACATTTTTGGACGTATCTTTGTATCTACTGCACGGATCAGAGCAAATGATAGCCTATGCATACCCTTGGAACACAGGCAATCCGTGAGAAAAGAAAGCAGACGTAGATACGCTCCCTACGAGGCTGTAGCCCTGTCAAAGTATTGTACAACGAGAACAACAAGAACAAAAAAAAATTTAAAAAATAGCCATTTTCAAATTATCATATCTCGGGTGTTTTTCCTTGTATCGTAATCAAAGTTGCAGCACTTCGTAAGATGACCGGAGACAATGACCATACCAAATTTGAGGCCGAACAAGCATCCGGGCCGGAGCTACAGAGGTCCGAAAACCCGTACTTGTTGTGTCGCGTAAATATAGTCTTGGTCGCTTTTCAATTTTTTTTTTCCGATTTTTTTCGTTTTTCTTTGGCGGGGCGGGACGCTCCCGCGTCTCTAGATTAATTTTTTCAAATTCTACCAATATAAAGCCAAACCAGTATGCTTGGGTTATGGGATACTAGTAAAAAATATCGCAATGGAATATGTAATGTTTTCCTTCCTTCCTAAACCGGGAAAAAAATACTATAGAGGCAAAAACCTTCAGGCCGGTTATACATCATTCCTGTTAAAAACAAAGGAAAGTGTGTTGGTGGACTACTTGGAGAATACCACGCTAATGTATAGTCCTCTGAGTAGATGCCAACGTGCTTAGCAGGCAGATCTGTGGAAACTGCTCTACATGAACTTTTTAGAATTGCAGAGAGAGAGAGAGAGAGAGAGAGAGAAAGAGATTAATATTTGCGGGATCGCTGTCTACTTTTATGGACATAGAGGGTGCTTTTGACAAAATCTCCTATACCAAACTAAGAAATGCCCTGACTGAGCGGGGGGTTGATTCTATTATAATTAAGTGGATCGACACTATGCTTAAGCAGAGGGTGATAAATCTTAGCAGTGGATGTGCCAGAATATGGGGTAAGGTAGTCCGAGGGTGCCTCTACTTCTCTGGAAGCTCAACTCGTACACACTGTAGGATACGCCGATAACTTGGCTCTTACGGTTAGTGGGAAGTTCATGGACACAATTCTAGGCTACATGAACAGGCTATCAAAGTAGTAAATCAAATGCTATGATTTTTACTCGTAAGAGGAAAGACATAGAGATAGCTCGCTTACGGCTTTTTGGTTCGGAAATTAAGGTGTCCAAGGAAGTGAAGCATGGGTTACCTTAGATTCGAAACTAGCTTGGCATGTTCACGTCGATGAGAAGATCCAAAAAGGATTTTGCATCAATGTAAGAGAGTGTGTGCCCGTAGGTGGGGAGTTTCACCTAAAGCGGCACACTAGATTTACACAATGATGGTAAGACCTATTCTAGCCTATTCATCAGTGGTATGGTAGCCAAAAGCCATGAGTATACGTAGCGTAGTTGAAACACTACACAAGGCTCACATTGCGGATGGAAACATACACAATAAGTGTATGTACAATGACATCAGCATTTTTACTGATGGCTCCTTAGTGGGCGGGAAAGCGGGAACGGGGGTTTACTCTGGAAAGTTAAACCTAGCCTGTGCGCTTCATTTAGAAGAGTATGGAGAGAGATGCTTGGCTTGTTGTATGCGTTGGACCACCTGCTGGAAGGTCATTTGCGGAGGAGAAAATCCTTATTGCACTGGACAACCAATCGGTGATCAGATGCATGAAGCAGACGAACATAAACTCCAAATTGGTACTAAAGTGTGTCCGAAAGCTCAACATGTGTGCCTCAGAAAATGAGGTTACACTGATGTGGGTAAAAGAACACATTGGTATAACAGAAAATGAGGCGGCGCATGCCCCAGCAAAACAGGGATCTGTTTTGTTGGAGACGGTTTTCGGGCAGTCAAATTTAAAAAAGTCTAGTGAAGCCTCTTGCGTTGATAAACAGTGCTATCCAAATCCACGAAAAGACTGTAGTTGTAAATCCTGAAACGCTATTCGATCGAATTGCCATTGCAAAACAACCAGACATTGAGTTGGCAGAGTTCCTGACATACGAAGAAAAAAAAACTGAGGGTAGCGAGACAACCCTCAGGCTCTTTTTAATGGAAGGAGAAAATGTACAAAACCGAGCTTTTAAAGTGCTTCTGAACCGAATCAACAACATAGAAGTTGAGCAACACAAAATATATCATTAATAATGGAGGTTGTTGTTGCGAGTAAGGTGGTATCAAGGGCAGACATATGCGGAAATTTGTAAAATTTACGTGAGGTCCATTCATAGATCGACCGCAGTTGCTTTTTGACGGCAACCCTGGCGAAGTTGCTGACACCAGTACGAAACACATGGAACATTTGAAAAGATCAACCAAGGAATAATTTGTAAAAGTAATCTTCACTGAACTGATGGTACCCACAGTTGCCCAACACACTTTCCTGCCAACTCTTCTAGCAAAAGCCGCCTGATCTCAACGCACATGGAAAAATTCACAGAGTTCTAGATGGAGTGCGATCAAGCTAGGGAAGACCCAGATACTCTCATAATCACGACAGCTCTCTCCTTTGAACCATTAAATGAACCCCTCACAGTAGTTGGGGAAGACCTCCATCTTTTGGTCATTCTCATTGGTCATTGTGCGCAAAGCAAATTTCTCAACGTCCTCCCGAGAAATCCACATTTGGCAGCTGTCATAAGAGTAAATGATCCCGCAGTTCAAGTATAGCCACGGCAGGAGAGGCTTTATTGGAGGCGCTGTACGGGAAAAAAGACGCCACCTCATTGAAACTGTTGAGAAACAAAAGCTATGTGACGTCCTCCTTCAAGGCTCAAATTAACATCGCCTCACTTCCACCAACTGAGGACGCAGCTCAATAGCATTCAATGAAGGTATACAACCAAGTGCAGAAGTGGCTTAGCTTTGACAAAAAGGCGCGAAGAATGGGATGCCCTACTGCACATCATTTCTTGTAAATGAAAGGAGGCATGTGAAGGACACAGTGACTGCAAACAAGCAGGTCTACATTGCTCCCGGCTTTGAGCCAACAGTGAGGACAAGTTTGAGTATGTGGACCTCTCTGCAGCTATGAACGACGACGAGGACCGCGAACAGATGTTGGAAGAGTCAGTCGACGAGTTCCATTCACCGGAACCCAGACCGCTTTTCCCACAACCCAGACCTTCCAAAAAACTGTGGCTGTAAACCTGCAGCCTACTATTTATTTAACTTTTTGTAATATATACATGTAAACACAAACTTCAATATTGAAATTGTTGAAAAATTAGCAGCACCTACTAAAAAAGTATGAAAATGTGTTATAAGGGAACACTCGTTCAAAAATGGGGTTTTAGTTATTTCGAATTTCTGAATTTTCTTTTGACCAAAATAAAAATATTTGGTATTTTCTGAACAGAAAATTGTATGCACTACAACCTTTACTTGTTGCATTTTTACGTATTAGTAGCCACTTTCGGGTTACAGACGTTCAAATGTGGGGAAAAATCGTAGTTTTTTTATTGTTAATTGCGGTTACACCACTGGACCGAATTTGACGTTTAGGTAGCTCATTCGACGCAGAGTTTTATCTCTTTTCGCTAGGATGCGCGGTTTTAAAGTTATAAGCGAAAAGCGAAAAAACGTCCCGAAATTTCGAAGTGTTTTTAGATTTTGACCAGTTCCGCAAATAAATTTTAGTGGAAAGTTCCGGATTCGTGTTCAGCACCCAAAAAAAAAAAACATCAAAAATTAAAAGAAAAATTCTCCACCACAATTTGTTTCCCCAAAACCCTTCCGAGTTCCTATTGACTGGATTATAACTTTTTAACTTGACATTTCGCTGCCGCTGCTGTATTCTGCGCTAAATCTGGTTCGGCTATAACCCGTCCCGATATTATCAATGGACAGCCCATGGAGAAGGTGGACGAATTCATCTAGTCTAACTGCATCGTTGGAGATGATGGGGTAAATCTAATATGTTTCAGGGTATAAACAAGTTGGTACGACGAGTTGATTTTTTAGTATTTAATTTAATATAATTCTATGCGACCGAACGTAGTAATAGAATATTACAATTTATGGTATACGAGTAAATAAACTGATGTCGCTGTTTATTAATAAACGGCGACACAATAGACTCGTTCTTTTGCATATCTATCGAGTGTAGTACAGGGTAACGAATACGACAACAAGTCGCTTGTTGTTTGTGTAGTGTAATGCGTGTTCGTCACATTACACTCGATAAATATGCAAAAGAACGCACCTAATATAACACAATAAATGTCGGTATATATTTATATACCTACACATATTTATCAATAGCAGTTTCGGGTCCCCATTTAGGTGATAGATTATGGAAATTCAAGATAATAAGTTTCTCTTGTTGTCTTTTCAATTTCCTTCTTCCTTTGGTTATTGATGCTCCAAGGAATCCCCATGACCACAGCCTCCAAAATCAATTCACTTATTTTATTTGATCCCTGGGGGACAATGACGTACAGATGACGAAAAACTTTTATGTATGGCCAAGGCATGTCATCAATCATTGAACCTGAACGATTGCTAATTGAAAACTTTGCCTTTTTTTCGTTGACTGTCAGGACAACAACGTGAAAGATCCCGAAAACAAAAAAAAACTTTCTATTCCTTCTAAAGTTTTCCTGTTTCATCGATGCCTTCGTGAATTTGCAATTTAAATCAATTGAAGGAAGGGCGCTTGCGGTTGAAAACTTCGATTCATTTTCTTTCGGGTTCACAAAGGGTTTCGAATTGTTACCTATTGAATTCAGGATACGTGAATGTACAAAGTGAATACTGAAGGGTGGTGTAATCTCCAAAATACAGTCAAAGTTTGATTATATAAGACTCTCATCGGGGCGACATTCAAACAAACCGCAGAAGACTAAGAGGCGAACTAAATGAATAATTTGAAAAGTTGACTGTCTCAGTTACTCCATGATTAGAACTTTTGCTACGAATTTGATTTCACTCTGCGTGGAGGCTTTAATCTGCAAACGGAACAAGTGATGAATCTGAACTGTTAGCTAAAGTTTTTGAAAAGCACTTAACAGATATTTTCACTCAATTCACAGGTTAATTCCGCTCGTACATTAAAGGCTGATGTCAAGAAGACGTCTTAGGTGAAAGTTCTTTAAGTTACATTATTGAAATTATCAACTTTTTGTAGAAAAGGCTAATGCGTATACATGATTACGTAGGAGTACCTGCATGTTCATTGCCAAGATAAATTGTGCCTTATTATAGTATACCATCGACTTTATGATATACTACAGAGAGAGAGAGAGATAGACTTTATAGAGCATATAGCGCAGTCAAATTAAACTTCTAACGGACGGTTTGGTGGGCATCCGGAAATGCCCACGGGGACGGATCCTAACGTTGCATAGTGACCGTGAAGGTCAGGCAGTGCCATCTGGCGAAGAAATAGACGAGCTAAGCAGCGGCCTACGCTTGCTGTAGTTCAGTTCGGGAGACCTACTGGGCGGGGTTTTCGCCGCTCGTTGCCCCTGTTCTTTACGTATTGACAAAAATTTATAGGCCTGGAGAAGACAACACAAACATGGGAGGCGAAAATGGGGAATAATGAGAAAATGGGGCGGTAAGGATGAAGTTGTTGGCGGAATGCGAAGATGCCCTTGCGTTTGCATCGGGGTCCGGGTGTAACGCGACCTTCGGGCTCTGCTTTCGTACCATCGACAGATCATTACTCATCAGGTACTGCCATCGATCTGTCGGTGGAAGCAGCGCTACCGTGTGGTTCATTACATTCATTACATTGGTTTTCCTGTCGGAAAAATTCCCCCGAACAACATACAAAAGTGTCCCTCATTATGTTAAAAGCAAATTACGTAATTTAGTTGAAAACACATCGCAAAATTGCGTCATAATACCAAAATCATTCATAATTCCATATCAATTCATCCAATCGACGAAAAAAAGATTCAATTTTAAAGTGGAAAGAATTTCCTTTAAATTCACAGTACAATGTTAATATCTACGATTCCTACTTATAGAGTTATTAATAAAAAATCTATAAATAATTTCAAATGTTTGTTTCTATAAATAGCTTCAAATGTTTCCACCTTCCTATATAGAGACAGTCTAGTTTGATTAGTCTATAGGGGATGATAACGAAAATAAGTAACACCTTAAAGGAGGCTTCGGAAGTATAGTAATGTACATATATATAAATGATCAAGGTCACCTCCTGATTCGATTAAGCCATGTCTGTCTGACTGACTGACCCACGGCAATTAGGACTATTTGCGCTGTAGCTATGTTCGCCTGCAAATCTATTTAGTATTCTTATTTGCAGGAGATGGGTGTCTAGTTGTAATAGATGTCCGCTTCTTTCGAGGAGCAAACTACGACTCAGGTCATCACTTAGTGAAGACGACCTACAGATGTAGAATTTCTTCAGTGCACCAATTGAAAATCAGCCCTCTCAAAATATTAGCGGCTGATAAATTTCTGAGCAATGGTTGATTGGTTGGTTAGAGTGGCTATTACGGATATTTACCAGCAGAGAAAGAAAACACCTTAGCGCTAAGTGTGCGCCATTTTGATGCCACCCTCCTTATATGAGGAATAAACCGTTGCTATCAAGAACACTCTAAGGTATTCGTCCTCAGATCCATCCTGTGCAGTTAAGAAAGAGTAGTATCTCGCCGATGCTCTTGGAGGAGATGTCGTATATATCTTGGATGAGAGCACTGCCCAGTTCTTGATATCTGATTCTTGCAAGAGCCGGGCATTAACACAAGAAATGGATCAGAGTGTCCTTCTCCTTCTCATTCAAACAGCTTTGGCGGAAAATGTTGTAAGGTATATCCAACCTGGCCGCATGCATTCCCACCGGCCAATGTCCCGTCGTAAGCACTGTAAATTTTGCGACTTCCAAACGGGTTCTCTCCATAAAGGCACTGGTTTTACGTGCGTCGTATGATGGCCACAGTTTCTTGGACGTGCCACACGTTTCAGTGCGTCCCATCTTTCACTAGCCCGCGTCATGAAATGTGTATAAATCTCCTTTTTTTACGGCTTTAAACGGCGGTCACTGCGTAGGACTCATATAGTGCAGATCGAGCATTTGAGTCGTTCCCATCTCTTGTGGGTAAAAACAGTAAATACTTAAGAACGGCTATCAACCCAGGACTAGCCTCTGTAAGGAAAAGGATGAAAACATCATCAGCGACACTGATGGTATGAACTACCGATGGGCCTCCTATTTACATGAACTTCTGAACCTACCATCAAACATCCCCACACAAAAAGCTCTCGACCATATTTTTGATCTAGGCCCATCAATACAACCCCCGACAGTAGAGGAAGTTGATCTCACATTGCGGTCAATAACACGAAATAAAGCGCCATGCGCTGACAAGATTCCAGCTGAACTGCTAAAATTCGGCGGGACGGGTCTAGTTAATGCCATACATCAATTACTCCTGCGAATATGGGAAGACGAGGTGATCCCAGACGATTGGCGCAGAAGCATCATCTGTTCTATTCACAAAAAGGGAGATAAACTGCGGTGTGAGAATTACAGCGGCATATCACTAGTCCTATGACACCTGATCGCTCCACACCCGATCAGCTCTTTACGTTCAAACTTATACTCCAGAAGTTCTGGGAATACAATGTAGACGTATACCAAATCTTTGTCGACTTCAAGCGGGCATACAACAGTATCGATCGTGGTGTACTGTACAACATCATGCTGCAATTTGGTATAAGATAAGATAAGATAAAAATAGTCGAGCTACTGTCCCAGCGGGAAGGCACTGCGACCATAAAAGATCTATTGTGCCGTAGCTCATTAATCCTAAAGACCGTCCACCTTTCTAATAAAGGGCAGTAAGTCTTTAGCAGGAATCAACCTGAATTATGCAGTGCTGATAGTAGCCTACCCGAGGAGTGACATCCTAAAACGCGCGATGGAGGGACATTCGCACAAGATGTGCTTGGTGCTTTCCACGTCCTCGAGACAGAGACGGCATTCAGTCTCGCTTGACAGACCCATCTTGTTCAGGTGATATCTGACCAGGTGATGGCCAGATAAGTACCCCACTAGGAGTCTTAGGTGGGTTCTACTGATTTGAGTAGTACCCTTGTGACAGAAGGGCATAATCAGCTCCTTTGATTGAAGAAGCCGTGGTTATTCCAATACTGTTGACGCAATAATGCAAACCAATCTCTGATCCGCAGTTTGGCCGAGGCCATTCCAAAGCCACAGTAAGGCCCAGGTCCATGGAAACGACTGGATGATCCTTGTCTAGCAAGTTCATCCGCAGCCTCGTTCTCCTCAATGCGCTGGTGGCCTGGCACCCAACACAAGAAAACTCGGATTTTGGTTGCCAACAGTTGAAGGAGTTCGTAACACTCCTTCACCAGTTTCGAAGAGACCTTATATGAGAAGAGCGCTTTTATAGCTGCTTGGCTGTCTGAGTAGATAGCAATGTGAGCACCGAGAAGTCCAGTTTCCAAGATTACCCTGCCGCAGACCTCAATGGCGTGGATCTCAGCTTGAAAAACGCTGGGCGAGACTCCCATTGCGATCGAAATCCTGGTGCTGGGTCCAAACACACCTGCACCAACACCCTGTTCAGTTTAAGACCCATTGGTGAACCACTTAATACATCTGGCGTCTGGTTAGGGTGTGCCATTTACCCATTGAGAGCGGCCAGGGATGAGGGCTGAAAATTTTCTGCCGAAGCAAATCTCCATGATCATGTAATCTGATCTCTAGCAGATCTGCACGTCAGGAATTTGATTCAGAATGCTCCTGTGACCGCTTTCTTCATTACGCACGTCGGAAGTTAAACGAAGCCAAAGAGCATTTAGAGCTGCTGATTCTTGAATGAATATATGCAACGGAGTAAGTCCAATAATCGCCTCCAGGGCTGGCGTAGGACAAGTGCGCATAGCTACAGTGATGCCAAGGCAGGCAAGGCGTTGAAGCTTATTGCACTTCAGTAAGACAGAAAATTGCTGAGTTTTCGGCCACCACACAAGCGTTGCGTAGGTCACCATGGGCCGCACCAGCATGGTATATAACCACTCAATTATCTTTGGGGTGAGCCCCATGTCCGTCCGAAGAGATTTATGCAAGCCCACATTGTGCGTGTGGCTTTGCTAAGTACATTATCTATGTGAGTATTCCAGGTGAGTTTCGAGTCTAGTGTGATTTGGTATACCAGCAAAATTAGTGCGACTGACAAAGATGATGATGGCCAACTCCGTCTCACAAGTCAGGATCAATGAAATACTTACTGATCTATTTGAAACACGCACTGGTCTGAAACAGGGCGATGGACTGGCGCCTACGCACTTCAGCCTAGCACTGGAATATGCTATTCGAGCTAAGAATATGGACACCAACGAGATGCTACTGATCAAGTCGACATAATTAGCAGCGTACGCCGACGACATCAACATCATGTTCCGAAGATTGGCTGACGAAGATGAACTTCTGCGTACGCTCGACGCCGCTGCAAAAGAAGTTGGACTACGTATCAACGAGGGTAAAATAACGATACAATCGAGGACAAGCACGCAAGTACAATCGAGTATCAATGTGGAGAACCTTAATCGAGCTCGTAAACGGTTTCATATACCTGAGTTGCAGCTTGTCAAAGAACTCCAACGAAACTGACGAAATCAAGCGACGGATACAGTTGCTAATAAGACTTTTTTCTCAGTCCGCTCCATAATGAAATCGAAGCATGTGCACAGAAACGCTCCGCGTGTACAAAACCATCATGCGACCAGTGCTATTCTATGGCTGCGAAGCATGGACCCTAACTCAAGCCTCCTGAAACATGCCAGACACATTCGAACGCAAGGTTCTGCGGCAAATTTTCGGGGCTGTTTCCGATCGAGATGAATGGTCCATCCGGTATAAGCATGAGTTGTATTAACTGTACGATAATCTGGAAGTTTCGAAAAATATCAAACCACAATGGCTTCAATGGGCAGGGCATGTACAATGAATGAACGATGATCGCATACCAAAAAGAGTGATGAACGGAGCAAGACTGCGAGAAGGACCAAGAGCTAGTTGGGAGAACTCAGTATATGCGGACGCCGAGCAACTACTGGGCCTCCAAGATTGTAGGACGTGGTCACGTCACCGAGATATTTGGAGGACAACGATCCAGGCGACCAAGGCCCGACGTCGGGCTGTCGCGCCAAGATGATGATGATGATAAATACTCGTATAAATATACATAACATATTTACCTAACGAGGAAAAAATGAAAATGGTGTTCACCCTCATATTGGGCACAGCGTGGATGGCCTAAATCACACTCCGAAGTGGGATGGCACTCATTTGACTCTAGAGCGTTATGACCCCGATTTACATGCAACAACTAATCCATCATTTTGCATGCAGCGATATCGGCATCAATATACATAGTTGCCGATCACATCGGAGCGTTTTGCGTTTACATGCTCCGATTTAATTGACAACAATATCGTTACGATTTATGGATCCATCTCCGACACTGCACCTCCTTCTCTACATACGTTTCTTGCGCAATTTGATTTTCTATGTGGAAGCATGCAAATGCAGCTGCGATTTGTCGTTTTGTTTTCTATTCTTTCTACATTAGGTGTGTTTTTTTTCGTACAGAGCAGAGTAGAGCAGATTAAGTGACGAAAAAACGATCGAGAGCAAATTAACGTAGCGAACACGAAAACAGGGCATGTTTTTGCTGGGAGTGTGTCTTGGTTTAGTTAGAATTCAAATGTCAACTCAACTTTCAAGAGAAAATTTAAATCCTTAGTACATATACAATCGGACAAATTTCCTTTAGGCAGCAAAATTATTTTGCATGTTTACTATTCCATATAATTACACAAAATTAACATTTTATTGACAGGAAATGAGCTTTATGTGCTTCCCAAACTGTAACTGCCCGAAAACTTCGACACCTGCGCCGCCTGCATTTCAAAACGCTGACTACTTAACCGAGCAGAATTCTTGCACTGACGTTTTATCCAGAGCAGCTCAGATCAAATTGTTAGTGTAATTGTGTGGTCTGCTCTGCTCTATATGGGCCTTGAAAAAAAACACGCCTATTGTGATGGTACCTTTGCAAGTGTTTATAGTAGTCAATAGGAGCGTTTTTTTCAACAGTCCAGATTAAGTGCAGAACAACAATTGTACGCATTACACTAATAACCTGCTCTGTATAGAAGAATTTTGTTAGTGTAATGCGTGCAATTTTTGTGCGCCTCTGATCTGGACTGTTAAAAAAACGCGCCTAATGTTGTTTTATTTTCTAAGTGGAATCCTTGATTTGGCAAAACGTCCAATTTGCGTTTAGACGCTCCTGTACGATCTACAACGATATCGAATGTAAATATTGTACCCTGAACTGGTCTAAAAGTTGAGCGATTTTGAAATATTCCAATTCCGAAACTTACAAATCGCAAACCTTGGTGATAGCGTGGAAGGGGGAGAGGAATGCAGGCAAGCACCCTGTACTTGATCCTAAAATCAACTCTCATTGAAGGAAAAACTACTTAACCGAAAATTTTCATCCAATGAAAAGTCGCTGTGTTTATTCACGCATAATCGAATTTTAATATTTTTAAGAATAAAGTGGAGTGGGGTGACAGGTTTAGAATATGGACCTCTAGGTGAGCCCTACCTGGATCGTACGAGGCGACTAATAGGACCAATCACGTGCAAGCAACAACAACACCTCTAGATGAGCCAGCGGCACTGTTTAACATCTTTAAGACCTCACACAGGTCAGTGTGTGTGAGTGGGTTGCCGGGTCTGGAGACCACCGCAGGATGTAAAAGGAAAGTCCATACAATTTTATTTTCCACACACTAGTGCCATCCAACCCCACCTTTCTCTAGATAGGTGTAAAAGAATGGAACATTCATGGTAGAACACGCAAGAAGCACTATCCCGCTGGGCACTACTTCTGATGCGCAGTTGAGTGATCCCAGGGCGAACATTGTTCGTGCCAGAGCTCGACGGTTTCCGCGGGCGAGCGCTATGAGGCAGTGCATGTACACTGTAGAGAAGCTGAGGGTTGCAAGTTCGAATGTCGGATCCATGACGGGAAAGAGCGAAGAACTGGAGGACCTCATGAAACGGAGAAGGATAGACATTATGTGCGTGCAGGAGACCAAGTGGCGAAATGACCAGGTGGACCGAGCTCGTTTTTTGACGAATTCCAAAAAGTACAAATTGTACTATTATGGAAACTCGAATAATAGAAACGGGGTTGGCGTTATTCTGTCACCGGCTTTACTTGGCAGCATCGTGAGTATCTCGAAGATAAGCGACCGCTTGATGAATATCAAATTGGTTATCTGCGAAAGAGTGTGGAACGTTATAAGTGCCTACGCTCCTCAAGTGGGTTTGCAGTAAAGTGAAAAAGTGGCATTTTGGAGCGACGTTGACACACTGCTTCAAAGTATACCAGATACCGAGCTGGTTTTTTTCGGAGGGGATTTCAATGGCCATGTGGGAGAATCGAACTATGATTACGAGGATTGCCATGGTGGGAACGGTAGCCAATCTACAGCCAGAAATGATGAAGGTGAGGCTATCCTGACTATGTGCAGATCACACGGTCTGGTCATCCTCAACACATGGTTCATTAAGAACCAAAGACACCTAATCACATATAGCAGTGGAGCTCATGCGACGCAGATAGACTATCATCTGTGTCTAAATTTCATGAGACGTTGGGTGAAAGACTGCAAAGTGATCTTGGGTGAATCTGCGGTCACCCAGCAGCGGTTGCTCCTGACAGAATTTATTTTGAAAGGAGGAACAAGACCGCAAGCAATCCCCAAACCAGTCGAGAAAATCAAGTGGCATAATCTCAACAACAAACGCTTTGAATCTGTTGTAACTCCATTCATTGTTAAAATGGAGGAGTGGCTTCAATACAACACCAACTGCGACGGGCAAAGTCCAACACAAATGTGGAATGCTTTGGATGAGATGTTAGTAGGTGAGGCTGAAAAGACCCTGGGAGTTTCGAAAGGCCCGCTCCACACGAACAAGGAGACGTGGGGGTGGAATAATGAAATTAAAGAAGCAGTGCAGGCAAAATCGAACGCATTCAAGGCTTGGACAACATGCAACACAGGCAGTGAAGCCGAAAAGGTTCAACTTCGGGAGAAATATGATAAATGCCGGAAGGAAGTAAAGCGAAAGGTTGCTCAAGCAAAGGCGATTGCAACCGAGAAGTTCTATCGGGAACTAGAAGATCTGACGGCGGATGGGAGATCGTCATTGCAACAGAAACCTAAAGACAATGCCAGGATTTATAAGGTCGCAGCCCAAAGGAGAAGAAACGCTCGAGAGGTTCAGGCGCCAAAGTACGTTGAAGACTCACAAGGAGTGCTACTTGTTGAAGACACTGCATTCTGTCTCAGAATGCGTGAGTACTTTGACGAACTTTTGAACGAAGGATTTCCGCGAGAAGCTTTTCAAGCTGTGGAGCCAAACACCACTGATATCGCTGATTTTTCAGTGGAGGAGGTGATGAAGGCAATGATGCAGATGCAACGCGGAATGGCAGTCGGACCGGATAAAATACCCTTGGAATTTTGGTTGAAAACAACAACAACAACAAAATTAAAAGATGCCTGACGCTTTCAGAAAAAGCTTCCTTCTCCCCTTTTATAAGAAAAAGAGTGACTCACGCAAGCTCAACAACTATAGGGCAATCAAGTTAACATCTCACACATTGTAGACTTACGAGCGGGTTGTCTGCAATCGATTGAAAGAGATTGTACGGTTGGATGGTAATCAATGCGGCTTTGTGGAGGGTCGGTCCACAGTCGATGCTATTCAGTGCATACGTGTTACGATGGAAAAGCATCGTGATGCACGTACGGACTTGCACTTTGTGTTCATCGATTTGGAAAAAGCCTTCGACAGAGTTCCTCGTGATCTGATATGGGTGGCCCTAAGAGCACTTAAGGTCCCCGAGGCATATGTCAAGATGATACAAGACATTTATGATGGGGCAACTACTAAAGTTAGATGCACAGCTGGTGAGTCTGAAGAATTTCCGGTTAAAGCCGGAGTTCACCAAGGCTGTGTATTGAGTCCTTTGCTCTTCAACATCATCATGTTCTATTTATTAACACTCATCTCTACTACTTTGCCTTAACCCCAAGCGGGGCATAGCGCGTCAACTACTCCTGCGCGCCATCGTACTCTGTTCTGGGCAATGGGGCGCAACTCCCCAAAAGACTTACCCAGTACCTGACACTCCTTTGCCACAGATCGACGCCATGTGATTCGAGGACCCCCTCTTGGTCGGCCTTGGTTGGAAATGGGGTTCCATTTCATGGCATGCAAAGCAATGCAGTTATCACTCTTCCGCAATGTGTGACCTATCCACTGCCATTTTCGCCTGCGTATCAATTCGTCGATTGGCATCTGACCCGTACGCCGACTTAGCTCTTCATTTGATATTGTTTCGGGCCAGAAAATTCTTAAAATTCGACGAAGACATGAGTTGACGAAAACTTGCAGCTTTCTGGTAACTCCTACGGAAACTTTCCATGTACTGCTCCCATACAAAAGTACTGATAGTACCAGGGAGCGAAACAGGCCCAGCTTGGTCTTGATGCTGAGATAACTGCCCTGCCAGATTTTGGACAGCATGCCGTATGCACGTTTAGCCTGGTTGATACGACGAGCGATGTCCTGCTCCGTTCCACCATTTTCGGCAACAATGCTACCCAGGTAGACGAAGTTGTCCACCTTCTCCACAGGCTGCCCATTTATATTGATGGCAATAGGTGTCGGATTTCTTTTTCGCAACGGCGGGCTAAGAACCTTGGTCTTGTTGGTATTAATCTTTAGCCCAACCTTGCTTGCCTCCCTCTCGAGATCTAACGCCATTGCGGACAGATCCATGATTTTGTGGGAAAGTAGGCATATGTCGTCAGCGTAGTCAAGATGTTGTAGATAAGATGTCAAAGTCCATTGAATTCCTCTGTCGAGTTCGGATAGGGCTGCATGCAACACATCGCCGATCACAATGAGGAATAGGATCGGTGAAAGGATGCACCCCTGCCGAACTCCACTGCGAATCTCAAAGTCCCCCGACACCTTACCTTTATGCAGAACGCGACATTTCGCGCCGTCATAGGTTGCCTTAATAATAGCCACAAGCTTCTCAGGGATGCCTCTCCTGCGCAAGGCCGCCCATATAGAATCCCGGTTCACACTATCGAAAGCCTTTTCGAAATCGATGAAAAGCAAGTGAAGCGGAGAATCGTATTCAGCGCATTGCTCGATGATGATTCGCAAGGTGTTAATGTGATCGACACAGGAGAATCCGGATCGAAAGCCAGCCTGCTCTTCATCAATTGTGCTTTCTAAGTGGGCCTTTAGTCTTTCCAGGACGATTTTAGCTATTATCTTGGCAACGGCAGGAAGCACACAAATGCCTCTCCAATTATTACAGTCTGTGAGGCTACCCTTCTTTGGAAGTTTGATGATCAAACCTTCCTTCCACTCAGTGGGAAAGGTCTCTGTATTCCACGCTTTATCAACAAGTGGGTGCAGCAAATCGGCAGTTACGCTTGGGGCTGCTTGATAAAGTTCGGCAGGGATGCCGTCAAGTCCGGCGGCCTTTCCTCGTTTTAGTGCAATAATTGCAGTGACTATTTCCTCTTTAGTCGGGGCAGTGGACCGTATACGCACATTTTGATGGTTAGCTAAATTATCTATATGAGGGGGAACTTCACCAGAGGTTACACGGTTCAAGACCGTGGCGAAGTGTTCTTTCCACCGCCTCATTTGATCTTCTTCCAAGATAAGTAGCTTTCCATCACTATCTTTCACCGGATGTTGGCAGGAGTTACGACCACCTGTAAACTCCTTGATGACACCGTATACGGCGTTTAAGTTGTTACTTCTAGCGGCTTCTTCTGCTGAGGCTAAAAGAGAATTGGCATAAACTCTTTTATCGCGTCGCACACTACGCTGAACTTCTCGAGCTTTCTGACGGTAAAGGAGTTCGATGCTGCTTCGATTGTCGTCTGAGGCTGCAGCCAAACGAACTTTCAGCTCCTTTCTTTCAACAATCCGCTGCCATGAAGCGTCGGACATCCAGGGCTTATTCCGGCCTGGAAATATCCCTTCTCTTCGCCGATGACATTGTCCTGGGTAGCAAAGACATCGTTGCTTTGCAGGCTGCACTGAATAAGTGGTTTCAGATACTGGAGGATCATGGACTGAGGATTAGCATACCAAAGACTGAGTATCTTTGCTGTCCTTTCTCAGATCCAGAGAGACCGATACCAGATATATACGTTAAAGGAGAGCAGTTGAAGTCCTGTACAAGGTTCAAATACCTAGGCTCGATGGTCAACAAAGAAGCTAGCTGCGATGACGACATCAAACATCGCATCAGTGTCGGTTGGATGAAGTGGCGAGAAAACTCTGGAGTTTTCTGCGACAAACTCACTATCCACTACCACACAAAAATTTTCAGCTTAAAGCCAATTCAACCTCCTGTCACTTGGTTTCGTCCACACCATGGATTCACTCTTCAGGAGCTGCCTTAATTCATGAATTAAGGTAGGCTTCCCCCATGGATTAAAGCAGCTCCTGAAGAGTGAATCCATTTGAGTGTAATTTCTTTAAACCAAGAGATATACGTAGTACTCGTACATAGCGATATAATAGCAATCACTTAAGTTTAAGTTTGGGGCGACCGGTAGCGCAATGTGTTGAGGCATCAGTCTCATGTTTGACTGCCGGCGTTTCGGGTTCGAGTCCCGTCCACGACGACGTTCGTGGCCATGGATGTGCAGGAGGTGCATGCTGGCAACTGCATTCCCCGGAACCAATTTATGCCAACGAAACGTCAACTGGGCCACATGGAACAGTTGACGCGCAATTCCCCACAAGGGGTTAGGGCAATTGAGCCATCAATTGAACCTGTGGGGACTGGATTTGACCACCAAATTCTTCGCCATCATCAACAAGGGATTCTACAGTATTCTCGCACCAGTTGCCGTTACAGAGAATGCACAGTAGGCAAGATATAAAATTCAGCAAAGCCAGCGGTGCAGCTTCCTTTAACATCGATACTGGAGTTAATAACCCCACAGCATCCTTCTTAGATCCTCATTCAGTTGGGTCTCTAACCTCCCGGGCTAAGTTTGAACTTACAAATATGTTCTTGACGCGTGATGGTTTACTGCATCATTGGTTGGTGGAAGTTTGGACAAATTAAAATTGTTCTTTTTTTTTACTTTTTTGACGAAAAGTGAGTACCTTAAATTTTCTTAATAAGATTTTTAATTCACGCAATGCAAAGGGCAAATGATCTTGGAACACACGAACAAGATCATTTATAGACTTCTTTTTTCCAATCAGTCATGGAAAAAAAGAAACAAATTTTGCAGTTGCAAAATTTGTTTCATTTATGACTGAACGGAGCAGCAGTTGTGTCGCAGCCACTTATGGCATGAACAAACAAAATGTTTTCAACGAGAAATCGCCGTGTTCATATTTTGAAGAAAGTCATCTGGCGGACTATAATTTTCCAGTTAGTACACTGGGGATCGAATATTTTCTCTAAAAATATCTGCAGCAGCTCTTACAATCCGCCAACGCTCGTTCATTGGTTGGTGTTCGTGTTTTTATACCATTGGTTTGTAATTATTTTAAAGCCAGTATTTTTGAAACGTATAGTACTATTAGTGTGTTTTACCCTTTCAACAAATATGATGTCTCCAGCATATTTCGAAGCCAATATGCTGGCTGGGTCTAAGAGTTTTTAAATCAGGTCGAGAGTATCCTTTTATTTAACCCATTAACTGTTCCAATGAAAACTGGCATTGTCGAACAAGTAGTTATAAATATCCTCCATGGCTTCGTCAACATCTTCCTGAGGGTATTGGCCAGATTTTATCCAGAATAAGCCCCGTGGACTAGGTTTTTTTAGTAAGACACATGGTGTCTAGCGCCTAGTGCCACCAAGTCAGAGCCTTCCGACATTAGTGCGACACGGTCAACCATTTGTTAGCCCCACTTATCTCCTCGTTGTTCTGCCGCTCGGACAATCGTTTTATCCACGGACAGCAGCTGCACCTCATGTACAGCATCACGTCTGGACAAAGGTTACTTCCTCTGCTTTCAAAGATATCCCCCGGTTAATTCCTCGGCACAAAGAAAAGAATTTGTTTTAAAGTCGCTCGATCTGAGTGGACGATCATGGCCAGATGCTTCACTTCTACGAAGAACTGCTAAAACGAGCGTATCATTTGTTTAATTCTTCAACGAGCACTGTGGATGCTGACTTCTGCCATGTTCTCCAGAAGCGTCTGATGTGAGGGGATTTTGCCTTTAACACTCGCATTTAAAACTGACACAATTCCTCTCTTTCTTACACACGCAAATAAAACCATTTCCACCCGCCGAAACCGATATTTTACATCAAATTAATAAAATACGTATTTTGTTTCACAAAAATATCGACAATCGATTCGCACTGAATGCTCACGTGTCACTGGAAATATTATTGAAAAATAAAAGCAACCATGTACTCATAGCTTTTCTTTTCCGTAAATGCATTTTTATTGCTATCTTATAATAATCGTATGTCACGGCATTATATCTGGGTAACTGTTAAAGATAGCGAAAAGTCAAATAAACAAAAGTGTTACCAAATGTTGTCCGCTGTAAGTTTGCACTACATTTATTTTTCGAAAAAGTACTCCGGAACAAATTATGACCAACAAATTGAAAAGACTGTCAAATTCTAACGGTTTTTTCAAGATGGCAGCGCGCACACAGATGCTTCAAGGTCGGAAACTTGGAATTAATATTAGGGGACCAATCTAAACATATACACATCATATTAAAAATTTGTTCCGATCGCGACCCCCATTATTGAACCAATTGCACTGGCCTATGTACAATATATTCACAGCGACATTTTAATTGTGTCTGGGCGATGCTTGGCCCATACAATCGGTCTGGCAGCTTATAAAAAGTCTCGAAATAGTTCCCTAAGTGTCATATATAAAAATAAAGACTCAGGTCCGTTTTCTCAATGTCTGGTTAAACTGCCAGCTATCCGGGACACTAAATTTAACCTTAGTGCAAGCAACGCTCAAAATATGATAATGCAGCGCAACTAATGCAGTAGAAAGTCAGCTGATACGTACATATGTGCCACCTGAGTTGGTTTCATATCCATTTCCTTCGAATGAATATCCAGAATTCTGTTCCTTCTGACCAGTTTAATCGTCTCATTTGAATGTGCAAAATAGTAAATAGTTTCAGCTGTCAAAATCTCAGCAGCCCGTATCAGCTGTTTGGAATTATTGTCCGATAAATTCTTAATCGGAAGATGAGTGTTTATCTACAGGATAAGATTTAACTAGACATTGAGAAAACGGCAAATAAGGTTATGATTTTTTTTTGCGAGCTTCAAAGCGTCTGGCGGAAATTACCGCCAACTGGAAGTGTCTGACAGTGTTGATTATTAATTTTTAACAATATTCTGCAAAACATACGTAAAAATCAGCACACATAAGAAAAATGAGTAATGTTTTCACGTACCTTTGGCACCTGGTAACTGTAAATTGGCCGTCGGCCCAAGCTAGCAGATATACTTACGTTCAAAGTACAATACATACATATGTAATAAAACTATTCTATCCCACACTTTTTGTTACTCAGAAAATAAGCAACGTCTGGGAACCCTGGGATCTTGCTCTAATTGGTTTGTTGCAAACCACTGCATTCGCATTCGTCAGCTGGTCCATTCCAATTCATTTCTACCGTAGCTGGCGCCTCTCCGTTAGCCATCTGGCTAGCATTCCGCAAAACAGATATGCTGTGGTCACATCCACTATCGAAGTGTGAGTGTGAATTGCCGTCAGAGTACTGGGAGAAAGTAACGATAATACGACCGTTTCGTATGGATGCAATTGCTCCTATGCTGCGTGCTTGCAATTGTTTGTATGTAGAATGAATGCAGTATTGGCTCTGTGCAGAGTGGTGTGCATGGAGAGTTTGTTGTGCTTTCGCTAGCGAACAGTCGTCAGCATGACGATGTTACGCTACCAAATATGTTGTATAGATTCCACAAGAGTTATCACTCCATAGAAGTTTCGCCTCTGCCAGGAGATTTGTATGTATTGACAAATTGTATAAACATATAGTATAAGCTACGCAGTATAGATACACAAGAGAATCAATACATACAAATCTACCGCCGGAGGCGGAGTCAGCTTTCTTGTGAAGTCCGTACAATTTGTCAATACATACAAACCTCCTGGCAAAGGGGAAAGTTATATGGAGTGATAACTCTTGTAGAGTTATCAATCCTCTTTGATGCTACGTTCGTCTCTGTCCAACGTAATGCCAAAAAGGATTGATAATTCTAGAAGAGCGATCACTCCATAGAACTTTTCCCTCTGCCAGGAGATTTGTATGTATTGGCAAATTGTATAAACATAGTATAAACTACACAGTATATATACACAAGAGAATCAATACATACAAATCTACCGCCGGAGGCTAATAAGTTGTACGGAGGGAGCTTTCTTGTGAAGTGTATACAATTTGTCAACACATACAAATCTCCTGGCAGAGGGGAAAGTTCTATGGAGTGATCGCTCTTGTAGAATTATCAATCCTCTTTGGTTCTATGGAGTGATAACTGTTGTGGAATCTATACTATTGTATTTGCTTTGGCGATGTTCGCTTATGATGGGATGTTGGGATGGGATGGTTTTGATGAAGCGGTTTGAAAATATGGATGTGTGGGTCGGAGGATTGGGGGATTGGGGGAAAACCGGAGTTTTGAAAATTTGGTGAGAATTGGCCATGCTGGAGGGCTGAAAAAGGGAGATTGATTTTGTTTTTGGGAAGTCGGAAGATTCTTACGAAAAGTTTGGACGGTTTGTTCTTGTTTTTGAGTTTTTTGAAAGAATTTCGGGTTTGGGTTTAATAAACTTGTCGAAAGTAAACTTTGCAAGAAAATAGTAGCTTAGTGCGAGATTTTTGAAAAAAAAGGAAGAGACCAATTTTCGGTGATTTGTTCGGCGTAGAGAAAAGAAATATCGGACACAGAATCGTTGCATTATTTTTAATAAATACGTTCAATCATATTGAGAGTTACTAGTCAGCGGTCTTTGGGCTTGCTAATTACGAATCTGAAATTCAAATTCTAAAAAAAAAAGCAGCGGATCCAGAATGGCAACACTGTTTTCAATAAATATGTTCAATTTTGTTAAAAGTTTCTATCCGGGGGTTTTTGAGGTTGCTGATTGCGAATCTGAAATCAAAATTATATGAAAACATAAAAGAACTACGATTGGGGTAAACCCCAATCATGCAATACTCTAGATGAATTTGAACCTGGTTAAAGCCAATAAATAATTTTGGATCAATCTCGGATGCATCGTTAAGACTTTGTTGATTAAGTACAAAATTTCAGCCCGATAAATTGTATAGGTAATGAGTAAATTGGCTTAACGTATTTCATGAAATAGTGCAGTTTGTATGGGAGGGGGTAGAAGGAGGGTGAGGATTACAATAAGTTTTATAACATAGGTTACAATTATCATAAAAGTGATATATTAAAAATTTCAAAGCAATATGTTTAATAGTTTCTGAGAAAATCTGATTATTGTAAATTTTCAAAAAAGTGTCATTTTGTATGGGAGGGGGTAGAAGGGGTGGAGCGATTTAGCCCGTTCACGAACTTAGCCTTCATTTTTTGTCAAAAATAACGCGTGCAAAATTTGAACTTCATAGCTCAACGCGTTCTCGAGCTAGAGAGGTCACGGACGGACGGACGGACAGACGGACAGACGGACAGACGGACAGACGGACAGACGGACAGACGGACATCCGGTTTTGAGATATTCGAGTGATAATATGAACTTCTGTATCATTCATTTTTTTCTGCGAGCCTTATTTCTTAGCGTTACAAACTTTGTGTCAAACTTATAATACTCTCAGATTTCATCTAGAGTATAAAAAGTGTTTCCTTTCTGGATCTAAGGTTTCGTTTTTTTACAAGTTTGCCTTCAAATTCGAAATCACCGACCCCAAAAATTCACGGATATTATTTTAGGTTTCAGCAAAATTTAACGTATTTATAGAAAACAGTGTTGCCATTTTGCACTCGCAATTTTTTTTATATATAATCTTAAATTCGCAATCAGCGACCCCAAAAACCCCCAGGTAACGATAATAATAGGAGACTTTAATTGTTTTTTTTTTTGTGATTTAGCCACTGTAACGAGTACCAGTTGAGGTGCTGCCGGCCGTTTCCTTGGGTGAAATTCCATCACAAGTGAATCGGTCGAATTTATATTCGCTCTGTTTACTTGTGATGGAATTTCACACTGGGAACGATCGACGGAACGTCAACTGATACCGATTTCCACCCAGAGATGGCGCGCGCGACAGTGCGGAATTTTGCAAACGGAACACGCATGACATTGGCTGCGCCCGGAAGACGCAATCGATTCGGAGCGGTTGGACAGCTTATTGCGCTGACATATAAATTCACGATTAAAACATTCCACCGAATCGAACATATTTTTTGCAATTTGCTGAGAGTGCTTGCCAACGATCTCGCTATGTGGCAGACGCTAAAAAGGCAAAAGGCATGCTGTGCGAGCACACGACCGCTCCGCAACGGTTACGTCTTCGGAGCGGGGCCATGCAAGTGTTCCGGTTCCAGAATTCCGTTCTGCAGTGCGACTCGACGTCGGCCATTTCCAAAAGTGCCGCCGCCGTGGTCAGTCGACAGAGGAATTCTGGTGAGTAAAAAAAAAAAAAGAAAACACAAAGAAAAAGAACGAATAGTAACGTTTCCATACAGATTTTCCAAAAGTGCCGCCGCCGTGGTCAGTCGACAGAGGAATTCTGCATTTCCAAAAGTGCCGCCGCCGTGGTCAGTCGACAGAGGAATTCTGCATTTCCAAAAGTGCCGCCGCCGTGGTCAGTCGACAGAGGAATTCTGTGCCGCCGCCGTGGTCAGTCGACAGAGGAATTCTGTGCCGCCGCCGTGGTCAGTCGACAGAGGAATTCTGTGCCGCCGCCGTGGTCAGTCAACGGATGAAGTTCTGATTTTCCAAAGGTGCCGCCGCCTGGCCACAGCCCCCGTGCAGCCCAGCGAAGCACGCGCCTTCGAGCGCCCACACACCGCCCGCCTGGCCACGACCTCTTTACAGCGTGCAGCCCAGCGAAGCACGGCCCTCGCGCCTTCGAGCGCCCACACACCGCCCGCCTGGCCACGACCTCTTTACAGCGTGCAGCCCAGCGAAGCACGGCCCTCGCGCCTTCGAGCGCCCACACAACGCCCGCCCGGCCACGACCTCTTTACAGCGTGCAGCCCAGCGAAGCACGGCCCTCGCGCCTTCGAGCGCCCACACAACGCCCGCCCGGCCACGACCTCTTTACAGCGTGCAGCCCAGCGAAGCACGGCCCTCGCGCCTTCGAGCGCCCACACAACGCCCGCCCGGCCACGACATCTTGACAGCGTGCAGCCCAGCAAAGCACGGGCCCTCGCGCCCTCGAGCGACCACACAACGCCCACCTCATGCCGAATCTCCGGTGCAACAGTCCGGTCAAGGTAAAATAAAACAAAAAAAAAGAAAATAATATCGTATTGAATTAGTATTAACAAAAAAAAAGAAAATAATATCGTATTGCATTAGTATTAACCGGGATGGGGAATATTCAAACAGACTAAAACAAAACAAAAATAATCTAATGTTAAAAGAAGCATTCGGGTGGTTTCTGATTATTCGTCACGAAATCTCTTTTCTGCAGTATCGGTACTGTGGAAAGTAAATAATAGCGAGAAAATCATGATAGTAATTTGAGAAAAAAAAAGAAAAAAAAAGGGAATATTCGACATAGAAATAAGAGATAAAGAGACACGTAGAACCAAACTCGTAATTGAAAGCGTTTTTTTTTGGGAAATATTGAGTAAGGCACCCGATTCACGCAGAAGAGAAAGAAAAATTTAGCGACCGTATTCATGTGTTCCTTGCCTACGTCCTCTCACCCTCCTCCCATTTTAAGGCATGAACACGCGTTCAAGTTGAGTAGTGCAAGTTACGTACAGTTGGTAGTAAATAACTTTTTTTTGGAAACCGACAAAGTACTATACGTGTGTAGACAAATGAAAAAGAACATTTTTTTTTTGCTTTTAAGTTGTGCTTATTAATTCGGGTTTGAGCGCTGTCCTTCTTTAATTTTTAATTTAATACATATTGTAGTTAATAATCAATCAGTCTCTAGGATAGCATAAATCAGATTTTTTTTTGTCATAGATCAATAGACAAAAGGGACGTATGATTAACTAAAGAATTGTTTGGGGTTTGTTTTTTTCAATTATGTTAGCCTGAAAATGAATATTAGTCATGAAAATTAGATTTAGGATCTTCTCGAAACGGAAGAGAAATATAACCAAAATTTGTATTGAATAAACATGGATAGAAGATAGAAAGAAAACGATTCTTTGCTTCCTGATCTTCTGAGGATTGCTTCCCTCCTTATTCGTCAAGGGGTGATCGCGCAATACAAATGCGCCGCGCGGTCTATGGTTGGGAGGGTTCGGCGTGGTGTCCCTCATTCATCTGGGATATCGTCTGAGCTCACCGGCAGGGAGGATTAGCCTCGAGGGGCGGGTATATATTTTTTTTTGTCCTCTTCCCGACCAGGTATTGTAGGGCATCGCGTGTCTTCCTCTTTTTTTTTGTAACTTGCGGAGCAGGAGCGGTTTTTCTTTTGAGACCCCGCCCACATCTCACGGTAGCTGAGCTGGCCCGTGACGCGCGAACTTCGCCGTCTCCTGAGGAGGAATTAGGTACTGCGTACTCTGGCCGGTCTGAACGACCAAGCCACCTCGGCCTCCAACCCTTCGGGGAAAGTAATTTGTTACAAATGGCGCCCAACGTGGGGCCAAATAAGTTACCGTTAGGGTCGATTTAGGTCGCCCTAGGACCTCAGTTCACCTTGAGGTCCCGTGTTCGGTCCCACTGCTGGAGTTTGGCAACTTTTGAGGTTTCATCCTCACTTTGGTGCTGCACGCACACAGGGACTTTCAAACTTCGGCTATATTTTTTCTTAGCTCGTTTTTTTTCCTCTTCAATCCTTATCCCATCCTTGTAGAGTACCTATCCATGTACAGTAGAATTTCCTATCCCCACCTATCCCGCAACCGGCAGTGTCTACGTTGTGTAGTTTTTTTTTTATGCTTTTGCATAGTGAGCAACCCATTCGGCACGGAGTACTTTCGGAATTACTTGTACTGGGAGTTTACTTCCGATACATATCCAGGCTCTCCGGATGGCGTTCTCACCTTCTTGTGTAGGCACTGTCCGCCCAAGTAACTTTTTTCTTAAACAAGGCAGACTTTGCAACTTTTCATTGTTCGCCATGTCTGGCTTTGATGTTGAAGAAGATGGGAGAATTACGTTTACAGGAGTTTACTCTTGTAAAACGTCTCCACCCTTCCGATAACTGAGAACCAGGCATGAAGTGCAACGACGGGTGACAATTTCTAGCTCTTTTCGCCCCCTTAGTTTGGTTTTTTTTTTCTCTCACCCCTAAGAGGATGCTTCTTTCTGCCGGTATAGCTCAGTAATCGTGCCACGAAGGAGGGAGGAGTTCGAAGGGATTCAGGAAGCAAAGAACTACCTAAAAGCTCATAGATTATCGTATAATTTGTTTTTTTTTGTATTATAATTAATTTTTTTTGAATAATTAGTATTTTTTTCGCACTATCGTATATTGCAAGTTTTCGAAGCTATTCGTTTTTAACACAATGCCGCTTAACCACACTCCGCCGCCGTTTGGGCAGGCTAATGGAGCACTACCTCAATCAAGCCACATCATGACCCGTGCACGGTCGCAAGCTGCATTAAACCCCAACTCATTAGAGTTCCCAGCACCAAGGGCAGATTATGGGGCAACGCAGAGCGAGACCATGGAGGGTCGGCACTCCAATACAGGATGGGGTCAGTCACACCAACAACAGCCACCCCAGCTGCTGATGCCCTCTCCACACCACTTACAGGCTGTGACGACTGGGGGTCGCCACTCCACCACAGGATGGGACCCATCACATCAACAACCTCCGCCGCCACACTTAGAACAAGGAACTTTTGGAAGGACAACACCAGGTCAAACCGCCAGCTCACTGGCGCCACTTGACATGACACCACTCCCACAGGGATTTGAAGCTTCCATACAAAAGTTGGTTGAAGAAGAATGCGCAAAACGCCTCTCGGCACTCTTTCTGCGGGACGACCACGAGGTGTCGATTCCGCGAGCTGTTCCTGCGGAGCCCCGGACTCAGACGCCACGTAGGCAGTCACACACGCCTCCAGGTCAAGTCCTTAGGACCATCGTAGACTGGGGAATAAAATTTAAAGGGACGGCCGTTGACGAATTTATTATTTATTAGGAGATCTGCGACATTATGTCCGTAGGATTGAGAATTACAAGGAGCGAATGGCATCACGACGTCCTTTGCAGAATCCTCGTCAATTCTCGCGTTCGAACATAGCAGAATTGGAGGCTAATGATCCTTCATCTCATTCGCCATTTGAGACAGAGGCCGAGATAGCCGAACTGAGTCCCCATTCAATCTGTTGGAACTGCCGCAAGCCAGGGCATTCTTACGCGGACTGTTTTGATACGGTCCGCAGATTGTTCTGCTATGGATGCGGAACTCCTGGCACAATTAAGCCACAGTGTGAGCGATGTGCGCTGCCAAAAAACTCCCAGCGCCGGAGACCTCCTTACCAGGCGAGGTCAACCAAGGAGGTTCAAACGGATATGACCTCTCCCGAGATGCCGCACTAAATCGTGCTAAACACGCCAGGAATTCGCATCCAGAGCAGAGCACCCTCGGGCCTCTCTCACAGTCCGTGTCAGAATCTCCTGGTTCGCGGTCATTAAAGGACTATTTCCCACCAGACTTACCTCATACATCTAATTTAACTAGGCCCGTGAATGTGGAGGTTGCAACGCAGACCAGTCTTCTTTCCGAGTCTGTCCACTGCAATTCCCCTGGCTCTTCGATCACGCAAGCGCCTTCAGTCACGATTTTGAAGCCTTGTCCTTCCACCGCTTCTGCACCATTGTCAAATCTAGCGGTACCAACTCCGAAGCCTACTCATTACAGTTTTCGGCCACTCCACGAGCGACAAAAGGACTACTTGGCAATACGACAAAAGATATTCGAGGCGAACGAACTCCAACTGCGTCGCCCAAAACGTTCCACCTTGCGATTGCGCAAGTTCTGGAAAAAAGTCCTCGCGAACAGACGTCGTTATTGCGAAGTAGTCCTGTCAGACTGTCCTCCGAACGATCTTCGGCCATTCGCGCAGGTTACGCTCTTCGACCACACGGTAAGCGGCCTGATAGACACTGGGGCTTCGTGCAGTGTAATCGCTTCCAACTTTGCTGAGACCTTTTTGCGGGAAAGCCGATATCCATGGGAGAGATTCCGGTTCGGGGTGACTACCGCTATATATTTTTTTTTGTCCTCTTCCCGACCAGGTATTGTAGGGCATCGCGTGTCTTCCTCTTTTTTTTTGTAACTTGCGGAGCAGGAGCGGTTTTTCTTTTGAGACCCCGCCCACATCTCACGGTAGCTGAGCTGGCCCGTGACGCGCGAACTTCGCCGTCTCCTGAGGAGGAATTAGGTACTGCGTACTCTGGCCGGTCTGAACGACCAAGCCACCTCGGCCTCCAACCCTTCGGGGAAAGTAATTTGTTACAAATGGCGCCCAACGTGGGGCCAAATAAGTTACCGTTAGGGTCGATTTAGGTCGCCCTAGGACCTCAGTTCACCTTGAGGTCCCGTGTTCGGTCCCACTGCTGGAGTTTGGCAACTTTTGAGGTTTCATCCTCACTTTGGTGCTGCACGCACACAGGGACTTTCAAACTTCGGCTATATTTTTTCTTAGCTCGTTTTTTTTCCTCTTCAATCCTTATCCCATCCTTGTAGAGTACCTATCCATGTACAGTAGAATTTCCTATCCCCACCTATCCCGCAACCGGCAGTGTCTACGTTGTGTAGTTTTTTTTTTATGCTTTTGCATAGTGAGCAACCCATTCGGCACGGAGTACTTTCGGAATTACTTGTACTGGGAGTTTACTTCCGATACATATCCAGGCTCTCCGGATGGCGTTCTCACCTTCTTGTGTAGGCACTGTCCGCCCAAGTAACTTTTTTCTTAAACAAGGCAGACTTTGCAACTTTTCATTGTTCGCCATGTCTGGCTTTGATGTTGAAGAAGATGGGAGAATTACGTTTACAGGAGTTTACTCTTGTAAAACGTCTCCACCCTTCCGATAACTGAGAACCAGGCATGAAGTGCAACGACGGGTGACAATTTCTAGCTCTTTTCGCCCCCTTAGTTTGGTTTTTTTTTTCTCTCACCCCTAAGAGGATGCTTCTTTCTGCCGGTATAGCTCAGTAATCGTGCCACGAAGGAGGGAGGAGTTCGAAGGGATTCAGGAAGCAAAGAACTACCTAAAAGCTCATAGATTATCGTATAATTTGTTTTTTTTTGTATTATAATTAATTTTTTTTGAATAATTAGTATTTTTTTCGCACTATCGTATATTGCAAGTTTTCGAAGCTATTCGTTTTTAACACAATGCCGCTTAACCACACTCCGCCGCCGTTTGGGCAGGCTAATGGAGCACTACCTCAATCAAGCCACATCATGACCCGTGCACGGTCGCAAGCTGCATTAAACCCCAACTCATTAGAGTTCCCAGCACCAAGGGCAGATTATGGGGCAACGCAGAGCGAGACCATGGAGGGTCGGCACTCCAATACAGGATGGGGTCAGTCACACCAACAACAGCCACCCCAGCTGCTGATGCCCTCTCCACACCACTTACAGGCTGTGACGACTGGGGGTCGCCACTCCACCACAGGATGGGACCCATCACATCAACAACCTCCGCCGCCACACTTAGAACAAGGAACTTTTGGAAGGACAACACCAGGTCAAACCGCCAGCTCACTGGCGCCACTTGACATGACACCACTCCCACAGGGATTTGAAGCTTCCATACAAAAGTTGGTTGAAGAAGAATGCGCAAAACGCCTCTCGGCACTCTTTCTGCGGGACGACCACGAGGTGTCGATTCCGCGAGCTGTTCCTGCGGAGCCCCGGACTCAGACGCCACGTAGGCAGTCACACACGCCTCCAGGTCAAGTCCTTAGGACCATCGTAGACTGGGGAATAAAATTTAAAGGGACGGCCGTTGACGAATTTATTATTTATTAGGAGATCTGCGACATTATGTCCGTAGGATTGAGAATTACAAGGAGCGAATGGCATCACGACGTCCTTTGCAGAATCCTCGTCAATTCTCGCGTTCGAACATAGCAGAATTGGAGGCTAATGATCCTTCATCTCATTCGCCATTTGAGACAGAGGCCGAGATAGCCGAACTGAGTCCCCATTCAATCTGTTGGAACTGCCGCAAGCCAGGGCATTCTTACGCGGACTGTTTTGATACGGTCCGCAGATTGTTCTGCTATGGATGCGGAACTCCTGGCACAATTAAGCCACAGTGTGAGCGATGTGCGCTGCCAAAAAACTCCCAGCGCCGGAGACCTCCTTACCAGGCGAGGTCAACCAAGGAGGTTCAAACGGATATGACCTCTCCCGAGATGCCGCACTAAATCGTGCTAAACACGCCAGGAATTCGCATCCAGAGCAGAGCACCCTCGGGCCTCTCTCACAGTCCGTGTCAGAATCTCCTGGTTCGCGGTCATTAAAGGACTATTTCCCACCAGACTTACCTCATACATCTAATTTAACTAGGCCCGTGAATGTGGAGGTTGCAACGCAGACCAGTCTTCTTTCCGAGTCTGTCCACTGCAATTCCCCTGGCTCTTCGATCACGCAAGCGCCTTCAGTCACGATTTTGAAGCCTTGTCCTTCCACCGCTTCTGCACCATTGTCAAATCTAGCGGTACCAACTCCGAAGCCTACTCATTACAGTTTTCGGCCACTCCACGAGCGACAAAAGGACTACTTGGCAATACGACAAAAGATATTCGAGGCGAACGAACTCCAACTGCGTCGCCCAAAACGTTCCACCTTGCGATTGCGCAAGTTCTGGAAAAAAGTCCTCGCGAACAGACGTCGTTATTGCGAAGTAGTCCTGTCAGACTGTCCTCCGAACGATCTTCGGCCATTCGCGCAGGTTACGCTCTTCGACCACACGGTAAGCGGCCTGATAGACACTGGGGCTTCGTGCAGTGTAATCGCTTCCAACTTTGCTGAGACCTTTTTGCGGGAAAGCCGATATCCATGGGAGAGATTCCGGTTCGGGGTGACTACCGCTGATGGTACCTGCCATACAGCCATCGGGAAAGTGTCTGCTAGAGTCATATTTAGGGGGAACACACGCACCATCGAATTCTTAATCATCCCCAGCCTCAGCCAGAATCTCTACTTGGGTATCGACTTTGTTCGCAGCTTTGGTCTTGCTTCAGACTTGTTCGAACCTACTCTCCACGCAGCAGAACTATCGTTAACCGAACCTGCGAAAGCGGTCAACCAACACCAGTTGACAGCGACCCAACAAGCGAAACTCAATACAGCCATTTCGTTGTTCCCGTCTTTCTCTGTAGAGGGCTTAGGGCGTACAACGCTCATCTCACACGCCATCGACGTCGGTACCAACAAGCCGATAAAGCAGAGACACTTTCCTGTCTCTCCCGCCGTCGAGAAGCTCCTCTACAAAGAAATAGATAGAATGCTCGAACTGGGTGTCATTGAGGAGTCGCAGAGCTCGTGGTCATCACCAGTCACCCTGGTGGTCAAACCAAACAAGGTTCGTATGTGCCTGGATGCACGTAAGGTCAACGAGGTGACCTTGAAGGATGCTTATCCTTTGCCGCTCATCGATGGGATTTTGAGCCGCCTCCCCAAGGCTGAGTTCATCACGAGCTTAGACTTGAAGGATGCGTTCTGGCAAATTCCTCTCGATGAAGCGTCAAAGGATAAGACAGCCTTCACCGTCCCTGGCAGGCCGTTGTATCAGTTTGTGACCATGCCTTTTGGTCTGTGCAATGCACCACAAACGATGCAACGCCTGATGGACCGCGTAATTCCGGCGCACTTACGTGATCGGGTGTTTGTATACCTGGATGACTTGTTGCTGGTCACGAGCTCTTTCGAAGAGCACTTGTTGTTGCTTCATGAGGTCGCTCTATGCATTCGTAAGGCAGGGCTGACAATTAACATCGAGAAGAGTAAGTTTATGATGACACAAGTTCATTATTTGGGGCACATAATCGGTCATGGCACCATCATGACCGATCCCAGCAAGGTTGAAGCGATTGTTGATTTCCCGCGTCCATCAACTGCGAAACAACTCCGCCGCTTTTTGGGGATGTGTGGGTGGTACCATAGATTTGTACCCAACTACGCTTCCGTTTCCACCCCGCTGACAGACATGCTACGGAAAGGCCGTGGTTTCGTCTGGACTGAGGAAGGCCTCTTGGCATTTCAGGCATTGAAGGATTGCCTTACCCGGGCCCCTGTGTTGCACAGCCCCAACTTCTCGCGACCGTTTGCCATCCAATGTGACGCAAGTCAACATGGCATCGGCGCAGTGCTAACACAGACAACCGATACCGGTGCCGAAGTGCCCATTGCCTACATGTCCAAGAAGCTGAATTCAGCCCAGCGAAACTATACGGTGACCGAGCAGGAATGCCTAGCGGCGGTGACAGCGGTTAAGAAGTTTAGAGCCTACGTGGAAGGGCAAGAATTTACCATCATTACGGACCATGCCTCCCTTAAGTGGCTGATGAGCCAGTCGGACTTGCATGGACGATTGGCTCGATGGGCCTTAAAACTGCAGGGCTTCCGATTTCACATCCTTCATCGGAAGGGCAGCCAGCATGTGGTACCAGACACTCTATCTCGGGTCTACTGTGTAGAATCCCTGTCGGTACAAGATCCTTTTGGGAGTTCAGTCGAGATCGATCTGAATTCTCCATACTTCCGCGCATCCGAATACAGGGACTTGGTGGATCGAGTCGACAAAAACCAACACCTAATGCCCGATCTAAAAACGCTCAATGGATTCGTGTACAGACGTAGTGAGTACGCGAGCGGTGACGACGCACAGGAGCAGCAGGCTTGGAAGTTATGTGTTCCGGCCGAGCTTTCGACTGACTTGATTAAGCGCGCCCATGAACATCCGCTTTGCGCGCACGGAGGAGTCGCTAAAACACTCCACCGTCTTAGGATCTTATTCTTTTGGCCTAAGATGACTAAACAAGTCAGCGACTATGTTACTTCCTGCGAGATATGCAAGCAGTCGAAAGCTCCTAACCAATGCCTCCGACCGCCTATCGAAAATCGCTTTGTCTCCGATCGCGTTTTCCAACGGCTGTACATGGATCTATTGGGACCGTTTCCGAGATCCAAGACAGGCAATATAGGAGCCATCGTGCTCGTCGACCACCTGTCGAAGTTTACTTTTGTGGAGCCAATTCGGAAGTTTACCGCAGAGGTTCTGACCAGTTGGCTCGAGGATAGAGTGTTCCTCGTATTTGGAGTTCCAGAGTCGGTGATGACTGACAACGGACAACAATTTAAGGCGAACGTCTTCAATTCGATGTTGGAACGATACGGGGTGCAGCATTTATATACAGCCGTATATTCGCCCCAGGCTAACGCCTCCGAGCGAGTCAACCGTTCCATCGTGGCCGCCATAAGAGCGTACGTACATCCATCTCAGCGGGACTGGGACAAATGTATTCCCCATATAAATTCCGCACTCCGATCGTCCCACCACACATCGATTAAAGCGTCGCCTTACTTTGTTGTCTTTGGCCAACACATGGTCACTCACGGGAGCACTTACGCCCTCCTCCGGAACCTCCACCTCCTCGGAGACGACCACACTCCCTTGAACCCTAGCGACAAACTGGCGCTTATCCGGCAGCAGGTACAACAGAACCTGCATGTCGCCTACAGTAAGCATGCCAGCCACTACAATCTACGCTCTCGACAAATTGAATTCCAGCCTGGAGATGAAGTGTTCAGGCGGAACTTTGCTCAAAGCAATGCCGCCGCCCACTACAACTCCAAGCTAGACTTCAAATTTGTCAAGAGCCGGATCGTCAAGAAGGTTGGCAACAGTCGTTACTTGCTGTCGGACCTACAAGGTAAGACAATTGGCATCTTCCACGCCAAGGATCTGCGTCGCTAACCAAAGTTACTGTAGGCAGAACTCACAACAACGAGTGCCCTCCAGCAGAACATGTGGGGGGTTTTGTCGGACGTCCGTGCAGTATACGGGGCACTGCACCACCATCCGCATATACCCAGATCTCTTTTCCGTGCATACAGGAAAAGATATCTGCCCTGTAACGAGTACCAGTTGAGGTGCTGCCGGCCGTTTCCTTGGGTGAAATTCCATCACAAGTGAATCGGTCGAATTTATATTCGCTCTGTTTACTTGTGATGGAATTTCACACTGGGAACGATCGACGGAACGTCAACTGATACCGATTTCCACCCAGAGATGGCGCGCGCGACAGTGCGGAATTTTGCAAACGGAACACGCATGACATTGGCTGCGCCCGGAAGACGCAATCGATTCGGAGCGGTTGGACAGCTTATTGCGCTGACATATAAATTCACGATTAAAACATTCCACCGAATCGAACATATTTTTTGCAATTTGCTGAGAGTGCTTGCCAACGATCTCGCTATGTGGCAGACGCTAAAAAGGCAAAAGGCATGCTGTGCGAGCACACGACCGCTCCGCAACGGTTACGTCTTCGGAGCGGGGCCATGCAAGTGTTCCGGTTCCAGAATTCCGTTCTGCAGTGCGACTCGACGTCGGCCATTTCCAAAAGTGCCGCCGCCGTGGTCAGTCGACAGAGGAATTCTGGTGAGTAAAAAAAAAAAAAGAAAACACAAAGAAAAAGAACGAATAGTAACGTTTCCATACAGATTTTCCAAAAGTGCCGCCGCCGTGGTCAGTCGACAGAGGAATTCTGCATTTCCAAAAGTGCCGCCGCCGTGGTCAGTCGACAGAGGAATTCTGTGCCGCCGCCGTGGTCAGTCGACAGAGGAATTCTGTGCCGCCGCCGTGGTCAGTCGACAGAGGAATTCTGTGCCGCCGCCGTGGTCAGTCAACGGATGAAGTTCTGATTTTCCAAAGGTGCCGCCGCCTGGCCACAGCCCCCGTGCAGCCCAGCGAAGCACGCGCCTTCGAGCGCCCACACACCGCCCGCCTGGCCACGACCTCTTTACAGCGTGCAGCCCAGCGAAGCACGGCCCTCGCGCCTTCGAGCGCCCACACACCGCCCGCCTGGCCACGACCTCTTTACAGCGTGCAGCCCAGCGAAGCACGGCCCTCGCGCCTTCGAGCGCCCACACAACGCCCGCCCGGCCACGACCTCTTTACAGCGTGCAGCCCAGCGAAGCACGGCCCTCGCGCCTTCGAGCGCCCACACAACGCCCGCCCGGCCACGACCTCTTTACAGCGTGCAGCCCAGCGAAGCACGGCCCTCGCGCCTTCGAGCGCCCACACAACGCCCGCCCGGCCACGACATCTTGACAGCGTGCAGCCCAGCAAAGCACGGGCCCTCGCGCCCTCGAGCGACCACACAACGCCCACCTCATGCCGAATCTCCGGTGCAACAGTCCGGTCAAGGTAAAATAAAACAAAAAAAAGAAAATAATATCGTATTGAATTAGTATTAACAAAAAAAAAGAAAATAATATCGTATTGCATTAGTATTAACCGGGATGGGGAATATTCAAACAGACTAAAACAAAACAAAAATAATCTAATGTTAAAAGAAGCATTCGGGTGGTTTCTGATTATTCGTCACGAAATCTCTTTTCTGCAGTATCGGTACTGTGGAAAGTAAATAATAGCGAGAAAATCATGATAGTAATTTGAGAAAAAAAAAGAAAAAAAAAGGGAATATTCGACATAGAAATAAGAGATAAAGAGACACGTAGAACCAAACTCGTAATTGAAAGCGTTTTTTTTTGGGAAATATTGAGTAAGGCACCCGATTCACGCAGAAGAGAAAGAAAAATTTAGCGACCGTATTCATGTGTTCCTTGCCTACGTCCTCTCACCCTCCTCCCATTTTAAGGCATGAACACGCGTTCAAGTTGAGTAGTGCAAGTTACGTACAGTTGGTAGTAAATAACTTTTTTTTGGAAACCGACAAAGTACTATACGTGTGTAGACAAATGAAAAAGAACATTTTTTTTTTGCTTTTAAGTTGTGCTTATTAATTCGGGTTTGAGCGCTGTCCTTCTTTAATTTTTAATTTAATACATATTGTAGTTAATAATCAATCAGTCTCTAGGATAGCATAAATCAGATTTTTTTTTGTCATAGATCAATAGACAAAAGGGACGTATGATTAACTAAAGAATTGTTTGGGGTTTGTTTTTTTCAATTATGTTAGCCTGAAAATGAATATTAGTCATGAAAATTAGATTTAGGATCTTCTCGAAACGGAAGAGAAATATAACCAAAATTTGTATTGAATAAACATGGATAGAAGATAGAAAGAAAACGATTCTTTGCTTCCTGATCTTCTGAGGATTGCTTCCCTCCTTATTCGTCAAGGGGTGATCGCGCAATACAAATGCGCCGCGCGGTCTATGGTTGGGAGGGTTCGGCGTGGTGTCCCTCATTCATCTGGGATATCGTCTGAGCTCACCGGCAGGGAGGATTAGCCTCGAGGGGCGGGTATATATTTTTTTTTGTCCTCTTCCCGACCAGGTATTGTAGGGCATCGCGTGTCTTCCTCTTTTTTTTTGTAACTTGCGGAGCAGGAGCGGTTTTTCTTTTGAGACCCCGCCCACATCTCACGGTAGCTGAGCTGGCCCGTGACGCGCGAACTTCGCCGTCTCCTGAGGAGGAATTAGGTACTGCGTACTCTGGCCGGTCTGAACGACCAAGCCACCTCGGCCTCCAACCCTTCGGGGAAAGTAATTTGTTACACCACACTGGGCACGGAAGAGTGAACCACTAAAGTCCTTTTAAAATTCTTAAGGGCAGTTGTGAGCAGCTAGATTTTTAATATGTTTAAGGTAATAAACTAAAGAACTCGGGTTGAATCAGAGTGGAGAACCCCGTGGAACTTTTTTTAAAAGCCTTTCTAAAAATTGAATTCACTTAAAATAACCTAATTTATTTAGGGTATGTACATGCATATATCGTTTTAACCACTTATTGGTGACATGACTGCTTATTAAAAAAAAAAGACATATAATACACATCACGAGGAAAATTTTACATTTTGGAGGATGTAAATCCAATGATTTTTACAGATAATACACCAGTTCAAAGTTTTACGACTCTTTTAAAATTTTCTTCCGGTGCGAACGAGGGTCAGCTTCGAACTAGTGTACAAACGACATGGAAACTTATATTGACTAACTGGTTTGGGAACTGAAATCAAAAACCCCATTCAGGAAAAACAAAAATAAAAAATACAAAATAAAAAGGTTAACTTTTTGACTTTTGGTCAGCTTTTTGGGATTTTTGCCACTGTGCAGTGTATGACAGGCTGCTGAAGACCGCCTTAAGAGGCGCCGACTTGGTCCGGTCCCTGCTTCCGCGCTTCCCTAGCTAGTTCATCCGCCCAGCAGTTACCATCAAAGCCACTATGGGCCGGAATCCAGCATAGAGAGATGTTGAATAATTCCCCCAACTCCAGGAGGGAGGTTCGACAATCAGCAGCTATTTTCGAGTGTGATAACAGACTCAAGGGATCTGATCGCCGATTTGCTATCAGTGAAGATAGTAATATGCCTAGCAGCTGTGACGTTTTTCCCTAGCGCTCAGATGCTACACCCAAATGGGAACTAATGACCCGAGATGTTAGTAATTGATCTATGAGCTTACAGGGCGATGCCTCTACACCGAGACTAGAGGGAGAATCGATTATAACCGAAGGTGCGACATGATTGAAAGCGCCCTTGATGTCCAAGATGGCGACCAAAGTGTACTCCTTAGATTCAAGAGACCTCCCAATGCAGCCCACCAGAGAGTGCAAGGCAACACCAACTGACCTGACCATCTAGGAAGCATGCTGCGATGAAGATAGAAGGCGTACTGGAATAGTTGCACGCAGGTGAATATCAATCAGTCGCTCCAAAACTTTGAGCAAAGTTGACGATAGGCTAATTGGTGGTTATTTGTATGAGGCGCAGTATCTAAAATAAATAACTGGCGCAACAGTCCAATTTTAACCACGGCCTTGAGATGAGTTAGCATCATCTCATTTTCTAGATCGTGACGGTCTTGTGCAGAGGTGAGTGATCAGCAACACGCTCAACCGAGTTATTTACCCCATAAATGGGTACTCCCTTAACAGCTGAGTGGGCTCATAGTCCGACACGTAAATCCCATTTTTATCGAAAATTACCGCATTCAGTAGATATCGAACCGGGGCCCAGTGCGTAGAAGGCGAACGTGCTAGCCGTTGCGCTATCCGGACTACCGCAGTATCTATGTAATATTTAGGCCCGTTTTCTCAATGTCTGATTAAACTCTTTGTTAACTAACAGGGACACAAATTAAACGAAACTATAAACAGCCCGATGAGCATTTTCGTTTTCTCATACGTCTCATTCAAATTACCACGCCATAAAGTGTGGAACTTATCTCAGACCACAATTTTGGCAAAATCAGCTGATTTTCTTGGCGGGATTCTACCGTCCACGAATATATTTGGTGTTAGGACGGTTTCTCAACATATTCATTCGCAGCTTAGTTTGTTTCAAATTCTCTTCTATCGAATGAATTTCCAGGAACTCTGTCCTTTATGGCCACTTTCATTGTTTTCATTTGAATTTGCAAAAGTGAACAGTTCTAGCTTTCAAAATCTCAACATCCGGTATCAGGTGTTGGGTTTTTGTTTAGGATAAATTTTTAACTGCAAACCAGGAGCTGGGCTTTGTTTTGGATAAGAGATTAATCAAAGGCAAGGGGACGGTTAGCGTTTATCCAATTAATAGCGCTAAACAGATATTGAGAAAATCAAATTGTGCTAAATGGCAGTTTATTCTTAAGAAAAATTTTAATCGGACATTGAGCAACCGGCCCTTAATCTTTGCTCGGCCGCCCCAAAACACATTAATGACACGTACAAACATTATAAACTTACATATTATTCCACACGAGTATAGAACAAATTCTTAGAGCTACTTGACAGAGTACTCATAAATTAAATGAAAACGCTCAGTTTGGCTATCATGGAATGAAAATTAGATAAGGACACTTCTCAAACAACTTCTACAGTAAAGTACTACTCCTTTCGCTGAGAAATCTCTGGTAAAAGTTGGTTGTCCGTTGTTTGGTTTGTCTGGAGCATGGGATAAACATAGTGTCAGTTATAAATATGCAGACATCCACGCCCCGCTGAGCTCAAGATTCAATAACAAGCAGAAGCACCATATCTCCCGTTGAAACCAGAGAGGATTAACAATGATACCTAAAGGTACGTATATGTTAATATACAAATACATATGTACATACATATGTGCCATACCAGCAGACTTCCAGACTCGCGGTGAGTGAATGCTGCAACCAAGACCAAGCAGTATCGCTTATATGTATCTGCATTCTACGTCTCTTCCTCAGTTTGACTTCTAATTTGTGTGTTGCTATGCATGCATGAATGTGACAGGATACAAACTTAAAGTTTCTCTTGCTTATGTTTTGCCATTCGAGCACTTAGCCACAACCTGATATGATTTTACATAATAATGGAGGAAACACAGAATTGACGAATGTGCGGTTGATGTAGCCTAGGAAGAAAAGTATTGGCATTCACACCACCAACCAAAAGATGCTTAACATTTTGAAGGAAGTTTTTTTCACATCCTGTTTCTTCATTCTATTTGCTACACATGCATGTGCTCCCAATAACGTTCATGTTATTCCACAACTGAAAAGTGAGATCAAAGGCCACATGAAAACGTTTATTATGCATGGTACGAAATAATGAGGTAACCTAGATTCACTAGAATCCAGTGGCGGATCTAGAATTCGAATTCGAAAGGGGCCCGACTTTCTTACCATGAGAGCTAAGGGTGTGTCCACATTAATTGAACTTTCAGTCTTCTAGTTTCATGCGTCTATTGAAAGCACGGAAACATTCCTTATTGGATAGAAGCATGCGATGATGAAAGTACAAAATCATGATGGGGTGCTATGCTTACCACAGTACACATGGATTGCAATAGGGTTCGTTCTGTTACCATCAGGGACTTATCAACCGATAATCACAGTCAATGAACTAGACAGAACCTCCTGTAAAATGATGGAATTTCCCATCGTCAACATAAGCTTAGCCATCCAGCCCAGTGAAGAAGTGGGATTTAAGAAATGTCGTTTTTTTTGCCAGAGCAGGATGGGTGCAGAGAAGATAAAAAAAAACATCGCCCCCTTATACTCGTCACAGCATCTTCTACAGTAGTTATTACATTGGATACGAATATCTGGGTTGTTAGTAGTAGTAGAATAGCAGTGTGTCCTCAGCCTTAACCAACCTATTAACCAGTGCCAAAAAGTCGAAAGAGTGTATTTTCGGCCGTCTGTTCACCAAAAATTTCAAAAAGTGGCAGGTTAAACAGCATTATCCAAGCAAAAGAAGTATGTAGTTGTCCTAAGAGCACCACTAAAAGCAACGCAGGCCAATTTTTCCAGCTTTCACGGTTAGTTTCTGTAGCAATCGACCAAAAGCATCTACATATCAGCCTAATCAGCAAAAACGGAGCTCGTCCCATATAGCACAGAGACTGGAAGTAATCTTATACAGGGTTATTGGTTAAGTCGACCTATTCCTTGTAACACGTTATAATAGTTTCAAAATGCAACAAAATGAGGCCATAAATGTTAGACCGATTTTCAATGGTCACTGAGATATTTGAATTTTTAGATTTTTTTGAAATAACCTTGAATTTTGCCATTTAAAGTAAAGATAAAAAAAACTACTAAGGTAATGGGTTAAAACTTATTTTTGAATTTCAGTCAACACTATAGCTGACATTTCTTAATCATTTAAAATTTTAAAAACCCATCACAATTCGAAATTTTTAATTTTAAATAAAAAAAAAATTTCTTAAATTTTTTTTAAGTTGATTTTTAATGTAGTATTACTAAAAAAATTATATGGTACGGAGTCTGCAGACTACTGAAAAAACATACTCGTATTGTCAGCTTTCCAAAAAGGTGTCAATGTCAATATAAATATTTCAAATGATTGAAAAAACTAGCTGCAACTTGTTCGGGGACCATCATTTCGCTTGATAAAAAATGTAACAGAAGCTATGGTATTATCAGAATTCTTATAAAAAAACGCATCATATGATGTAAGCAGATATGAACGGGACGAGTGATTTCTCGTAAGAACTAGCGGTACGTATGTGCTCTTCGTTTCTTCTCTATATTTCTGGAGTGTTAACTATCCTAACAAGTGGATCGGAAGAGGTGGACCCATACCGTGGCCAGCTAGATCGCCAGACCTGACCCCAATGGATTTTTATGTGTGGGGACACATGAAGAGTTTGGTGTACAACGAGCCCAATCCAATAACATCTGTTGATATTTTGAGGCAGAAAATAATCGATGCGGCAACTGAAATGAGAAGAGGCTTAACAACTAGTGTAGTGAAAAGTGGCTTAAGGCACAGAATGAGAGTATGTGTGCGAAACAGAGGCGAACATGTGGAACATACATTGTAATAAAGTAATAAATTTAGTAATAAACGTTATTTTGTACCTATTTGTATTGTTTTAGTCTATTTTCTAAAAAAGTGAAAATTTGACACTTACGTACCGCTAGTTTTTACGAGAAATCACTCGTCTCGTTCATATCTGCTTATATCATATGATGCGTTTTTTTATAAGAATTCTGATAATACCATAGCTTCAGTTACATTTTTTATCAAGCGAAATGATGGTCCCCGAACAAGTTGCAGCTAGTTTTTTCAATCATTTGAAATATTTATATTGACATTGACACCTTTTTATAAAGCTGACAATACGAGTATATTTTTTCAGTGGTCTGCAGACTCCGTGCCATATAATTTTTTTTAGTAATACTACATTAAAAATCAACTTAAAAAAAAAATTAAGAAAAATTTTTTTTATTTAAAATTAAAAATTTCGAATTGTGATGGGTTTTTAAAATTTTAAATGATTAAAAAATGTCAGCTATAGTGTTGACTGAAATTCAAAAATAAGTTTTAACCCATTACCTTAGTAGTTTTTTTTTTTATCTTTACTTTAAATGGCAAAATTCTAGGTTATTTCAAAAAAATCTAAAAATTCAAATATCTCAGTGACCATTGAAAATCGGCCTAACATTTATGGCCTCATTTTGATGCATTTTGACCCTATTATAACGTGTTACAAGGAATAGGTTGACTTAACCAATAACCCTGTATATCGGAAGAGAGCAAACACGTTTTGTTCGGAATAACCTTTACCCCTGATAACCTTGTCAGCCCAAATATTTTGTAGTGCTGGGGCATTCTGCAATATCTCACTAAGAACACCAGACAATTTACTAGTTAAGGTAATACCAATACCATTCACACACACACTGCAGCCCGACACTAGGTTTCAAAACAGTGTACAACTAAGTTCCAGAGAAAGGTATGGAGCACTCCACCTTGCGGGTTATCCTTGCTCACAAGTGTTCGTTTGGATGATGCTTACGACAAGTGTGCCAACAACGGCATAATGAGCAGACCTGTTCCTAATAACGGGATCCCGGTTGGGTACCGTTTTTTTCAGTAGCGGTACCAAAAACCAAGAGTACCGGTATCCCGGTTTTTTAGTAGCGGTTTTGAGTACCGGTATGCCGGGATTTGATGGATCTCGGTATTCAGTACCGGTACTGAAAAAACGGCTCCTGGTTTGAAATACCGGTACTGAAAAAACCGGTACTAGTACCGGTACTGAACGAATACCTGTGAGTACCGGGATACCGCTTGTGGTACCGGTACTTGAAAATATCAAGTACAGGTACTGAAATCTCAGTACCGAACAGGCCTAAATGAGCTTCATTACAAAATCAAAAATTAAGGTCTATCCCAAAGAAATCCACTCTTGTCGACTATCTTTTGAAAATGCTGTTAATTTTATAAATCATTTTCGAGTGTTTACTGGAATTTTTGAAAACCATTTATTTACCCTCCATTTTGGAGTGGGACCAGGCCCCATGGCCCCCTTCTGGATCCGCCACTGTTAGAGTCACTATACTTTTTATTACGTCAGCCACTGCGTATGCCTTCGCATTCATTATGCGCTACTGACTGAAGTGGGTGTACTCAAATGGATAGCAGCGTTCCAATTAGTGCAGTTTCTCAGTTCAGACAAAAATATGCAACACCTTTAAAGGAGTCTTCGGAGGTATAGATCATCATCATCATCGTGGCGCGACAGCCCGATGTCGGGCCTTGGCTACCTGGAGGAGGTATAGATAGATGCATAAATGAATTATACGAGTATTCCCTATTGAATAATCGTGAAGAGCTCTATCTTTGGTATGTATGGCTAAAAAGAGCGATATTATACTGCCTTTCAAAAATGAAATCTAACAATTGGAAATCAAAAGTACTTTCTTTACAAAGTGTCCCGCATTACCCCAATTTTCATGTTTTTTGTCAATACCTCTTGAACAACTTGTCTATAATTTTTAAATTAATGGGCAAGAGGATTTTCAATTAATAGATTGATTTAGAAATAGTAGCTCGCCCGTTCGTCCTTCGTAATTACACAATTAGCAGAGTAAATATTGAAAAAATTCATAGATAATCCAGCTGAAAATTTCGGACCTCAATAAGTTACGAATAACCATAAATAACAATGACAGTGTCTCATCACTAAGTCTAACCCAGATATTTTTTTACGCGGTCGGTAGCCATGAGTTTTCGGTCGCCTTTCTGCGATTCTACATCTAAATAAACATAGGTTCAATCCTCAGCGCGTCAATAAAAGCTACCTGTGGGTACTACTAGAACTCCCACAGCGTTCCGAGCTTGTCAGTAAAAGACGGCTCGGATAGGAGGTGCGTGCTTGCAACTGCACCATTTGAAAAATATGCTATCGAAACGTCGACCAGGCAGCGATGTTGATGCGCCCATGCACCTGGAGAAGCCTAGATAATTAACAACAACAACCCAAATCTAAGTTAAGCATTAGGTCGTTCTATGAAAACATCTTAGCGTCCCGGCACCCACCAGGCATGTGGATACTCAAATCAGCAATTTTTTCTACACTATGGCGAGATGAACCAAATAAATAGTAATTTGTTAAGAATAATGTCACAGCCTTTTCCAGCTCGTCATAGAAGGCAACGAAACAGGACAGAATATGTTTGCCAGCAACTTACGCCATACAAGATTTTTTACTACGCTAACTATTCGTTAACACTATTGAGCTATTTGGATTAAAAACCTATGCTATTATATAGCTGTAACTTGTAAACCGTTTGATGGATTTAGCTGAAATTAGATAAAAACTCATACTAATGCAAAACAAGTTTTTTTACGGGCGACAGCCATCGTCACCATGCAACGTGCATGGCACTTAGCATGCCGTCGCCCTTCTCTGTCTAGAGTGGGACTACACGCTTCATATTTTTGTTAAGAATAATTAACTCTCCGCCGGTTTCGACCGCCGGTGCGAAGCGCGTCTCATCAGACGCCTCTGCTTCGCGCATCGCACCAGTGGGATAGGCGTGACCGGGAACGACCAAGTCAGAAGTTGGATTGCCTTATATAGGCCGACCAACACGACATGGGCGCGAATTCCTTCCGAATGCAAATAACAACGTGCTACTTGCCGATATGGAATTCCACCAACTGTTCTGGCTTATCGCCAGTGACTTGTTGGCAAAACAAGTTTTTTGTCGTGCGAGAGATCAATTTGACAAATTTCACTCTGGTAGCTTCTTTCGTTGTACAAGTATATTGCATACAGCTGTAACTTTTTTTGTAACTTTTCATCGTAATTGGATGGATATTGCTGAATTCCAATAGCCTATATTTTGTTAATTGACTTAACGCCTCCAGGGGCATGGGCTTGTCAACATCTCTTGCATTACCACGCACTGTCGATTTGAATTATAAAATGAATGGATTGAATTATAAAATTACATTATAATTTGGACTTCAAATAAAAAACTGCGGCCAATATTAGAGGACCAGGATGGAATTCGATACGTCACCTCGAATGGCAGGCGTCGAGATCCTGTTGAATAGGGAGGCACACCCATCTCTAATTGACTGGAAGCCCATCTCCGATCGTATCATCACAGTCTGATTCAAATCCAGGGTTACAAATATCACAATAATTCGATGCTACGCCCCAACTGAACCAGCGGATCAATCAGCTAAGGACGCCTGTAATGAACCACCTGTAACGAACCATATTATGGCCTGGTAGTGCTGCTCCCACCGGCAGATCGAAGCAGCACCTGATGAGTAGTGATCTGTTGGTGGTACGAAACCAGATGCCGACCGCGTGTGTTACATGCATTTCATGTTTTAGTCTTCACGTAGGTACAAAACTTGATAGGAATAACACCATATATTGTATGCAATACACCTTTGTAAACATGATATGCCGATCATGTGAAATTATCGACCTACTAACTAAATTGCACTTGTTTCTTTTTCAACATTGCATATTGTAAAGCTTTGCATAATTTTTGTGACCTATTCTTGATTTTTCATTATAAAACGATGGCGCTAGTTAAATGTAATTCTCTTTTGTAATTGTACTGCTGACAAGTGACAACATTTTATATTCAATTTGTAAATAAACATTTTACTAATACTTTCCTTTGAAATTATTTTTTTATATACATAGATATAACATTGGTGGCAGCGGTGGGATACCGCAAAGAACAAGACCAAGGTCAAGGATTCAAATTATCCAACGTCAACAAGCGGTATCCAGTGATCGGACAGATGTCCAAAAGGAAAGGAGGAAAACCAAATTGAAAACAATTCAACAATTGCAGCAACTTACAACTACAATACAATCAAGAGCGAATTGGCAGCAGAGGAAGGCAAGAGGAGCAGCCGAAGCAATTTTCAAGCAGGATCGTCAAGACAGCAGCATAGCTTAGTCCGGTTCCCTTCAAGCAAAGGATGACTCCAAGGATCATCGTAATCTTCATGTAAGTCAGATTCCAGTTATTAAGAAGTGTTGTGTAGAATTAAGAGAGTGCAGTCTAAGATATAAATTAAGTGTTCCACCAATTATTTGTGAATAAGTGACCCAAGTCGGAATTTCTAGTCCAATGAGCTTAAAGTTTCCAGTGAAATTGGATGGTGAATTCTTAGAGCTATCGGAGATAGAAATAGTAGAAAATCGGGAAAAAAACATTTCAATAGAAGTGAACGGTGAATTCGTTGACTACCAAACTTTTTTCGATTATCGATATCCACCGGGTCCTAGTGAGCATTGTGTAAATTTTAATTCAACGTTATTAGAACCAAACGTTAATATGTCTTTGACATTTAGTGATCTGAAGTCATTCATACCTATTTTCTATGGTAAGGCTGAAGATGCGTTTAATTTCGTTTACAGCTGTTCTCAAGCCATGGAACTAGCATCTGATCTTCAAAAAACTATCTTGTTTCGATATATACAAACTCAGGTTCGGGGAAATGCACAAATCTTAATTTTAAATGAAAATTTTGAAAATTGGGATAGTTTAAAACGAAAGTTAAAAGAAGTGTATAGGGAATCATATTCGCCGCTACAGTTGCACCGCGAATTAGTTTCAGTAAAACAAGAGAACAGTGAAACAGTGATTTCATACACTCAGAGGATTCAGACCTTACAACGGCGAATCCTGACTGCGCGAGAAGCAGTAGTGAAAGAAGAAAATAAAAGTGGGGAAAATGCTTATTTATCAGAGCAAGCGTTAATGGTTTTCATTAATGGTTTACGATCACAACTTTCTCATTATGTGATCAACCAGAAACCGAAAACTTTGGAGGAAGCCAGTCGTTATGCTCAGGAGGAGGAACAGAGGTTAAAGTCATTTAAACCTTTTTCAAACCAAGAATTTACAAATCGTAACAATCCTAAAATTCTTAAAGTATCAAGTGATAAGAAATGCTTTAACTGTGGGAAAGTAGGACATTTTAAACGGGATTGTTGGTTCAAGAAACGCACAGATAAAAATCGAAATGATGACGGTAATAGTGAGGAAAAGTCTAATGAATCAAGTTCAGTGAAAGATTGTGGAAATAAATATAAACAATCGGGTGAATTCCGTGTGAATCTTGTGGAAGTTGAGGAAAGTACTTTTTTAATGACAATCGAAAACTCAAATTTCTTATTGATTCGGGGAGTTCAATAAATTTAGTCGCTGCGCGACATATTTTTGAAAATGACATCAACAAAAATGACTCAATTACTTTTAAGGGCTTAAACTCTATTGATAACAAATCATATGGTTCAACAGAGCTCACCTTAAGGCAAAATAATTTGGAATTCAAGGTAGAATTTCAAGTCGCAAGAAACTGTATAATGAATGACCTTGATGGAATTCTTGGTATTCCGTTTTTGGTTAGGGCAAAAGCCCAGATTGATTTTGAAAAGGACGAGTTAATTTGTGATGGAAACGTGATTAGGCTATCTCGAAAAAAACTAAGTATACCACCAAGAAGTGAAGTTATTAGGTATATTCAAACAGACATACCACATGGTGAAGAAATATTTGTTAATGGTTGCAATATAGACAATTTAATTCTGGCTGATGCATTTGCACAAGTAAATAGGAACGGGGAAGTTCCGATTACTATTTATAATGGCACAGATGAGAATAAAAACCTAAACGTTAACAAAATTCAAATTTTCAATGTGAAAACTGAAACTCTAGAAGTGATTCGAAAACCAATAAAAATTCGCGACGAACATTTGAACAATGAGGAAAAATCTAAAATTTATAAAATCTTGAATGAATATAGCGAACTCTTTGGAGAAATTGACCCTAATAATCTGACTCGAGCGGCAGAACATTCAATTGATCTAGTACCTGATGCTAAACCAACTCATGTTAAGATATATAGATACCCTAAAGTTCATCAAGAAGAAGTGCAAAATTAAATTAAAAGCTTACTTGATAATGGTACTATTAAGAAAAGCAATTCTCCTTGGAACTCTCCACTATGGGTAGTTCCTAAGAAAATCGATGCTTCTGGGAAGATAAAGTGGCGTATTGTCATAGATTATCGGAAATTGAATGAGTTGACTATATCTGATAACTACCCTTTGCCCAACATTAGCGATATTCTTGATCAACTGGGCAGATCAAAATACTTTTCAACTCTAGATTTGACATCAGGCTTTCATCAGATTCCGGTTAAGGAATCTGATCGGTCTAAAACTGCGTTCTCTACACCAGACGGTCATTATGAATATTACAGGATGCCGTTTGGGTTGAAGAACGCTCCCGCTTGTTTCCAAAGGATGATGAACAACGTTCTTTCAGGTTTACAAGGATCGCGTTGCTTTGTCTATCTTGACGACATTGTCGTATATGGTGAATCATTGGAAGATCACAATAATAAACTCAGGGAAGTTCTCGAACGACTAAAGATAAATAATCTGCGTATTCAACCAGACAAGTGTGAGTTCCTCAGAAAAGAGATCATATACTTAGGTCATATAATAAGCGACAAGGGTGTTAGCATGAATCCTGAAAAAGTGAAAGCAATAGATCAAATAAAGCAACCAAAAAACACAAAAGAAGTTAAATCATTCTTGGGAATGACGGGTTATTATAGGCGTTTTATCAAGAACTACTCAAAACTCACTGAACCTCTGAACAAACTACTAAGGAAAGGCAGTGAATTTATTTGGAGTAGCAACTGTGATGAAGCTTTTAAAAATTTGAAACGAAAATTGAAAGAAGACATTACACTAGCATATCCGGACGACGAAAAACAATTCGTTCTTACGACGGATGCCAGTAACGAAGGAATTGGAGGAGTACTCTCACAAGATGATGAAAATGGTATTGAAAGACCAATTCAATTTTTGAGCAGAACACTTAACAAAGTGGAGCGTAATTACTCGACTACCGAAAAGGAGTGTCTTGCTATTGTTTGGGCAACCAAGCAATGCAGACCATACCTTTATGGTAAAAAGTTTGTAGTTCGCACCGATCACCAACCTCTCACCTGGCTCTTCAACGTAAAGGATCCTGGTAGCAGACTAGTAAGGTGGAGACTTAAACTGGAAGAGTATAGTTACACAATTGAATACAAAAAAGGAAAAGATAATACTGTAGCAGACGAACTAAGCAGAAACTGTGCAGTCAATGCAATTGTACCAACAGGAAAACAAAATTTTACAGAAGTCAACGGGGTACATCAAAACGACATCTCGGAGGAAATATTGGGATACAAACATACCGATTTAGTCAAATTTGGAGACTTAATTCGAAAGGAAAATGGCAAGATAATGGTAAAGTTCAAAGATGGAAGTATACGTGAAATTTCGCTTTGTGATGGCACTCTGGAAGGAATACGAATCGAGGACGATACATCATTTGAGGATAGGGGCGGAGATAGAGGGAATGCTAAATTTCAAAATATTAAGGAGGTTTTAGAAGAAAGTGAACAGCAGAAGATTATAAAATCCGCTCATAATGGACTTTTGGGAGGACATCGAGGAATAAATGCTTGCGAAGAATTTATAAAAAGAAGCTATACTTGGAAAAATATGACTAAACAAATAGAAAATTATATTAAACAGTGTGAATTGTGCCAAAAATATAAGATATCTAGGCAAAATTTGAAATCACCTATGGTAATTGAAGAATTGAAGTCAGAACCCTTTCAAAGAATTCAAATCGATATTGTCGGACCAATTCAAGTGAAAGGTCACGATCAAAAATTGTTGACAATACAAGATAACTGTACAAAATTTATCAAATTCATACCTTTATCAAACCTTAGGGCAACTGAAATAGTCAACCGATTAATCAGTCATTGGATAACATACTTTGGCATTCCAAAAGAAATCTTAATGGACAACGGACCGGAATTTTCGAATAAATTTATGGGTAAATTATGTCAGGCATTAGATATTGATCAGAAATTTATCAGCATCTACCATCCACAATCCAACGGATCTGTTGAAAGAACTCATGCTAGACTTAAAGAATACATTGGAACGGTAGCACAGGAAGTAGACGGAAACTTAGAGATGCTTTCAGGCTTTGCATCGTTATGCATTAACCAAACGATAAGTACTTCCACTGGCTACTCGCCACAAGAATTACTCTTTGGAGTCAAGGCAACGTTAATGAACGAGGGAACAGAAATAAGGGCAACAATCCAAGGTGAAACCCAACTAGATGGAGTGGATGCTAGATTAAAAGAGTTAAAGTCAATAAGAGAAATTGCAAAGCAATTCAACTTAAAAAATAAAGAGCGAGCGAAGGAACGATATGACATAAAAAATAAAGCTAGCAATAAAAACTTTAGTTTAGGAGACAAAGTTTGGGTAAGAGTTTTTGCGGGTACAAAACATAAGCAAAATGATAAGTTAAAAAACTGGGATGGACCATACACCATTATAGGTAGCTCTGCTCATGCTGTACAAGTCAATAAAAGAAATAAACCATGGATAAACAAAAATGATGTAAAACCTTTTATTTCAGGTGGATCTTCTACATCCACATCAACGGAAGTTCAACAACAGTAACAACCCAGAAGTTGAAATACCCAGGTGCTTATTTCAAGTTCATAGCAGATGCCAGATTCATCGATAAACCAATTAACTTAGTTAGGACAATAGATCTTATAGATACAGAATTAGACATAAATAATGTAAGACAAATTATAAAAGGGATAAACGACGTATGTATTGAAAAATTAAAACAGTGCCAGAATCTTAAGGCAAATGGCGAGTTTCAACTCCGTAGAATAGAACACAACTTGAATACTGTTTACGGTTTATTAGGCATTTCTCCTATTGTGCGATTGAAACGAACAATAAAAAGAAAAAAACGAGGATTGATAAATTTTGTAGGATCAGGGATGAAGATGCTCTTTGGTACTATGGATTCTGCTGATGAAGATAACATCAAAGATATTATCAATACCGTTGAAAATAATCAGCATGACATCAAAGATGCAATGGTAAAAAGTTCAATACTTATGGGAAATCTTAACAGTCAAGCAAAATTTATTGAAGCTGAACAGAAAAGTACTAAATTAAAAATTAATGAAATTGTCGAGGAAATCGAAAAAAGCAGGAACCTAACTAACGAACATGAAAAAAAAATTAACATTAGAGCTATATTATGAAGAACTATACTCCAAAATTTTTCATAGAATTGGTATGATTGACCTTCAGATTGAAATAATTCGCGATAGTTTGTTATTTCTTCAATCCGGTATTTTACACCCATTTATTATTGAACCCGAACGTTTAATTAACGAATTAGAAAAGTTAAGAGGAATTTACACTTTGGCCATTGAACCTTCTATGACTAATTATAGGGATATTGCGAACGAACTAACTTTAAGCGCTTTTCTGAAAGGAAAGAATATATTCGTTTTGATAAAAGTCGACACCGTGACACCACAAGAACTACAAATATATGAAACATTAATATTTCCATGTAGAATTTCCTCAGTGCACCAGTCAAGAATCAGCCCTCCCAAAATCTTTGCGGTTGATAAGCTCTTGAGTGATGCTACAGCGGTGGCGTATACTACCGCCCTTGAGGAAAAACTATCACCTATGCTACACAACATCAGCAACACAGGCGTCCATGGGTTCTGGGAAGAACTCAAGGGTACCATCAAGGATGTCGCAGAGAAGGTCGTGGGATATAAAGCCCGGCGAGCGCGAAATGACTGGTTCGACGAAGAATGCAAAAATTCACTTGACGCGAAAAACGAGGCCTACAGACAATGGATTCAACGAGGAACCAGAGCCAGAAGAGAAAAATATGACGAGCTACGGCGAATATCGAATAGAATAATTAGACGTAAGAAACGTAAATACCTTGACGAGCAGTTGCTGAACATAAACGAAAACTTAGCTAATAGGAACACCAGACAAGCGTACAAACTAGTAAATACAATTAAGAACGGCTACCAACCCAGGACTAGCCTTTGTAAGGACAAGGATGGAAACATCATCAGCGACACCGATGGTATTAACAAACGATGGGCCTCTTATTTTGAAGAGCTTCTAAACCGACCATCTAACATCCCCACACAGGAAGCTCTCGACGATATTGTTGATTTAGGCCCACCCATTCAACCCCCGACAGTAGAGGAAGTTGATCTCGCGTTGCGGTCACTAAAACGAAATAAAGCGCCGGGCGCTGACGAGATTCCAGCTGAACTGCTAAGATTCGGTGGAACGAGTCTAGTTGATGCCATACATCAATTACTCCTACGAGTATGGGAGAACGAGGAGATCCCAGACGATTGGCGCAGAAGCATCATCTGTCCAATTCATAAAAAGGGAGATAAACTGCGGTGTGAGAATTACAGGGGCATCTCACTAGTTTGTACGTCCTATAAAATTTTGACGAAAATTCTGGAAAATAGAATAAAACCGTACGCAGAACGAGTCATTGGCGAATATCAAAGCGGTTTCAGACCTGGTCGCTCCACAACCGATCAGCTCTTCTCAGTCAAACTGATACTCCAGAGGTGCTGGGAATACAACGTAAACGTATACCAAATCTTTGTCGACTTCAAGCAGGCATACGACAGTATCGATCGTGGAGTACTGTACAACATCATGCTGCAATTTGGTATACCAGCAAAATTAGTGCGACTGACAAAGATGACGATGACCAACTCCGTCTCACAAGTCAGGATCCAGAATAGACTTACTGATCTATTTGAAACACGCACTGGTTTGAAACAGGGCGATGGACTGGCTCCGACGCTCTTCAACCTAGCACTGGAATACGTTATTCGGGCCATGAATTTGGACAACAGCAAGACGCTACTCATCAAGTCGACACAATTAGCAGCGTACGCCGACGACATCAACATCATGTCCCGAAGATTGGCTGACGCAGAAGAACTTCTGCATACGCTCGATACCGCTGCAAAGGAAGTTGGATTACGTATTAACGAGGGTAAAACTAAAATAATGATGCAATCGGTGACAAGGACACCTGCACAACCAAGCATCAATGTGGGGGACCTCAACATCGAGTTCGTGAACAACTTCATTTACCTGGGTTGCAACCTGTCAAGGGACGCCAACGAAACTGACGAAATCAAGCGACGGATACAGTTAGCTAATAAGACTTTTTTCTCGGTTCTCCCCATAATGAAATCGAAACATGTGCACAGAAACACGAAGCTCCGCGTGTACAAAACCATTATACGACCAGTGCTATGCTATGGCTGCGAAGCATGGACCCTAGCTCAAGCCTCCGAAAACATGCTAGACACTTTCGAACGTAAGGTTCTACGGCGAATTTTCGGGGCTGTTTGCGATCGAGATGGATGGCGCATCCGGTACAACCATGAGTTGTATGAAATGTACGATGAGCTGCAAGTCTCGAAAATCGTCAAACTACAACGACTTCAATGGGCAGGGCATGTACAAAGAATGGACGATGATCGCATGCCTAAGAGAGTAATGAATGCAGAACGAGTCGACGGAGCGAGATTGCGAGGACGACCGAGATCTCGTTGGGAGAGCTCAGTAGGTGTGGACGCCGCGCAGCTGCTGGGCTCCCAAAATTGGAGGACGCGGTCACGTGACCGAGATAATTGGAGGACAATGATCCAGGCGGCCAAGGCCCGACGTCGGGCTGTCGCGCCACGATGATGATGATGAATATTTCCATATATAAAAGACAGTAACATTGTGGCATTGGAAAATATGAATAAATATTTAATTGTCTCTAAAGATAAAGAATTTTACTCGAATGTAAATGAGATTCAGTGCAAGTCTACCAATAATCTGAAAATTTGCAAACCATTACCTATGAAATCATCTATCCAAATGAATTGTATTTCAAATCTATTCTTTAAACAAAATGACAAGTATTGCCAATTTCGTAGACTGAATTCCGATTTGGACATTTGCATAAGGTAAATAACCTACAACTCATTGCTGTTAATTCGATAGAAACTATGTATGAATTTAAATGTAACACTTCTAGTAAAGAGAAATTAACTGGAACAAATCTAATAACAATGACCAACGATTGTACAATCCATACTGTAACTCAAGATTATATTCCTGAAAAAGATGCAAAAGAAATTTTAACAAAAAAAGACAAAATCATTGAGCTGGAAGAATGTTGTGCCTTTATAAACCTTGAAGAAATAAAACCAGTCACAACCAAATTGACCAAGTTATCAACTAATAATATACATGAATTAAAGGATTTGACTTCAGAAATTGCCGAGAATATGAATTTTGTGGAAAAGATTGTAAAACCTCTACCGAAGTTTGTAAGACAAAATTCTATATTAAATTCACTAATTGGAATCGTAATAATAATTTGTACAATATATTTTGTTTCAAAAATCTTCAAAGTATGTAATTTAAATCTTGTTCTTTTTAAAAAATGTTTCAATTTCAAATGTAATAAAAGAACAAAACTGAATAAAGAAGATGAAAAAGTTAACTATGTATCAAATGAAGCCACTGATCAAAACGTTTCAGAAAATAACATTAAAATTGTAAAAACAAGAAATCTTAGAGTCGACTATTAGAAAAAAATGTAAATATTACACGTAAAAAAAAATTGAGGACAATTTTCAAAGTAAGGGTGGTCGTGTTACATGCATTTCATGTTTTAGTCTTCACGTAGGTACAAAACTTGATAGGAATAACACCATATATTGTATGCAATACACCTTTGTAAACATGATATGCCGATCATGTGAAATTATCGACCTACTAACTAAATTGCACTTGTTTCTTTTTCAACATTGCATATTGTAAAGCTTTGCATAATTTTTGTGACCTATTCTTGATTTTTCATTATAAAACGATGGCGCTAGTTAAATGTAATTCTCTTTTGTAATTGTACTGCTGACAAGTGACAACATTTTATATTCAATTTGTTAATAAACATTTTACTAATACTTTCCTTTGAAATTATTTTTATACCCTAGACTTTTAGTATAGGGCATATTGTTTTTGTCACGACGGAAATATGTAACACCTTAAAGGAGGCTCCGGAGGTATAGCAATGTATATATATAAATGATCAGGGTCACCTCCTGATTCGATTAAGCCATGTCTGTCTGTCTGTCCGTTCGCACGATAACTTTCGATAGAATGAAGCTAGAGCCTTGAAATTTTGGTCAAATGTTGGTAGTGTAATCTAGTTGGATGGTATTGAAAATGGGCATGATCAAGCCAAGAGAACGCCTACCTCCCCTACTTATGTAAAATACTTAAATGTATCTGTAACTTCCGACTAAATAAATATGAAAAGTTCTAGCTTTGGTAGATTACTCGTGAGGGTAATTTTATAAACTCCTGGAAAAATAAAATTGATCAGTTGAAAACTAACGGTAATTTTCTTACAAAGAGCCCCGTACTACCCTACTTTTCGGGTTTTTTGTCTATAACTCTTGAACCAATTGACGTAGACGCCTGATTTTTGGCATGTAACCCTGGGGTGAGAAGATGCTTGAGTTCTAGTAAGTTGGGCATAATCGGATCAAAGGAACGCCTACCTCCCCTACAAATTTAAAAAAATTCAATATTCCTTTAATTACGATAACTTTCGATAGAATGACACTAGCGAGTTGAAAATTTGACAGAATGTTGCTAGTAGGATCTACTTGGTTCGTATTGAAAATGGGTAAGATCCGACTCAAGCAACCCCTACCTCCCCTACAAATGAAACTTCAAATAAGCGATAACTTTTGATAGAATGATACTACCGAGTTAAAAATTTGGTGGAATGTTGCTAGTAAGACCTACGTAGTTGGTGTTGAATATGGGCAAGATCCAACCCAAGGAACCCCCACCTCCCCTACATATGAAACTTCAAATAAGCGATAACTTTTGATGGAATGAAGCCAGTGACTTGAAATTTTAGTCAAATGTTCGAAGTGAGATTGAGTTAGTTGGCATTAAAGCTGGGTAACATCCGATCAACGAAACCCCTACTTCCCCTACAAACGAAACTTTAAATAAGCGATAACTTTCGATAGAGTGAAGTTAGAGACTTGAAATTTTGTTTAAATGGTTGTAGGGTGATCTAATTGGTTGGTGGCAATGATGAGCAATATCCGACCTAAGGAACCCTTACCTCCTCTACAAGTGAAACTTCAAATAAGCAATACCTTCCGATAGAATGAAGCTAGCGACTTGAAAAATTCGACAAATATTGTAGAATGGGTTAGTTAGTTAATTGATTTTGAGAATGGTCAAGATCCTAACGAATGAGTGCCAACCTCTCCTATAAACTGGCCATATAGAAGACCCATTCTTAATGCATATGGTCGTTGCCAATTGGTACTTTTGGTATCTCCACTAGGTCTGTAGAAGTCTAGGGTATATACGCTTCGGACTCCGGGCCGAAGCGAAGCTTCGGCCTGGTTTTATATACTACATAGATATAACACGTGGCCGTCTGATCCGTCCGCCAACCATTCTATCCTTATCGACTATTTTTGTTTCATTCCCCATTTTTACCTCCCCTGTTTGTGTTGTCTTCCCCAGGCCTATGAATTTTTGTTAATACGTAAAGGACAGGGGCAACGAGCGGCAAAAACCCCGCCCACATCTCCCGAACTGAGCTACAGCAAGCATAGGCCGCTGCTTAGCACGTTGAGGGGCCTTTTTCTTCGCCAGATGGCACGGCCCGACCTTCACGGTAATATGCTACCTTAGGCTCCCTTCCCACGGGCATCTTCGGATGCCCACCAAACCGTCCGTTACACGCCTTTTGCCAACGGCTTGGCGACACCTTCGACAACACTCCTAAAGGTGACATAAAAATTATCACGGGGGATCTCAACGCCAAAGTTGGGTCCGACAGTACCCTGTTCAAGCACAAACGCTGCCACTTAACAACCCGGACCTCTCCGGATGGCAGAACAAAAAACCAGATTGACCATATAACCGTCTCCAGCACATGGAGCAATCGTCTCAGAACTTTTGGGAGCGACAACCAACTTGTTATCGCGAAAATACGCTTAAAGGTCGATTCAGACACATAGTCACGTCACAGTTCAGTCAACCTTCCGAATCATAACCGTCACCGTCAAGTCACAGTCAAAATAGCGGCTGTATTCACATATAGCCGTCGGGGTATTCAGACCGTAGTCAGTCATTTTTTGTGTATGCTCTCGAGTGTACCTAGATTTACCATCTATTTTTATTTCATTTCCAATTTGTTTCCATATCCTGTTTTTATATGCTATACGGATATCCATATATTTATTATGCGATAAATCGTACAGAACGGGGTAATTTCGAACCAACTCGATTAATTTTTCATCGTCGCCCATGTTCACTTTCTAAACTGACGTCCGTCAAACACAAAAAAATATCGTTGGGAAGAAATGTGAATTTGACTGTTCGGTGACGGAAGCGCGACTGACGGTTCCCATTCGTGACTGCGCCAGCTCAATGTAGACAGCGCCACTTGACTTTCAAGAAACGATATTTTTTGTGACTGATACTGGACGGTTCTGACGGAACTGTGACTTGACGTGACTGATGTGTCTGAATCGACCTTAAGAAAGACAGCGATCTAGCGCCCTCAAAATGCACGAATCTTGCCACGTTTTAATATGCAAAAGCTTTAAGATCCATCAATAAGACGTGCATATTCCACCGCCTTGCACGAAAGAGCTATTGCACCACCACCTTATGAGACTCCTACAATTGATGATAGATGGAAAGTCGCTAAGGACGTGCGGCGTAACATTTGCGGGATTGGAGCGCGGTAGGAGACCATTCATTAGCAACTATACATGGTCTCTAATCTCAGCATGCAAGAGAGTTAAGGAAAAGGTTAACTCAGCAGCTGACGGCTCAGCCAAAGACCAATTTAGAGCTGAATACCGTCCACTACAGACAGGCGTGCAAAGTAGCCTAAGACGGGACAAGCGAAATTATATCAACGCATCAGCGGAGAAGGCAGAGGAAGCGGCTTACCGCGGTGACAGTGGAACCCTTTTTAAGCTTATTAATCCATTAACTGGCGAATCTTTTGCAACGGATCATCCGCAAATAGCCAGAGTTGATACCAGCCCACCATCTAAGCTAGAAGTATTGGGTGTACAACTTTGCTTCCGCCATTTTTTCCTGGAATTAAAAGCTTAATTGTCAAAAGTACTTACTATACAGATGTATTATTCAAAGTACTGTACACCGCTAGCCACAATTTTCGCCCATCTCTTCGGCAATTTTCGAATTCCATCCCCAAAAAAAGGAGGCGTTTTTCGACGCGACTTTTCGACTTTTTCGTACGAACGAAAATTTTGATCAGCCAGGCCGTGCGCCATGGAACGAAACAGATGGTAGTCGGAAGGAGCGATGTCTGGGGAGTACGGCGGGTGGTGCAAGATTTCCCATTTCAGGGTTTCCAAGTATGTCTTGACCACTTTTGCGACGGGTGGCCGAGCAGTGTTGTGCTGGAGGATGACTTTGTCGTGGTACTGCGTGGTCGTTTATCCTTTAAAGTTCAACTTAAACGCATTAATTGCGTTCGGCACCGATCTTCTGTGATATTTTTATTCAGTTTCAGAAGCTCGTAGTTATCACACCGAACTGATCCCACCAAATGCAAAGCATAACCTTGGCGCCGTGAATATTCGGTTTTGCCATCGACGTTGAGGCATGTCCGGGCCTTCCCCATGAATTTCTGCGCTTAGGATTATCGTAAAGCACCCATTTTTCGTCGCCGGTTACGATGCGATGTAGAAATCCCTTCCGAATCTGCCTTTGAAGCAGTTGTTCTCATGCAAATAATCGCCGTTCAATATCTCTCGGTTTTAACTCGTACGGAACTCAATTTCCTTGTTTCTGAATCATGCCCATGGCCTTGAGGCGTTTCGGGATGGCTTGCTGAGTCACTTCCAGTGACTCAGCTAATTATACCCTAGACTTTTAGTGTAGGGTATATTGTTTTTGTCACGACGGAAATACGTAACACCTTAAAGGAGGCTCCGGAGGTATAGCAATGTATATATATAAATGATCAGGGTCACCTCCTGATTCGATTTAGCCATGTCTGTCTGTCTGTCTGTCTGTCTGCCCGTTCACACGATAACTTTCGATAGAATGAAGCTAGAGCCTTGAAATTTTTGTCAAATGTTGGCAGTGTGATCTTGTTCGTTGGTATTGAAAATGGGCATTATCAGGCCAATAGAACGCCTACCTCCCCTACATATGTCAAATACATAAATGTACCTATAACTCCTGATTAAATAAACATGAAAAAGTCTAGCTTTGGTATATTGCTCGTGAGGATAATCTTATACTCTCCTAGAAAAATAAAATTGATCAGTTGAAAACTAACGGTAATTTTCTTACAAAGAGCCCCGTACTACCCCACTTTTCAGGTTTTTTTTCTATAACTCTTGAGCCAATTGACGTAGACACCTGATTTTTGGCACGTAAGAGGTGAGAAGCTGCTTAAGCTTTGGTAAGTTGCGGATAATCAGATCAAAGGAACGCCTACCTCCCCTACAAATTAAAAAAAAATTAAATATGCCTTTCATTGCGATAACTTTAGATAGAATGACACTAGCAAGTTGAAAATTTTGTAGAATGTTGTTAATAGGATCTACTTTGTTGGTGTTGAAAATGGGCAAGATTCAACACAGGGAACCTTTACCTCCCCTAGAAATGAAGCTTGCATTAAGCGATAACTTTTGACAGAATGAAGCCAGCAACTTGAAATTTTGGTTACATGTTTGTAGTAGAAGTCAGCTGGCTGATATTGAAAATACGTAAAATCCGACCAACTAATCCTCTACTTTCCCTACAAATGAAACTTCAAATAAGCGATAAGTTTCGATAAAATGAAGCTAGAGATTTGCTTAAATGTTCATAGCATGATCTAATTGGTTGGGCAAGATCTGACCCAAGGAACCCCTACCTACCCTACAAATGAAACTTCAACTAGGCGATAACTTTCGATAAAATGAGGCTAATGACTTTAAAAACTCGACAAATATTTGTAGAATGGGTTAGTTAATTGATTTTGAGAATGGTCAACATCCTCCTGAATGAGTGCCAATCTCCCCTATAAACTGGTCATATAGGAAACTCACTTTTAATGCAAATGGTCGTTGCCAATTGGTACTTTTGGTATCACCACTAGGTTTGTACAAGTCTAGGGTATATACGCTTCGGACTCCGGGCCGAACCGAAGCTTTGGCCTGGTTTTTCTTGCGTTTGCACTAATCTTCATCGAGCAGTGCTTCCAATTCGTCGTCTTTGAAGATTTTTTCTCACCCACCACCACGCTTGTCCTCGACATTGAAATCGCCACTTTTAAAACGTTGGAACCACTCACGGTATGTTCTGTCATTCAGAACAACCTCACCGTAAGTATCTGAGAGCATTCGATGAGCCTCAGCTGCAGATTTTTTTAAATGGAAGCAGAAGATCTAAACTTTGGGGGGCATAGACCTCTTCCATAGTCCTCCGCGTGGGCGCCCCCTGGAACGGCTAACCAAGCCAACCGAGTTTTTCACTGCAAAACATTTGGTAGAGGCACAATAACGATGATCATCCTGATTGGCCAATAACATCAGTGCGTTTCAGGAAATAGGCGAACGGTGGAGTTGCAACATTGTTGTGAGAACACCAACACGTCACACCTGAAAGATCATCAAAAGAACGCGCAATTAAAAACACAATTGGAGAGCTACAATACCTTTGCGCTATATAAAAAATAGCTCCCGGCGACTCTTAGGACACCTAAGGAAGCAACCCTTCCCCTAAGGTTGGGTATGTGGGCTTGTAACCTGCGTACCTGAAATAAATTTACACTCGAAACATTAAACGAGCCTCGGATACCACGGACTGATTCACCGGCAACGACTTTTGGCTACAAACAACGGACCACGATCGGTTTTTAGAACGTTCGAACGATGTGGGGCGAGTGCAATAGTGCGAGGCTCACTGAAGTCGAACGGGAAATGACCGCATATAACATCGATATGCTAGGACTAAGCGAAACAAGATGGCCTGGATCGGGATCGGCTTTATCACCAAGCTCCCAAACAGTACTACTCTACTCTGGAAATGAAGACGATACGTCACCTCGAATGGCAGGCGTCGGAATCCTGTTGACTAGGGTGGCACGCCTATCTCTAATTGACTGGAAGCCAATCTCCGACCGTATCATTACAGCCAGATTTAAATCCAGGGTAAGAAACCTCACAATAATTCACTGCTACGCTCCGACTGAACCAGCGGATCAATCAGCTAAAGACGCATTCTATCACCGACTCGGCGACACCTTCGACAAGGCTCCCAAAGGTGACATAAAGATTATTATGGGGGATCTCAATGCCAAAGTCAGGTCTGACAATCTTGGTTTGGAACACCTAATGGGCAAACATAACCTAGGCAACAGGAACCATAATGGCGAGATGTTCGTGGAGTTTTGCAACTCTCGTCAGCTCGTCATCGGCGGTACTTTGTTCAAGCACAAACGATGCCATTTAACAACCTGGGTTTCTCCGAATGGCAGAACAGAGAACCAGATTGACCATATAGCCATTTCCAAGACATGGAGGAACTGTCTCTTAGACGTCAGGTCGAAGCGGGGTGCTGATATTGGCAGCGATCACCAACTTGTTGTCGCAAAAGTAGGCTTACGAACGGCAGCGATCCATCGCCCTCAAAATGCGATCTTGCCACGTTTTAATGTGCAAAAGCTTAAAGATCCATCTATAAGACGTACTTATTCCACCACCTTGCACGAAAGAGCTAATGCACCACCATCTTATGAGACTCCTACAATTGATGATAGATGGAACGTCGCTAAGGACTCATTTATTTCGTGCGGTGAAACTTTTGCGGGCAGATTGGAGCTCGGTAGAAGGCCATTGATTAGTGACTCTACATGGTCTCTAATTACGGCACGCAAGAGAATTAAAGAACGAATCAACTCAGCCACTGACGCCGCAGTCAAAGACCAACTTAGAGCTGAATACCGTTCTCTTCAGAAAGGCGTGCAAAGAAGCGTAAGACGGGACAAACGAAACAACATCAATGCATTAGCGGAGAAGGCAGAGGAAGCGGCTTACCGTGGTGACAGTGGAACTCTTTACAAACTTATCAAGCGATTAACTGGCCAATCTATTACAACTGAACATCCCGTGAAAGATAAAGACGGGTCTCTACTGGTCACTGATGAAGACCAACTGCGACGGTGGAGAGAGCACTTCATTGAGGTCCTCAACAACACCTTTGGACATTCGAACTCATCTTCACTAGAAGCAGAAAATATTCCGCAAATCGCCAGAGTTGATACCATTCCACCATCTAAACAGGAATTAACTGTGGCTATTAAATCGATGGAAGCGGGTAAAGCCCCGGGGATAGATGGAATTCCGGTGGAGCTCTTTAAGGCGGATATCAACGCTACTGCGGATATTCTTCTACCCCTTATCCAAGAGTGTTGGGAAACCGAAACTCTTCCTAAAGAATGGAAGAAGGGCGTCATTTTTAAGATTCCGAAAAACGGTAACCTGAAGGATTGTAATAATTGGCGTGGAATTTGCCTCCTCCCAGCAGTCTCCAAACTGATGGCAAAAATAGTCTTAAACCGGATCAAGCAAACAGTTGACCGCACACTGAACGATGAACAGGCTGGTTTTCGCGAGGGCTTTTCATGTAGCGACCACATCAACACCCTCCGAATTATTATTGAACAATCCGCAGAGTGGAGATCCCCATTACATCTCATGTTCATCGATTTCGAGAAGGCGTTTGACAGCGTTGACCGGGAATACATCTGGAAGGCTTTACGTAGGAGAGGTATACCAGATAAAATCATATCCATCATCAAGGAGTCCTATAGCGGAGCCCAATGTCACGAATTACACAAGGCTAAGCTTTCAGATCCCTTCGAGGTATATAGCGGAGTGAGACAAGGCTGCATTTTGTCATCTATAATGTTTTTGATTGCCATTAACGACGTACTCTGCAGTGCGCTTCGTGAACACCAGAGCAAAGGTATCAGATGGAACCTGTTTGAATACCTTCAACACCTGGATTACGCTGACGATATTTGTCTTCTCTCAAATATATCGGATCATCTTGTTCAAATGACGGATGCTCTGCACCGCGAAAGTGGCAATGTGGGGCTCAAAATCAATGCTGCTAAAACTAAATACTTGAGCTTGGATCCAGGAAGACAGAGCGAAATTTGTGTTTCGGGGCAGACAGTGGAAAAAGTGGACAATTTTTGCTACCTCGGAAGCGTAGTTACAGCAGATGGTGGGGCGGATGCTGATGTACAGTCTCACATCAATAAGGCTCGGGCAGCTTTTTTCAGTTTAACTCCTTTCTGGCAAAACAACAACATCTCCATACGTACCAAACTCAAGATCTTCGAAACCAATATAAAATCTGTGCTTCTTTATGGCTGTTCAACTTGGAAGGTGACCAGGAAGATAACAACTAGATTGCAAACTTTCGTGAACCAGTGTCTACGGCGCATCCTGCACATACGCTGGCCGGAGGTCATTTCTAACGACGATCTCCTGTACATTACTGGCCAGGACAGGATAGGCACCGCTATAAAAAGGCGAAAGTGGCAATGGATAGGTCACACACTTCGAAAGGGGCCGGAAAACATTGCAAAACAGGCCCTCGATTGGAACCCACAGGGAACCGATGCAAGTCGCCGCGTTGGACAACCTAGAAACACCTGGAGAAGATCAGTTGAGGACGAGGGTAAGTCATTAGGCAAATCGTGGGGAGAGTTGAAGGCGATGGCGGCAAATAGGACGAGGTGGAAAGTCGGCGTGGTTAATGCCCTATGCCCCACAAGGATCCAGAGAGAGGAAGAGAAGATCTAAACTACTCGCAAATGACGAGAACTCGAAAACAGACATTTTGAATCGCGAATCTTATTAAAAATGCGAACAACCTTTACAAATGCGGCGATGTCGATACGTTCATGTCTAAACTCACTTTGTGATACTTTTAAGCTACGTATTTTGACAAACCCTCACCGATGCAGCTGTCTGTCGGAAAACGGCGAAAGCAAATTTGTACACCTAATAACTGCGGCTGTTAAATCGATGGAGGCGGGTAAAGCCCCGGGGATAGATGGAATTCCAGTGGAACTCTTTAAAGCGGATGCCATTGTTACTGCGGATATCCTTCTCTCCCTTATCCAAGAGTGTTGGGAAACCGAAACTCCGGAAAAAATGCGTCATTATTAAGAGCCTGAAAAAAGGCGACCTGAAGGATTGCAATAATTTTCGTGGGATTTGTCTTCTCAAAGCAGTCTCCAAATTGATGGCAAAAATAATCTTGAATCGGATCAAACAAATAGTTGATCGCACAATGAATGATGAACAAGCCGGTTTTCGCGAGGGCTTCTCATGTAGCGACCATATCAACACCCTCCGAATTATTATTATACAATCTGCAGAGTGGAGATCCCTATTATATCTCATGGTCATCGATTTCGAGAAGGCGTTTGACAGCGTTCACCGGGAATATATCTGGAAGGCTTAACGTAGGAGAGGCATATCAGATAAAATAACTTCCATCATCAAGGAGTCCTACCAGGGAGCCCAATGTCACGTCTTACACAAGGCTAAGCTATCAGATCTTTCGAGGTGCATAGCGGAGTGAGGCAGGGCTGCATTTTGTCACCTATACTGTTTTTAATTGCATGAATGCGCTTAATTGCATTGATGCGCTTCAAGAACGCCAGAACAAAGGTATAAGATGGAAGCTGTTGAAATACTATTCTGATGATATTTGTCTTCTATCAAATAAATCGGACCAAGTCGCTCAAATGTCTGATGCTCTGCATTGCCAAAACCGTAATGCGGGGCTTAAAATCAGCGCTGCAAAGACTAAAGGCCCGGCCACACAGCCGTCGGTCTGTCGCGACGGGCAGCGATATCTGGCCGAATCGGTCTGGCGGTCTAGTGGTAAAGTACAATGTTGCATCGTCTCTGTCACACAGAACGCGGTCTGCCGGTTTCGGTCGGAATTTGTCGCGATGACAAGCGGTCTGCTTGTACAAAATTACAGATTGACCGCGCGACCGCCTCGGTCTACTCGTATTTAAAAATGTCAGATACAGAAATTTTTAGTGAAAGTGTACGTAAATTTACTTTTTTATATGATTCAGGAGATGAAAATTACAAAAATATTTTAAAGAAGGCTGAAGAAAGTTATGCAATTCTTCAAACAATTCCTTTGACATTCGAAAATACTTATAAAACCGATCTTCGTGCGACTCGAGTTCGAAGCATAAACGGTGGTATATTGCCCTAATTCACCTCTTTTCTTATTTATTTCGTGCACCCAACTTTGTCTTTTCCTTTTGTTTTTTGGTTTTTCGCAACGCGAATTGCAGAAGAAGTTGTTCTTCGTCCGAACTCATATTCGAGAAAATTGACAACTTGCAGACCGTACATACAAAAATATCGCGTCCTATGTGACATCCCCATATCGCAGACCGTCGCGACGACCGCTGTGTCGCTGCCCGTCGCGACAGACCGACGGCTGTGTGGCCGGGCCTTAAGTGCTTGAGCTTGGATCCAGGAACGCAAAGCGGAATTTGTGTGTCGGGGCAGGCAGTCGAGAAAGTTTACAATTTTTGCTATCTCGGAAGCGTACTTACAGCAGATGGTGGAGCAGATGCTGATGTATAGTCTCACATCAACAAGGTTCGAGCAGCTTTTTTCAGTTTGACTCCTTTCTGGCAAAACAACCACATTTCTAGACGCACCAAACTCCTGATCTTTGAAACCTGACCTGATGGCATCTCCCCCTTAGTTCTCAGACACTGCGCTTTCTCGCTAGCCAAACTTCTGCGAAAACTCGTTTACCTGTCCTACGCAACAGGAGTGTTCCCATCATCGTGGAAACTAGCTCATGTCCAACCAATCCCCAAGAAAGGAGAAGCATGTGATCCATCTATCTACCGACCAATAGCACTAACTTCGACCCTATCAAAAGTTTTCGAAACCCTGGTTAACAACCAATTAATGAGCTACCTTGACTCACACCATCTCATCAATGATCGGCAATATGGTTTCCGTTCTTCGCGCTCCACCGGCGACCTAATGACATACCTCACCGAAAGATGGAATCGCTGTATCCACCAATTTGGCGAAGCTAAAAAAATTGCCCTCGACATTTCGAACGCTTTTGATAGAGTCTGGCATCCGGCTCTTCTAGCTAAGCTCCAGGCTTTTGGTTTGGACCCAAAATTAGTTAAATGGTTCGAAAGTTTCCTTCACGACCGTTCGCTTCAGGTCGTCCTTGATAGAGTTAAATCAAATTGCCATACCACCAACGCAGGGGTCCCCCAAGGTACTGTCCTTTCACCAACACTCTTCCTTCCCTTCATCAACGATCTTCTCAGCGTGACTTCCAACTCAATCCATAGCTTTGCAGACGATAGCACCCTTGACTACACTTACTCTTTCAACTCTGTAGCTGACTCTCGCCGAAATTCAACACCTATCAACAGAGATCGCATGTTTGACTCACTAGATGAAGACATTACAATAATTATTGCACGGGGGAAAGCGAATCGAGTAGAGTTTAACGCCTCAAAAACTCAATGTTGTCTACTTTCCAATAAGCGATGTGCTCCACCTACCGCCCAACCCATTCTTGTCGATGGGGTCAGCATTCCTGATTCGCCCATACTGAACATACTAGGTATTAACATCTCCAGTAAACTAAATTGGTCCGACCACATTTTTTGCGTTGCAAAAAACGCAAAATTTACAAGGCTCATATAAGACCGAGACTTGAAATTAATTCCCACATATGGGCAGGCGCAGGTGGAACCGCATTATCTGCGTTAGACAAAGTTCAACGGAAAGCCTTCAAGCTTATTGGCGAGGAACCCATAACATCTAAAATCGAACCGCTTGATCACCGGCGAAGTGTTGGCTGTCTCTCACTCTTCTTCGTTGCTCTGATGAAATAGCCAACCTTATTCCTGAGCGTACTTTTCCTTCACGTAACACCCGACTAGCCAGTCGTGCCCATCCTCATCTTCTAGAACTCAGCAATAGTCGCACCGCCAAATTCCATGACTCGTTCGTATCTAGGACAACACGAATGTGGAACGATTTACCATCTTCTGTTGTCCCCCGCAACTATGACCTACAAAAATTTAAACGGAATGTACACCGTCACCTTATTCAAACTCAACCCATCTCCCCACTACCTTAATCCCTAACCGCAAACGCTGTGCTCTCGCATTAAAGGGTTACCCCCTAAGCTTTGGTATAAACATAAAAAAAACCTACGTAAAATAAGTGCTTCTATATGGCTGTTCAACTTAAAAAGTGACCAATGAGATAAAAACTATATTGGAAATTTTTGTAAACCAGTGTCTACGGCGCATCCTACATATTCGGTGGCCGAAGATAATTTCTAACGACGACCTAATTACTATTACTGGTCACGACAGGATAGACACTTCTATTTAAAAGGCGAAAGTGGCAATGGATAGGTCACACTCTCCGAAAAGGGCCGAACAACATTGCTCAACAAACCCCGAATTGGAAACTGCAGGGAACCAAAGCAAGTTGCCGTGTTGGGCGACCTAATAACACTCCAGGTGTTATCAGATCAGATCAGTTAAGAGAGAGGGTGCCTCAATAGGCAACTCGTGGAGTGAGCTGAAAGCGATGGCGATTAACAGGACGAGGTGTAAAGCAGGCGTGGTTAATGCCCTATGCCCAACAAGGGGTTATAACAGGAACCAAAGAGGAAGGAATTCGGCGGGCCACTAACACTCATCTTGTGACCTCTGTGTGTGGCGGCCATATGAATGGTATGTGGGGCTCATTGAAACCTCCCGGGAAGATCTGTGAATGTGGTAGCAGTATTTTTCTGGTTTGTTGTCAATTGTTTTTTCAAGTCATTGTCTAGCCAATTCCAGTCCCAGGACAAACCATGAATGGTTTCTTCTAGGATACCGACCAATAATTGAGTTGGAATGCGTAAGACTTAGCTCATGTGTCTCTGCAAATTTCGATTCGTAAATAGCCCCTTACTTGTCGAACATCGGCATGTACACACCTAAAATGGGATTCACACTACAGCCAGATTACTTCATATGCGCCAGATCATTTAATCTGGAACTACCAAATGCATACAATTTTAAACTCACCACACGCAGATTTAGCGGAGATAAAGGATAGCCAGATTACTGTGTGTGAACCCAGTCATAATTTCAAACATACTTTCAAGTATGCATTCTGATCAGTACGTACGTTAAACTATGCATTCTGGCTGAAATGTACCGCAAACTGCAGTTCAATCCCATTTAATTATGCATACTGGCCTGCACCGCCCATCAATGCACTCTGTTCGAAGTAATGAAATGAGTTGATAAGTGTTTAGTTTTATTGTACTTTGGCTTTATGGTATGTTTTCCTTGTGGTATATTACCCTTGAACTTTTTTTGCAAACCACCATCAAAACGCTGGGAGGGCTTATTCGAATAAACTGTGAAATCCAAATCGTCCCAGTAAGGCGACTTTCGCACGGAACGCACGATACGCGAGATTCTAGCAGAATGCACTAGTGGCGAGCGAGCTGTGTGCGTGGGACGATAAATTAAAAAATGCATCCGTATACAAAGCTCGCTCGCCACTGGTGCTTTCTGCTAGAATCTTGTGTATCGTGCGTTCCGTGTGAAAGCCGTCTAATACTCAGCTCGACCCACAAATATACCCTTACTTGCCGACCATCAGCATGCACACACCTAAGATCATACATGCATGGATAGCAAACCACTTGACATGAAGAACACCAACCGGTTATTCTTATTTAATATATTGGATGGCTTGCACTACGAACCACTTGACAAAAAACCCACAATTCATATATGCACTTTTTTTGAAGTAATGAAATGAATTTATAAGATCGTTTTTTTATGGGCCACTGGTTTAGTATCCTGTTTAGATTTTTCGCAAACCACCATCAAAAACCGCAGACAGTCAATTCGAACAAACTGTGAAATTTTCATCTAAATCGGCCCAGTAGTTTAGGCGCCAGGTCGGTGCACAATAAAAAGGAATTGATTTTCAAATGTATAGTTTGCCAAAGATGCGATGCTTTAACGCAAGCATTGAGTTAATCAGCTGGTGTCGATTTTGGTATAACTGGAAGAGTCTTTCGAAAATCGCCAGCTAATAAAATTAAAGCTCCACCGAATGGTTATGCATTCCCTCGTAAGTTTGAAGGGTTCGATCAAGCGCTTCAAACAATTTTTTATGTGCCTATGGCACGCATTCTTCCCAAAGAAACAAACCTTCCTCCTTCGTCAACGTTAATGGTCAAAAGATATAGCGCTTGCATAAGAAAGTGTTATCCCCTGGTTTTTCAAGTCATTATCTAAACAATTCCAGTCCCAGAATATTACGAAAAAGTGTGTAAGTTTCAGTTTAATTGATCCAGTATTTTGGACGCCCATGTCGACGTGGACCTCAATGTCACACACTGGGTCGGGGTCGGAATGGATCTCTGCTAGGATCACGGCCAATGATTGAATTTTTATATGCATAATACTCAGAAATTGTGTCTGTGCAATTTCTGATTCGGAAATGTCCCCTTACTTATCGACTATCAGCATGTGCATAGTTGAACGTATGCATTGATCTTAGCGTGCGTTTACACGTGAACATCTCGCCGAATTTGAGCATTACCGCGGTAATGTTCTTGAACATTAGGACTAACATACCAACAACTACCAAGTAAATTTCGTTGCCGACACACACGAAAGGCATGAAGAATTATAGGTTGCTAGAAAGATACATATTTGCCCATGGACCCGTAAACAGAAAATTACCCTTCGTCTGTTTGTGGTCATTTAGTCCGGATGGCGCAACGGTTAGCACGTTCGCTTTCAACGCACTGGGCCCCGGTTCGATTCCGGGGATTTACGTGTCGGACTATGAGCCCACTCAGCTGTTAAATGAGTACCCATTATGGGGTAAATAACTCGGTTGAGCGTGTTGCTGATCACATACCTCTGCACAAAAAAAAAAAAACCGTCACGATCTAGAAAATGAGATGATGCTAACTCATCTCGAGGCCGTGGTTCAAATTGGACTGTTGCGCCAGTTATTTATTATTTATTTTATTATTGTTTGTTGTCATTTGGTAATAATATGCGTATTGTTGATTCGTATTGTTGTTGTTTTAGTTATGAGACATTTTTTTTGAAAGCACTGTCTTTATTGAAGAGATCAGTAGATATCGGGTATGCATTTTTCTACCGCAAGTATATATTACTGGGTTATGGCTGTTGACTTGTTATTGTTTTGCATTGGGAAATCAATTTCATGATGAAATTTATGGATGAAAGCAATGATCACAATCACACGAAAGCGAAGTTTAATTTAGATTGTTTGGAATTCTATCTAAATGCTTTATGTAGTAAATCAATTAATGCGTACGTATGTCACGTACATTGTATGGATTTTTTTTATTTTAGTTTAAGTGAATAAAGTACAAGTACAAGTCCAAAGTATTTATTATAAATATGTACCAACATGGAATTGTGGTTTTGTGAAGGAACACATTATATGTAGCCTAGAGTTATAGGTACGTACATATGTATGTACATCCACATTTTTGTGTAGTGGGGAAAACTTCTTCTTTATGGCCCGTCCCATATAAAATTAGATTAGACGGGAATAAAGTGCGATGCATGTTGTTTGTTCAATGTTGAGACAAATGAAATAGACTGCTGTTGAAGGCATTTTGTGTCTCTGTATCTACCTGTTTCTCAGTAGATACTTTATCTGTTGCTCAATAGGGGTTGTATCTTTTGATCAATAGAAAATGAGTCTGTTGGTTAGTATATACTGTGTCCGTTAGCCAATATATATTGGTAGATAGTAGATACTGTATCTGTTGGTCAGTTGGTACTGTATCTGTTCTTTGTAGATACTGTATCTGTTAATTAGTGGATAGAAAATGAGGGACCAGTTTTGATCCAGGTCTTGTATGAGATCACATCTGGATCAGAGCTGAAATTGAATTAGCTGAAATAAACTTCTTTCTCCGCCATCTGCCTCTAAGCCTTTCTATACTGAGCCCATAATTCGCCCCCATGCCGCGAAGTGTCTGTATGATGGCTGTTTAAGTTCGCTCGTCGCAGATCCGTGTCCTTTTTTTTTTCATCTGACACCGAAATCAAAATGACTCCAAAATGAATAATTACACCAATTGTACGTTTCGGGTACATGCCATACATTGCCTAGGTTCAGGATTCTCAACGTTGCAATTACGGTCCAAATATTTAGCAAATGCACGTCAAACGATAAAAAGGGAAATCAACCAGAACAATTTTCTGATTTATTTCACTAGTTTGTATTTTACATGCTATCTCCACGTGAAATTGAGCTCAGTTCAAAGCAACTTGGAACGTTTAGGGTTTTCAACGAACGCACCCATTCAAAATATTGATCATACGGCAGAGATTAATAAGATCTTTTTGGAGTAAAATTTTACGTTTTAGAATCAATTGCCTACCTAAATTTATACATCGATAAGCAAATTATGCGAAAATATGGGTTAAATAATATACCTATGTACATCTTTATACTAATGTATCTATCTAATATACCTACATAGCTTAAACAGTAACATTTTAATCAATCAGACTTACATCTCATTGCATTTCGATCTAACACCTCACAAAAAAATATCCATTTGTCCTTATTTCATTATTTTCTGACCTGGTGTCACAAAATCGAAAACAACCAAAAAAAAAACTCAACAACTCAACTCAAATTACCCATCGTCTACCTGCTGGCAATTGGTGTGAAACGCAAGACGATTGAAATACATATGTAGATGCGTAGCACATACATTTTCACTCAATGGTTGACCCCCGTTTGAAAATATACCGCCATATAAAAAGGTACATTTCCATTTAATAAGGCGAACACTTTCGCCCGTTCCCATTACTCATGGGAACAGCTCCGAACATATTCGCCGAATGCACCTTTTGTCGTCTTAATGCTTTTTCCATAAGACGCGCAGCAATATTCGGCGAAAAAGTTTTTGGGAAATGGATGGATGGGAACATTGCCTGTTCCGTTCGGCGAATATAATGCTATTGTTATTGTATTCACGTTCAAATTCGGCGAGATGTTCACGTGTAAACGCAGCATTAGGTGTGATCAATGCATACGTTTAACTATGACCTTGTTTATGCCGCGGAACTATCTTCGAGGATTAACTAATTCGAGCTGACTCACGACGACATAAACATGTCGCACTAGCTAGTTTTGGTACCAATTTTAGCTCCACTTGCTATGCAGAACTGGACTGAAAAGTTGGGACTAGGTGGTGTTGCTGTCTTCGGTAATGGTGTTATTGCTGAAAATTATATTTTATTTGTTATATAAATACCTCATCCTTTTCTGAAACCCGGCATTCGTTTCATCCTTTGATTGTAGCGGTAGAAACGCGTTTTTATTAGGAGGCTACTGCCCCTTGACATTTTCTTAACCAATGTCACCGCAGTCACAAACCAACAGCTGACATCTTTCATGTTTAGTACCTCTTCGTATGGTCGGTATAAACACACCACGAACAAGTACTAGCACTAAAACGATTTAGTTAAATCGCCTTTTAGTTCCACGGCATAAACGAGGCCTATGCATTCTGCCTAGCATGCACCGCCAATATTTGACAAAAACATAAAGCCAACAGTTCAATCCCATTAAATTAAATAAATAAACAAACAGGCGCCCCGCTTATTCGCCATGTTACGGACTGGAGCAATGGCGAAAAGCGGAATTCGGCGAAAAGCGGTAAGTAGATTTTTTTCAGCTTGTAAATGGATTTTGACTGCCATGAGACGTAAAATACACGTTTATACCATTTTTCCAACGGAATGAAAGGTTAATAACACAAATGATTAAACAAATGCAGAGAAATTAACAAAAACTTATTTGTGAATAATTCACTTTTCACTTACACACTATGTACAACACATTATAAGAATAGGGGAAGTAAGTATAGAGAATAGTTATCGAAACAGTTGAAAAAATGAATGGAATGGATGAAACACGCAGGAATTGAAAAGCAGCGAAAGAGCGTAGCGACGAAAAGCGGGGGACGCCTGTACTGGCTTGGAGCGCAAACCACTAGGGATAAAGCCAACAGTTCATCTTTGCATTTTGTTTGACGTAGTGAAATGAATTAATAATGATAAGTGTTTTGGTTTGCTTTGTGTTTTATGGGCCATTAAATTAAATTTTTTTTTGTGGTATATTATCCTTTTTGGATTTTTTGCAAACAAACTGGGAAATTTTTATCCAAATCGACGCAGTAGTTTAGGCGCCAAGTCGGTACACACAAAAACAGGGATTGATTTTAATATTTGTATAGATATATACATACATAGTACGACAACGGCCAGCGACTTATCGACTTCGCCGGCAGCAGGAATCTAGTCGTAAGCTCTACGTGTTTCCCGCATCGACGCATTCACAAGCAAACCTGGAAGTCTCCAGACGCACATACCGTCAACCAAATTAACCACGTCCTCATTTGCAGGAGATGGGCGCCTAGTGTGGTGGATGTCCGCTCCTATCGAGGAGTAAACTGCGACTCAGATCATCACTTGGTGAAGACGACCTACAGATGTAGAATTTCCTCAGTGCACCAATCGAGAATCAGCCCTCCCAAAATCTTTGCGGTTGATAAGCTTTTGAGTGATGCTACAGCGGTGGCGTATACTACCGCCCTTGAGGAAAGACTATCACCTATGCTACACAAGCATATTAACGAAAACTAAGCTAATAGGAACACCAGACAAGCGTACACACTACACTGAAAAAAATAATGTTCATAATATCAATGAACAGCGTTCATAAAGATATTTTCATTGTGGGTATGAACAATACATTGTCACAATGAAATTTTCATTATCTTTAATGTGTGATTTTATGAACTGTTCATAAAAACAATGTATTCAAATTCATAAAACTAGCCTTGCTTTTTTTTTATCATTAAAGGATATTTTTTGGACGTTAATAAACTATATTTAGAAGATAACGACGTTTTATCAATATCCAAATGCAGTCTAACGCTTACTTATTACAAAATGTTAAAAACAAAAAATACTCATCAATTATTGTTCTGTTTGCATTCTAATGATTTGGTTCATACGGCCAATAAATCCATTCAAAGGAACAATGAACTACATAGTTTACAACAATAATGTACGTGTTCATAAAAATAAAAAGATGTTCATAACGACACTAAACTCGTTCATAACGATAACGAATAAGTTCATTATCTAAGTTAATGGTTTCAAATTCTCAAGAGACAGACATGACCATTGTTCGTCTTGTCTTCTTTTCGTTAATAAATAATCTATTGATATTTATTATTTTACAAACAAAAGCTAATAAAAACACCACGAATTGAGTTTGCAATTAAATTTTATATTTGATGCATTTCGGGCAGCCTTCCGCACATCTTCAGCAACACGATTAAAAAATTTTTTCCAGTACAGTTTTAATTCTACAGCAAAAACACTCATAAAGAGTCAATTATACGAGTATGATACATACATATTAACATAAATTAAAATAGACTAATGCCCGGTTCACATTATTCCAGTAACTAATCCAGTCCAGTAATCCAGTCCAGCAATCCAGTCCAGTGACTGGATTGTCGGTCTACTTTTTGATTCCAGCTCGCCCAGAAATCATTGTTACTATAGTTACCGAATCAACAACACACTCGCCAGGCTACTGGACTGGAATCATGTAGACGATATGATCCAGTCCAGCACTGGACTGGATAGCTGGACTGGATTACTGGACTGGAATAATGTGAACCGGGCATAAAGAGAAATACATTTACGTTACATTTAAGTATAAATGACATAGAAAATTTTTTAAATACTCCAATAAAGTTATATTGCACGAACAAAAACAAGAAAATCAAGTTCATTAAAGCTATCTTAAAACAAGGAACAAAAGTCAATTACGTTAAATCAAACAAAATAAATTACGATTCTACAAATAAAGAGAGTCAAAAAATAAATAAATTATTTAATTAAACGAAACAAAACCGAATCTATATTTCCTTTGTCCAAGTTCATTGCCGAACTATCTTCGTGAATATAAATACTCTCGTATGCATCGAGTTTCCGCTCATCAGTGATGCATTTCATCATTCGTACTTCACTCGCTGACACCGGCAAATGTTGTTCTTTTAATACGTGCGATGCGAAGGCAGATCTTCTGGGTTCATTATCGTAAACGTATTTTTTGTGCTCTTCGAAACGTTTCTTAACTCATCTTTTTGTTTGCCCATAGTACTTTTTGTCGCATCCCCCGCATTATATCTGGTAAATGCCGGGTTTGTTTAATGGTTCAGTTCGGTCCTTCAAGCTAGTTAAATGATTTTTCAGTTTGAAACGATTCGAGTGAACAATTTTTAGTTTATTGTGATGAAATACTGTTTTCAACCCGTTGGTGATACTTGGAGCAAAAGTGACGGATACTCGCTTAACACCATCAACTGATCGTGGTGTTTTTATTAGCTTTTGTTTGTAAATAAAATATTCTTGAAAAATATGTTCTCAGATAATGATCGCAAATGAACTTTGCCCTTATGGCAGCATAAACTAAAGGCATTCCTATTACGTGAAGTAATTTCTGCTTCAAAATGTTTTGCACCACAAAATGAGCAACGGAAATTCAGAGAACCGCAACTAAAAGGTTCGAAATCCCGTGAAACTATATTTAAGGCACATTTATATGTACCATTTAAATGATTGATTACGTCGTGGTTTCTAATTACCCTCATGTAATTTCGTCTACGCCCGCCGCTCAATCCTACCAGTAATTACAGAATGCCGTTGGGAGGGCATTTTGCAAACTACTACTACTTCCCTGCTATTTACCTATTTACTTAAAAACACTTATTCGCCCGAAAGCACTGCACAAAAAATAATTATTTACCACGAAAGTAACTAAAGTATGTATTGAACTTCACGTATCTTGGTCACCACGATACTTACATATGTACTACTTGAGAACACCCACAATAGATCTGCGTATCACAGTTATCACACTGTGGCCCGATTGAACACTTAGAACAGATCTCTCCTCATAACATTTCTTTTCCACTTGTGAAGTGGACTATACTTTCATTTTTTCAACTCGACGCTTATCATTTTTTTAATTCGACGCTCATAAGTATGCAGCATGAAAATTAAATACACTTGGATACTTGATTCATATTTTCAATTCAACGGTTTATTTATGTATTTCGTGAGTATCTTTTCCACCCACAATCTTATGAAAGATCTATAGCGCACAAATTAAACGCTCATCAATTTCTGACTGAATAACAAAAATATTTATTTCACCGGAATTAGATGTTTACAAAATGACAGAAAGACTGAGAGTGAGTCATGATGATCAGCCAGCGAAACCAGCGCCACTCCTCCCGCCGTGGTGACTTCTTAACGAACGCAGCACTGTTGTTGCAGATGTGGTGACTGATGGAAGTGCCTACAACTACTCCCCCCTGAATAACATTGCTCAGCAATGTCAATGTCATGTCGACATCGCGCTGCAGGATAGACTCGCCTAATATTCTCTGGACGTGGGTTGATTGGATCCAAGATTCGAGGCTTAGGTAGGGGATTCGCAACTATCTGGTGATCTGGACTACGCGACGACGATGATGTCCTCGGTTGGCTTTCTGATTGTGACGAACGCGATTCAAGATCAGGAGCCCAATGGACGTTTCTTCTTTTTCGACTGCTGGAAGACTTGAAGTTCTGACTTTCTACAGGTGAGAAACGCTCAGACGGTAACGGCTGGATCTCGCTAAAGCTCTCGAACTCGGTACTTGTAGACTGACGTTGAGGACCTGATGCGGATCCCTGCGAAATCGGTTGAGACGCTGGTAACAATTCCGTGTCCGCAACTAGATACGCTGGCTTAAGTCTCTCCGTTGAAATATTAACAACTCTGCCATTGATATCAACCGAGAAAACGGACGTTGATAATCGCCCAACAACTCGATGAGGTCCGGTGTAAGGCTGCGTCAATGACTTTTTAACAGCGTCAACCCTGACGAATACATGTGTGCAGCTGTTGAGATCTTTATGGACGAAGGTCGCTCTGCCGTCGCGGTGTATAATCGGTGTAGGTCGCAAATTACAGGTGAACTCACGTAGCTTCGTGATGAAAACGCTCGGTTCCACGTCAGAGTTGTTATCTAAGAACCATTCTCCAGGTAATCTGAGCGTGGCTCCGTATACCATTTCTGCCGGTGAAGTGCCTAGGTCCTCCTTGACGCAGTTTCGAAGGCCCAGCAAGACCGTGGGCAAAATCTCGACCCAACGACTGTTGTCTTCATGGCACATGATCGACGCTTTTAATGATCGATGCCAACGCTCAAGGACCCCATTCGAAGCAGGATGGTATGGTGTAGTGCGCGTGCGTTTACCTCCAATAAACCTGACCAACGCCTTGAAAAGCGCAGCTTCAAATTGAGTCCCCTGGTCGGTCGTTATTATGCTTGGAGCTCCAAAACGGGAGACCCAATTAGCGTAGAATGCAGCGGCTATTGTTTCTGCTGACTGGTCTACGATCGGGACGGCTTCAGGCCAGCGGGAGAACCGGTCAAGCATGGTGAGACAATACCGAAAACCATGCGAAGTGGCTAACGGACCGACGATGTCTATGTGTACGTGCTGGAACCTTTTGTCAGGAATCGTGAACGGCTGCAACTCGTTCTTTGTATGGCGCCCGACCTTAGACTTCTGACATCGTACGCAGGCACGAGCCCACTGCATAATTTCCTTTCTCATACTTGGCCAAACAAATCGCCGATTAATTCCTTTGAGGGTTGCCCGGCCGCCAGGATGTGAACAGTTGTGCACCGAATCGAAAATACGCCTTCGCAAGGAAGCAGGCGCAAACGGTCTTACGGCTGCTCTCGAATTGTCGCAATACAGTATTTTTCCACCCCCGATGTCGACGGGCTCGAGTACCAACGACGTAGGATTGGAAATGAGGAGTTTCTGAAGCTGCTCGTCCTGAGACTGCTCGGCTACCAGCTCTTCAGTTTCGAAATCGCCTGACAATGTAATGGCGTCAACGCGCGAGAGTGCGTCCGCTACCACGTTTGCTTCGCCTCGTATATAAACTATGTTTGTCGAAAACTCGGATATAAAGCTTAAATAACGGACCTGACGGGGCAACGCTTTCTCCGCTTTTTGTGTGAAGGCAAATACCAATGGCTTATGGTCTGTCTTGATCGTGAACGGGACCCCTTCCAAGAAGTGACGGAAGTGCCGAATGCTGGCGTAAATTGCCAGCAGCTCCCTATCATAGGTGCTGTATTTGCGTTCGGCAGACGTTAGCTTACGTTGGAAAAACGCTATAGGCAACCAAAGGTTGCCTTGGCGTTGCTCAAGAACAGCGCCCACGGCTACGTCAGAAGCGTCTGTCACTAGTGCTAAAGGCATCTTTGGCTGGAAATGGACCAGTAACGTCGAATCGGCTAAGCTGTTTTTACAGGCGTTGAATGCACTATCGGTCTCCTTTGTCCACTCGATGGGCGCTTTATCCCCCTTCTTCGCGTTCTTAAGTAGTTCGTTGAGCGGTGCTTGTAAATCGGCTGCCTTCTTGATGAAGCGGCGGTAGTAGTTAATTGTGCCAAGGAATCGGCGAAGCTCTTTAGTCGTGGTGGGTCGCTTGTAACTTTTGATTACATCGACTCGAGAAGCGGGGGGTGAAATCCCGTGTTCGCTGACTTGATGTCCCAAGAATTCCACCCGATCTACTCCAAATGAGCACTTAGACACATTGATGACTACCCCAAAACTACGAAGCCGTTCGAATACCATCCGCAAGTGGTCCAAATGCTGCTCTGGCGTCTCCGATGCTACCAAAATATCGTCTACATAGCAGTTACAAAAATCAAGGCCTCTGAGCACTTCATCCATGAAACGCTGGAACGTTTGCGCGGCATTCCTAAGGCCGAACGTCATTACCTGGAACTCGAACAAACCGAAGGGCGTAATGACTGCCGTTTTCGGAATGTCTTCTTCGGCTACCGGCACCTGATGAAATGCTCGCAAGAGGTCAATTTTAGAAAATACGCGTTTACCCGCGAGGCCTGAGACTATGTCCTGAATATGTCGCATTGGATATTTGTCGGGAGTCGTGTTAGCATTTAGGCGCCTAAAGTCTCCGCACGGACGCCACGTTCCGTCTTTTTTAGCAACGAGATGTAGAGGACTCGCCCATGGGCTATTGGATGGGCGGCAAAACCCTCTTTTGATGAGGAAATCGAATTCCGCTTTGGCGGCAGCTAACTTATCAGGAGTTAACCTGCGGGGTTTGTCCGCCACCGGCGGGCCTGTAGTCACTATATGATGGCGAACGTTGTGGGTGGTACAAGGCTGTGCGGAAGCAGGGTTTGTGATACTCGGATACTGACTGAGAAGCTTGTGGTATGGGCATGGTGAGTTATTGGTGATGGTTGAAACCGTGATATGATCGACCGTACTGAGAAATCCTTTCGCGGCCAAATTGGTATGAGGGTCAACCACTCGGCGATTCTTGATGTCAACCAGCAAACCATAATGGCTCAATAGGTCAGCGCCGATAATTGGACGGGTGACGTCGGCAACGCAAAAATTCCATGAAATATCGCGCCGTAACCCTAAATTTAATGTTAATGGGCGGTGCCCAAACGTGTTGATGGCTGTTCCGTTGGCGGCAAAAAGTTTGTAATTTGATGGCTTACCTCTCTTGATTCCACGCGATGGGGGTATCACAGAGACGTCGGCGCCGGTGTCGACCAAAAACTTCTGCCCAGTAATCTTATCGCTAATATGCAGGCGGTTCTGTGAGATGACGCTGTTTACCGCCGGATCAAACAGCGTCGAAGTTAGTTTCCCGATGATTTATTCTTGGAGCGCCACTTGCATGGCGATCTGCAATTTCGCGCAGCTTTACCAAACTTGTCGTGGTAGAAACACAACCCATTTTGAGGAGATTGCGACCGCTGAGACGACCCCCGGCGTGGGCTCCATTGATTTCGGTCGCGAGATCGATTACGCTCCATACGATCCAGGCGGCCACGAATTTCTGAAAGCTCCTGCACCAACAATTCTGCAGGTGGTTGCGCCACGGCAGCTATTCCGCCAGTGTTAATTTCACGGATGCTTGAAACTTTATCGGCCATCGTAGCTAACTGATCCAAATTAGCCTCTGATGCGCTTAGAATAGCTTGTGTATTTGTTGGTAGTCGTTGTAACCATAACGATTTCAAAACGGTTCTTTGCTTGCATGGTACGTAACAGCTGGCTTGGCTTTTGGTCTCCCAAGTCGAGGCCTCCTAGCAACTCCCGGATTTCGTCTTCAGCAGTAGCGGCGAAAACTGCTATCATACGTTTCTTAAGTGCATCGTATTTACCTGACTCCGGTGGATTTTCGACAATATCGGTTACTTGTGTCAATACCTCGGCATCAAGCTCGCTGATAACTCGGTCAAATTTTGTTTCGTCCTTCGTGACTCGATTCGCTCGAAACTGTGCCTCGACTCGAATAAACCATAATACGGGGCGACTACGCCAAAACTCAGGCATTTTGAATGACGTAATAGTGCTGAGGCTGTCAGCGTCGGCCATTTGGTCATTTGCGTCCACAAATTTTTCGTCGGTCGACATCGTTAATTGGCAATTAAACCGCACGTTGTTTTACAAATTCGCGCTATGTTCGACTCGTCGGTGTCACCAGTTATAGCGCACAAATTAAACGCTCATCAATTTCTGACTGAATAACAAAAATATTTATTTCACCGGAATTAGATGTTTACAAAATGACAGAAAGACTGAGAGTGAGTCATGATGATCAGCCAGCGAAACCAGCGCCACTCCTCCCGCCGTGGTGACTTCTTAACGAACGCAGCACTGTTGTTGCAGATGTGGTGACTGATGGAAGTGCCTACAGATCCTTAGCGGATACATCTACCCAAGCTTGGTCATTATATACATGAATCGAATCCCCTAGCGAATACATCTGCCCAAGCTTGGTACAGCTTGGATTCTAAGCTCGCAATGTTTTACCGAATCCCCGCAAAGCCACAAACCGCTTCTGGCCAAGCTTGGATTCTAAGGTCGCAATGTTTTTCGCGGATTATATCTAAAGTATTTCGCCAATTTTAATAAAATATAAAATTTGCACACCTTCGAAAAAATACCTTTCTAATGATGTATAAATCATTAAAATCGGTTCAGTAGTTTGGGAGGAGTTCCCGCACAAAATTCCCATACAAAATTTGTTAGCCTATTAATACTTAGATACGGGGTTTGCGTTTATCGTTTCTGTTAATCCATAAATCGATTGATAGTTTGATTTTATAGTGTTGTGTGAAAAAAAAATAACTGAAAAGTGAAGAAGTGATATATAAGAGTGTGGTTGAGGTAAACAGCTTGTGAATTGTTACAACGAACACAATTCAAGGAAGAGCGTAGGAAGATTTTAATAAATATTATTGCTCACCAATTTTTTGAAAATGACTTTAGTTTTTCACTAGTGGTTTCTCATAAATTGGAAGATGAAACTGTAGGCAGACTTCCTTCTAAAACAAAGGTAAGAATTCCTGAAAATATTTACACTTCGATTTTGTTTAAACTATCTAAACATTGATATCTCTCTCTCCCTCTCTGGATCCTGTCAACCCCTTGTGGGGCATAGGGCATTAACCACGCCGACTTTCCACCTCGTCCTGTTCGCTGCCATCGCCTTCAACTGTCTTCACGATTTGCCTAATAACTTACCCTTGACCTCAACTGATCTTCTCTAGGTGTTTCTAAGTCGTCCAACGCGGCGACTTGCATCGGTTCCCTGTGGGTTCCAATCGAGGGCCTGTTTAGCAATGTTTCCCGGCACCTTTCGGAGTGTGTGACCTATCCATTTGTAATGGACGGTTTGGTGGGCATCCGAAGATGTCCGTGGGGACGCAGCCTTAGGTAGCATATTAACCGTGAAGGTCGGGCCGTGCAATCTAGCGAAGAAAAAGGCTCCTCAACGAGCTAAGCAGCGGCCTATGCTTGCTGTAGCTCAGTTCGGGAGACGTGGGCGGGGTTTTCGCCGCTCGTTGCCCCTGTCCTTTACGTATTAACAAAAATTCATAGGCCTGGGGAAGGCAACACAAACAAGGGAGGTAAAAATGGGGAATAAAAAAATGAGGCGATAAGGATGGAATGGTTGACAGATGGCTCGCTTGCCCTCGCGCTCATATTGGGGTCCAGGTGTAATGGGACCCTCGGCCTCTGGTTTCGTACCACCGACAGATCCTTACTCATCAGGTGCCGCCATAGATCTGCCGGTGGAAGCAGCACAACCAGACCAGAATATGGTTCATTACACATTGCCACTTTCGAATTTTTATAGAGGTGCCTATCCTGTCCTGGCCAGTAATGTACAGGAGATCGTCGTTAGAAATGACCTCCGGCCAGCGTATGTGCAGGATGCGCCGTAGACACTGGTTCACGAAAGTTTGCAATCTAGTTGTTATCTTCCTGGTCACCTTCCAAGTTGAACAGCCATAAAGAAGCACAGATTTTATATTGGTTTCGAAGATCTTAAGTTTGGTACATCTGGAAATGTTGTTGTTTTGCCAGAAAGGAGTTAAACTGAAAAAAGCTGCCCGAGCCTTATTGATTCGAGACTGTACATCAGCATCCGCTCCACCATCTGCTGTAACTACGCTTCCGAGGTAGCAAAAATTGTCCACTTTTTCCACCGTCTGCCCCGAAACACAAATTGCGCTCTGTCTTCCTGGATCCAAGCTCAAGTACTTAGTTTTGGCAGCATTGATTTTAAGCCCCGCATTGCCACTTTCGCGGTGCAGGGCATCCGCCATTTGAACTAGATGATCCGATATATTTGAGAGAAGACAAATATCGTCAGCGTAATCCAGGTGTTGAAGGTATTCCATCTGATACCTTTGCTCTGGTGTTCACGAAGCGCACTGCAGAGTTCGTCGTTAATGGCAATCAAAAACAATATAGGTGACAAAATGCAGCCTTGTCTCACTCCGCTATGTACCTCGAAGGGATCTGAAACCTTACCCTTGTGTAAGATGTAACATTGGGCTCCGCTATAGGACTCCTTGATGATGGATATGATTTTATCTAGTATACCTCTCCTACGTAAAGCCTTCCAAATGTATTCCCGGTCAACGCTGTCAAACGCCTTCTCGAAATCGATGAACATGAGATGTAATGGGGATCTCCACTCTGCGGATTGTTCAATAATAATTCAGAGGGTGTTGATGTGGTCGCTACATGAAAAGCCCTCGCGAAAACCAGCCTGCTCATCGTTCAGTCTGCGGTCAACTGTTTGCTTGATCCGGTTTAAGACTATTTTTGCCATCAGTTTGGAGACTGCTGGGAGGAGGCAAATTCCACGCCAATTATTACAATCCTTCAGGTTACCTTTCTTCGGGATCTTAATAATGACGCCCTTCTTCCATTCTTTGGGGAGACTTTCGGTTTCCCAACACTCTTGGATAAGGGGAAGAAGAATATCCGCAGTAGCGTTGATATCCGCCTTAAAGAATTCCACCAGAATTCCATCTATCCCCGGGGCTTTACCCGCTTCCATCGATTTAATAGCCATAGTCAATTCCCGTTTAGATGGTGGATTGGTATCAACTCTGGGTATTTGCGGAATATTTTCTACTTCTAGTGAAGATGAGTTCGAATGTCCAAAGGTGTTGTTGAGGACCTCAATGAGTGCTCTCTCCACCGTCGCAGTTGGTCTTCATCAGTGACCAGTAGAGACCCGTCTTTATCTTTCACGGGATGTTCAGCTGTAAAAGATTTCCCAGTTAATGGTTTGATAAGTTTGTACAGGGTTCCACTGTCACCACGGTAACATTGATATACATTTACTATAAAATAATAATAAAAATTCAATGTATAGGAGTATTACCGAACTTCAAAACGAGGTAGACTTTATAACAAGTTTGCCAACATGAAATCGACAGGGAAGTCTTTTTCAAAGACACTGAGCGAAAATAAAAAGAAATGAAACCGCAAAATAGAGGGCTACGCCCGCAATCCGAGGGTTTTGTAGTGTCCCATGCCAATAGGAGATGAACTGTCCTACTCTTGGAGATGCTTAACAATTCATGTTAAGACGATATTTCAAATTGCAAGCTTGCGTAAAAAATATTGAAAATAAATTGTTTGAATAGTTATTGAAAGTAGAGTCAGCGGCCGGCATACTTCCCCTCCCCCCTTCCCTCCTCCCTCCTCTCACACCAATCTTTACCCTTTTGAAAATGGTTAACTCCAATTCACTACACGGAAAACAATATGCAAGTATGTTGTGTCTCTTGTACTACATACTAGTACTACACTAGTATGTAGTACAAGAGACCTGTTATGTGCATTTTTTGTAGTATTTATGATATCAAAATGGCCAAATCTAAATGAATGTACTACTATTAAATATTACATGATTATTACGAAACTTGGAGATATTATTTCCCATGGTGTTGATTATCGTTGGCCATCAATATTTTTGACCTCGGATGAGTTTGAGAAATGCAGGGGTGTGGTAACTGTAACTACAGAGATGTACTATTATTAACCTATTTTGAGAAGATACCAAAATTCCATATTTTTTTTTGTTCTCTGTGCTAGTTGAAAGCCACCTTCCTGTACGTGTTCATATTTCTAAGTGTAACGGTCTCGAAATGATAAGAGGGGTGGGACAAATTATGGTCTCATATTCTCCCCTCTACCTCTTCTCCCTTTTCGTCAAATTTGATGAAAACGCCAAAAATGGAATGTACTCGGTAGTACCTTTCTCATGATACCGCACTTGCTTATACAAGAGGAAAAAAATGATGACCTTCATTTCCCCTCTATGGGGACCTCCCCTTAAAGCAGCAACCCACCTACCTCCCCCCCTCCACTCACTTTACGAAAAACAATAAACAATATTCAAGTACGCAGTACTCGTTGTACGTAGCAGAGGCCGGTTATGTGCATTTTTTGTATGGATCGTGTCAAAATGTCGAAATTTAAATGAATGTACTATTATTAAGTATTATGTGATTGTAATGAAACTTGGAGGTATTATTGCCTATGATGTTGGTTATCATTGGCCATCAATATTTTTGACCTCGGGTGCGCTTAAGGGGTGCAGGGGTGTGCTAACTGCAAATATAGAAATGTACTATTATTAACCTTCACTGATGAGATTTGAAAATTCTGTTACTCTAGGTTTTCTACGCTAGTAAACTGCCGCTTTTCTGTAAATTTTCATATTTCTAGGTATAACGGTCTCGAAATGCAAGGGGGGGGTGGGCAAACTCGGGTCACATATTCTCCCTTCTCCCTCTTTTCTCCTTTCTTCAAATTTGAAAAAAATTTCAAAAATGGAATCTACTCGACGGTACCTTTCTTACGATACCCCAATTGCCTGTACCAAATGAAAAAAAAAATTCGACCTTCATTTCCCCTCTATGGGGACCTCCCCTTAAAGTCAACCTATTACGACGCATTGCTTTCTCCGACGGATTATAGTAATTCTACACATTTCTACAAAATTTCATGTATGTATATAGCTTCAGCCGTTCGTGAGACATTCTATGGACAGACGGACAGACATTTGACCGATTTCATAAGGGTTTTGGTTTTACTACAAAACCCTAAAAATCAATTTGAATGATCGGCAGACATAATTGGTACGTTTTATAATGCAAACCATATTCGTTTCAGAAATTAATTTTTACTTTATCTTTTCAAGTGCCAGAAGATGACGCAGAAGTAATTAAAAGGTCATTCATGCACGACCATGCGTGGAAGAAATGCGTTAATTCTGGATTAAAAGATATCGAGGAGGCGACTTCATCTGGGGCAATGTTTGAAAGAAAAAAAAATTGCCAAAATATAAAAAGCAGCAAAGTTTTCGAATGGTACATGACTTTTTTTTGGTTTCATTTATGTTTTGAAATTAATACTTTCTTCCTATTAGATTGACATCGATTTTTGACTATCGCCTATGCTACACAACATCAGCAACACAAAGATACCACCAAAAATGTCGAAGAGAAGGTCGTGAAATATAAAGCCCGACGAGCGCGAAATGACTGTTTTGACGAAGAATGCTAAAATTCACTTGAAGCGAAAAACGATGCCTATAGACAATGAATTCAACGAGGAACCAGAGCCAGAAGAGAAAAATATGACGAGCTACGGCGAATATCGAATAGAATAATTAGACGTAAGAAACGTAAATACTTTGAGGAGCAGTTGCTGAATATTAACGAAAACTTAGCTAATAGGAACACTAGAGAAGCGTACAAACTAGTGAATACAATCAAGAACGGCTACCAACCCAGGACTAGCCTTTGTAAGGACAAGGATGGAAACATCATCAGCGACACCGATGGCATTAACAAACGATGGGCCTCTTATTTTGAAGAGCTTCCGAACCTACCATCTAACAGCCACACATAAGAAGCTCTCGACGATATTGTAGATCTAGGCCCACCCATACAACCCCCGACAGTAGAAGTTGATCTCGCGTTGCGGTTACTAAAATGAAATAAAGCGCCGGGCGCTGACGAGATTCCAGCTGAACTGCTAAAATACGGTGGAAGGAGTCTAGTTGATGTCATACAGTAATTACTCCTGCGAGTATGCGAGGACGAGGAGATCCCAGACGATTGGCGCAGAAGCATAATCGGTCCAATTCACAAAAAGGGAGATAAACTGCGGTCTGAGAATTACAGGGGCATCTCACTAGTTTGTACGTCATATAAAATTTTGACGAAAATTCTGGAGAATAGAATAAAACCGTACGCAGAACGAATCATTGGCGAATATCAAAGCGGTTTCAGACCTGGTCGCTTCACAACCGATCAGCTCTTTACGGTCAAACAGATACTCCAGAAGTGCTGGGAATACAACGTAAACGTATATCAAATCCTTGTCGACTTCAAGCAGGCATACGACAGTATCGATCGTGGAGTACTGTACAACATCATGCTGCAATTTGGTATACCGACCAAATTAGTACGACTGACAAAGATGACGATGACCAACTCCGTCTCACAAGTCAGGATCCAGAATAGACTTACTGATTTATTTGAAACACGCACTGGGCTGAAACAGGGCGATGGACTGGCATCGACGTTCTTCAACCTAGCACTGGAATACGTTATTCGGGCTTTGAATATGGACAACAGCAAGACGCTACTTATCAAGTCGACACAATTAGCAGCGTACGCCGACGACATCAACATCATGTCCCGAAGATTGGCCGACGCTGAAGAACTTCTTCATACGCTCGATACCGCTACGAAAAAAGTTGGACTACTTGTCAACGAGGGTAAAACTAAAAGAATGATACAATCGACGACAAGGACACCTGCACAGCCGAGCATCAATGTGGGGGACCTCAATATCGAGTTCGTGAACAATCTCATATACCTGGGTGTCAACTTGTCAAGGGACGCCAACGAAACTGACGAAATCAAGCGACGGATACAGTTAGCTAATAAGACTTTTTCCTCGGTTCTCCCCATAATTAAATCGAAGCATGTGCACAGAAACACAAAGCTCCGCCTGTACAAAACCATTATACGACTAGTGCTATGCTACGCCTACGAAGCATGGACCCTAACTCAAGCCTCCGGAAACATGCTAGACACATTTGAACGTAAGGTTCTACGGCGAGTTTTCGGGGCTGTTTGCGATCGAGATGGATGGCTCATCTGATACAACCATGAGTTGTATGAACTGTACGATGAGCTGGGAGTTTCGAAAATCGTCAAATTACAACGACTTCAATGGGCAGGGTATTTCCAATGAATGGACGATGATAGCATGCCAAAGAGAGTGATGAATGCAAAATGAGTTTACGGAGCGAGACTGACTGGACTACCGAGATCTCGTTGGTAGAGCTCAGTAGGTGTGGACGCCGAACAGCTACTGGGCTTCCGAGATAGGAATACGCGGTCACGTGACCGAGATTATTTGAGGACAACGATCCGGGCGGGCAAGGCCCAACATCGGGCTGTCGCGCCACGATGATGATGATGAAGATCCAACTTAAAAATCTCCTACTTCCCTTAAAAATGAAACTTCAAATAAGCGGTAACTTTTGATAGAATGAAGCCAGCTTCTTGAAATTTTGGTTAAATATTTAAAGTAAGATTTAGTTAGTTAGTATTAAAGATGGGCCAGATACAACCAAAGCAACCACTACCTCACCTACAAATGAAGCTTAAAATAAGAGATAACTTTCGATAAAATGAAGCTAGTGACTTGATGTTTTGATCAAATGTCTGTAGTAGGATCCAGTTGACTAATATTGAAAATACGTGAAATCCGACGAACGAAACCCCTATTTCCCTACAAATAAAACTTCAAATAAGCGATGACTTTCGATAAAATGAAGCTAGTAACTTGCATTTTTAGTCAAATGTTTGTACTAGGATCTTGTTGGATGTTATTGAAAATGCATAAGATCCGACAAAGGAAACCTCTACCTACCTCTACATGTGGTACTTCAAATAAGCGATAACTTTCGATAGAATGAAGCTAGCGGCTTGAAAATTTCGCTAATATTTGTAGTGTGGGTTAGTTAGTTGATTTTGAGAATGGTCAAGTCAAGATCCTTCTGAATGATCGCCAACTTCCCCTATAAACTGGCCATATAGGAAACTCACTTTTAATATTTATGGTCGTTGCGAATTGGTACTTTTGCTATCACCACTAGGTCTGTACAAGGTATGTTAGATAAAGGAAAAAAGTATGTCATCATCATCATCGTGGCGCGACAGCCCGACGTCGGGCCTTGGCCGCCTGGATCATTGTCCTCCAATTATCTCGGTCACGTGACCGCGTCCTCCAATTTTGGGAGCCCAGCAGCTGCGCGGCGTCCACACCTACTGAGCTCTCCCAACGAGATCTCGGTCGTCCTCGCAGTCTCGCTCCGTCGACTCGTTCTGCATTCATTACTCTCTTAGGCATCCGATCATCGTCCATTCTTTGTACATGCCCTGCCCATTGAAGTCGTTGTAGTTTGACGATTTTCGAGACTTGCAGCTCATCGTACATTTCATACAACTCATGGTTGTACCGGATGCGCCATCCATCTCGATCGCAAACAGCCCCGAAAATTCGCCGTAGAACCTTACGTTCGAAAGTGTCTAGCATGTTTTCGGAGGCTTGAGTTAGGGTCCATGCTTCGCAGCCGTAGCATAGCACTGGTCGTATAATGGTTTTGTACACGCGGAGCTTCGTGTTTCTGTGCACATGTTGTCATATTAACGAAAAAATGGAGTGCTATCAAATCTATGCCTCCACTTTGTTGTGTTAGTTAAACTAATTTATTAATACTGCCGTGCTTCCAACTGGATGAGCAATTTTAAAATCTTTATTCAGTTCAGTATTGAATGTCAAGAAAAATTGTTCTGCAGCATTTGTTGCGTAACCCTCCTTTCACTCCTTTTACTTTGATTTAAGTGGTTCATTTTGACTGTGAGGTGTATTTTTGAACTTTTGAAGTTTTTATTATTTTATGTGTAAAAAGAAAAAATCATTATAAAATATACTGAAACAAGAGATTTACATGTTCATGTTAAGACAATAAATTTTAATAAAAATAATTTGAATCTGAAAGGTTTTTCAGTCATTTTTAAGTAATTCCTTCTCTAACATAAGCTCATTTTTACTGTGACTCACTATCTGTATCTTTGATGAGTATTTAGCAACAATAAGTCCTAGTTGATGGAAAATTTATAGTTTTCTTTTTAAACAATATTCGCTTCTTGGCGATTGTTCATTAGGGCAATTCCAAGGGAGAGACTTAAAACATTTGGAGCAACGAAAAAGTTCACCCGGACTGCATTAATTTTCGATTTGCTATAGCAAATATTTTCACCAGGGCGTCGAACATCTTCACAGTGTCCCCAACACTCTTCAAAATAAATAATTCGTGAAGCAAAGGACAAACTTATTACGAAGAAATTTGCCGGAAGAAAAGTTTTTATCTTATTTATGCCCACTCATTACATTGCAAAGGTCCATGAGTCGAGACAAGATTGTCAGGGAATTTGTCTTTATGGATTCGTGTTTAATTTGAAAATACACGAACCAAGAGAAAAAAAAAGATGGAAATGCTCACCAAAATTACCAAACTTTCTCTCATTCGAGGTTGGGGAAAATATTAAAAACTCCTGCATTACCAGAATGCTTAGCTTTTTGCAAAATAAAAAAAACAACAAATATCCACTTCATGGGTAGCTAGTTCGGCCACGACCTCTTTTCGACAGTGTCCATTAAATTTGATGATAACCTCATGTTTTTTTTCGAGAACAACTTGAACAACAACTTGATGATTATGATGGTGGAAGTGACGATAGCAGCCTGAGAATCTCCAGACCACCCTGCGTAATTAGAAGTGATATTGTACTTTTTGCTGGGGCGGTGCTTTTAATTTCCCTCGTCTTTGTTTTATCGCACTCTCAAAGTAATTAAATAAACATAAACCTCTGAGATCTGGTATTTGCATTCGTTATGGCCATAAACACCCAAGATGAAGGTAATTATCTGCCCTGATAGGACTAGTTTAGGACTCCTTGGCAATTTATTATGAAGGCACGGTTCTAGTCACTAAATTCGGTCTATCATTTGGACCATTGAGTTCTGAATGCTGTTAAGTAATTTAAGAATAGTGCCTGCGTGCCTCATCTACATAAAAACGTTTAGTCATGATTTGACGAATAAAATGAAGGATTCTGGCAATTATGGAATAATACAAGGTTCAATAAAATCCACTGGGGACTGCATTGAACTGAATGACTAGACACTCAATTATGTCAGTGGTCCCTATCATTTCAATCTCATTGCATGTAACTGAATTAATTTCCTTTTGGAAACACTTGTCCTTGTAGCGCCAATCAGAATTTCATGTGATGTGCGCCCATGCAAAATTCAAGCGTATTTTCTTTCGAGCCAGGTTAAGTGGGGGTTTTTCTTCAATTGTAGTCTCTTTAAATGTGGAGCATTCTTTATCACTCTTTGAATAGTAGATAAGGTCGCTTAAATGTCAACATTTGCCCTGAGCATTGCGAGCGAGTCATAAGAATTCGATGCTTCCTTCAAAATTGCTCTCTTATCAGCATTGGAATTCACTCTATTATTACCACCTTTATTATTTTTTACCATATCCCGAGTTATTGCGCAAGAATGCGGATATATGTAACTTTACGACTTGTGCCGATTTTTCTCGATATTTTACTTATTGACAGCCTTGACTCCTTGTAAGCTTCAATTTTTGATTTCGCTTATTAATTTAATGTTAATAGGCTAATTGAGCAGCGAAAAAATTTAGTTGGCATGCGCGTTCAAATACTCAAAATCAACTAAAACAAGCTAGCCTTCGGCTAGCTTGCCAAAGGTATAAAAGCCTTCACGCTTCGTGTGAAGGGTATCATACCTTCGTTGTGTGTTATGGTACTTACATTTGCCACTTTGAATTTAGAAGTAAAACTTGTCCCGACTCCACTGTTCCTATGAAAGGTATGTGAAATATTAGGCCGATTTCAACCAAATTTAGGTACGTGGCTTAGCAGTCAATACGATTGAATAATATGCAATCTTTAGAAATAAAACATAAAAGAACTACGATTGGGGTAAACCCCAATCATGCAATACTCTAGATGAATTTGAACCTGGTTAAAGCCAATAAATAATTTTGGTTGCAATCTCGGATGCATCGTTAAGACGTAAGACGTAAGTCGTTAAGACGTTAAGACGTATTTCATGAAATAGTGCAGTTTGTATGGGAGGGGGTAGAGGGAGGGTGAGGATTACAATAAATTTTATAAAGTAGGTTACAATTATCATAAAAGTGATATATTCAAAATTTCAAAGCAATATGTTTTATAGTTTCTGAGAAAATCTGATTATTGTAAATTATCAAAAATGTGTCATTTTGTATGGGAGGGGGTAGACGGAGTAAGGGTAATCGATTACTTTTTTTGAATCTAACTGATATTGTTAATTAAGTGTTAAGTACAAAATTTCAGCCCGATAAATTGTATAGGTAATGAGTAAATTGGCTTAACGTATTTCATGAAATAGTGCAGTTTGTATGGGAGGGGGTAGAAGGAGGGTGAGGATTACAATAAATTTTATAATGTAGGTTACAATTATCATAAAAGTGATATATTCAAAATTTCAAAGCAAGATGTTTTATAGTTTCTGAGAAAATCTGATTATTGTACATTATCAAAAATGTGTCATTTTGTATGGGAGGGGGTAGACGGAGTAAGGGTAATCGATTAATTTTTTTGAATCTAACTGATATTGTTAATTAAGTGTTAAGTACAAAATTTCAGCCCGATAAATTGTATACGTACTGAGTAAATTGGCTTAACGTATTTCATGAAATAGTGCAGTTTGTATGGGAGGGGGTAGAAGGAGGGTGAGGATTACAATAAGTTTTATAACATGGGTTACACTTATCATAAAAGTGATATATTAAAAATTTCAAAGCAATATGTTTTATAGTTTCTGAGAAAATCTGATTATTGTAGATTTTCAAAAATGTGTCATTTTGTATGGGAGGGGTTAGAAGGGGTGGAGCGATTTAGCCCGTTCACGAACTTAGCCTTCATTTTTTGTCAAAAATAACGTGTGCAAAATTTGAACTTCATAGCTCAACGCGTTCTCGAGCTAGAGAGGTCACGGACGGACGGACGGACAGACGGACAGACGGACAGACGGACAGACGGACAGACGGACAGACGGACAGACGGACAGACGGACAGACGGACAGACGGACAGACGGACAGACGGACATCCGGTTTTGAGATATTCGAGTGATAATATGAACTTCTGTATCATTCATTTTTTTCTGCGAGCCTTATTTCTTAGCGTTACAAACTTTGTGGCAAACTTATAATACTCTCAGATTTCATCTAGAGTATAAAAAGTTGTTCTAACAAAAACTTGCTTTTGGAACGGTCGTCCCCATGGCAGCTATATGACAGAGCAGTCCGATGTCAACCAAATTCGGGAATGTGATTTAGTTGAAGATGTTATTGATTAGTGTAAAATTTGAAAACGATATCTTTAGAAATAAAAAAGTTTTTCTTACAAAGACGAATTTTTGGACCGGTCGTTCCTATGGCAGCTATATGACGTAGTGGTCCGATTCCATTGGTTCCGACATATATACTGCGTGCAATAGAAAGAAGGCTTTGTATAAAATTTTAGCTCGATAGTCTTAAAACTGAGGGACTAGTTTGCATAGAAACAGACAGACAGACGAACAAAGCTTAATCGACTCGTGTCATCATACTGACCAAGAATATATAGGTATATAGTTTATATGCTCGGAGATGCTTCCTTCTCTGCATTGCAAACTGCATGACAAAGTTAATATACCCTATCACATCCGTGAAGGGTATAAACAAATTCCCAAAAGGAGCTTCGATCTTGTACATCTGGCTACCGAGACATACATATGCAAGCGTCTAGTGAAACAGCAGTCGTCGCGAAAACTGATTACCGACTACATGGTAACTGAAAAAAAGTCAACTCTAAAAGAGTGCGAGGTAGTATCTTCAAGTGACGAAAACGATTTTGAACCAGTTTACCATAAGTAGTTCGCTTATTGTCAGACTATGAAGAATAATGGTTCTACGGTTTGAAAAGTTTTTTTATTTGTAAAATAAGTACATGTAAATAAAAAATTTAAAAATGTTCGCATGTGTATTTTCTTAATCAGATTCCAAAAGGTTTGGCGAGATTCCAAGTAGCTGCCAAGCCTCATGTCTGGATTTAGTTTTAAACAAGCTGGCCTTCGGATAGCTTGCCGAAGGTATAATATCATACCTTCGTTGTGTTTTGTGGTACATTTGCCTTTTTGAAATTAGTAGTAAAACTTGTTCCGATTTCACTGTTCCTATAGGAGGTATATGAAATAGTGGGCCGATTTCAACCAAATTTAGGAACGTGGCTTAGCAGTCAATACTCTTTTGCACCATTTAAAACGGCTGGAATGGACGGAATATTCTCGGCACTATTACAGTGGGGCATGGGCGCTCTACTAGATAGGATCCGGAATATATTCGTCGCCTGTCTTTCAGCAAGGTGGTCTTCTTGCCTAAACCGGGAAAGAAAGACTATACAGAGGCAAAGTCCTTCAGGCCGGTTAGCCTTACATCATTCCTATTAAAAACAATGGAAAAAGTGTTGGTGGACTACCTGGACAACACCACGCTAATGTATAGTCCTCTGAATAGGTGCCAACATGCTTACAAAGCAGGCAGATCTACGGAAACCGCTCTACACCAACTTGTTAGAGTTGCAGAGGGAGAGATTAACAATGGCGGGATCGCTATGTCTACTTTTATGGATATAGAGGGTGCTTTTGATAAAATCTCCTTTACCAAACTAAGGAACGCCCTGACTGAGCGGGGGGTTGATTATATTGTAATTAAGTGGATCGACTCTATGCTTAAGCAGAGGGCGGTAAATCTTAGCAGTGGATGTGACAGAATACGGGGTAAGGTAGTCCGAGGATGCCCACAAGGAGGTGTTCTTTCGCCTCTACTGTGGAACATCACCGTGGACAGTCTTCTCTGGAAGCTGGACTCGATGGGCGTACACACTGTAGGATACGCCGATGACTTGGCACTTACGGTCAGTGGAAAGTTCATGGACACAATTCTAGGTTGCATGGGACAAGCTCTCAAAGTAACCGAAGAATGGTGTAATGAGCAAGAGCTAACCATAAACGCTAGTAAATCAAACACTATGATTTTTACTCGTAAGAGGAAAGACATGGAGATAACTCCCTTACGGTTTTTTGGTTCAGAAATTAAGGTGTCCAAGGAAGTGAAGCATCTAGGAGTTACCTTGGATGCGAAACTAACTTGGAATGTTCACGTTGATGAAAAGATCCAAAAAGCGAAAAGGATTTTCCGTCAATGTAAGAGAGTGTGTGCTCGTAGGTGGGAAACTTCACCTAAAGCGACACACTGGATTTACACAATGATGGTAAGACCCATTCTAGCCTACGCATCAGTGGTATGGTGGCCAAAAGCCATGCAGAATACCACAAAGCAGAAGCTGGATGGGGTGCAAAGGATAGCTTACGTAAGCATATGTGGTGCAATGCGCACCACACCAACGCGAGCAATGGAGGCATTGCTGGGACTGCCGCCGTTGGACTTATTTATAAAGAAAACTTGTTGCATGCTTTGGACCACCTGCTTGAAGGTCAGGTGCGGGGGAAGAAAATCCTTATTGCACTGGACAACTAATCGGTGATCAAACGCATGCAGCAGACGAACATAAACTCTAAACTGGTACTAGAGTGTGTCCGAAAGCTCAACACGTGTGCCTCAGAAAATGAGGTTACGCTGATGTGGGTAAAAGGACTCATAGGTACATAGGTGGCGGATGCCCTAGCAAAACAGGGATCTGCGGCAACTTTCATTGGCCCAGAGTTGCTCTGGGGAACGGCATGATTGGAGCGAAGGTTGGGGAGTGGATGGACTCTATGCATCAACAAAGATGGCAGGAGCTAGCCGCTTGCAAACAAGCTCGGAATGCAATGACCAGCCCTTTAGGCAGGGAAGCGAGTAAGGTACTCAGTTATAAACGGAGTACCCTAAGCTGGATAACGCCTTGGTCACAGGGCATGGTAATTTTAAGGCTCATCTGGCCAAGATGAAAATCGGGGAAGATGACGTTTGCAGGCTATCCCTGGAAGAGGCCGAGACAGCAGCACACATTGTGTGCGAATGTCCAGCACTGGCTAGCACGAGGTTGAGGATCACAGGCAAGCACACAATAAGTGTGGAAGTCATGAGTGAACTCAGCCTTAAACAAATGCTAGCAATAACACGGGACTCAGTGATGAAGAAAGAGGTCGATAACTATCAGTCGACATCTGGAAGCCACTGATGACCGGGAGGGGGCGAAAAGGGACCCAAACGTTAGTGGTCTGCTTCGGCTATCCCCCAGAGTATATATAATACTGCGACATAATTCGGTACAAACTCTTGATACCAACCGCACATGCCCAGAAAACGACGTAGTTGTTTAGTTGTCTTCGATTGCGGGAAGTCATTGATGGACTGAACTTTTCCCGGATCAGTCCTATTGGTTCCATTACCAATTATGTGGCCAAGGTATCCAACTTCCCTCATGACGAATCGGCTCTTCTCTACATTCAGAGTTAGCCCTTCCTTCTTCATCCACAAAGCAACTTCCTGAAGTAGCAGAAGATACTCTTCGAATGTGGCGGAGATCAACTGCAACTCATCCAAGTAGACGAAACACACGTTCGCAAAACGCGCTCAGTGGCCGTATCCGTTCGGTCACCGCTCTACGATACTAATCTCGGCCCGATCAAACACTGCCTGTGAGTACTAACAGAACTCTCACAAAGCTCCGAGCTTGTCAGTATAAAGACGGCACGGATAGGAGGTGCATGCTAGCAACTGCACTTCCGAAAAGTAGATATGCTATCGAAACGCCAACAAAGCATAGAAACGCTAGAGATGCTGACGCGCCCATGCCCCTGGAGGGGTCAAGGCAATTAACAAATGCGCTGGAATAACGCGATCCATTAGCCGTCGCATAGTTTGGGGAGCATTACAAAGTCCAAAGGGCTAATTGAGCAGCGAAAAGTTTTGAAAAGGCCACTAACTAAAGAGTCGAACAGCTGTACTGTAGTATAGGGTCTAATAGCCCTCCTAGGTCGATTTGAGAGTAGGGCTCCACAGAATTGACGTCTGAAGGCTAAAGTTCTCTTCCTTGAGGCGAACTGACGAACGTTTTTAGGGCCTACATTAAGTTTATTCATTTCAATGATACGCTGTTGTGCAGCAACATAATTTTTCACGTGCTCATGCAGTAGCCGGAAACTATAATGTTCAGGTTGTTTTGGTTTCTAAGTGAACATCTGTGTGCTCATTTGTGTGGTTTGCTGAACTACAAGAGTTACAGATACTAGCCGCACCTTAGTCGAATTAGCTAACAAATCCTTCGGAAGGTCCTGCTTGTATAAGTCTAAACTGAGCGATATATCCGACATTTGGGTTGATACGTCTAGCAAAGTACTGTCGGGTGGGTTGGACTCCGTTTGTGATGAGCTTGCGTCTAAATTGGGAATGGTTGGACTTGCAATTAGTTGAGTATTGCGAGGAGTTTTTGGAGGTATTCTGTTGGAGCTGAGGCCTCGGACGAGTTTTTTTTGAGTTGAGCATCGCAAACATTGGGGTTTATACACCCCTGGAGCTCCACATCCAAAACAGAATCTTCTGAGAAGGTCCAAGCAATCTGCATAAGAATGGCCCATTTTCCTGTAATTCCAACAGTCCAGTCCAATTGGGAACGAAGTACGAAAACTTCGCGAAATGAGTTATAAGTTTCAAATTCAAATTGATTTTGTTCATCATTTATAACCGTTTCTGGCTGCGGTGTTAATTCTGAAGCATCTCTTAAAGAAGTACGAGCAGCACACATTCGTCGTATTGTCACCTCTGTATTTTCAACACGAATTAGACAACGTCGTAGTTGATATCCAAGTGGACGATGCTTCTTTGGATCTCAGGAAGCAAGTTTCGTTCCAGTATCTCTAATAATTCCTGATCATGTGAAAGTCAATCAACCAACTGCATGACGCTATCATAAAAGACGTCAAACTTCTGACATGGTTTTTGCCCGCGATTCCGAATTAGATCTCGAATATCAACAACAGAGCGCCGATCACTGAATCTATCGCGTAAAACATCGCGTAGGTCTGGTCAAGTGAGACATTTGACGCTTCTACGATAGCGCAAAAATCGACACTTGCTTTGTCTTGAAGAAGCACATGAAAGTGCTCACAATTGGTCGAAAAATCGTTTCGAAAAATTTGAGCAGTTAGAACCTCAATGTGATAAATGACCCTATCAAAACTCTCTCCAATTCTTCGGGTCTTATGTACAAAACTTATTCTTAAAAAGGTGTTCGTAGATTGGTTTTGTAGTAGTGAGAAAATGCTCATTTCTCCACTACGAAGCAATTTTCGTTATATTTAGTAGCTAACTCATCACTACTATATTAGCAGGCAACGCGACCACCTGATTTTAAGTCGCCGTACCGTATTTCTCGCCATGTCGTGACCCAAAAAAAATTATCATTGTTGCGTTATTCCGGATATCTTTTTCTTCGGTCACTAAAGCCATGGAAATGCCAAAATCATTAAGTCTCCGGAGTAATGCAAAAATCTTTAACCCATTAGTGACAGAAGCCTAAAAGTTGACAGATTTTGCTGAAATTTTGTGCAGGACCTACATTTGGGCACAGAAATTGATTACAAAAGAAAAAAATATTGAGGCGGGTGCGGTAGAACCAGGGTGTTACATATATGTAACGTTGGTCACAAGTAGTGCAAGGCAAAAAGACACCTGGCGCAGTAAAGCCAGAGGAACTGATTTTTAATATGGGCTAATTCAGGACCATCTATGAGTTTATGTAAAATTAATATATGGGTGGGATACTTAACTGCAGTTGTTAGTACCAGGTGCCGCTGCAGAATTATGTATTTCGATATGCGGGCGATATTTTCAGATGATGAAACTTTTTAACTGGTCGATTGATTTTACTAATATGAATTTATTTATCTCCGGTTTCATTTTAAGCTTCATCAACTAAATGCCTTTCATGTAGGTACGTTTTTTCTTATTACTTTTTGCTGTTATGTTATTGTAACCTTGCGACTGTACCGTGGATTTCCCTGAAACTCCACCGGAAGCAATTCCTCACTAACTTTCACCAACTGGACAAGTTTCGTTCAACTTGGTTTTTCCCTTCTAAAATAATTGTGTCTTTAAAATTTTACGGTTATATAGCTGTAACTCTGGAACTGACTCATTGATGATGCTGAAATTAAATAGGAGCCCAGTCCTGACGATCGCCTACCAATTAGAAAAGTTTCACTTAGCTAGCTTCTTGTGCTAAAGAGTTATTTTGCAGAGAAAATTTTGCCGTTATAAAGCTGTAACTTTTGAACCGTTTGATACTTTTCTCTGAAATTAGATAGGAGCTCAGTCCTCCTTAACATCCACCAATTGAATAACTTTTGCTGAGCTAGCTTCTTCCGTTACGTAGTTATTTTGTTTATAAAATAATGCCGTTATTTAGCTGTAACTTTTTAACCGCTTGATGGATGTTTGTTTAAATTCAGTAATAGGCTAGTTCTTATTGTCGTCTATGTACTGGACAAGTTTGGTTTAGCTAACTTTTTCCGTTATGGAGTTATTAGGCTTAGAAAATTTTGCCGTTATATAGCTGTAACTTTTTAACCGGTTGATCGATACTGCTGGATTTCAATAGCAGCCGGCTCCCTACTGACATCCATCAACCGGAAAAGTTTCACTTTGATTACGCCTTCCGTTCGACTGTAATCGTGTCCACGACATTTTGCGAGGGAGGGTCGAATAACTGATTTTTCCTTCAAAAATCAGTTAAAATGATTTTTCCATCAAAAATCAGTTAAAAAAAGACACTGAAAAGAAAGTTGTTTTTTTTGTTCATATTATTACAAAAAATAGTTTTATTTGCGTTATAAAAAAATAAGGAAAAGGCATGAGGCAGATAAATAAATTAATGGAATTAAGGTTTTTTAAAAAAAAGAAAAAAGGAAAATACATTCTAGTTAACAGATATGAAGTGATACTCCTGGAAACATTCGACACATAATCCAACGTCGCATTTTGAACATTCTGTTGTAACGACCTTTTTACATTTGGTTGAAGATTTCTCTCCTTGTCAATGTCGTCTTTTTCCAGGTGGAAGCTTTGCTATGAAGTGCGCAACACAATCGTATCTTGTATTAACATTTTCATTATCTTTCTTTGGTCGACGATATCCACCGGGTGGTTTTGAAGTACCAAGAGAACGACAATAATGTCTTGCAATTGATTGTCGGAAAGTCAACTGCGACACTGCACTTTCACCACCTTTTCGATAAAGGATCCATGCATTTTGAATGGACACATCTACGAGCCATGCAAAAATTGATGACGACCATTTTCTTACTCTGGTTGTAATTCGGAATGCATTTACATTTTGGTCCATTCTATCTGTTCCACCCATGTTTTGGTTGTAGCGACTAATCGCAAGAGGACGTGGTACATATATTTTCCTATGTATTTTACTTCACGGGAATACCTTTGAACATTAGACGTAGGATGAATACCGTATATTGTTGATGCTACCGTAACAATCGAGTTATCATTCCATTTGGTGAAGTTGATTTTCGCTGTTTGAATTTTTACACCATCTGTCCATCCACGTTCAACTTTCATTTTGATCAGTTCTTTTTTTGTTGGTAAAGGACAAGATTTCGGAATGAAATTTTCACGAACAGTTCCTGTTCCTTCGAAACCTCTTTCATTCAGGCCCAAGAGAACGTTTACATTTGTAAATGAAACCGGAAAATAGAGGGCTACGCCCGCAATCCGAGGGTTTTGTAGTGTCCCATGCCAATAGGAGATGAACTGTCCTACCATTGGAGATGCTTAACCATTCATGTTAAGACAATATTGCAAATTGTAAGTTTGCATAAAAAATATTGAAAATAAATTGTTTGAACAATTATAGAGAATAGGGTCAGCGACGAGCACACCCCCCCCCCCCTCCCTCCCCCCCCCCCTTCTCCTCCTCCCTCCTCTCCTACCAATCATTATCCTTTTGAAAATGGCTAACTCCAATTCGCTCTACGGAAAACAATATGCAAGCATGTTGTGCTCGTAGTACTAGTATATAGTACAAGAGACCTGTTATGTGCATTTTTTGTATGGATAATATCAAAATGACCAAATCTAATCTACTACTATTAAATGTTACGTGATTTTTACGAAATTTGGAGATATTATTGCACATGGTGTTGATTATCGTCAACCATCAATATTTTCGACCTCGGATGAGTTTGAGAAATGCAGGGGTGTGCTAACTGTAACTATAGAAATATACTATTTTGAGAAAATTTCAAAATTCCATAATTTTTTTTTTCTGTGCTAGTTGAAAGCCATCTTCCTATATGTTTTCACATTTCTAAGTGTAACGGTCTCGAAATGGTAAGGGGGTGGGACAAATTACAATTAGATCTCATATTTTCCCCTCTGCCTCTTTTCCCCTTTAGTACCTTTCTCATGATTCCCCACTTGCCCATATCAATTGAAGAAAAATGTTGACCTTAATTTCCCTTCTATGGGAACCTCCCCTTAAAGCAGCAACCCACCTACCTCCCCCCTTAAACTTCTCTCCACTACTACTCCTATAACACCAATCTCCACCCACCAATCTCCACCCTTTCAGAACTCCAGTTCACTTTACGAAAAACAATAAACAATATTCAAGTATGCAGTATTAGTATGTAGCCGGATATGTGCATTTTTTGTATGAACGGCATCAAAATCTCAAAATTTAAATGAATGTACTATTATTAAATATTATGTGACTACTATGAAACTTGGAGGTATTATTGCCTATGATGTTGGTTATCATTGGCCATCAATATTTTGGACCGGGTGCGCGTAAGGAGTGCAGGGGTGTGCTAACTGCAACTATAGAAATGTACTATTATTAACATTTTGTGATGAAATTTCAAAATTCTAGAAATCTAGGTTTTCTACGCTAGTCAAATGGCGCTTTTTTGTAAATTTTCATATTTCTAAGTATAACGGTCTCGAAATGCAAGGGGGGGGGGGCAAACTCGGATGACATATTTTCCCCTCTCCCCTTTTTCCCGTTTCTTCAAATTTGAAAAAAATTACAAAAATGGAATGTACTCGACGGTACCTTTCTTATGATACCCCACTTGCCTGTACCAAACGAAAAAAAAATTTCGACCTTCATTTCCCCTCTATGGGGACCTCCCCTTAAAGTTGACCTATTACGACGATTCGCTTTCTCCGGTGAAGTATAGTAATTCTACACATTCCTACAAAATTTCATGTATGTAGCTTCAGCCGTTCGTGAGATATTCCATGGACAGACGGACAGACAGACATTTGACCGATTTCATAAGGGTTTTGTTTTTACTACAAAGCCCTAATAAATTGTCGAAATGCAAAGAAAAAGGGTATTGTTGAACTTCTGGATGAAATTCATCCAGCATACAGAATAGTGGTGCTGTCGGTTTCGGGTATTTTTCTTCGTACGCTGGATTTATTCTCGGGTTTCGGCCTTGATACATTTCGAAGTTAATCAAATAGCCCAGAGGCGTATTCAAACGCCACATTTTGTAACCGAATCTAATTGGCTTGCCTCTGATAAATTGTTTACATCCGTGCCGTTCGTAATACTCCACCATGCTTTCGTCGTACGACAGATTTTGCTCAGGAACAAAATTCTTGATGAAACGTTCTTTCAGTTTATCGGTGAGTGGGCGTAGTTTCCATATTTTATTTTTCTCATCATATTCCTTTAAATTCGCGAAATAAAGGTTACTATAAATTGAGGTCAGATCACAAGCAAAAAACAATGTTTCTTCCGTTTCCTTTCTTTTTCTTGTAAATTTTTTCACTTTTCCTCCATCCAGCGATCAACAGTATGTAGTTCAATACAAAACTCAGTCTTTCTCCAATTCAATCTCGAAAAATTTTTCTTTAACAGCCACCCAACAAACTTAAATGAAACCGGAATATAGAGGGCTACGCCCGCAATTCGAGGGTTTTGTAGCAAGCGCTTATTTTGGCATGTAAATACTGGCTCCCTGTCCTTCTTGGTACCCCTCAGCTGAATAAAAACACCATAATTAAATGTTTTACCCATGATATAGTATCTTACATGCCAATTCACAAAAAGACTGCATCTGTCATCTCTTAAAGTAATAGTTTTAATACGAGAAGCTGTAGATAGATAGATAGAACGATTTTGTAAGATTTAAGACACAAAACCCTAAAAAAATTAACTGTGTGAATAGTTATTGTTAGGATCACCAATCACCAATCTTCACCCTTCCAAAGTTGGTTCATTAAATAACTGCAATTCGCACTACGAAAAACAACATGCAAGTAGTACACGCATTTCTATGCGTGAGGCCGGTAGGTGTATTTTTTGTGTGGATAGTGTCAAAATGCATAACTTTAAGTCAATGTACTATTATTAAATATCATGTCATTGTAATGAAACTTAGAGGTATTATTGCCTATGATGTTGGTTATCATTAGCCATCAATATTTTTGACTTAGGGTGTGCTTGAGGGGTGCAGGGGTGTGCTAACTGCAACTATAGAAATGTACTATTATTAACCTTTTTGGATGAGATTTGAAAATTCTATTATTTTCGGTTTTCTATGCTAGTGAAATGCCGCTTTTCTGTAAATTTTCATATGTCTAGCTATAACGGTCTCGAAATGCAAGGGGGGGGGGACAAACTCGGACCACATATTTTCCCCTCTCCCTCTTTTCCCCTTTCTTCAAATTTGAAAAAAATTCCAGAAATGGAATGTACTCAACGGTACCTTTCTTACGATACCCCACTTGCCTATACCAAACGAAAAAAAAATTTCGACCTTCATTTCCCCTCTATGGCGACCCCCCCTTAAAGTTGACGTATTACGACGCATCGCTTTCTCCAGAGAATTATAGTATTTTTACATATTTTCACCAAATTTCATGCATGTAGCTTCAGCGGTTCGTGAGATATTTCATGGACAGACGGACAGACAGACGGACAGACGGACAGACGGACGCATGACCGATTTCATAAGGGTTTTGTTTTTATACAAAACCCTAAAAAACAAGCTAGCCTTCAGCTAGCTTACCAAAGGTATGATACCTTCGTTGTGACTTATGGTGCATTTGCCACTTTAAAATTAGTAGTAAGACTTGTTCCGATTTCACTGTTCCTATGAGATTTCAAACCAAAATTTAGAAATGAAACCGGAATATAGAGGGCTACGCCCGCAATCCGAGGGTTTTGTAGCAAGCGCTTATTTTGGTATATACCTATACATATCGGCTCCTTGCTGTTCTTGATACCACTCAGATGGATAAAAAAAACATAATTAAAATGTCTTACTCGCTTACATTTTACATGCCAATTCATATTACGTGATTGTAACGAAACTTAGAACATATTATTGCCTAAGGTGTTGGTTATCGTTGGCCATCAGTACTTTTGACCTCGAACGTGCTTAAGGTTTAGAACATACAGTACATGGAATGAGCATATCCTGTATGTCTCCGGCTCCAATATTTGGGGAATGAGTCGACATTCAGCCTACTCAGTTGGCGTTTAATACTGACATATGATGACTGTTATGTAGAATTGTGCATAAACAAATGTCAGTTTTTGTCAAATTATCGACAATCAGCCTACTCAGTTGGCGTTTCGATATTGACATAATGTTGATCGCACTGTCGAATTGTGCGTAAACAAACGTCAATTGTTGTCAATATTTGAATTTCATAAGTCTGCTGAGTTAGCTGACTGTCGACCACCTGTCGACTTAGTACCTAGATATTGGAGCCACTGTTTCTATGGAGACATACAGGACAAGCTCATTCTATATACTGTATGTTCTAAGGTTAAAGGCATGCAGGGGTGCGCTAACTGTAACTATAGACATAAATTATTTTTTACCTATTTTGAGAACGATATACAAATTCCATATTTTCCATTTTTTTTCGGAACCCACCTTCCTGTAAGTTTTCATAATTCTTAGTATAACGGTCTCAAACTGCAAGGGGAAGGGGACAAATTACGAACTAATATTTTCTCCTCCCCCAATGTTCCCCTTTTTACGAATTTCAAGAAAATGCGAAAAAATGGAATGCACTCAACATTACTTTTCTCACGACACCTCACTTGCCTATAGCAGTCGATAAAAAAATTGACCTTTATTTCGCCTCTATGTGGACACCCCCCTCCACCCGCTAATGTTGTATTAGTCAGCGCCCCCAAACCAATCTTTACCCTTTCAAAAATGATGAATTAAATAACTGCAATTGGCACTACGAAAAACAGCATGAAAGTAGTACTCACACCTATGAGGCCGGTAGGTGTATTTTTTGTGTGGATAGTGTCAAAATGCCTAACTTTAAATGAATGTACTATTATTAAATATTATGTGATTGTGATGAAACTTCGAGACGTTATTTCCACCAATATTTTTGACCTACGATGCGTTTAAGGGGTGCAGGGGTGTGCTAACTGCAACTATACAAATGTACTATTATTAACCTTTTTTGATGAGATATCAAAAGTCTACGACTTTTGGTTTTCTATGCTAGTGAAATGCCGCTTTCCTGCAAATTTTCATATTTCTAAGTGTAACGGTCTCGAAATGCAAGGGGGGGACAACTTGGGATCACATATTTTCCCCTCTACCCCTTTTCCCCTTTTTTCAAATTTGATGAAAATACCAAAAATGGAATGTACTCAACGGTACCTTTCTCATGATACCCCACTTGCCTATACCAGATAAAAAAAAATGTAACCTTCATTTCCCCTCTATGGGGACCTCCCCTTAAAGGCAGCCTATTACAACAAATCCCTTTCACCGGCGAATTATAATAAATGTACATATTCCCACAAAATTTCATATATGTAGCTTCAGCGGTTCATGAGATATTTCATGGACAGACAGACAGACAGACAGACAGACGGACAGACGGACGCATGACCGATTTCATAAGGGTTTTGTTTTTTCTATTTGGCCTACAACTTAATAATGAGACTTTTTTTAGAGATGGCAACACCGATAAACCAATGGTAGTCCATCTTTGACATACATACCATTTGAAGTTTGTATTCATAAGCTGTCAATGTCAGTATAAACATTTCGTGTTGATTGTTGACAACGTATTTTACCGGACCATGGAAAGTTTCGAAAATTCACGAAAAAAACAACATTTGCGGGAAGTTTTACTTGGACATTATTTTGCTAAGAAGACTGCAGCTCAGAGTCATAAATTGCTCGTGGAAGTTTACGGTGACGATGCTTTTTCGCGTGCACAGTGTTTTCGGTGGTTTCATCGGTTCAAAAATGATAATTTCGACATTACCGACGAAGAGCGACCTGGCCAGCCAAAAAAGTTTGAAGACGAAGAATTGACGAAATTACTCGAAGAAGATTCGTGCCAAACTCAAAAAGAGTTGGCAATTTCGTTGGAAGTGACTCAGCAAGCCATATCGAAGCGGTTAAAATCACTGGGAATGATCCAAAAGCAAGGCCACTGGGTTCCGTACGAGTTGAAGCCAAGAGATGTTGAGAGGCGCTTTTGCATGTGCGAACAACTGCTTCAAAGGCAAAGACGGAAGGGTTTTTTGCATCGTATTGTGACCGGCGATGAAAAGTGGATTCATTATGATAACCCAAAGCGAAAAAAATCATGGGGACCGCCCGGGCACCAATCAACATCGACCGCGAAGCCAAATATTCATGGTTCCAAGCTTATGCTCTGCATTTGGTGGGACCAGATCGGTGTTCTTTATTATGAGCTGCTAAAACCGAATGAAACCATTGACGGGCAGCGCTATCGACTGCAATTGATGCGTTTGAGTCGAGCATTGCGTGAAAAACGGCAACAATTTGCTGAAAGGCACGACAAAATAATTCTTCAGCATGACAATGCTCGCCCTCATGTTGCGCAAGTCGTGAAAACGTACCTGGAAACAACCAAATGGGAAGTGCTACCCCACCCGCCGTATAGCCCTGACATTGCTCCATCCGATCACTATTTGTTCGCTTCGATGACTCATGCGTTGGCTGATCAGCACTTCACTTCATATGAGGATACTAAGAACTGGCTCGATTCATGGATAGCCTCGAAACCCCAAGATTTTTTTCGCGACGGAATTCGTAGACTTCCCGAAAGATGGGAGAAAGTTATCGCTGCTGATGGCCAATATTTTGAATAATTTAGTTATATGAATAAATCTATGAATAAATGCCCAAAATTCCAAAAAAAGTCTCATTATTAAGTTGTAGACCAAATACAAAACCCTAATAAGTCGTCTACGTATGTAGAGGCATAACTCAGTAACCCTTTCTCCGATTTGGCTCAAATTTTTTTTTTGTTGTGCTCCTTTACGCTCAACTTAGATACTAACGGAGCCCAAAATTTGAAATTTTCCCGGAAAATTGAGAAAATTGGAAAATTTCATTTCCCATACATTTTGTATGGAGTAATTTTTTATCTCTGATTTGGCTCAAATTTTTTTCCTTTGTGTTTGCAATGCTCCCTCCTATTTCTATATTCATAAAAAAAATCCAGGACGACCCACTGTCGTACATGAAAACACCAATTCGTCCGATTTGCCTCAAATTTTTTTTGGATCTGTTCCTTTAAGCCGGACTTAACGGAGAATAAACACAAACAAAAAAGAAACGAAATGTGTCGTAGGTACAGGGTTGGCGTCGTTATCCTTTATCTCATTTGCTTCAAATTTTTTGCATTCGGGTTCTTTACGCTCCACTTGAAACCTTACGTCATTTAAAATTGGAAATTTTCCCGGGAAATAGGGAAATTCCATTTTCCCATACATTTTGTATGGAGACATGCTTTCCTTTCTATCTTTAACCCTACATACCATTTGCTACGTGGTCTCTCCTAAAAAGGACAACCTCTTGCCTGAAATGAAAATTGAGGTGTGTCCGATTTGGCTGATTTTTTTTATCTGTCTCTTTACGCTCAACTTGGATCCATACCCAGCTGAAACTCAAATGAAACCGGAAAATAGAGGGCTGCCAACAATTGCATTTGCTCGAAAATGACACTCATTGGGATTGTTTGCCATCGTCATATCGACATGTGTTTCCCATCGAGTCCACACGGTTTGTGGAACAAATTCAAAGACGAAATGTCGGACGATATTTTGCATAAAGTTCGCATTTCCAGAGCCGATATTCCACTTCAAATGAGCGACGGCGATGCCATATAAAATATAACGAGGCGCCCATTTTGAAAGAGAATATATGCTTACTGCTCTGCGGAAATTTGTTGAGTAAATTAGGAATGCCGGCCCCCAATCGTCTAATGCACCACGCATTCAACCGGGAATTGGAACGAGAAGATGATTACGATCGAGATGCATTGAGTCAAGCAGTGCAAAGGAATGTGCCATTGTCGAATCCCCAGCAGAAAAGTGAATACGATGCACTGATGAAAGCGACCGATGATGGACATTGGACAAGGTGCCATTTTATTTTTTGGGGACTTGGCAAAACGTTCCTCATTTCCTTGATATTGGCAACGATTCGTTCACGAAGTGACATAGCGTTGGCAGTTGCATCTGACATTGCGGCGACGTTACTTGAAGGAGGACGGACGGCTCATTCTGCCACTGCCATTGAACTTGCAAATGATGGACGAACCAACTTGCAACATTTCGAAAAATTCTGCTATGGCTAAAGTCTTGGAAACTTGCAAAATAGTCATTTGGAATAAATGCTCGATGGCGCATAAACATGCATTGGAGGCTCTCAATCGCACTCTGAAAGACTTGCGCAATAATCACAATCGTTAGAGGCGCAATAATTCTACTTTCCGGCGATTTCTGTCAAACACTGCCCGTCATTCCGAGATCAGCACCTGCGGATCAACTCATTTATGAGCCTACGTGCACAACTGACAACAAACATGATCATTCTGCTGATGTGTTCTCGAAGCAATTGTTATACATCGGCAATGGAAATGCTCCAGTTGATGAGACAAGTGATTTCAGTGAATTTCCCATTCACTTTTGTCAATTCACTGAGTCCAAGGAGCAACTCGTTGAAAAAGTTTTCCCGGACATCGTTCGCAATTACACCAATCATGAATGGTTGGCTGAACGAGCTATTTTATCAGCAAGGATGTCGATGTCCACCAATTGAATTTCGATGTTCAAATGAAAATCCCTGGCGAAGTGAGGACATACAAATCTATGGACACCATCACCAAGAAAGATGTCATCAACTACCCAACAGAATTTTTGAATTCATTGGATGTGCCAGGATTCCCACCACATCAACTGCAACTGAAAATAGGCTCAGTCATCATAATGATTCGAAATCTGAACCAGCCGAAGCTATGCAATGGAACCAGACTTGCTGTCAAACGGTTGTTACCCAACGTCATAGAATTCTCAAAGGAAAATTTCAGGGCGAGCACGTCTTGGTTCTTCGAATTCCAATGATTACCATTGATCTGCCATTCGAATTCAAACGATTGCAATTCCCGGTGCGTCTTGCGTTTGCGATGACAGTCAACAAAGCACAAGGACAGTGGATGAATGTGTGTGGCATTAATTTAAAAAATCCGTGTTTCTCGCACGGCCAATTGCACGTGGCCTGTTCGCGAGTCGGAAAGCCAGATTCTCTATTTGTTTACGCACCGCAAAACAACACTAAAAATGATGTATATCAGAAAGCCTTGAATTTAGTGAACTATTCAAATGTAAACAAATTGACTTTTATTCCTTCACAACAAACGTGGCTCAGAGGGTAATCCATTTCTAGAACCACACACCTCGCCACCTGTCGACTAACAGGAAGATTAGGCACGGGATGCAGTTCGCGGGGTCAGCTTCATGTATGAAAAAAACAAGTCAGGGTAGGTGATAAAAAAAAAAAGTAGACTGAGGAGCATAAAAATAGTGGGGATCGATGCTCCGAGGCCCACGGGCATGGGGGTGTAAATGTTGGGGGGGGGGGGGGGGAAATTTCGTGAAAAATCCGAAATTCCTTATAGTTTAGAAGTTATGGCCAAAAAACCGAATTAAAAAAAACTAGGGTATAAAAACAAAAAAAGTAGACTGAGGAGCATAAAAATAGTGGGGATCGATGCTCCATATTAAATTTTTTTTTATAAGATCCTGCAATGCACATGGTGGGCGATCGATCTTCTCCGACTTTCACGCCTTGCGGACAGTCGGAAAGGCGCAAGGCCGATTTAGAAAAAAAAAATGATACAAAGTATCTACACTGCATGCAGATACATCGGAACATGGATATGTCTTATGCCTACCGAAAGCGTGGGACGTGTTTTGTCGAATGATTTCATCCAGTATAACTATACTGCGATCTTTATAAAACTTACGTCGATATCTTCAGCACAACAGGTTCCACGCAGTCGGTAGCCAAAAACATATCCATGTTCCGATATATCTGCATGCAGTGTAGATACTTTGTATCATTTTTTATAAAGATCCCAGTATAGTTATACTGGATGAAATCATTCGACAAAACACGTCCCACGCTTTCGGTAGGCATAAGACATATCCATGTACCGATGTATCTGCATGGAGTGTAGATACTTTGTATCATTTTCAAGACATACCGTCCCGCATAGTGTACAGGAGAATACAAATTAACCCAACCGTTGCCTCGTGTGTGGATCAAGCGATCATACACTCTACATATTTTATATGCGCCTGTGCTTCGTTAGTACGTAAATCCGCGATCGATCGCGTCAAGCCGCGGTCTAGCTAAACACACTTATTATTAGATACTTAGGTAGTACTCGTCTAAGTCTAAAGACGGTAAGCGCGACAACACAATTTTATTGCGTTAACGTTTACGTTATCCGCGCTGCACAAACTGCATCATTTGCACTATTCTCCTCACTAAATCAGAATTGTGCACTGTTAGTTGATATATCATCGATCGTGATAGTACGCGGTATGCGCGATACAAGTACGGTCGTAAGTTCCTTACATCTCACGGGAAAAACACGTTGGTGACCCTGGTGACACTGATTTCAGTCGGCTGGATGGGATTGGCCATCACAAGAAAGGGGTGGATCCGCCACGGAAGTGTAGTCCAAGGTCCGTGGAGCAAGCATCTCTTTCGCACTGTCGCCGATGACGAAGCAACGCCCATCCATTGAACTTCTTCGACTCAACCGTCTCTCCATTGCGTGCATACGAGTGTGTGTGTGTGTGTGAAGTTGAAGCTATTTTCCGACCTACCCCAACGATTTTCTTATTGAGTCAGGTTAGTGACGTAATTGATGGAAACAAAAAGATTGGTGTGAAGGAGAAGCCATAGCGCTGTGCACGAGTGAGGGAGACAGGTTGTCTGGATGTGGCTGGTGTTGTGAGGATCGGCCACTACATTCATATAACTCGGAAAAATTTTCAATGGGCTTGTTTCCTCTTCTGACCCCCGAGTAGAAAACAGACATTTCGTGTGACGGACAGATTTTTAGGATGACCCCCAGCTATAAGACATATCCATGTCAAAAACTATAAATTCGTCGCGGCAGTCGAGAGAGAGAGAACCCGTGACCAACTGCTCACAAGTCGGACCCACTAACCACTAAACCAACGAATACCTGTCAAACTCTTTTCGCTTTGTATAACACTATGTATGTACAATATAAATATATGAGATTGTATCACAGCGACGCGAACGCTTCTCTTTCCTGGGTGGCAGAACAAATAAGTATATTTTTTCGATTCACTACCCGTCGATGCGTCGTCGCTATAAAAGTTACACTTTAAAAAAAATACGAAAGGTGAAAAGGGAACAGATACGACATTCGCGAAGCTTTTACGTACATTATATTCGGAGATTAATCTAAAATTAAGATTTCCCGAACTGGCAAAGAATGTTTTTACCACTTTGAAACAATACAAATGACGAACTAGAAGAATATTCAAATTTCGAAACAATGGGAGAATATGATGTTTACGGGGCTTTCTGCAAATAATTTTCAATACGGCTTTTTGTAGGATAAGAAGCGGTTGAATTTTATTCAAATTGGTGCCTCCCCAACAGGAAATGTCATATTGAAGCTTAGAATGGAAAATCCCAAAATAAATAATGGCAAGTAGAGCATCAGAACAAATATTTCACAAGTAATAAAAATATCTGAGTGAGCAGCGAAAATATTTAATTAAGTCCGGCGTATGGTTAGCAAATCTCAGTCTAGAGTCAAGTGCTAGCCCCAAGCACTTAAACATAATAACAACTTCTATTAAAAAACATTTATTACTGCAACTTAAGGATCGGTTAAACATAGAATTACAAGGTAATTTCTAACGACAACTTCCTTACTATTACTCGCCAGAATAGGATAGACACTTCGATCAAAAGAAAAAACCGGTAATGGATAGGTTATACCCTCCGTAAAGAGCCGAGCAACATTGTTAAACAGGCCCTCGATTGGAACCCACAAGGAGCCAACGCAAGACACCGTGTTGGATGACCGAGAAACACGTAGAGACGGTCAGTTCAGAGCGAGGGTGCCCCTATATAAATCGTGGAGGCGATTGCGGAGGACAGGACGCGGTGGAAAGTCGGCGTGGTTAATACCCTATGCCCTCAAGGGGTAACAGGAAGCAGAGAGAGAGAGAGAAATCGGTCGTTGTCACCACTTCATGAAATGATAGTTGAGTTCAGTCAAATAGCACAATAAGAAACTGTAGTACTGTTTGCATCTTGTTTTTCGTAGCGATTCTTTTTTCTTCTATTTACTCAGGAAATATCAAAGCTGAATTCGGACAAATATATGATGAAGTTATTTAACTAACCATTTGTGAAAGGGTAAAAATTGGTTGGCGGCGGAGGTTCTAACTATAAAATAATTATACGATTTCTTTTTTTTAATTGATGCTTGCAATCTGCAATTTCGTGTTAACATCAATAGCTAAGCATCTTCAGGGTTAGGGCAATTCACCTTCTATTCGCACCGGACACTATAAAACCCTTGTATTGTTTTACTTTCCGGATCCATTTTAACGCACCGGAGAAATGAACCCCAGAACTCTAGATTCAAGCATCGTAGATTGGCAACCAAGACCTCACGGCTACCAGAGCGCTTCATAACATCTAGTACCTATATAAATAATGGTATATTCCAGTACTATCGGTGTAGCTTGTGTTTTCTTCGAAGTAAAATTTATCAATATCTTAAAAACTGGAGATTTTGTATACACAAGAAAATAAGCGTTTGTTACTAGATTGGCATATTATGCTCCTCAATCCGACCAGTACTAATGAAACACATACCAATTTCAGAATATAACCTACATATGAGTAAACCCCATCTGCATGTCAACACGTTGATACACAGTACATAGACTAAAAATTAACTTATTTTAGATACAAAGAAACTGATATACTCAAATCGATGTACTTACGAATAGTCCTCCTCGGCAAAACAGTGCCCCAAAAAGCGACACTTCAAAGCGTTGCACTGATATGGCTTAAGCGAACCGATTTCGTACGTTATGTTAAATCCGTAAACGTCAAGCAAGTTGTCCAATGCTCTTAAGTGAGTTCCGTCCAACGACTTCATTGTAAAGCTGATCTCCAAGTATTGGCTGCTAAATTGAATCCACGCTACTTTTGTGACGTTGTGTTCGCTAAATTGGAACACTCTTTGACTTGGCACTTTAATATCGTCACCGTAATACATGTATTCGGTGAATTGTAGTCCACTCAGGACATAAAGCTGGGTGGGGTAGATGACAATTGAAACGTTGGGCCCAGTGGTAAGCTCGGAGGCATCAATTACCCAAACACATGTTATTGGCACCGGAAATTTCCTGGGAAATCCTGGAGTTTGGACAACACCGTGTCGTGCGGTCAACTTTCCACCACACTGGACCCCCTCTTCGGTGGCGGAATTCTCGAGCATGAAGGGAGACTGAGAGTCCAGGTGCCGCGGTGTTTTTTCCTGCTGACCATCTTCTACCACGTTTTCGGCTCGGGCAGAAAGAGTGAAATGTAAACAGCATGCGGCCGAAAGTATAGCCACCATGTAAAGGAAATAACAGTGCAGGAATGGTGTCATCTACTATTCTTTTCAGCTCGCTTTGTCCAGATGGTCCCAAGTGACGATTTTTGATATGACGTCGAGTGTTTATAACAGCCTTTGTTCCCAGCTCAATGAATTTCTGTATTAAAATACGTAAAGTTGCGCCATTCGTGCAATATATACCACCACTCCATTAGCTTCAAGCCGGGAGTTTTTCCTTTATCGGGCGCTTTGTGTCCTTGTAACAAAGAAATCCTTTCAAAAGTTCCGATTTATCAGTGGCGTGCGTCCCAACCAAAATAGACCTGCGAAAACGATTATGAATGAGCGAACTCTTTATTGCCTGCCAGTACAAATCAGTTGGGCCGTCAATGCGTCAGCATCCTGACAGTGTTGCTTGTTTTGTTGGAAGCCATAGTTGGGATGGTAGATAACAATCTGTTCTGGATAACAAACAATTTATGACAAAACGCTGACGGTGATATTATAGCTAGGGCTGTTCGTGTTGACGACGTCATTGCAGGAGGATTTCAAGCGAAATATGGCAGACGGATAAGCCGACATTCGAAATGAGTAGACACACGCGTTGGAAGACCTGAAAAAAAGAAATGATTCCATTATGAGACTTTTGTTCATTGGCGTTGAAAAAGTAATAGAACATTCCATACGAGAGCAAATATATTGTATAAGCACTCATATAAAACTGATAGTCGCAAAATGCGAACATAAATATGATGCAAATCTGTACCATACTATTTTATTTAATATTAAGCCTAGTTAACATAATGTTTCTGCTGGAACTAATTAATAAAGTTTAAAGCACATTGCATCGCGATTCGCATTCGCTTGTTTTCCGTCAAACGGTTCGTGTCCTTGGTATTTCCAAAAAAGACTCTCGCTTTGTTCAGCAAAAATTACATTTGGATAGTTTGACTGTCGCCTGTCTTCGTTACATCAATTGTGTTTATTGTTGTGTATTTAAACAACTAATTATAGGTAAGTAAAAATTAACTGGCAAAGCCGCATGACATATATGTAAATTGGTCAAATTTATACGGCAAAGTATAATACAACTTCTCATACATTTTTCATCACTTCAAAAGTGCATCATATTTTATATGACACCGTTCCTCACACATAAACATATGCTAATGTAATAGGATGGAATCTCGTCTCCCGCATCGACGTAATCACAAGAAGACCTGGAAATCTCCAGACGCACACACCGTCAACCAAATTGATCACATCCTCATTTGCAAGAGATGGAAGTCTGGTGTGATAGATGTCCGCTTCTATCGAGGAGCAAATTGCGACTCCGATCATCACAGTGCACCAATCGAGAATCTCTCTCTCTATATGGTTCCTATTAACCCCTTGTGGGGCAAAGTGCATTAACCACGGCTTCTTTCCACCTCGTCCTGTTCATCGCCATCGCTTTCAGTCCAACACGGGACTTGCGTTGCTTCCCTGCGGGTTCCAATCGAGGGCCAGTTGAGCAAAGTTGTTCGGCCGTCTTCGGAGAGTGTGACCTATCCATTGCCACTTCCGCCTTTTGATGGAAGTGTTTATCCTGCCCTGACCAGTAATAGTAAGGAGGTCGCCGTTAGAAATGACCTTCGGCCACCGTATGTGTAGGATGCGCCGTAGACACTAGTTAAGAAAAGTGTGCCAGTTGGTCTAGTCTAGATGTTATCTTATTGGTCACCTTCCAAGTTGAACAGCCATATAGAAGCACTTGTTTTACGCTGGTTTCGAAGATCCGGAGTTAAGTGCGCCTAAAAATCTTGTCGTTTTGCCAGAAAGGATTTCAACTGAAAAAAGCTGCTCCAACCTTGTTGATGCGAGACCGTACATCAGCGTCCGCTCCACCATCTGCTGTAACAACGCTTCTGAGATAGCAGAAATTATCAAATTTTTCGACTGCCTGCTCCGAAACACAAATTTCGCTTTGCTTTCCTGGATCCAAGCTCAAGTACTTAGTCTTGGCAGCGCTGATTTTCAGCCCCGCATCACGGCTATCACAATGCAGAGCATTAGTGGATGTTCACACTGCGTGCGATGCCGAGCCGAGCCGGGTCGAGCGATGCAATGCGATTACAAGCTTTTAAAGCAAGAAAATGGAAAGTCTTCAATTTTAAATGGAATCACGCTTTGAGTGTACACACTACGCGCGATGCAATGACGAGCCGAGCGATGGCCCGATGTTTTCACAAACTATTTTGCTTTTTCGTGCGAGTACCGGCTGCTGATTTTTTGCGATGGAATTTAATGGGCTTTGCGATGGAGTTTTTGGGCTTTGCGATGCTTTGCGATGTGAAGCTCCATGGAGCCAGTATGGTACAAGTACGAGCTGTAAAGTAATATTTGATGTAAGATCACACTGAAAAAAATGCATGTATGTCTGCTTTTATACCCTAGACTTTTAGGCGCGGCGGTGTGGCAGTGTATATGTACATGGAAATTATGAGGGTCATCTCCTGATTCGATTTAGCCATATCTGTCTGTCTATCTGTCCGTTTGCACGATAACTTTCGATAGAATGAAGTTAGAAACTTGAAATTTTGGTCAAATATTTGTAGCATGATCTAGTTGGTTGGTATTAAAAATGGGCAAGATCCGACCGAAGGAACCCCTACAGATGAAATTTCAAATGAGCAATAACTTTCGATAGAATGAAGCTAGCGACTTGAAATTTGGTTGAAATGTTTGGATTTAGATTTAGTTGGTTGGTATTGGAAATAGCCAAGCTCCGTCCCAAGCAACCGCTACGTCCCCTACAAATGAAACTTCAAATGAGCGATAACTTTCGATACAATGATGCTAGCGACTTGCAAAATGCGACAAATATTTATAGTGTGGGTTGGTTAGTTGATTTTGAGAATGGGCATGACCCTATTGAATGAACGGCAACCTTCGCTATAAACGTTAGTTCAAATGTAAATATCCAAAATTCGAATGGATGAACGATGAAACTCTTCATTGGATCCACGCCCACAGCTCAAACTGACCATATGGAAAATTCACTTTTAATGCAATGGCCGTTGCCAGTTGGAACTTTTGGTATCACAACTAGGTCGGTACAAGTCTAGGGTATATACGCTTTGGACTCCGGTTTTGATTCAGTATGGCTCAAATGAAAGGTTATTACCACCGTAATAAGGTCGCGTGTAGAAGGCGTGGTTTCACAAGCGGTTTGAGCAGCGGACACCGCTGCGTATAAAGGCATAGAGCAGAAGCGACGGTTTACATATTTGAAGCGATGCACATGGCCGCAGATAGCTATCCGATAACTATCGGCGGCATTTTGCCGCCGCGATAGCTATCTGGGATGACGCTGGTTTCTGCTCCTATCTGCGTCTTTTCACGCGTCCGCATATCAATTTTTAATAAGCCGGCCCACACACATTCGAACCCGGAACACGGACACGGTCACAATGTCTGATTTGTATGATGTTTCTTAAGCCATTCGCTTGAGGATCACTTTTAAGTGTCAATTAAGTAATTGTTAATCGTTGATCGTGACTACTACAATTGACAATTAATTTTGAAAAAAAAAAAAATGGTGGGGAAGGAGCTCTCAGCTTGGATCGTGACTACTACAATTGACAATTAATTTTGAAAAAAAAAAAATGTGGAGAGGGAGCTCTCAGCTCGGACGGGGGTGAAAATGGTGTTAAAAATGCGATATTCCTTATATTTTAGAAGTTATGACCAAAAAACAGTTTATTTACAACTAAAAATAACATAAATTGTAAATTCAGGTTCGCTATTATGTGGCCCGGCTTATATAATACAGAGTGACGCTGTGTCCTATCGCATCATGTGAATTGAAATGCAGATAGGTATCAGAGAGGGGGGAGCTTAAGTGACGAGGCGTCCGGCGTCATTTGGACGTCCATGTGTACCGGCTTTTACACTGAATTCGAATGCAATCTCGCCGCTCCACAAACCGCGGTGGCCGCAACGGCGAGTCGAGCGGTTTATACATTCATTGTCCTAAAGCCGCCGCGGCTGCCGATTTTTGTGTTTATACACAGCGGTGCGCCGCTGCTCAATCCGCTTGTGAAACCTCTCGTCTGAGGTCGCGGAAGAGATGATGAAATTCACCAACACTGGGCCTTTCTTCATTAATGAGATGCACCCAATGGCGACGCCCTTCCATTTTTAGAGCACTGTTTTGAAACATAAATAAATTTACTGCGTCAAGCACAGACGACATGATGTCGAACAGATTCTATTCCTTGAACTAAATTGGTCTCTACTCTCCATCATTGCGTGCAGTGAACATCCCGGATCATCTTTGCATCGCAAGCCATCGCTCGGATCATCTTTGCATCGCAAGCCATCGTTCGGCTCGGCATCGCACGGCGTGCAATGTGAACACCCACCACATCGCATCGCTCGACCCGGCTCGGCTCGGCTCGGCATCGCACGCAGTGTGAACATCCACTTAGTCATTTGAGCTACTTGATCCGATTTAACATAAAACATCTACTTCGGTTATGTTCATTTTGGTTTCTCTGTAATTACTTATTTCTTGCAATATTTTCGTAACGAGAATCAGCCCCCCCCCCCCCCCCCCCCCAATCTTTGCGGTTGATAAGCTACTGAGCGTTGCTACGGCGGTGGCGTAAACTTCCGCCCTTGAGTGAAGACTATCACCTATGCTACACAACATCAGCAACACAGGCGTAAATGGGTTCTGGGAAGAACTCAAAAGAATCATCAGAGGTCGTGGGATATAAAGCCCGGCGAGCGCGAAATGACTGGTTCGACGAAGAATTCAAAAATTCACTTGAAAAACGAGGCTTATAGACAATGGATTCAACGAGGAACCGGAGCTAAGAGTCAAAAATATTACGAGCTACGGCGAATATCGAACAGAATAATTAGACGTAAGGAACGTAAATACTTTGACGAGCAGTTGCTGAATATTAACGAAAACTTAGCTAATAGGACCACCAGACAAGCGTACAAACTACTAAATACAATTAAGAACGGCAACCAACCAACCCAAGATTAGCCTCTACAAGGACAAGGATGGAAACTTCATCATCGACACTGATAGCATTAGCAAACGATGGGCCTCTTATTTTGAAAAGCTTCTGAATCTTCCATCTACAATAACATCCCCACACATATTGACCATATTGTTGATCTAAGCTCACCCATCCAACCCCCACAGTAGAGAAAATTGATCTCGCGTTGCGGCCACGAGATCCCAGCTGAATGCGAAAATTCGGCGGAACGGGTCTGGTTAATACCATACATCAATTACTCATGCGAATATGGGAGGACGGTCTGATCCCAGACGATTGGCGCAAAAGCATCATCTGTCCAATTCACAAAACGGGAGATAAACTGCTGAGTGAGAATTACAGGGGCATATCACTAGCTTGTACGTGTAATAAAATTTTGTCGAAAATTCTGAAAAATAGCATAAAACCATATGCAGAACGAATCATTGGCGAATATCAATGCGGTTTCAGACCTGGTCGCTCCACAACCGATTAGCTCTTTACGGTCAAACTGATACTCCAGAAGTGCTGGGAATACAACGTAGACGTAGTATACCATATCTTTGTCGACTTCAAGCAGGCATACGAGAGCATCGATGGTGGAGTACTGTACAACATCATGTTGCAATTTGGTATACCGACCAAATTAGTGCGACTGACTATTTGAAACACGCACTGGTCTGAAACAGAGCGACGGGTAGGCACCGACGCTCTTCAACCTAGCACTAGAGTACACTATTCGGGCTATGAATATGGACAACAGCAAGACGCTACTCATCAACTCGACACAATTACCAGCGACGACGACATCAATATCATGTCCCGAAGATTTGCCGACCCAGAAGAACTTCTGCATACGCTCAATACCACTGCAAAAGAAGTTGGACTACGTATCAACGAGGGTAAAACTAAAATAATGATGCAATCGACGACAAGGACACCTGCACAATCGAGCATCAATGTGGGGGACCACAACATCGAGTTCGTGAACGACTTCAAATACCTGGGCTGCAACTTGTCAAGTGACGCCAACGAAACAGACGATCACAAGCGACGGATACAGTTAGCTAATAAGACTTTTTTCTCGGTTCTCCCCATAATGAAATCGAAGCATGTGCACAGAAACGCGAAGCTCCGCGTGTACAAAACCATTATACGACCAGTGCTATGCTATGGCTGCGAAGCATGGACCCTAACGCAAGCCTCCGGAAACATGACATCCAAGGTTCTGCGACAAATTTTTAGGGCCGTTTGCGATCGAGATGGATGGCGCATCCGCTACAACCATGAGTTGTATTAACTGTACGATGAGATGGAAGTATTGCAAATCGTCAAACTACAACGATTTCAATGGGCAGGGCATATACAACGAATGGCCGATGACCGAGAGTAATGAACGCAAAAGTAATGAACGAGTCGACGGAACGAGACTCCAAAGATGACCGAAAACTCGTTGGTAGAGCTCCGTATATGCAAACGCCGATCAGCTACTGGGCTTCCGAAATTGGAGGACGCGGTCACGTGACCGAGATAATTGGAGGACAACGATCCAGGCGACCAAGGCCCAACGTCAGGCTGTCGAGCCATGATGATGATGATGAATGTAAGCAACGAAGAGTGCATACCAGTACTTAAGCAGGCTAATTTCAAACTCCGCTCCGACTTGCGGTATACCAAAGTAAAGGTTTTCCGATCTATCTCCGAAGGCGAACTGGATCCGGTGGACGGAGCCAACTCCCTACTTAGGGAGATGGATATCGGTACAGACAACCACCACAGCGATACTGAGGGTAGCGCAGATTAATCTCAAGCACTCTGAAAGTGCCTGGGATAATCTGCTGGTCTTTCCAGAAGAGGAAGACATCGACATCGGCCTAGTGCAGGAGTCATGGATTCATACGGAATATGTCAAGGGACTCATCTACAAGTAGTACAATCTGTTTAACAGCAAAAGTAACCTGGATCAAGGTAAACAACGAACTTGCATTTTAGCCAACAGTGCATTAACGCCTTCCTCTGCCCTAATCTGAACACGTCCAATCTAACAGTAGTTAGAACGGATGTTCCGGAGAAGGCCGAGCTTTACATCTCCTCCGCCTACATTGCCCATGGAAGACCGGTGACGCCAGAGGAGCTGGAGCAACTTGAGGCATTTACCACATCCAGGAAGGCCAATCTGCTGGTGACGTGTGATGCCAGCGCACGATACACACTATGGTGGAGCACCAAAATCAACGATAGAGGTGAGTCCCTGTTTGATTTCATTCTAAATCCTAACCTGGTAGTGTGTAATAAGGGGAACGCTCCAACTTTCGTTTTTCCAAGCTCTGTAAAGAGTGAGAAGGGGTCCTAGGTATCACACTCTTGTCAGACAACAATATCTTTAAGGTTAAAAAATGGAGAGTATCCGAGTTGAGTTCCTTTTCGGATCGCAGCTGGATACTTTTCAATTTAAAGATTTAGTAGTTTCCAGGCTGCTGGTGTTCTTTATAAGCTACTTCCGTCTTAAACACGTCCTTCAGTCATGGCAACCAGTTTAAGTCGTATTCATACCAAACGTAGGCAAGAGAGGACGTGAAAGTGCGAAGGACTTCATGCCGATCAGCTTATCCTTCTTCATACTTAAAACGCAAGAAAGCTCACCGCTCTCGAAGTCACAGCACGCCTACATCAGGGGTAGATCCACAGGAACGGCTCTCCACAAGGTGGTGCGTGCCATTGAGCAGAGCCTTCAGTATAAGCAATACACATTATCAGCTTTCCTCAACATAGAGGGTGCTTTCAACAACGTCAGCATCGAATCTATTCAGAGGCTGGATAGTAACTCTGCTAAGATCTAGACTAATTCATGCGGACTTGGGATACAGCCATCTAACCAGATTTGTATGCAGAGGGACACCTGAGGTAGGCGTCATCTCTCCACTAAGTCAAATCATGGAAAGGGCCCTGGATATGGTGAGCGCCCGGGCCACAAGCTGTGGACTGAGCGTTAACCCAGGCAAGACAACGGATGCTATTTGCTACTAAAATCAAAGTACCGCAGTTTACCCTCCCTAAACTAAACGTTCAGTTGCTTCAATTATTACCCAGCGCAAAGTATATGGGTTTCATTTTAGATACGAAGCTCAGGTGGAAGTTACATAAATATTGCAGAGCGGAAAGAAAGATTGCATCGCTTTCTACGTCTGTAAGAAAACCTTCGGAGAAAGGTGGAGCCTTAAGCTAAATATGGTCCTCTGAATGTACACAGCAGTAGTAGGTGCAATTCTTTCATATGGGCCGGTAGTTTGGTAGCCAGCACTTGCGAAAGGATACAATGTAACAAAACTTGGCAGATTGCAAAAGGACGGCATGTCTTCGCACTACAGGTGCCATGCGAACTTGCCCGAGAGAAGCGTGATCCTGCATCTTCCACCAATAGATCTTTTTATTAAATAGCCGGCCGTGGGCAGTGCAGTCAGGCTTAGAGGCTCGGTACTCCCAAGCCGTACGGCCATAGCAACCTTCTTAGCCGATTGCCACGAGATGTAGTCAAGGGAGGAGGGAAGGGGGCTTAGGACTTTGACATTACCATTTTTACCGACGGGTCGGTAATGGACTGCGGCCTCGGTTCAGAGATCTTTTCTGAAACACTGAATATTTCGGAGAGTTATCGCCTCCCGGACTACGCCAGCAGCCAAGCCGCTATCAACGCACTGAACTCAGTGAGTACTTCCTCCAAACTGGTTGAGCGGTGTGGGAAAGAGATAATTGGCCTTGACGGCTTAATATCACCCTGCCCTGGGTGCCTGGTCATAGAGACATTGAGGGAAACGAAAAAACTGACGAACTGGCCAGGAGGGGGCCATTCTAGAAAGCTCTCATGCGGAATCGGTTTCTATCCCGCTGAGGACTGTTAAGAGCAAGATCTCCTCTCACTATCTCAATGTTGCGGATTCCAAATAGCACAATCTGCCCACCTGCGCCGTATCAAGGAAGATATGGCCCTCCCTGACAAATGGAAAACATCTGAGCTATTGACCAAGTCCCGTAGAGATGTCACCAGACTCACTGCGGTCATTACAGGACATTGGCGTATCGGAGAACATGCAATAAGGCTTGGCATTCCTTATAATCCGCATTGCCGCAGCTGCGGGAATGAGGATGAGAAAGAAACCCTCACTCACTTCCTGTGCGAATGAACGGCCCTTGATAGGGCCAGATATCGAGCATTGGGTAGATAGGTAGATAGATATAAGATTCGAGCTACTTTCCCAGCAGGAAGGCACTGCGACCATAAAGATCTATTGTGCCGTAGCTCATTAATCCAAAAGACCGTCCACCCTTCTAATAAAGGGCAGTAAGTCTTTAGCAGGAATCAACTTGAATTTTGCAGTGCTTATAGTAGCCTGCCCGAGGAATGACATCCTAAAACGCACGATGGCGGGACATTCGCACAAAATGTGCTTGGTCGTTTCCACGTCCTCCAGACAAAGACGGCATTCAGTCTCGCTTGACAGACCCATCTTGTTCAGGTGATATCTGACCAAGTGATGGCCAGATAAGTACCCGACTAGGAGTCTTAGATGGGTTCTACTCATTTGAGTAGTACCCTTGTGACTGAAGGGCATTATCAGCTCCTTTGATTGACGAAGCCCTGGAAGGTTATTCGAGTACTGTTGACGCAATCGTGCAAACCAATCTGTGATCCGCAGTTTGGCCGAGGTCAGTCCGAAGCCACAGTAAGGCTCAGATCCATGGAAACGACTGGATGATCCTTGTCTAGCAAGTTCATCCGCAGCCTCGTTCTCCTCAATGCCCTGGCCTGGCACCCAACACAAGAAGACTCGGTTATTGGTTGCCAACAGTTGAAGGAGATTGTAACACTCCTTTACCAGTTTTGAAGAGACCTTATATGAGGAGAGCGCTTTTATAGCTGCTTGGCTGTCTGAGTAGATAGCAATGTGAGCGCCGCGAAGTCAAGTTTCCAAGATTACCCTGCCACAGACCTCAATGGCGTAGATCTCAGCTTGAAAAGCGCTGGGCGAGATTCCCATTGCGATCGAAATCCTGGTGTTGGGTCCAAAGACACCTGCACCAATACCCTGTTCTGTTTTAGACCCATCGGTGGAGCATTGGGTAAGGCCGTTCTTGTTCTTGATAATCTGGGGGATGTGTGGGGGTGAAGATCGGGGAGCTGCTATAGCTGCTGAACTCTTCCGGTTGGATCTAGGCATCCTTTCATCCCCTGTTAATCAGACCATCTTCTTATAACCGATTTTACCGAGGTTTGTGGGTATAAAACGGCGCATTCGCGCTAATTGGGCTCTGGCAAGTTGTGCTTCAGCCAACACTTATACCAACCAATAGCACTTTAAGAAATGTATGTTGATATGTGTCTTATATTGTCCACTATCCAGTCGTTAGTTTTGTCGCCCATTTCCCACCCAAATAACTGTTGAAAAGCACAACAATCAACCCAATATGTTGATACGATGATGCCCGAGTACTTGTCAAATTGACTAAGTCGAGTATTTGCAGTCAAACCAAAGATGTAATCCGTCTGACATAAAACACACGAACGCAATACGCGGACGTAATTCAATGTGCGCCAGGTCTTAGATTTGTATTGTCCGTCCTTTTTTGAAGTGAAACTTCTTATGGGAAGGTACGTATGCACGGTGCTTTGGCAGCTTCCTTCTGTAACTGATACGAAAGTTGATTTGCTTTTCAGTGAAAACAAAAAAGTCCACAGCCAGTGGGATTATTGAACGAGATAACGAAAAGATTAGTCTTAAATTAAGCTTTGACACTATGCACCCCAAATTTGAAAGCACATATCCCATAACGCCATTAATTGATACTTTTCCTTTGGTGTCTAGCCCTCCAGCCCTCAGCCCTCTATGTTGAGGGAATCTTTTCAAATGAAAAGCTTCAAACACAATTGGGCCAGTGAGCAACGCGAGCGAAGAAAACAGTGAGATGTCCAGCTAGAAAGTATTTAGGTCCGTTTTCTCAATGTCTAAACAGTTCTAACTGTCAAAATCTCAGCAGCCCGTATCAGCTGTTTGGAATTATTGTCCGATAAATTCTTAACCGGAAGATGAGTGCCGTTTAGCGTTTATCTACAGGATAAGATTTAACTAGACATTGAAAAAACGGCCCTTAGCCCCATAAGGCTAGACACAATTGTAACAAAGCAATCATGGGGCAGCGGAAAAAAGCAAAACGGTATTTTCATTGTTGCCTAAGTTAGGACCTAGCTAACAAAACTTCCCCAACGTCGCTTTGAAGAAAATTATAATTACATAATATGTTTTTGTTGGTTTTTTCCTTCAGCGAAACTGTTAAAGTTGCCTAGGTTAGGTAGGTGTCTTGGATGAACGAAACTCCCCGAATAACGCTTTGTGTTTTGAACTTGTTATGGAGGTGATAATCTCGAGGTCAGAGCGTGCACTTGTCTACATTGAAATGATATGAGGGTTGCCTTTTATATTTCGGGATTAGAGAACAAAAACAAATATTAATCATTGAAAATCGCTTTATGGTTTTTCAAAATATTCCCCATGAAGATCTATACACTTTTGCATGCGTTTGAACCAATTGTCAAAGCACTTTTGCCACTCTGATTGAGGTGTCTCCAAAACATGCATTCTGAACGCAGCAACCGCTTCTTCAGGTGTTGAAAAACGTTAACCTCTCAGTTTGTTTTTTACGTACTGGAATAAAAAAAAGTCATTCGGTGCCAAGTCAGGACTATACGGCGGATGATCCATCAAATCTATGTTTTGAGTGCTCAAAAATGCAGTTATTTGAGCTGATGTGTGAGAGCTCGCATTGTCGTGGTGAAGAGTGATTCGTCTTCGGCGGTTGGTTTTCCTGATTTCTTGGAAGACAACTGGCAAACAAATGGTTGTGTACCACTCAGAATTGACTGTTCTGCGTTGTTCTAGTGGTACGGTTGCGACATGTCCAGTTTTTCCGAAAAAACACGCGACCATTTGCGTGGAAGTGCTTCGTGCGTGAACAACTTTTGTTGGGTTTGGCTCATCTTGAAACACCCATACAGTCGACTGCTGTTTACTTTCGGGCTCATACGCGTAAATCCACGATTCATCACCTGTCACGATGTCATAGACGTGTTTCGAAGCACCGCGATCGTATTTTTTGAGCATTTTTTTTTCTTTCGACCAATCGACACGAGCCTTTTTTTGAGCGATTGACAAATTGTGTGGGATCCAACGCGAACACATTTTTTTGACAGTCAAATGTTCATGCAATATTGAATGTATGCTGATCCCACTAATGCCTAAGGTTGTCTCAATCTCACGATAGGTCACATGACGATCTTGCAATATCAGTTCGCGCACAGCATTAATGGTTTCCGGAACAACAACTGATTTTGGACGACCTTCACGAAATTCGTCTTGGAGTGAGCTACGATCTCGATTGAATTCACCATACCATCGATAAACACTGGTCCTTGATGGAGCTTCATCGCCAAAAATTGAATTCGGTTCATCCATGCACTGTTGCTGAGTTAATCCACGTCGAAAGTTGTAAAAAATAATCGCACGAAAATGTTCACGATTGAATTCCATTACTCGTATTTGGCCGCGATTAATCTTTTAAGTTACTGTAAAAAACACAAATAGCGCTCGTATGTCAAAAGTTCTGAGTACGTATAACCTCAAAAATGTCAAACTTTACGATAGAACTGTCAGTTGCCAGATTGCAACACTAGGGTTGTCCAATCCCGAAATATAAAAGGCAACCTCCGTACCAATGCTAAAAAGACTCGAGAACGCACCCATCAGAGAAGTCCAAATATTCTCACTCTCTAGAATTTGTAATGAAAAATATTCTGGTCTTGTTATGCTGCTTCCACCGGCAGATCTATGGCAGCATCTGATGAGTAAGGATTTGCCGGTGGTAAGAAACCAGAGGCCGAGGGTCCCATTGCCATTACACCTGGACCCCAATGCGAGCGTGAGGCAATCGAGCCATCCACCAACATTCCATCCATATCGCTTCATTTTTTTATTCCCCATTTTTACCTCCCTTCTTAAAAAATAAAGACAGGGGCAACGAGCGGCGAAAACCCCGCCCACATCTCCTGAACTGAGCTAAAGCAAGCATAGGCCGCTGCTTAGTTCGTTGAGGGGCCTTTTTCTTCGCCAGATGGCACAGCCCGAGCTTCACGGTCATAATAATACCTAAGGCTCCGTCCCCACGGGCATCTTCGGATGCCCACCAAACCGTCTATTACATAGTGAGGCCGTTATATATCTAGGGACGCGGGAGCGTCTCGCCCGCCAAAGAAAAAAGAAAAAATCGGAAAAAAAACACTCGGAAAAGTGGCCAAGACTATGTTTACGCGACACAACAAGTACGGGTTTTCGGACCTCTGTATCTCCGGCCCCGGGTGATTGTCGGGGTTCAAATTTGGTATGGTCACTGCCTCCGGTATGCATACTTAACCTTGATTAAATTAATTAATTTCTTTTAACACTGTTTGGCGGGGAGCTAAAAACAGATAAACAGGAAGATCTGAAGAACATGGAATGATTTCATTGAACTGAAAAGTTAATTAAACAAAAGCTGCTCAATAAAACGGAAAATGGAATTGATTAAAGAGAAGAACGGAGTAGAAACTACGTTTAAGCTGGTTTTTCCTTTTGTACAGTGGATATCAATTGCAGAACAATAATCATACGCATTTCACCAATAACCGGCTCAATCCAGATCAATTGTGTAAATGTGACGCGTGCAATTTTTGTTCTGCTCTGATCTGTGCTGCGCGGATATTGTGCATTGATCACTTCTGGCCTGAAGTGCATCTCTAGTATTTTATAAGGCAGGAAGCTTTATACAGGAACCCGGGCGAGAAGACAGTACTTGGCATCAGAGCTTAAGCTCACAAAGCTCCCTGCCAATCAGCGTTAAAAGAAATTAATTAATTTAATCAGGGTTAAATATGCATACCGTGGAAGGAGGCGCAAAGCTACGAGTATAGGTACTTTGGTACTATATGTTAATATCAATCCGTTTTGCTGCTGCTGAGTTTTTTTTTTTTTTTTAGCGGGTAATTTTTTACAACAGAGTTGTTTTTGGGAAATTAAATTTACTGAATGTTAAACAAATTGAGATTCTTTCTATTGATTTATACACTGTTGGAGAGTTGTGTGCCGCGGAACGTCATGCAGAGAGGAAGACCGAGAGCCCGTAAGACAGCTCAGTATATGATGACGCCGAGCAACTTCCGGGTTTCCAAGACTAGACGACGCGGTCACGTAACCGAGGTAATTTGAGGACAGCGATCCAGATGGCCAAAGCTCGACATCGGGCTTTTGCGCCACGATGATGATGATGAATACATATCTATTATATAATATCGCTTAAGTCACTCACAATTTAGCTGTTTATAGATTTATCTATACTGATAGATAGTAACTAAATAAAATAATTTGATCTAAATTGATCAATTTATTAGTTTTACATATTACATATCAATTTATTAGTTTTAATGACGACAAATTGGCGAAAGGTCTAGCGAGATAAATAAATAAATAAATAAATATAGATATATAAGCATCTGGAATTCTGAGTGAACTAATTGAAATAATCAACATAATGGCGTGAACAGTGGAACTCAATAAATAATATCATCATCATCATGGCGTAACAGCCTGACGTCGGACCCTGCCCGGCTGGATCATCGTCGTCCAATTATCTCGGCCAAATGATCGCGTTGTCCAATTTCATAGCCCTAGCAATTGCTCGACGTCATTCACTACTGAGTCTTCCGAACGAGCTCTCGATCAGCCTCGCAGCTTAAGCTGTGTTTTGCTAGACTGCGACTGGGCGATTTGCGATAGCGACTTGCGAGCAATTGATTCATTATTCACTGTCGATCGCGTGACCCGTTTTGCTAGACGGCGTTTGCGACTACGATTGCGATTGTGGCTGGAAAATGTAGTGCATTGGCACCATGGTGATTGTGACTTTGCGACTGGGAGATATTGTGTATTTGCACGAGGATGATTGAACACGGCAGCCAAATGTGATGAATATCTTTTTTTGGCAAAGTATCTTTTGATGGTGCTTTGGGAAAATCTCTTTTTTCCGGAATGCCTTTGCGATTTGTGTGAATGTGAAATGAAGGGTTTTTGTATGAAAATAGCATTAGTATGTTGCACAGGTTGTGGCTATGCAATCAAGGATATATGTACGTGAGGAGAATGTATGGAAAGGACGAATGTGCTATACGTGCAGAGTCCTTCGGTGGCAGCAAGGACATTCGAAAAAGGATATTTTTGGCAATGAAGTGAAATATGGGGAATATGGATGTCAAATGAATCGGGATGAAGAGGCGAATGTTCAGGAGTAGTGTATAAGGCATTTCGAGTCCTTCGGTGGTGAAAACGACATTCATTGGAGTCAAGTGAAAAATAGGCAATATGGATGTCATTTGAACCGGAGTGAGCTAGCGAATGTCCGGGGGCACTATAAATGGCACTTAGAGTCCTTCGGTGGCGACAAGGACATTCGAAAAAGGAAATTTTTGGCAGGGAAGCGAAAAATGGGCAACATGGGTGTCATATGAATCGGGGTGAAAAGGCGAACGTCCAGGAGTAGAGCAGATGGCGTTTCGAGTCCTTCGGTGGTGAAAAACACATTCATGGAAGTCAAGTGAAAAATGGGCAATATGGGTGTCACTGATGTGAAGAAGCGAATGTCCGGGGGCACTATAAATGGCATTAAGAGTCCTTCGGTGGCGACAAGGACATTCGAAAAAGAATATTTTTGCTGGTGAAGCGAAATATGGGCGATATGGGTGTCGTATGAATCGGGGTGAAAAGACGAATGTCCAGGAGTACTGTAGATGGCATTTCAACTCCTTCGGTGGCGAAAAGGACATTCACGAAAGTCAAGTGAGAAATGGGCAATATGGGTATCATATGAACCGGGGTGAAGACACGAATGTCCAAGAGTACTGTAGATGGCATTCCGGATGCTACGGTGGCGACAAAGACGTTCGAAAAAGGATGTTTTTGGCAGTGAAACGAAAAGCGAAATGGGTGTCACATGAATCTCAATCCCTGCAAGTCGAAATCCCTCCAAGTCAAAATCCATCCAAGTGGAAAACCCTCTAAATCGAAATTCCTCTAGTTTTTCAAATTAGGAAGCTTTCCAATTGGAGAGATTTTAAGTTGGGGAGATTTCAAGTCAGGGAGGTTTCAAGTTAGGGAGCTTTCAAGTAAAGGATATTTTCAGTTAGAAAATTTCAACTTAGGGAGACTTCAACCTAGGGAGTTTTCAAGCTAGGGAGATTTCAAGTTAGGGAGAATTCAAGTTAGAAAGTTTCGAGTTAGGGAGCTTTCAAAGTAAAGGAATTTCAAGTTAGAGAGATTTCATGTTAGGGATATTTCAAGTTAGGGAGATTTCAAATTAGGGAGATTTCAAGTTAGGGAGATTCCAAGTTAGGGAGATTTCAAGTTAGAGGGACTTCAAGTTAGAGAGATATCATGTTAGGGAAATTTCAAGCTAGGAAGACTTTAAGTTAGAAAGATATCAAGTTAGGGAGATTCCACGTCAGAGGGATCTCAAGTTTGAGAGATTTCATGTTAGGGAGATTTCAAGTTACAGGGATTTCAGGTTAGAGAGATTTTAGGAAGCTGGAGGGATTTCAAGTTAGGAAGATTTCAAGCTAGGGAGATTTCAAGTTAGGGAGATTTCATGTTAGGGAGATTTCAAGTTAGGGAGCTTTCAGGTTAGGGAGATTTTGAGTTAGGAAGATTTCAAGTTAGGGAGCTTTTAAGTTAGGGAGATTTCGAGTTAGGGAGCTTTTAAGTTAGGGAGATTTCGAGTTAGGAAGATTTCAAACTAGGGAGTTTTCAAGTTGAAGAGATTTCGAATTAGGGAGATTTTAAGTTAGGGAGATTTTAAATTAGAGGTATTTCAAGTTAGAGGGATTGTAAGGTAGAGAGCTTTCAAGTTAGAGAGATTTCAAGTTGAGGAGATTTCAAGTTAGAGAAATTTCATGCTAGGGAGATTTCGAGTTAGGGAGATTTCAAGTTAGGGACATTTCAAGTTAGGAAGATTTCAAGTTAGAGAGATTTCAAGTTAGAGAGATTTCAAGTTAGAGGGATTTCAAGCTAGAAAACTTTCAAGTTATGGAGCTTTCAAGTTAGGGAGATTTCAAGTTGGGGAGATTTCTAGTTAGGGAAATTTCAAGTTAGGGAGATTCGAAGTTAGGGAGATTTCAGCTTAGAGAGACTTCAATTTAGGGAGACTTTAAGTTAGGGAGATTTCAAGTTAGGGAGATTTCAAGTTAGAGGGTTTTCAAGTTAGAAAGCTTTCAAGTTAGGGAGCTTTCAAGTTAGGGAGATTTCAAGTTAGGAGATTTCAAGGTTGAGAGATTTCATGTTAGGGAGTATTCAAGCTAGAGGGATTTAAAGTTAGAGAGATTTCAAGTTGGGGAGATTTCAAGTTAAGGAGATTTCAAGTTTCTACACTACTCCTAGACATTCGTCTTTTCACCCCGATTCATTTGACTCCCGAATTGCCCATATTTACCCTGCATTAGAAATCGTCTTGGCAGGCGACTTCAATGTACACAATGTACAATGGCTTAAATATTCTTCATCTACAAGCCAAGCAGGAAGACTGGCTGAGCTATTCTGTGAATCATCTAGGGACGCGGGACCGTCTCGCCCCGCCAAAGAAAAACGAAAAAACCGGAAAAAAAATCTAAAAGCGACCAAGACTATGTTTACGCGACACAACAAGTACGGGTTTTCGGACCTCTGTAGCTCCGGCCCCTGATGCTTGTTCGGGCTCAAATTTGGTATGGTCATTGTCTCCGGTCTTACGAAGTGCTGCAAATTTGATTACGATACAAGGAAAAACACCCGGGATATGATAATTTGAAAATGGCTATTTTTCAAATTTTTCTTGTACTTGTTGTTCTCGTTGTTCTTTGACAGGGCTACAGCCTCGTAGGGAGCGTATCCAGGCCTGCTTTCTTTTCTCACGGATTGCCTGTGTCCCAAGGGTGTGCATAGGCTATCATTTGCTCTGATCCGTGCAGTAGATACAAAGATACATCCAAAATTGTGAAATTTTATAGTAGAGTTTCTTGCATAAGTATTGTATTTTTGATAATTTGAATGCGACACAGGAAATCACTCGCAGAGATCGCATGCCGACGGGGAGAGACGCAAACACTTGATTATGTGAGTAGTGACGACGACGGATGCAAAGATGCGTGCGCTCGTCGGGTGAGGAGAACCATACGAGGTAATGGCTGTGGGTTTGGGTTGTGGCAAGTGCATGAATGAGAAGTGTGTAATGAAAAAACTGAAACTGAATGTTTATGGCTGCATCTTAGGATGTCCGGAAAGAAAAAAAATATGCTGTGCGGTCTTTGAAGAGAGAATCAGAGGAAATGAAAAAGAGCGAGAGAAACGAAACAATTCGGCACAAGTGAGGAAGTAGGAAGGGGGATGGAAATTTGACATCTCTTTTGCTTCTATATGATCGGGCGGGTGTTCCGCGGCAGAGAGACAGACTGGAATGTTATTGTTCGAATAGGAGTGGTAGGAGAGGGGATGACATTTCATTTGCTTTATGTGCTTCTATATAGACTGCGCGGGTGTTGCGCAGTTTAAGGCGTGTGTCTCTCTGTTTACGTTTTACTAGTTTGTATGTGGTGGAATTACGTCCAGAATTTTGTGCGCAGTAAATGGGGGTTTCATCTCCTTCTATTGTATATGGCTCTGTGTGTGTGGTATATGATTTAGGTAGTTTCATTTATGGCATATGAGATATGAATTATGATGTAAGATGTTTTTTTCCAATGTGTGGAAGATGGGAAGCGATGTTTAGGCAAGATGGGTATCGCGTGACTGGAGGTGATGAGGCGAATGCAGTAGACTGTTAAAGGTATTTTGAGTCCTTTGGGCAGGAGAAAGGGTGTTCTTGGCAAGGAAGCGATTTCTAGGCAAGATGAGTATTATACGACTGGGGGTGATGAGGCGAATGCACTAAGCTACTGTTAAGGGCACTTTGAGTCCTTTGAACTAGAAAAATGATATTCTTGGCAAGAAAACTATTTACCCTAAATGGGTAACCTGAGTGGACTCATAGTCCGGCACGTAAATCCCCTTTTTATCGAAGACTACCGCATTCAGTAGCAATCAAACCGGAGCCCAATGTATAGAAGCCGAACGTGCTTACCGTTGTGCCATCTGTATTACTACTACTACTATGCAAAAAGATATGATATCTCCCAAAAACAACTCTGTTGTAAAAAATTCCCCGCCAAGAAAAACCTCTCAACCGCAAAAAGGATTGATATGAATACAATACCGCCAAAGTACTCGTCGCTTCGCGCCCCACTCTAGGGTTGGCATATTGAACGCTGATTGAATTAGTAAATTTCTTTCAAAGCTGATTGGCGGGGAGCTTCATAGCCATAGACAAAATGACAGTGACAATGACAATGATGTCGTTCTGATAAAATGATGGTTATGTAGTTGCGTGCGTATCATGCTTTAGGCTCTTATGCCAAGTATTATTGGCTTCTCGCCCGGATCTCGTTATGAAGCTTCCGCCTTACAAAAGACTAAAAATGCACTTCAGGCCCCCGTTTTTCTTCAGATTGTTCAACTTATTTTGTTTAATGGAAGCTCCCCGCCAATCAGCTTTGAAAGAAATTTACTAATTCAATCAGCGTTCAATATGCCAACCCTAGAGTGGGGCGCGAAGCTACGAGTACTTTTGCGGTATTGTATTCATATCAATCCTTTTTGCGGTTGAGAGGTTTTTCTTGCCGGGGAATTTTTTACAACAAAGTTGTTTTTGGGAGATACAACCTACACCAATTTGTAAATTCCCCAACCAGAATACCTGATATAGAAGGTCAAAACGCCAACTTATTGGACCTGTTTATAACCTTACACCCCGACAAATATTCAGTATCTGTTTCATCTCCTTTGGGAAACTCCGATCATAAATTGATATCGACCAAATTTACAACTAGGTCACTAAATGTCAATAATCTACCTTCCAACAAGAGACTATTGTGGCATTATGATAAGGCGGACTGGGTCGCATTTAATCAGTTCATCAGTGAACTGAACTGGTCTGACTGCTTCTCTACGCAGAACGTCAATTATATAATCGAGTCAATTAGTAACATCATTTCGTATGGAATGCACTGCTTTATCCCACACAGTTCTAAGAAAACCAAACCAACCACCAACTCTTGGTTTAACAGAAATTGCAAAGAGGCTATAAAGAGAAAAGAAGCGGCATACCGTGCATACAAAAAATGCCCCTCTGTCGAACTGAGAGAAGTTTACAATTCTACGCGTAACATCTGCAAATCAGTCATAAATAAGGCTAAATTCCAGTTTGACAGTAAAATTAGGCAGAAAGTGTTCGTTCAACGGAAAGGTAGCAAAGGTTTCTGGTCAATCGTCAAATCTGTGAAGAATAACTTCACCTCCTCTTCTATTCCACCACTGGTATATGATGGCAAAATATACAGTGAACCGCAAGACAAGGCCAACCTGTTGGCCGAAACTTTTGTTGCAAACTCTTGCCTACTACCCACTACTCAGAGTCCACCAGCCACACCCTTATGCGATTCACACCAGGGACCTTTGCATTTCCGCACTAGGGAAGTATTTAAAGTACTCTCAAAGCTCGATGTATCAAAATCGGCTGGACCTGATGGCATCTCCCCCTTAGTTCTCAGACACTGCGCTTCCTCGCTAGCCAAACTTCTGCGAAAACTCTTTTACCTGTCCTACGCAACAGGAGTGTTCCCATCATCGTGGAAACTAGCTCATGTCCAACCAATCCCCAAGAAAGGAGAAGCATGTGATCCATCTAACTACCGACCAATAGCACTAACTTCGACCCTATCAAAAGTTTTCGAAACCCTGGTTAAAAACCAACTAATGAGCTACCTTGACTCACACCATCTCATCAATGATCGGCAATATGGTTTCCGTTTTTCGCGCTCCACCGGCGACCTAATGACATACCTCACCGAAAGATGGAATCGGTGTATCCACCAATTTGGCGAAGCTAAAATCATTGCCCTCGACATTTCGAAAGCTTTTGATAGAGTCTGGCATCCGGCTCTTCTAGCTAAGCTCCAGGCTTTTGGTTTGGACCCAAAATTAGTTAAATGGATCGAAAGTTTCCTTCACGACCGTTCGCTTCAGGTCGTCCTTGATGGAGTTAAATCAAATTGCCATACCACCAACGCAGGGGTCCCCCAAGGTACTGTCCTTTCGCCAACACTCTTCCTTCTCTTCATCAACGATCTTCTCAGCGTGACTTCCAACTCAATCCATAGCTTTGCAGACGATAGCACCCTTGACTACACTTACTCTCGCCGAAATTTACCATCTATCAACAGAGATCGCAGTTTGACTCACTAAATGAAGCCATTTCAAAAATTATTGCATGGGGGAAAGCGAATCGAGTAGAGTTTAACGCCTCAAAAACTCAATGTTGTCTACTTTCCAATAAGCGATGTGCTCCACCTACCGCCCAACCCATTCTTGTCGATGGGGTCAGCATTCCTGATTCGCCCATACTGAACATACTAGGTATTAACATCTCCAGTAAACTAAATTGGTCCGACCACATTTTTTGCGTTGTAAAAAACGCAATGAAGTGTCTGGGCTTTCTGAATCGCTGTAAAAGATACTTTTCACCATCTGATCTGTCTCAAATTTACAAGGCTCATATAAGACCGAGACTTGAATTTTATTCCCACATATGGGCAGGCGCAGGTAGAACCGCATTATAGGCGTTAGACAAAGTTCAACGGAAAGCCTTCAAGCTTATTGGCGAGGAACCCATAACATCTAAAATCGAACCGCTTGAGCACCGGCGAAGTGTCGGCTGTCTCTCACTCTTCTATCTCTACTACAACCGCCGTTGCTCTGATGAAATAGCCAACCTCATTCCTGAGCATACTTTTCCTTTACGTAACACCCGACTAGCCAGTCGTGCCCATCCTCATCTTCGAGAACTAAGCAATAGGCGCACCGCCAAATTCCATGACTCGTTTGTATCTAGGACAACACGAATGTGGAACGATCTACCATCTTTTGTTTTCCCCCGCAACTATGACCTACAAAAATTTAAACGGAATGTACACAGTCACCTTATTCAAACTCAACCCATCTCCCCACTTCTTTAATCCCTTACCGCCAACGCTATGCTCTCGCATCAAAGGGTTACCCCCTAAGCTTTGGTATAAACATAAAAAAAAAATGTCGCTTCACTAGCAAAAATATCCTTTTTCGAATGTCTTTGTCGCCATCGAAGGGCTCTAAGTGCCATTTACAGTGCCCCCGGGCATTCGCTTCTTCACTCCGATTCATATAACACCCATGATGCCCATTTTTCACTTGACTTCCATGGCCATCTACACTACTCCTGGACATTCGCCTTTTCACTCCAATTCTTTTTACACCCATGTTCCCCAAATTTCGCTTCACTGCCAAAAATATTCTTTTTCGAATGTCCTTGCTGCCACCGAAGGACTCTACATCTACAGTACATTCGTCTCTTTCCATACATTCTCCACACGTACATATAAAAATCCTTGATTGCATAGCCACAACCTGCGCAACATACTAGAACTATTTTCATACAAAAACCCTTCACTTCACATTCACACAAATCGGAAAGGCATTGCGAAAAAAAAAGATATTTTTCCAAAGCACCACGAAAAGATACTTTGCCAAAAACAAGATTTTCAACAACTTTGGCTGCCGTATTCAATCATCCTCGTGCAAATACACAACATCAAACAGCCACAAAGTCACAATCACCATGGCGCCAATATACAACATTGCCCAGGCACGAATCGCAGTCTCTCATGGCTTTCGTTCGTCCAATGCAGGATCGCAGTCGCAATCGCAGGTCGCGTTCTAGCAAAACACCTCCATGTAAAATTCACACAGGTAGTGCAACGTACGCAAATCGCAATCTCAAATCGCAGTCGCAAATCGCCCAGTCACAGCCTAGTAAAACACAGCTTTAGGCCCGTCGACGCATCGTCCATTCAATATTTTCTTAGACATGCGGTCATCGTCCCTTCGTTGTATATGTCCTGCCCGTTATCCACGTTGTAGTTTGTCGATTTTTCTTTAACTTAAGCTCATCGTACAGTTGGTACAGATCATAGTTGTACCGGATGCGCCATCCACTTCCGTCGCAAACTGCTTAAAATTCGCCGAAGAACCATTCGTTCAAATGTGTTTGTCATGTTTTCCCAGGCTTGAGTCAGGGCCCAGGTTTCGCAGCCATAGCAAAGCACAGGTCGTATGATAGTTTTTTTAATTTGCGGAGCTTTGTAGCTCTGTACACATGCTTCGATTTTATTATTTGGAGGAGCGAAATGAAGTCGTATTTGCTAGCTGTATCCGACGTTTGACTTCGTCAAAAAACGTAACCGTGTAGGGTCCCTGCCCTGGTTGCACAAAAAAACGCTCGAGGGTAGTATCCAGGTTAAATTTCGAATCGTCAAGTTGTGTACTCCGATGTCAAGTGGTGCACCTCATTTGTGGTGAAAATAAATTACAAATTAAAATAAAATATCAGTTTCATTATCGGATCGTTCATTGTTACGACAGCGGGCGTTTATAAACTAGGCGTACCGCTTCGACTTAACAAATTTCATTCAAACGAGTTATTTATCAGCTACAAGTGCAACTCTATTCAAATGGGTCGCGGGTTCGATCCCCAGTAAATTCATATCTTTCATATCTTTTTTATCCTTTTTAGGAGCAAGACCTAATATTAGTTTACAAATGAACTTGGCTGATTGGCAAAAACACAAGCGTGCCAACATCAACATATTAGATTCCACATGAAACACAGGCCATCTATGTGTCATGCAAGTCGAAGGAGTTATGGAACAACAAAGAGTGTTCTGAGTTTTGTATCTTTATTAAGAATACATCTTATAAACTGAGGATCTTACGAACTAAACATTGTATTTATACCTTACGAACTAATACATTTATTATCAGACTAAAATATGGAAAAACATACACATGTGTTTGTCAGCACAAATGCTCACGATATAATGCATCTCAAAAATACCCTAATTATACCGTATCATAAAATACCGCCGCTCGAAGGATGGCGTTCCTGTGATGTAAATGCGTTACACAGAAAAACGTGGTTAATGATCCTGGACAATAACAAGGTAACTAAGGGATCATTGTGAACACGAAAATAAGACGGCTCAGCATCAAGGAATGTGCTGAGTCGCTCTTTTATGGCATATGATTTAACTGAAGGTATTGAGGGGTTATCGAGTGTAGGGTAGCCACCCTACTAAGCTCTCCAGGTTAATGTTGTTGGTGTAACGCGTGTGTTATTATTATTATTATATTCGGGGGATAGCCGAAGCAGACCACTAACGTTTGGGTCCCTTTTCGCCCCCTCTTGGTCATCAGTGGGTTCCAGATGTCGACTGATAGTTGTCGACCTCTTTCTTCATCACTGAGTCCCGTGTTATTGCTAGCATCTGTTTAAGGCTGAGTTCACTCATGGCTTCCACCCTTATTGTGTGCTTGCCTGTGATCCTCAACCTCGTGCTAGCCAGTGCTGGACATTCGCACACAATGTGTGCTGCCATCTCGGCCTCCTCCAGGCATAGCCTGCAAACGTCATCTTCCCCGATTTTCATCTTGGCCAGATGAGCCTTAAAATTACCATGCCCTGTGACCAAGGCGTTATCCAGCTTAGGGTACTCCGTTTATAACTGAGTACCTTTCTCGCTTCCCTGCCTAAAGGGCTGGTCATTGCATTCCGAGCTTGTTTGCAAGTGACTAGCTCCTGCCATCTTTGTTGATGCATGGAGTCCATCCACTCCCCAACCTTCGCTCCAATCATGCCGTTCCCCAGAGCACACTGGGTTCTGGGCCAATGAAAGTTGCCGCAGATCCCTGTTTTCCTAGGGCATCCGCCGCCTCATTTCCTGTTGTACCTTTGTGTTCTTTTACCCACATCAGCGTAACCTCATTTTCTGAGGCACACATGTTGAGTTTTCGGACACACTCTAGTACCAGTTTAGAGTTTATGTTCGTTTGCTGCATGCGTCTGATCACCGATTGGTTGTCCAGTGCAATAAGGATTTTCTTCCCCCGCACCCGACATTCAAGCAGGTGGTCAAACGCATGCAACAAGCCAAGCATCTCTGCCTGGTATACGGACACATACTCTCCTAGACTAAGCGCACATGCTAGGTTTAGCTCTTCAGAGTAAACCCCCGCCCCCGCTTTACCGTCCATTAAAGAGCCATCAGTAAAAATGCTGATGTCATTGTACATACACTCATTGTGTATGTTTCCATCTACAATGTGAGTCTTGTGTAGTCTTTCAACTACTCTACGTCTACTCATGCCTTCTACCGGCATTAGAGTCTCCCTGACCTCATCATGAATAATGTCTAGGATGCTCTTATGACTGCTGCTAGTTCCATAGCGATGCCACATGGCATCCCTTTCCATGCGTATTGCCGAAAGCGCCGCCGTTTTCTTTATAAATAAGTCCAACGGCGGCAGTCCCAGCAATGCCTCCATTGCTCGCGTTGGTGTGGTGCGCATTGCACCACATATGCTTACGCAAGCTATCCTTTGTACCCCATCCAGCTTCTGCTTTGTGGTATTCTGCATGGCTTTTGGCCACCATACCACTGATGCGTAGGCTAGAATGGGTCTTACCATCATTGTGTAAATCCAGTGTGTCGCTTTAGGTGAAGTTTCCCACCTACGAGCACACACTCTCTTACATTGATGGAAAATCCTTTTCGCTTTTTGGATCTTTTCATCAACGTGAACATTCCAAGTTAGTTTCGCATCCAAGGTAACTCCTAGATGCTTCACTTCCTTGGACACCTTAATTTCGGAACCAAAAAACCGTAAGGGAGTTATCTCTATGTCTTTCCTCTTACGATTAAAAATCATTGTGTTTGATTTACTAGCGTTTATGGTTAGCTCTTGCTCATTACACCATTCTTCGGTTACTTTGAGAGCTTGTCCCATGCAACCTAGAATAGTGTCCATGGACTTTCCACTGACCGTAAGTGCCAAGTCATCGGCGTATCCTACAGTGTGTACGCCCATCGAGTCCAGCTTCCAGAGAAGACTGTCCACGGTGATGTTCCACAGTAGAGGCAAAAGAACACCTCCTTGTGGGCATCCTCGGACTACCTTACCCCGTATTCTGTCACATCCACTGCTAAAATTTACCGCCCTCTGCTTAAGCATAGAGTGATCCACTTAATTATAATATAATCAACCCCCCACTCAGCCAGGGCGTTCCTTAGTTTGGTAAAGGAGATTTTATCAAAAGCACCCTCTATATCCATAAAAGTAGACATAGCGATCCCGCCATTGTTAATCTCTCTCTGCAACTCTAACAAGTTCGTGTAGAGCGGTTTCCGTAGATCTGCCTGCTCTATAAGCATGTTGGCACCTACTCAGAGGACTATACATTAGCGTGGTGTTCTCCAGTAACGCGTGTGTTATTTTACTCTACACCCGATAAACTCTCAAAAAACACGCCAAATATACTCGTATATCTGTTAAAATTTATTGTTTATCGGTATCAACTTACAAATTCAGAACAGATTCAAGGTTATCGCTTAAAAGAGTCGAAGAAGAGAGTCGATTCGTTTTATTCGTCATCGTTATTTGGAGTTATTCTTTTTCCTGGTGGTTTCTGTATTGTCAATATATGGGTTAAGACAGACATCCAATCTCCTCATTCAATTCGAGCTCCAATTCGTAAATTTTTGCCATGAAGACTGCCGATCGCAGTCTCAAATTTTAAAATTTACATTCACATCACGCGCTGATGATACCGAAAATATTCTGGAAAATACAAATGAAACCAAAAATATTTCTAAGGCATTAGTACCGTTGTACCACTGGTTCTAAAAATGGATAAAATATTTTCATTGTCGGGCTTCATTTTCATGTTGAGGATTGTCCAGCCTCAACATGGAAATGATCGATCACTCCTAATTACATTGCTCATTATTATTAATACTAGGTCAGGCTAAGCTAAGCCATACAGTCAGCACTGCGACCGTAAGCGATCTATTGTTCCATTGCCTTTTTCAGGACAAAAGATCCTCCAGAAACCTAATAAAGGCCAATAACTCTTTTGTGAGAATACTCTTGATGACATCGACCCACATTGCAAATTACACACTTAACTAATTGAAAAAGGTTTGTAGTACAATACATACATACAATACACATGAATACGTATGTACTATGCAACTACCCAATAGTAGCTTGTATACTGAGGAAGAGAGTAGATCACTCCCGAAGTATGTGACGCTGTAAAGAAATTTTGTAGTTTGGTGAAAGCTACGTGTTTCATTCGCATACGTAAAACTACGAACATCGCATAATACAGATAACATATTTATAATTTTGTTCAAATGAAATTAAAATGTACGTATTTATAAATTATGCACGTCTACTGCCTTGCAATTGATAAATCATTTACCCAATAAACGAATTTCAATCAGTTTATTTTATCCTCTACAATGCAGGGAAAACAAATCAATCAGCAGTTCAGTAAACCAATTCAACAATAATTACGAATACCGGAAAACACTTAAATTATTAACCGCGCTTATACTGTGGTACTATGACCCATGAAATAGAAGCCAAAAAAGAGGGGTTAACCCGTTATTTGATGAAATACATCACAAAACCTATTTTTCCACTTCGTGGGAACAAACGAACAATTGACAAAAAGTGTTTTTATACCCTAGACTTATAGTATAGGGTATATTGTTTTTGACACGACGGAAAAGGAGGCTCCGGAGGTAAAGCAATGTATATATATAAATGATCAGGGTCACCTCCTGATTCGATTTAGCCATGTCTGTCTGTCTGTCCGTCTGTCTGTCTGTCTGTCTGTCTGTCTGTCCGTCTGTCTGCCCGTTCGCACGATAACTTTCGATAAAATAAAGCTAAAACTTTGAAACTTTGGTCAAATGTTGGTAGTATGATCTAGTTGGATGGTATTGAAATTGGGCATGATCAGGCCAAGAGAACGCCTACCTCCCCTACATATCTAAAATAATTAAATGTATCTATAACTCCCGATTAAAGAAACATGAAAAGCTCTAGCTTTGGTATATTGCTAGTGAGGGTAATCTTATACTCAATTGCTCCAACCCCTTGTGGGGCATAGCGCGTCAACTGTTCCATGTGGCCCAGTTGACGTTTCGTTGGCATAAATCGGTTTCAGAGAATGCAGTTGCCAGCATGCATCTCCTGCACATCCATGGCCACGAACGTCGTCGTGGACGGGACTCGAACCCGAAACGCCGGTAGTCAAACATGAGACTGATGCCTCAACACACTGCGCTACCGGTCGCCCCTTTGGTATATTGCTAGTGAGGGTAATCTTATACTCTCCTGGGAAAATAAAATCGATCAGTTGAAAACTAACGGTAATTTTCTTACAAAGAGCCGCGTACTACCCTACTTTTCAGGTTTTTTTGTCTATAACTCTTGAACCAATTGACGCAGACACCTTTTGGCATGTAACCCTGAGGGAAGAAGCTGCTTAAGGTTCTGTAAGTTGGGCGAAATCAGATCAAAGGAACACCTACCTCCCCTACAAATTTAGAAAAATTAAATGTTCCTTTAATTACGATAACTTTCGATAAAATGATACTACCGACTTAAAAATTTGGTGGAATGTTGCTAGTAAGACTTACTTAGTTGGTATTGAATATGGGCAAGATACGACCCAAGGAACCCCCCCCCCCCCCCCTCCCCTACCAACGAAACTTCAAATAAGCAATAACTTTTGATACAATGAAGCCAGTGACTTGAAATTTTGGTCAAATGTTTGAAGTGAGATTGAGTTAGTTGGCATTAAAAATGGGTAAAATCCGAACTAAGGAACCCCTACCTCCCCTAGAAATGAAACTTAAAATAAGCGATAACTTGTGGCAAAATAAAGCTAGCGACTTGAAATTTTGGTCAAATGTTTGTAGTAGGATCTAGTTGGCTAATATTGAAAATACGTAAAATCCGACCAACGAAACCCCTACTTCCCCTACAAATGGAACTTCAAATAAGCGATAACTTTCGATAGAGTGAAGCTAGAGACTTAAAATTTTGTTTAAATGTTTGTAGGGTGATCTAATTGGTTGGTGGCAATGATGGGCAAGATCCGAACCAAGGAACCCCTACCTCCCCTACAAGTGAAACTTCAAATAAGCAATAACTTTCCATAGAATGAAGCTAGCGACTTGAAAAACTCGAAAAATATTTGTAGAATGGGTTAGTTAGTTAACTGATTTTGAGAATGGTCAAGATCCTACTGAATGAGTGCCAACCTCCCCTATGAACTGGCCATATAGAAGACCCATTCTTAATGCATATGATCGTTGCTAATTGGTACTTTTGGTATAACCACTAGGTCTGTACAAGTCTAGGGTATGTACGCTGCAGACTGGTTCAAATTAGATTAGCTCCGTTGCTATTGATTGTAGAAAAAAACTTGAGAATTGAAATTTGTATTGATTTGCATATGTTGCGTTAAAATAGACTGGAACGGAGTTAAAAGCGAAAAACAAATAAAAGTTCAAGTTTTTCCAAGATGACAGAGAGCACCGGAGGGGGGGGGGGTGGATTTTTTACTACCCCACCGAACTATACATCATATCAAAGATACAGAACTACCGATCCTTTTGTAGGGTAAAAACTGTCTATCTTTTGGGATACAAGCACGAGCATTAACTAGTCCGCAGTAGTCAGTATTTTTTTTGTGTGCACACACCGGTACCTGTCTGATGGATGTCAGCTGTTGGTTTGCCACTTCGTTTTGAAGAGTGTTTTAATAATCACAAAACGTTTTTAAGATTAAGACTTATCCCGAAGTATCGACTCTCGCCACATATGATTGATACCAAAACGAAAACGAACGATATCGCGATTCCGATAAAACCATCAATATTCTCGCGACGACAGTTGTAGTTCAAATGCGTTAACCAAGCATTGCATCGCAAGTGAAATTAAGTTTCCCTAGGTTTAACTAATCAGATACGTTTATCCTTTTTGTGTTGTGTTTAAGTCGCGCTGGATAAACGCGTGTATTGAAAATCCAATGAACCCGGAACTAACTACGTATGTACATGTTCACCACTTTGCAAAGTGTCCGATTTACAGAAACTGCCCTCAATTACAAGTATGCTGTATCATCATAATTTTTATTGCACTGCACGACTCAGCCACCCGAAAAACGTTTTTGCCCAACATTCCATTGGGAAAGGTTGGAATTGGGAGCAAAATTGATGATAAACATGTTTCCCGGCCTTCGAGGATATAGGAATACGAGTGCTTGACAGCACACTTCAATCAGGTCGTGATGAATATCTGTGGGATGGGGAAGGCAATAATGCTGGTACGTGACAACAAATTGAAGGGTTGCTGGGATCCGTCATCAGGACCTATTTATTGAGCATTTGATTACTAGAACACAAGTACCGAATTAACATTTCAATGGAGTAAGCTTTTATGAATACTGTTAATTTTTTTCCAGTAAATATTTGGATGAAATAAAGTAGTGAAGGGTGAAGTATGATATTTCCGAAATTGCAAATTAGAGAATGATTTAAGCCAAAATTTCTGGATCTGTTATCATACATATAGATAGATAGATAGATAGATAGATAGATAGATAGATAGATAGATAGTACTTTATTTGATTTCAAAATGGTTGTGTATTACAAATTATTCTTAAGAGCTACAGACTGAATATGTCTTTTCATCTTTGATTGAGTTGTAAGCTCATGGCTGAAATGTATTTTTCATAATTCATTGTATAATTTACAAGGAAAATTTTCAAAAAACCTTGTTTTGAAACACTTATAACTACAACTACACTATCTTAAACTTAAATTACAAACTAAACTTAAAAGTAGATTGATTTAAACTAAATTTTGCTTCAAGCAGTATTTAAGGGCGGAGGCGTCAAGAGAAGATTGTTCGCTAGTCTGTTCTGAAAGTTTGAAAGTGATTTGTCTATTAAGTCTTTAATAGGAGTGACTTCCGCGATCTGATGTAGGCGGTTTGTGGAGAAATACCAACGTTTGTTTAGAATGATTTTAAGGCACTTATTTTGTGCGACTTGTAAACGGGCTTTGTGGTAATTAGCGCATTTTCCCCAAACGGCGGCACCGTAAGAGATCATGGATTGCATTACCATTTTGTAAAGCAGAACTTTATTGCTCATATTCATTTTAGACTTCCTATTAAGAAAGGGGTATAAGGAGCGTAGGCAGTTTGAAACTTTTAGACAGGTGATATTTACGTGGTTCTTGTAGGAAAGTGTTTTGTCTAGTGTTATACCTAGATATCTGGTGGTTTCATCCCAAGGGATATCTCGCCCTATGACATACATATATTTATTTTGAAGTAAAATACTCGTATATTTACTTCAAAATAAATGCGTCTTATTAAGTCCATATCTACCTAGGGAATGATATCATCACACACAATCCGTACGTGTTTGGTGCACATTCTCCTATGTGGTGTTCCAGCACTGTCAAATTGCTACTATCACTCTGTTCGTCTTTGTGCCGGGTATTGGCATACCGAATGGGTCCATAGCGATTTTCAGTAATAGGTAAACAGTGTTTTTATAGTGCCCAAATTTATTTTCGAGTGGACCGAGATTAAACCAAGTCATTTAAAACAATTAGTGAACGTGTCACAGCGCATAAGCCATGAAAAAATAAAAGTAAATTATGTTGTGCTAACCTTTACCAATAACAAGCGTTTTCGCACAACTGAGATATCGTTTCAAAAGTAAGTTCTAATTTATTTGCTTTTGTCAATCATCCTGTTCTTTTTTTTTATACTTATGAAATGATATCTCAACTGTGCGAAAACGCCTGTTATTTGTACAGGATGGTACAACATCTTGCGAATCATCATCGAGCAATGCGCTGAATACGATTTTCCGCTTCACTTGCTTTTCATCGATTTCGAAAAGGCTTTCGATAATGTGAACCGGGATTCTATATGGGCGGCCTAGCGCAGGAGAGGCATCCCTGAGGAGCTTGTGGCTATTATTAAGGCAACCTATGACGGGGCGAAATGTCGCGTTCTGCATAAAGGTAAGGTGTCGGGGGACTTCGAGATTCACAGTGGAGTTCGGCAGGGGTGCATACTCTCACCGATCCTATTCCTCATGACCTCTGTAGGAGTTGCGGGGATGAGGATGAGGAGGAGAGTACATTTCATCTGTTATGTGGGTGTCATGCCCTGGCTAGAAGAAGAAGGATTACGTTAGGGTCTTTCTATTTTTGCGATCTGGACGACCTTAAGGATGTTAGCATCAGCCGGCAATTTTTTGTCTGCCTTTTCGTGTTGACACTTAAAGAAGTGTCCTTCATTGAATGACGTTCGAAACAAGATTGTCCATATGGGGCGACCGGTAGCGCAATGTGTTGAGGCATCAGTCTCATGTTTGCCTACCGGCGTTTCGGGTCGAATCCCGTCCACGACGACGTTCGTGGCCATGGATGTGCAGGAGGTGCATGCTGGCAACTGCATTCTCTGAAACCAATTTATGCCAACGAAACGTCAACTGGGCCACATGGAACAGTTGACGCGCTATGCCCCACAAGGGTTAAGGCAATTGAGTATTAGTAGTATATGAGGAAGGTGGAGTTGTTTACGATTTTGATTACGTATTCCAGGGTCATTGCTGTGAGCTTTAAATAACGTAAAAATTGCCTATTTTCATCATTTCGACCGCGGCGGCCGCGATTTCAGAAACGGAATTTTGATTTGTTTTCTTGCACTGACATTTAGGGAGTGTCCTGAAAAAATGTTGCTCGGATCAAGATTGTACATTTGAGTAGGGTGGAGTTATGTATGATTTTTATGTTGTAGTCCACCTTTTTCGTACAAATTTCAAAATTTTAAACTTGTCTGCCGCGGTGTCACTAACGGAATTTTTGTTTGTCTTTTTGCATTTAGACTTATGGGTTGGGTCCCCAACCAAAGGGCAGTAAAATCAAGTATTTGCAAATGACTTTACTTCTCTCAAATTTTTACCACCTTTTACGTTGTCTTCCACCACTTTAGCAACACCCTAAATGTCTGCCTTCCAACCATGCGACAGACGAAACATTTGCAAATGACATGACTTGCCTCGATTTTTTACCACTTAAGCAACAAATTTTCTACCTGTAACCAACACACTACGGTAGGCAGACAAACTTTTTCTTGTCTATCTAATCAAGTAAGAAATATTTATACATTGCTTTTTTGGTCGTTGGCTCTAGGTGTATAAAGTTTTATTTGTTCCCAGTTGATTGCCAATGACACGATGCCGTTCTCGGGCACGGCTTCAATACCTGAGGCGTCAAATTTTATCGACAGCTCATTCACGCTAAATCTAAAATCCGAGTATAGATGTATGATAAATATTTTGATCGCACTTATCATAAAATTTACGTTTCCATGGTATCACAAGAAAAAAAAACACAAAATATTTGCATTGATACGAAACATTTCTTCGGCTCACGGAAACACCAACGAAAATGTAATCGGGAAAATAATATTCACATGGCATGTCACCATGCCAATAATGTCTCTTTTTGTCGTTTGAAAAGGGTAAGAGCTGAGAGGTTCTTTTAATGCAACGAAAAAAATTTCAGCGCATTCAGTGCCACTTATTATTTGATTTTATGAATTCCCAAATTATGGACAAAGCACCGAGTGCAACGAAAAATTGTAATTAGAGTATTTATATGGGATTTGACATTTCATGTCGTTTCGCTGTGAATGCAGTACTAGGCTTTAATTGAACAATTTTTGGGGACCAAAACCCTTCAACTTTAGGAATCCAAATTTACGACTACAGGATTGCCATTATGTCTTTGACTAAATTCAAATTTAACTCTACATTAGTATAAAATGCTGGACGCTGTCGTCAAAGGAATGGCTATGAAATTGACGGATATCTTTTTGAAATCTCAACATTCAATATTCCAAACAGAAATCCCGATGGAATATTTATGAATAGAATGGCGAAATCTCCTTAACAACTTGGCTTATTATCAAGATTATATCCGTTTTTTTTGTGTTTTTGTCTGTCGCTAGTAAATCATGGGGGAATAAAAAAGGCTGCCTGTTTGATTGATTACAATAGCTGATTAATTTATATCGCACAATGGAATACTTACTTATCTCCTGAAATTAGAAACGTATCCAGTTGGGATGAACATTTGTTTCTTTTGACAGGTCCATTGGATAATGGACTTGAAGCTAAGCTAAAATAACCAATTTTAGCTTTTTTAATCAATGATTGTAATGCACAGGGTGCTTTGAAATGGCGTTAAATAAATAATACTCTGCGTTTGAATTTTGTTTTGTCTGGTATAGATAAGTTGGGTGGTGGAAGGTAACACCGAGTACATTCCATTTATAAAATGTTCTTCAAATGTGAAGAAAAGAGAACAGAGGGAGAGTCTATTGTAATTTGGCATAACCGGGTTTGTTTCTCGACAACATTAAATTTAGAAATATGAAAAACTGAAACTAAACTAGGCACAAGAAACTTAACACAAACCTGAAGAAAATTATCCACTGTGACCATATTCGTGTTCGACAGTCTGTGGCCGGGCTTAAGATGAAATCTGCCTTAAATTGGCCTTAAATCCGAGAGTTTTCTTCACTATGCGCTTCGCAAACTGTTAATCAATTGCCCTAATCCCTTGTGCGTCAACTGTTCCATGTAGCCCAGTTGACGTTTCGTTGGTATAAAGTACCTATAGTTTCGGAGAATGCAGTTACCAGCATGCACCTCCTGCTCCCCTATTTAGCCGAACACCTACGACAAGTCGGGAGATGCTGTGGCTTATTATTACGCCCCGAACTACAGGGGGAAGACAACACAAACATCCATGGCCACCAACATCGTCGTGGACGGAACTCGAACCCGAATCGCCGGTAGTCAGACATAAGACTACCGGTCGCCCCAAAGTGAAGTTAAAATTTTGCTTATATCCGCCTTAAAATTAAATCTGCCTTATCACAATTGAATCACGTTCGAGTTTTCTCTTCACTTTGTTTAAACAATATAATGAAATGGAAAATAGATAAAAATGGCAAATGGGATATGAGGGTAAATCGAAAATCTATTGATCCTGTTAAGATCGGGTTACGCTCTGGGTGGTAAATTGAAAATCATCAACACCCAAGTGGTGCTATGGCCCGACGTCGGACCTTGGAGGCCTGGATCGTTTTCTTCCAATTGTCTCGGTCCAAAGACCACGTTTTCCAGTTTTGGAAGCCTAGCAGGTCTTCGGGCACTTAAATTGAAAATTGGAAGCGATAAATGCAATGGTACTGGTGCGCCAAGTGCGAGCCGTGTATCCGATGAGTCGCTGCCATTACCGAGTAAAACCGTCCTTATTCTCACAGAGACAAAGTCCAAACTCCATCGCACCTACTACGCCTCGTTCATATTTGTTTCCTTTTTTCCCAAACATCAGACATCAATAATCCAATATTTTTCCCTATAAGGTCAATTAATCGCTGTTAAAAGAAATGTCTCTAAATACATATTTCAGACTTGAGTACAAAGTTGATAACAAATGTATGTGAAATCGAAACGCCCTCTGAGCAATAGCCATAAGCTTTTATTAAATTTAAGCTAATATTTCCCTAAGCAAAATGAAGACAGTTCGGATGGCGCAACGGTTAACACGTTCGCCATCTGTACAATAGGCCCTGGTTCGATTCCTACTGAATGCAGTAGCTTTCGATAAAAAAGGGATTTACGTGCCAGACTATAAGCCCACTTAGCTGTTTAATGAGTATCCATAGGGTCAGGGACACTGTGCTGAGTACGGCAGTTAATAATGAGTGCCAGATAATAAGAGTGTTTTCCTTTCCTGTGTGGGAAATTACGTGCCTCGATCTCGGTGTATGATGGTGTCGTCGTGCCTTCAGGGATCGGAGGTGAAGATCTTAGTTGTTTGATGTCATGGGGAGGGGCCACGTGTTTTTCTCTGAATCTTGTCATCGTGGGTAATATATATATTGTGGGTTAGCATCGTGGGTTGTCATTTATGGTGTAGTTTGAGAAGAGTGTGTGTCATCCGTCATGTCTGATATTCATTGAGTTGCAATGGAAGTTATGGGAAGCACTGTACAGGGTACCGGTAGTCGCGCAGTGCGACGAGGGGGTCGTTCCACCGATGAGGTCCGGAGGCCCTGTCGGAGGCGTCTTAATGTCAGACAAAAGGTGCGGCAGGCCACAGAATCTGACTGATCATCATTCGAGCATAGACGTCGGTTAGCTTCAAAAACAGTGGGAACATTCTTCGAACCCTGTGCGGCACCCATCATACAGAAAAGACTTCGACAACAAGACTTTGTCGCGCACCATATCTGTAATGAGATGCGGGTGTTGTGTGTTCCTTGGTGAATTCCGCGACTGGATGCGGTGGTTTTGTGTTTATTACCGAAGCAAAGTTGACAGCAAATGGGTTGAACATGAACTTCTTTCACCTCCGTCTAAATAAATACTGAGTCCGCAATTCACCCCCACGACGGTGTAGTATCTGTATGGTGGCAGTTTAGGTCAGCTCGTCACAGAGCCCTAGTGTTCTTTTCGGTCTGTTTAGCCGGGCTAATGAATCGAAAGACCATATCAAAATATGGTCAGGAAAATATACACGATTTTTTGTTTGCTAGCCATTTATTTAACATATACCAGCATATATGTATTTCACGTCGTCAGGAGGCTGGATCGGGTGTGTGTCGCTGGTGGACCGAGCCTGCAAATATATTAAAAACAACTAATGAGCTTGCATTCTACTTCTACTACTCGTTATTTAACGGTTCTCGTATTTACGTATTTAAAAAAACTAACTTATGACTGACTCCACCCAGCCTAACCGGTAAATCACTCAAGGCTCGGCCTCACGCCGCGATCTGGGATCCCGCCAATCAAACCATTGACTCCCCCAGCCTAACCTGTATATCGCAACGGGCGCAGCTCTTACAGAGTGATCTGAGTTACATCAGTTATACTAATTGGCCAGTGTATCACAACATTGACTCCCCCAGCCTAACCGGTAAATCGCTACGGGCCCGGCTCTTATAAAATGATCTGGGATCCCGCCAATCACACTGCCTGGCTCGTCGTCAAGGGCGCATTCTCACGAGACGACTTGACGGACCACCACCAATCAGTCAAACACATCAAACGGCAATTCTTACAAATATATCATCAACTGCACATTCTTAGGAGATGACATATCGGCTTGCCATGACAAAAACAAAAACGCGATCACACCCTCTGGGGAGCATTCTCACGGACACAATTTAATGAAATTCACATCACTTGGTAAATAACGAGTAGTTAATTTAAAATTCCATGCAATAGGCTCATGCACTATCTATTCTAATTATTATCTAGCACTCAGTAAAACTACTTAAGTACCAAATTCTCAATCTACTCGAACCACAATTCACTATGTCTTTTAGTTTTGTTTTCTTTTAGTTAACTACTCGTATTTAACTATACACCACACTACAGTGACTTGGTAACAAGACTGACCCAAGTCAAGAAAAATGGTACGTCTGCACTACATATGCGTTGCATAAACAAACGCATAACTAATTTATGTGAAATATGAGGAGACCACATAGCGCACTTTCTTCCCAAAGATGGAAAGTTACCCTTGGTCGGCCTTCTCATTAATACTTTTACGCAATAGAATTTAAGTGGAAACTAACCTTGGTCTTATAAAAGCGGCTTTTAATAATGAACTAAAGACTAAAAATTGTAATTGTGTAGCTCGATGGCAAGAGAACAAAACGTCTGCGTTTGGTTCTTTAAATTTGCCTGCATTTCCTTATGTCACAGGGAACTTGAACTTGTTCAACAGAAAAATGGTCAAAGCATTCGCAAAGCATATAATTTACTTTATGACCATTCTTCTTCGACTAAACTCCGCAATGTTCTTCTGTAGAAATAATGAGACCGGACACAATTACACCAAATAGAAGTTGAAAGTCAAAGCAGTATTGTAACTAACGAGTTTTTCAGCAATTACATGAATCGGATGGATGGATTCACGACATTCAAAATTTGCGGAAATAAATCTAGATTCTTTTCAGAAAAAATCCGCATTAGGGGACATTTAGATGAGTTGCCCCAGTGGCCTCAACGGAAACGTCCCAAGCTAAAATGCACAGCAACAAATGGAGCGATTCACACGCTGCCGCTCCGACACAGACAGCAATGATGGACATGATTCAAGAATAAAAGGTTACGCAAAAAAGTGTGCAACTATTTCGCTTTCTCTGCGCATGACGTCATAGTTTCACATTTTCGAAAACTTTCAATGCATTTGTATGAAATCACATACTTTTGGAAAGAGAATTCGCTTACAAATCTGCAAGTTTAACCCGATTTTCGTGAAATTTTAAATATTGGATCTTCAGAATAAGGGAAAGGTGACTGCCTATACGGTATTTATCCACCTGAATACCCCTTTCCCGCTCCCTGAAAGGAAATTTACATTTTCATGTATAGTTTTATTCCTATCTTAACGAAATTATATATATTGGACCTCTACAACTGGGGAAAAATTAATGTTCATTGTTCACATAATTTTTCAAAAAACCACCCCGTCCCCCTTTCCTCCCCTAAAAATAAAGGTGCAAATCGATATACAGTTTTATTCTGATCTTGATGAAGTTTCTATATCAGATTTCGGCAAAGTACACCCAACCCCTTCTCACCACTAAAAGTAAATCTTAAAATTTATCTACAGTTTTCTTCCGATCTTGATGACCTTCAAGGCTAGGGGAAAGCTGCTATCTACATAGAATTTCGGAAAACCAGCCATATCATCAAGATCGGAATCCTTTCAGAGGTGAGGAGTATGGGTTTTCTGAAATCGGATGTAGGCAGTCACCTTAACATTGCCTTTAAAGTCTCATATACATAATTTCATCAAAATCAGAATAAAACTGTAGTTAAATTTGCCTTTAAGGGTGGGAAGGGGAGAGGGTGGCTTTTTGAAATCTTAAGCGAACATTAACCTTTCCCGAGTCTTCGTTGTCCAATATGCAAAATTTCGTCAAGAAAGCATGTAATAAAATGTAAATATGTATATTTTAAGGGTGTGTAGATTGGAATGGATTTCCCAAATGCCGTAAAACAAGAGCCTTCCTCTTGTTGTGGAGGCTCAATATTTAAAATTGCATCAAAATCGAAATAAAACTGTAGATTTGAAAGCGAGTTCTTCTAAATATATTATGTTAAATGGTGCGATGCACATGTCAGTCCGATCCAGCTACGAGACACCCAACATTACTATTTATTTTCCCTTTGGATAGAGGAGTGCAGCTTATCCGTTTCACTTGCTTTTCTCTTTGGATAGAGGAGTGCAGCTTCTCCGTTTCACTTGCTTTTCATCGATTTCGATAGTGTGATATGGGCGGCCTTGCACAGGACATGCATCCCTGAGTAGCTTATGAATATTGTTAAGGTAACCTATGACGGCGCGTTCTGCATAAAGGTAAGATGTCGGGGGACTTTGAGATTCGCAATGGAAATCGGCAGGCGTGCATCGTCTCACCGATCCTATTCCTAACAGTGATCGGCGATGCGTTGCACGCAGCTCTATCCGGACTAGATAAAAGAATTTAATTGACTTTAACATCTTATCTACAACAGCTCGACTACGCTGACGACATATGCCTACTCTCTCACAAAATCATGGATCTCTTTGCAATGGATTTAAATCTTGAGAGGGAAGCAAGCAAGGCTGGATTAATACAAGATTACTACCAACAAGACCAAGGCTGTTAACCCACCATTGCGAAAAAGAAATCCTACACCTGTTGCCATCAATATTAATGGAAAGCTTGTGGAGAAGGTATACAACTTCGTCCACATGTGTAGCATTGTTACTGAAAATGGTGGTACGGAGCAGGACATCGCTTTTGGTGTCAACCAGGTTAAATACGCACACGGCATGGTGTACAAAATCTGGCAGAGCAGCTATCTCAGCATCAAGACCACGCTGAGCCTGTTTCGCTGCCTAGTACTGTATGTGCTTTTCTATGGGAGCAGTACCTGGAAAATTTCGGTAAGAGTTGCCAGAAAGCTGCAAGTTTTCGTCAAATCATGTCTACGTCCAATTCTAAGAATTTTCTGGCCCGAAACAATATCAAATGAAAATTTAGCGTACGGGTCAGTTGCCAATCAACAAATTGTTACGAGGGGTTAATGGCAAGTCTATTGGTCACACATTGCGGATGGATGATAACTGCATCGGTTTGCAATCCAAGGCTGACCAAGAGGGGGTCCTAAAATCAGATGGGGCCGATATATGGCATAAGAGTGTAAGGTGCTGGAAAGGCCGTTTGAGGAGTTGCGCCCCAACTAACAATTTAGCTTCTATAACAATCCATAAAATATTGTCTTCAGCAGTTATAGTAGTTCATTTTATGGGATAAACTCCCTATAGTAGTTCTATAAGGCGATTTGGCGCCGTTTTTTACTCCTATAAGACCTTATAGTAGCACCAACAATTGCTCCTAAACACATGTACATCATGTGTCTCACAGTAGGTTTATCGGATCATCACTGCTCCGATAATATTAATAATAGGAGGCTTATATGATGATGATTATATGCAGTAAGAAAATATGTAGCAGATTTTTTTTGTACTCACAACATGTCTCAAATCTTTTTTTACTATAAACTTCCGTAATGCTGTATTAGTTAATATTTTATTTTAATTTTATTAAGAATTAAAATTTATTGAATTTTATTTACTTGTTGGATTCGAACCCTGGTCCGTCGGGCTGCCGGTCCTCACACGTTACCACTGCACCAATCTGGAATATACTTTGCATGGTCTTAAAGCTTAATTGATGCATATATCCTCCAATAAGCCTCCTATAAAATTAAATGAGCTACAACAGCCGTGTTTCTTTCTAAACAGCACAGAACCGAACAGCGAAAGAAGAGTTATGAGAAAAACCTCAACTAAAATATTTTAATGTGTTTTTCCCGACGAGTTGTAATATGGGATTTGATATAATTAAAAACAATAGCGTGGTTCTTACTAAAATTATTTGAAAAAAAATTTAAATCACACTATTTGTTTTAATGGTTCTGAACAAAAATGTCAAGAGAAAACTTAAAAATAGATCTGAAACGGCCGCTTAAGGGTAATATGTTCATTATTCTGCCGCTGCGTTGCATATTGCCTGCAACGAATTTCGAATATCTTAAACTAAAAATTCGTTTTCACAGAAAAGATTTCTTACGCGACCTGTTCGTTCATAATTATCGGTAACAATGTTCTTAATGTAATTCAGGCACATTGTTCTATTCTGTTAGCAAAGAAACACGGCTAACACGATTTTGCTACATTAAAAACCCAATAGTTGCACTATATTCCCATTACTGGAGTAACAGCGCAACGTTGCTCTAATTCTACTCCAATAATCCTCCCAAACAACAGTCGAAGTTTTGAATATAGCAATACTTGCAGTATTCGCTTGGAATTTGCCAACTGGTCACGGGATCAATTCCTGAAAGAGCGGCTCTACCTTTTTTTAATATTACTTTTTTTTTAGGATTGAAAAATTATTTTAGCATTGAATTGGGTTTTCCCACTAATGTAAAACATGCGCTGCTCCGATTTAAAAACCTGAAACCAGTTTTGATTGATTTTTCAGGCCAGTGAACATTTTTTTATGAAAACCTCTGCATTCAATGGCGATACCTTTACATTCTACCTACCGTACAAGCTGAAAATGTTTTGAAATTGTGATTTTCACTAAAATGTGAGGTTTCACAATAGTACATTATCGATATATCTTCTATAAGACAGAATATGACAGTATTATAGGAGAAGTAATATAGCAAAGAGAATCCCCCATAAGAATGTCACTTAAATATTATCGGATGATTATAGAAATACAAAAGAAAGTCATCCGATAAAGTTCATTTAATATTTGTTTGCCTTACGTTTTAGGAGGAACATTACGAGTAATGGTATAAATATCCTAAGAAAAATTATAGGATGACTTTTGTAGATTCACTTTTAGCCGTCTTGTTATAGAACTCTTATTGTATGATCTTCATGTTTTACCCCTATAACAATTTTATAGTATGAATATAAAATGATTATTGAAGAACAGAACAATTCATGGAGTAACGCCACTATAATTTACACCACTAAGTGCTTTATGGATTACTTATTGGATACAAATTGCTATGAAAATTGGCGACGTAAGCGACTGTCTCAAAATGCAATGCGATTTAGAGAAATTGGAAAATTGGTGCCGCGATAATAATTTAAATTTAAATGTTAGTAAATGTAAAGTTTTGAGCGCGTTTAGAATAAAAAATCCTCTCTTTTATGAGTACTCCATAGCAGGTAGTGTTCTTGAAAGAGTTTCTGAGATATCCGACTTAGGTGTGATTTTTGATCAAAAGCTTTCATTTCGACCACATACCGATTACATTTTGTCAAAAGCGAATAGCATGTTAGGGTTTGTTAAACGGAACGCGCGCGAATTTAATGATCCTTATACTTTGAAGATTCTATATTCTTCATTTGTTCGTTCGATTCTTGAATATTGTTCAATTGTGTGGAATCCTTTCTATAATGTTCATATCGAACGTATAGAGAGAATTCAACATAATTTTACTCGTTTTGCTATTTACCAATTGGCCAGCGTTTTAGTACTCGTTGTGCCTTATTTGGTCTACAAACGTTAGCTTATAGAAGGACTTTCCTGAACGCGATGTTTATATGAGACTTGCTATGCTCTCACATTTCGTGTGAAGATATTAAAAATTACTTTGTAGTTAGAGATGTCTCACACGATTTACGGCGCAACAATCTTTTTATTCAGCCTTTCCATAGAGTGAATCATGGTCTTAATGAACCGATTACACGGTCTATTATCTTATATAACAGCTTGAAGGATATAATTGACTTTCACTCAATTAACAAACTTATTTTTAAAAGGGAATATTTTGATAAATTTCCATTCTAATTAAACAATCTGCTAGGGTTCGCACTCGATAGATTGATAAGTCACTTACGTTGAGTAAGTAAAGTGATGCAGAGAGGCCCAGTCCCGGGATGAAAGCTTCTGTGATGCACAATTTAAAAAAAAAAATCCTCCTATAAGGGAGTTTCACACGTAAATTTGCAATTTGTGTGACTATCGGAGAGGTATAGGATTAAGTGATACTTTAATACCCGGAATCTTCAGGAAAATTGTTAGTTGGGGCCCCATTGTCCAAAACAGAGTACGATGGCGCGCAGGAATGGTTTGCGCGCTATATACCACTAGGGGTTAAGGCAAATTAGTAGTATTTAGTATGAAACTAAAGGACTAGTGTATACAAAAGTGGAAAGTAGAAGATATGAGGAAAAAGATACAAAGTATCTACACTGTATACAGATACATCGGAACATGGATATGTCTATGACTACCGACTGCGTGGAACCTGTTGTGTTGAAGATATCGACGTAAGTTTTATAAAGATCCCAGTATAGTTATACTCGATGAAATCATTCGAAAAAACACGTCCCACGCTTTCGGTAGGCATAAGACATATCCATGTACCGATGTATCTGGTGGCAGTGTAGATACTCGTCATAAATTCGGCTTTGCTTTGTCCTGTCCGCTCGGGGTCCTTTCTCTCACGGGATCGTTTCCTTTTCGTTTGCATCGCGTGTGTGCAATATTCACCTCCTCTCGTGCAACCTGTTCCATCTACCCGTTCGGTACAGTTTGCAGACTGCAGCCTATCGACATTTCTCTAAGTTTCTGCTAATCGCAATCACGCTTCCCACCATCTTTTCCTAATCGGACGTGTATTGTGTTTGTGTATCTATTGCAAAATCGCTCCCACACTATCCGCCTCATCCCGCCCCTTTAATCAACAGTCCGGGTCCGGCACACACAATCCGTTTCTCAAGTAACGCGTGTGACTCTATGCGATTGTGTCCGGCAAACAGAAAGGGAAACTAACAAAAGTAAACAAAACATTCCAACACACGCACAAAGAGAATGCACAAGAAAAATTTTGGAATTTTTGCAGAAGAGGGGGCATTTGATCTTCTGCAGACCTCTGAATGAACATCATGTCACGATGAGCTGCCCGGAACTATAACATCCTGCGACGAATATTTCTCTATTTCGGGGCTTGGGAGATTTTAACTCGCGCAGTACGAATCCGTCATTTTGTTTTATGATATGTTTATTACACGTGTGGTGGAGGCCCACATTGTGGGCCAGTCAGACCTCAAATCGCCGCCATTGCAAATGTACAACCACAGTTGCTGGATCACCCCATTTGGCTCGAATGAACTTCATCCGCTCTCGCTCATCTTCGGGGGGCGGGAACTATGTACACTCTCTCAAATTGCGTCTGCGCATGTCCAAATGTTAGTCGAACTGACTACTTGCTACTTTTTCTGGGACCCTAGTGATTCAGATAGTACAACACGGGCTATTTTATTAAATGATGAATGGGAATTGGCGGAAATTGAAGGTCCTTGACCTAAGTAATGAGTAAAAGTGGAATTTCATTCATTGTGGCCTCAGATTGGGTCTATGCATGTGCATGTCGGGAGTGCACAATTTGTTTAATGAAATGGTGAGAATGAGAATGATATGAATAAATGAGAGGAGGAGGTCCGCTGCCCTGAGCGAAATTTCGCAAACATTCAGAGACCATAAATTGCGTGTGAGCATGTCGAGCGAGGAGAGCAGACGACTTCTTGCGACGTGTTCTGGGGGCCTAGTCAAGTTAGGTAGTACGGAGCGTACTCTATATTTTTGAGAATTTTGAATGTATGGTATGGTGTGTATGCAGGAGTTTTGATTATGGCGTCGCGTTGACTGAGAGCGTGGGACAGAGAGCACAGAGAGCGCCTGTTCACCCGTACACTATGTTATTTCTTGCCGTCCACAACGTCAACCTTTATCGCTATCAAATCAACATCCCAACATGTACACACAGGATCCCCGCAAGCGCGCCGCCCACGCGGATCTACAAGCAATAGCCATGCACAATGACCACTTCACTCAAACGACATGCACAACCAGTAAAGAAAAATTTTCAATGGGCTTGTTTCCTCTTCTGACCCCCGAGTAGAAAAACAGACATTTCGTGTGACGGACAGATTTTTAGGATGACCCCCAGCTATACTACCTTGCCTTAACCCCTAGCGGGGCATAGCGCGTCAACTACTCCTGCGCGCCATCGTACTCTGTTCTGGGCAATGGGGCGCAACTCCCCAAAAGACTTACCCAGTACCTGACACTCCTTTGCCACAGATCGACGCCATGTGATTCGAGGACCCCCTCTTGGTCGGCCTTGGTTGGAAATGGGGTTCCATTTCATGGCATGCATAGCAATGCAGTTATCACTCTTCCGCAATGTGTGACCTATCCACTGCCATTTTCGCCTGCGTATCAATTCGTCGATTGGCATCTGACCCGTACGCCGACTTAGCTCTTCATTTGATATTGTTTCGGGCCAGAAAATTCTTAAAATTCGACGAAGACATGAGTTGACGAAAACTTGCAGCTTTCTGGTAACTCCTACGGAAACTTTCCATGTACTGCTCCCATACAAAAGTACTGATAGTACCAGGGAGCGAAACAGGCCCAGCTTGGTCTTGATGCTGAGATAACTGCCCTGCCAGATTTTGGACAGCATGCCGTATGCACGTTTAGCCTGGTTGATACGACGAGCGATGTCCTGCTCCGTACCACCATTTTCGGCAACAATGCTACCCAGGTAGACGAAGTTGTCCACCTTCTCCACAGGCTGCCCATTAATATTGATGGCAATAGGTGTCGGATTTCTTTTTCGCAACGGCGGGCTAAGAACCTTGGTCTTGTTGGTATTAATCTTTAGCCCAATCTTGCTTGCTTCCCTCTCGAGATCTAACGCCATTGCGGACAGATCCATGATTTTGTGGGAGAGTAGGCATATGTCGTCAGCGTAGTCAAGATGTTGTAGATAAGATGTCAAAGTCCATTGAATTCCTCTGTCGAGTCCGGATAGGGCTGCATGCAACACATCGCCGATCACAATGAGGAATAGGATCGGTGAGAGGATGCACCCCTGCCGAACTCCACTGCGAATCTCAAAGTCCCCCGACACCTTACCTTTATGCAGAACGCGACATTTCGCGCCGTCATAGGTTGCCTTAATAATAGCCACAAGCTTCTCAGGGATGCCTCTCCTGCGCAAGGCCGCCCATATAGAATCCCGGTTCACACTATCGAAAGCCTTTTCGAAATCGATGAAAAGCAAGTGAAGCGGAGAATCGTATTCAGCGCATTGCTCGATGATGATTCGCAAGGTGTTAATGTGATCGACACAGGAGAATCCGGATCGAAAGCCAGCCTGCTCTTCATCAATTGTGCTTTCTAAGTGGGCTTTTAGTCTTTCCAGGACGATTTTAGCTATTATCTTGGCAACGGCAGGAAGCACACAAATGCCTCTCCAATTATTACAGTCTGTGAGGCTACCCTTCTTTGGAAGTTTGATGATCAAACCCTCCTTCCACTCAGTGGGAAAGGTCTCTGTATTCCACGCTTTATCAACAAGTGGGTGCAGCAAATCGGCAGTTACGCTTGGCGCTGCTTGATAAAGTTCGACAGGGATGCCGTCAAGTCCGGCGGCCTTTCCTCGTTTTAGTGCAATAATTGCAGTGACTATTTCCTCTTTAGTCGGGGCAGTGGACCGTATACGCACATTTTGATGGTTAGCTAAATTATCTATATGAGAGGGAACTTCACCAGAGGTTACACGGTTCAAGACCGCGGCGAAGTGTTCTTTCCACCGCCTCATTTGATCTTCTTCCAAGATAAGTAGCTTTCCATCACTATCTTTCACCGGATGTTGGCAGGAGTTACGACCACCTGTAAACTCCTTGATGACACCGTATACGACGTTTAAGTTGTTACTTCTAGCGGCTTCTTCTGCTGACGCTAAAAGAGAATTGGCATAAACTCTTTTATCGCGTCGCACACTACACTGAACTTCTCGAGCTTTCTGACGGTAAAGGAGTTCGATGCTGCTTCGATTGTCGTCTGATGCTGCCGCCAAACGAACTTTCAGCTCCTTTCTTTCAACAATCCGCTGCCATGAAGCGTCGGACATCCAGGGCTTATTCCGGCAATCCGGGTTTGGGCCAAGGATGGTATTTGCGCTATCAATGTACGCATTTTTTATGGCATCCCAGTTTTCGTTTATGTCACTATCTGGGTGACTAGTTATCTCAGCTGCTTTTTGCGCAAGATGGTCATTATATTGTTGTAAGACAGCTGGATTTTTTAGTCGAGCGGTGTTGAATTTGGGGGCCTGGATCTTTCGTCGCTGGGGCGGCGCACGGCTGCAATACGCAATCGAACATTAGCGATCATAAGATAATGATCTCTTCCCATCCCAATATCGGCACCCTTCTTGTTTCGCACGTCCAGGAGGCAACTCTTGAATCTTTTACTAATGGCAAAATGGTCGATCTGATTTTGTGTTCTGCGCCGATCAACAGAGGACCAACTGATTTTGTAGTGGTCCTTGTGCTCAAACATAGTACCACCGATGAAGAGACTGTGAAAGTTGCAGAACTCTACAAATCTTTCACCGTTGTCATTACGATCACTAAGACCGTGTCTCCCCATCACATGTCTGAGCCCATAGTTATCAGCGCCAACTTTCGCATTCAAATCACCCATAACCATTATAATGTCACCTTTAGGTGTTCTGCTCTGAACGGCGTTTAGTTCTTCGTAGAAGGAGTCTTTTGCCAAGACATTGTCGGGTTCAGTAGGGGCATAACATTGTATTATTGAGATGTTCCTCATTTTGGTCCGGAACCTGGCGGTCAAGACCCTGTCAGAGACCGGTTCCCAGGATAAGAGACAGTTTCGCGCGGCTCTGGTTAAAAGGAGCCCCACACCTGACTCACGACGACTACCGGTAGCTTTACCGGAGTACAACATTACTGTGCTGCCCGTTGGAGAGATGAATTCTCCGCTGTTCCACCATCTTATCTCACTTACTCCTAAGATATTTAATTTGTACCTCAGAAATTCACTTTCTAATTGAAGAAATCGTGCGTTCTGGGGACCTTCTGATCCATTGTCCAGGAGAGTACGCACATTCCAGAATCCAATCCCCCAGCTATAAGACATTTACAATTCCAAGGAATTCTTGACCAATTAACCACGTATCAATCAGCTGATGACAGGATTTAAATTTATTCCAGGCCCGCAATACATGTAAACGGACGCTAATTTTCAATTGACCATCTTTTTGATCAATTATTCTCATTCGCAGTCAATTTTGCACACTCACAGCTTGAACTTTATCTCAAATTATGCAAATTCCATAACATCTCCTTTGCAAAAATTTGTAGAAAAGAGCTGGCTAGTGCTTGCAAATTTAATTGCTCTCCTCAAAAAGTCGACGAACAAGGTGTATTAAATTAAGCATACACCTCCTGCTCCCCCATCCAGCCACCAACCTGCGACAAGTCGGGAGATGCTGTGGCTTATTATTACGCTCGCACCACAGAGGGTAGACAACGCAAACATCCATGGCCAAAAACGTCGTGGTGGACGGGACTCAAAACTAAAAGGCTGGTAGTCAGACATGAGGCTTATGCCTCTACGCACTGAGCTATCGGTCGCCCCAATCATGACCCAGTGATAATACCCAAAAAATAATACATCCGTAGTAGTTCGGATGGCGCAACGGTTAGTACGTTCGCTATCTACGCTCTGGGCCCCGGTTCGATTCCTACTGAATGAGGTAGTTTTCGATAAAAAGGGGATTTACGTGTCGGACTATGAGCCCACTCAGCTGTTAAATGAGTACCCATTTATGGGGTAAATAACTCGGTTGAGCGTGTAGCTGATCACACACCTCTGCACAAGACCGTCACGATCTAGAAAATGAGATGATGCTAACTCATCTCGAGGCCATGGTTCAAATTGGACTGTTGCGCCAGTTATTTATTTATTTAACACGTCCGTCCGCACACGTCAACATGTATTTCGACCTTAATGTAAATTGAAATCGAACTTCCCGATTTTTTGGAGAGATATAGGCTATTTAGGAGTGAGGTACGCTTTTTTGCCTGCCTCTGATAGTCTCCCTTAACTGATGTCTTGCTATCTTTATACCCTAGACTTATAGTATAGGGTATATTGTTTTTGTCACGACGGAAATATGTAACACCTTAAAGGAGGTTTCGGAGGTATAGCAATGTATATATATAAATGATCAGGGTCACCTCCTGATTCGATTTAGCCATGTCTGTCTGTCTGTCTGTCTGTCCGTCTGTCTGTCTGTCTGTCTGTCTGTCTGTCTGTCTGTCTGTCTGTCTGTCTGTCTGTCTGTCTGTCCGTCTGTCTGTCCGTTCGCACGATAACTTTCGATAAAATGAAGCTAGAGCCTTGAAATTTTGGTCAAATGTTGGAAGTGTGATCTAGTTGGATTGTATTGAAAATGGGCATGATCAGGCCAAGAGAACGCCTACCTCCCCTACATATGTAAAATACATAAATGTATCTATAACTCCCGATTAAAGAAACATGAAAAGCTCTAGCTTTGGCAGATTACTCATGAGGGTAATCTCATACTCTCCTGGGAAAATAAAACTGATAAGTTGAAAACTAACAGTAATTTTCTTACAAAGAACCCCGTACTACCCTACTTTTCAGGTTTTTTGTCTATAACTCCTGAACCAATCGACGTAGACACCTGGTTTTTGGCGTGTAACCTTGAAGTGAGAAGCTGCTTAAGATAATGTAAGTTGGGCATAATCAGATCAAAGGAACGCCTACCTCCCCTACAAATTTCCAAAAATTAAATATTACTTTAATTACGATAACTTTCGAAAAAATGATACCAGCAAGTTGAAAATTTGAAAGAATGTTGCTAATAAGACCTACTTTGTTGATATAGAAAATGGGCAAGATCCGACTCAAGGAACCCCCACCTCCCCTACAAATGAAACTTTAAATAAGCGATAACTTTTGATAGAATGAAGCCAGCACCTTGAAATTTTGGTCAAATGTTGAAAGTGAGATTGAGTTAGTTGGCATTAAAGATGGGTAAGATCCGACCTAAGGAACCCCTACCTCCCCTAGAAATGAAACTTAAAATAAGCGATAACTTACGACAAAATAAAGCTAGCGACTTGAAATTTTGGTCAAATGTTTGTAGTATGATCCAGTCGGCTAATATTGAAAATACGTAAAATCCGACCATCGAAACCCCTACTTCCCCTACAAAAGAAACTTCAAATAAGCGATAACTTTCGATAGAATGAAGCTAGAGACTTGAAAATTTGTTTAAATGTTTGTAGGGGGATCTAATTGGTTGATGGAAATGCTGGGCAAGATCCGACTCAAGGAACCCCTACCTCCCCTACAAGTGAAACTTCAAATAAGCGTTAATTTTCGATAGAATGAAGCTAGCGATTTGAAAAATTGGATAAATATTTGTAGAATGGGTTAGTTAATTGATTTTGAGAATGGTCAAGATCCCACTGAATGAGTGCCAACCTCCCCTATGAACTGGCCATATAAGAGACCCACTTTTAATGCATATGGTCGTTGCCAATTGGGACTTTTGGTATCACCACTAGGTCTGTACAAGTCTAGGGTATATACGCTTCGGAAGCGAAGCTTCGGCCTGGTTTTTTTTAATTTCCTTTCTTCTACATTCTTCGAATCTCAATCACTGAATTCTTCGGGAAATATAGGAGGAGGACTGATTCCATATCTCTCTAATTGCCTTGACCCCTCGAGGGGCATGGGCGCGTCAACATCTCTAGCATTTCTATGCCTTGTTGACGTTTCAATAGCATATCTACTTTTCGGAAGTGCAGTTGCTAGCAAGCACCTCCTATCCGCGCTGTCTTTATACTGACAAGCTCGGAGCACTGTGAGAGTTCTATTGGTACTCACAGGCAGTTTTTGATCGCGCCGAAATTTGATCTCCGAGCTCTAAATTAGTATCGAAGAGCGGTGACCGAACGATCACGGCCACCGAGCGCGACAACAATTTGATAGTGCAGGAATGCTACTCCGTTAGCATTTTCACGTTCTGAAATACAGGCGGTACAGGTGTTGAAGTCTTCGGGTAGTTTACAGTTTGGGAAGCACTAAAAATTCATTTCCAGTCAATAAAATGTTCATTTTGTGTAATTATATGGAATAGTAAACATGCAAAATGATTCTGCTGCCTAAAGGAAATTTGTCCGATTGTATCTGTATTAAGGATTTGAGTTTCCTCTTGAAATTTGAGTTGACGTTTGAATGCTAAACTAAACCAAAACACACTCACAACAAAGATATGCCCCGTTTTCGTTTTCGCTACTTTGATCTGCTCTATAGAGTTTTTTCCACCGCTTATCCTGCTCTACTCTGCTCTGTACAAAAAAAACTTATCGCGACGATTGGACTGTTGCGTCAGTTTATTTTATTGATGTTTAAACATCTTATGGCGCGGTACGGTGTAAAACCGTGCAATCTGTAGAATGCGTAAACTGCATTAGTGTGTGTGAGTTCACAATTTGTATACAGTGCATTTTATGTACACTGCATAGCGTGCATCTTCTGCATATACTGGAGTCGGTAGAGGACCCGGGCTAATAAACATAGGTTTTTTTTTTATTTTTCCTTTCTTTTTTAACAAAGACAATTTTGTGACTTTTGGCTATCGATCAGAGCCCACGCAGACGGCAAACTTTTTAGTTCCAAGAAAAACTAAATACTTAAGTCAGAAAAATAGAGCACACGGTGGTTTATGAGACCGCACATACTTGTACAGCAATAACTAAATACAATAGTTTAGTCTACTGTGTGCGCGGCCTCATAAACCGCCGTGTGTTCTATTTTTCTGACTAAACTATTTATTTTTTGCCATGTGCGCGGGCTCTTAGGGGCAGAGATTAGTTTCTAGAAAATGCGTACTCTCCTAGACAATTAATCAGAAGGCCTCTGGGGTGAGATGTAGTACGTAAAACGGCCCGTAAGAGTTAAAGCAAAATAGTAATACACATCAACACAGTATTTTCAATCTGGCGTCATTTCAAAACGCGGTGGGATGTTTACACATAAGCCTCGAGTACAGAAAGACTAACCCGAATTTCATTTATTATTATTATTGATTATTATTACTTTAATATACATACAAATTATTGCTTATGGTATTGACTATCATTAGCCATCAGCATTTTTGACCTCGGCCCTGTTTAAAAAATGCAGTTGTGTTCAAACTGCAACTATGAAACATTAATAACCTGTTTTGAGAAGAAATCATTTCCAATTTTAAAATACTGCTGCTGAATTAAATTCGACGTATTAAGTGAAAGAAAGCAAAAGCTTGTTTTAACAAGAAAAGACTTCCGAGGAAACGTTATAAAACTTATATTCTTAAATATTCGACTAAATATTCGACAACTTTCAAACTTTGAAATTTCAATATTAAAATCTATTCAAAATCTATGCGACCGAAAGCAAAAAAATTTAGACAAAGAGTGAATTCTAGCTGGCTCAAATTTATTAACAAACGGTCATTTTATGACGTCAACTCATGTCACAACCTTGAACTATATTCAGGGTCATTTAACTATAATAATTTATCACCAGCATTAACAAATACACTAGGCAGCTGACGTATTTGACGTACATAAACAAATCTATTAAGAAATATAAGGTTAAGTAATTCAATAACAAGTGAATGTAAGCAAACAAAATGTTGTGTATCGCAGCCGGACAATATTCAGCAGATAAGTATATTTTTAGTTTTTAATGCAAATAGTAAGTGGTGATTCTTTGTGTTTTTCCTCTTTTCTGTCATTTTAGGTTGACGACATGTCGATGCTGCTTGCAGAAGAATGCGGAAACTGCGGTAACTATATCGAAAATCAATTCGCGTATGTGACGATTCCTTATGTTCACTTTTCCTATTTTCAGGTGATCGACGATCCGAGTGGCAGCATTCCAAACAGTATTCATGTATGTTTGCATATTTCTTAGTTTAACGGTCCCAAATACAAGTGGACGAAACAGATTATGATCTCATATTTTCCACTCTCCATCTGTTCCCATTCTTCTCAAACTTAAAGAAAATGTTAAAACTCGTACTCGAAGTTACATAATGATGATAAAACTCCGAAGCGTATATACCCTAGACTTGTACAGAACTAGTGGTGATACCGAAAGTACCAATTGGCAACGACCATATGCATTAAAAGTGAGTTTCCTATACGGCCAGTTTATAGGAGAAGTTGGCACTCATTCAGGGGGACCTTGTCCATTCTTAAATTCAATTAACTAACCCATTCTACAAATATTTGTCGAATTTTTCAACTCGCTTCATTCTATCGAAAGTTATTGCTTATTTGAAGTTTCACTTGTAGGGGAGGTAGAGGTTCCTTGGGTCGGATCTTGCCCATCATTATCACCCATCACTAAATAGATCACCCTACAAACATTTAAAAAAAATTCAAGTCTCTAGCTTCACTCTATCGAAAGTTATCGCTTGTTTGAAGTTCATTTGTAGGGGAAGTAGGGGTTTGGTTGGTCGGATTTTACGTATTTTCAATATCAGCCAACTGGATCCCGCTGCAAACATTTGGTCAAAATTTCAAGTCGCTAGCTTTATTTTGTCGTTAGTTATCGCTTATTTTAAGTTTCATTTCTAGGGGAGGTAGGGGTTCCTTAGGTCGCATATAACCCATGTTAAATGTCAACTAACTCAATCTCACTTCAAACATTTGACCAAAATTTCAAGTCGCTGGCTTCATTCTATCGAACGTTATCGCTTATTTTAAGTTTCATTTCTAGGGGAGGTGGGGGTTCCTTGGGTCGGATCTTACCCATTTTCAATAACAACTAACTACATCTTACAACATTCTACCAAACTTTCAACTCGCTAGTGTCATTCCATCTAAAGTTATCGTAATTAAAATAATATTTAATTTTCTCAATTTTGTAGGGGAGGTACTCGTTCCTTTGATCTGATTATGCCTAACTTACCAAAACTCAAGCAGCTTCTCACCTGAGGGTTACATGCCAAAAATCAGATGTCTACGTCAACTGGTTCAAGAGTTATAGCCAAAAAACCTGAAAAGTAGGGTAGTACAGGGCTCTTTGTAAGAAAATTACCGTTAATTTTCAACTGATCGATTTTATTTTTCCAGGAGAGTATAATATTACCCTCACGAGCAATCTACTAAAGCTAGAGCTTTTCAGGTTCTTTTAATCGGGAGTTATAAATGTATTTAATTATTTTACATAGGGGAGGCAGGCGTTTGCTTGGCCTGATCATGCCCAATACCAACCAACTCGACCACACTACCAACATTTATCCAAAATTTCAAGGCTCTAGCTTGATCCTATCGAAAGTTATCGTGCGAACGGACAGACAGACGGACAGACAGACAGACAGACATGGCTTAATCGAATCAGGAGGTGACCCTGATCATTTATATCTATACATTGCTATACCTCCGGAGCCTCCTTTAAGGTTTTACATATTTCCGTCGTGACAAAAACAACATACCCTATACTAAAAGTCTAGGGTATAAATACTAAAAGTCTAGGGTATAAAAAAGTTTGGCGTTCAAATCGCTTCCTACTCAATTGCCCTAACCCCTTGTGGGGCATAGCGTGTCAACTGTTCCATGTGGCTCACTTGGAGTTTCGTTGGCATAAACTGATTTCGGAGAATGAAGTTGCCAGCATGTACATCCATGGCCACGAACGTCGTCGTGGACAGGATTCGAACCCGAAACGACAGTAGTCAAACATGAGACTGATGCCTCAACACACTGCGCTACCGGTCGCCCCAAATCCCTTCCTAGGGGGTTTGGTATATTCCTATTTCACCGAGCAACGCATCGTGGTTCGCGTCTTGGCAAATAGTGGTTTTGCCGATATCGTATGGAACGAACGAAGCAAGCGTTCAAAGTCCGTATTCTGAGGGTAGCATCCGCTTAACACCTATCTCATATTAGCTAATTTTGCACAATTTTTCATCAAAAACTTAACACTTTGGTGTTTGTGCGAAAACATTGAACCAGAATAGAGGTGTTTGCGGCTATTTTTTTTTTCCCACAAACACCAGAGGTTTAAGTTTTTGTTCACAAATTTGTAAAAAAAAATTCTAATGTGAGGTAGGTGTAAGACGCGGGGCCGCTTAACGAGCGGAGCCCACGCAAGAGGAGTGCGAAATCATCTCAATTTAAACCTCACTATTGGTCAGAGACGCGAACCACTAAGTGTCGCCCGGTTAACTAGGAATATTCCGGTGACTTTTACTACAAAACCCTAAAAAGGAATATAATGGCGGATTTTGCAAGTCTGGACTGTCACTAGTCAAAGGAAAATGTTTTTCCCCTGTTCAAAGGAAGAATGCCCTCATATACATAAGTAAGACTACGGACGTCTAAGGTGATACCAAAGAAATTTTTCTGTCTGTGTCTTCTTGGAAAAAAAAAGTCTCAAGTTGTAAAAGGATACATTCTTTTGCTTTTCTCATGACTGTCATAATTCCAGTATTTTTTTCTCAGACAAAAAAAGACAATACGTTTTATGCCTCTGGCAAGCATCCAGTTTTCTTTCGAGAAAGAAATCGTGGAAAAAAAGATGGCAAAAAGATGTGTTAATTGCTGCGACAGCTTTTCTTGGAGGATTTAATATTTTGTAAGAATTCTAGCTGAGTGCTTGAGATGGGTACACTGAAGTAGTAGTTTTGTTAATTTCTGAACATACGAGCATGAGTATACAGGGTGTACGGATATTTCTGGATATTAATTTTTAACTTTTTAGCTGCCACAGGCATTTACTTTTTTCTTGAAAATTCCTCGCCTCACAAGACTAAAAATTCATCATCTCGAAAATTACGATAACCAGAACACTCAAATAAAATGATAATCGAAGCCGATATGTTGTTCTAGAATATGAAATTATTTGGTAAAAATCGGACAATTGGTTTACATAATTACGAAAAATTTTTCAAGTCAAAATTTTTGTTTTGCTCCCAAAAGTATTTTTTTTCTAGCACCTTTTTCCATGCATAATGTAAGTGTCCGGTTTCAAAAATAAATTTCTTACATATTTCATAGCGATCAAATTAAGTACACATCAATTTATCCTACTTTTCAATTTCAGGAAGTTATACAATAGTTCCATGCTGGAAAATAGGCTTTTTGTGCGTTGCAATGTCGAATACTACGCCGATTTTACATTGCTAAAATCGCAGCAACTGGACAAGTACGCAAGCTAGAACTCTCAAATAAACATCTTGTTCCAGCTTATACTTTACCCTTACCTTTGCGTTAAAATTAATTTCATACATTTCAGCGAAAAAGTTTGTTGGTCGTACCTTCATGAAATGAAGATGTTTGTTTTAATTTTTTTTAATCTAACATTTTATCACTTTTCCCGAATTTTCAAATGCATAATATAAAAAAATCAAATCTCCACTTTTTTAAGGACGAATTGTACTCATATCATTTTACCTAAATTAATAATTTCTGGCAGTTCCGGGTCCGTGAAAGTAAATCGTGTATGTCAAAAATTCTTATAGATTAGTATCTTGTTAACCAGGGAAAGTCTAGATATTAATGAAGGGATATACGGAGTGGATTCACTTATTTACTTTGGATGTAGTTTCGTCAACATGGTTCTTGAAAGTGAGCTTTTTATCCAAGTGTAAACCTAGGTAATTATTGCTTTTGAACCAGGCAACAGCTTCTCCTAGGACATTTAGTTGCGGGTTTGGGATATATCTCCTGGCACGTCTTTTGGTGAAAAATATGGCTTGTGTTTTTCCCGCATTGATTTGGATCTATCATTTGTTATAGAAATCATTTAGAACAATGAGTTACTATTGTAAGTTGTTAACCGTTTCTGATGGAGAGTCGGAAATGCAATACTTAAATCGCAAGTTCATCGGCATACATGACAATTTCGCAATTTGGTAGCTTCTCAAGGTCGGTTCAGCATATGTTGTATAGAGTCGGACTTAATATGGATCCTTGTGGTACATCAGAAGGGATGGTCCGTTTGGAAGATACAGACTTGGTTTTAACCGCGAAAGCTCTTGAATCTAAGAAGGAGTAAACAATTCTTGTTAGGTAGTTCGGAAATGAATACTTAAATAAATAACTGGTGTAACAGTCCCATTTGATCCATGGCCTCGAGATGAGTTAGCATCATCTCATTTTCTAGATCGTCACGGTATGTCTTGTGCAGAGGTGTGTGATCAGCAGCACGCTCAACCGAGTTATTTACCCCATAAATGGGTGCTCATTTAACAGCTGAGTGAGCTCATAGTCCGACATGTAAATCCCCTTTTTTTTATCGAAAATTATCGCATTCAGTAGGAATCGGGGGAGGGGGGAGGGGGGCGGTAGCTGGGACCAAAATTGGTGGGTGGTGGTGGTACGAAATGTTAAGGATAGGGTAATAACAAAATTCATTAATTTCACAGGTATTTTGCCAACCAACGATGAACACCAATGTTACTAACGTGGGCTATTACCGTATTTACCTCTCCTAAGTTGGTCCCTTGGTTGGTCGTTCTGCCTCAGAAGCCATCGCGCTACCAAATACGCCATGGGGACTAATAAAGAATGGTTTCCAAATAATGCTTTATAAGCAATACTGTCACAGCATAAAAGTGGTTAACTACACTAGTCGGCATAAGTATTTTGACGAAATAAAAATGATGCATTTTAAAGTTTAACTTTTAAATGTCTTTATAAAGAACTCTTGTTTATTTTTTCCTTTTTATTTATAACTAACACAAACGTAAAAATAAAATGTTTTTTCATAGAAACTTAAAAAGATATAAATGAATTAGTAATTTCATGTGTTGGCATAAGTATTTTGACAAGTATGTTATGCTAAGGAAACAAAGTTTAAACTTAACAAAAGTAAAGAAATTAAAAAGGATTTAGTAAAATGTATAACCTCCTTTGGCTTCAATAACTTTGTGAAGGCGTCTCGGTGCTGAGTTCACTAAATTTTGAAGAATCTCTGGAAATATCTCTTTCCAAAGGAAAGTAACCTCAGGCATTGTCTCCTCTCTGGTTTTATTTAACGAAACTGTTCTTTTGCGTTTCAAAAGAGACCAGACGCTTTCTATAATATTTAAATCTGGACTTTGAGGTGGCCAGTCCAAAGTGGTAACACCAACATCCTTCAAAAAGTTAGTTATGATCCGGGATTTGTGGCATGGGGCATTATCCTGTTGCAGGATAAATGATTCCCCTATAAGCCTATCTCCGGAAGGAAAGGCATTATCATTTAGGATACTCAAATATTGACGTGGGTTCATCGAGCCGGTAATAGGAACCAAGTCACCCAGCAACACATCCCCAAAGCTTAACAGAGCATTCACCATGGCTCACTTTTTGACAAACGGCTCGTCTTTTTTGTCTTACTACCTTTGACAATCTTACACAAAATTTATTTTTTGATGAGTTATACTCAAAGGAGCTTTCATCTGTCCATAGAACGCTTCTCCAGAACTCCTTAGGCTTGTGCAGATGTTCCTTTGCGAAGGCCAGTCTTTTAAGCTTTGTTTGCCTTTGAAATGTAAGGCACGTCCTTAGCTTTAATTGTCTTAAAATAACCTTCCTTTAAACGTCGTCGGACAGTGCGCTCACTGATTGGATTCTTGGCCGTCAAATTCCATTGATCTGCAGCAGATTGAGGCTTCATAAAAGTTTTTTTTTTTTTAATTCCCGTAAAAGGACTCGGTCTTCAGTGGGCGTTGTTTTACGCTTAGCACCGGATCTCGTTAAGTTTCTTAGGTCGTTATGCTTCTTAAACTTATTAATTTGATAGTGCACAGTTTGACGATACACATTAAACACATTAGCAATGTCTTTTACTGCCGTTCCACCGTTAAACTTTGCTATCATTGAATATCTGATAACTAAACTCAATTCAGCCGTTTTACCCATGGTTTTTAATAACTTTTAATCAACTTTTATTTTTTTTATCAACGTTTAATATCGATTCAAGTTAAATACATACACACACATTTAAGTTGTTTAGTTTTCACGTTCTCGAAAGTATAAAAATATTTACAGAAAGATTCCGTCAAAATACTTATGCCACGTTGTCTGCATGCACCCTTATCGGCAGAAAGAGAATGGAAATGGTAAACTGTGTACAATTTGGAATGCATAGAGCTAAAAATACCTATAGATTCTTTGTTTTGCGCACCATTTTCGCACCGTTAGTTAACTATACAATGCAAAGCTAGGTTCAATAGTCACAAAATGGTTTCGTCAAAATACTTATGCCGACTAGTTTTCAATTGAGTATAGTCATTGCGCTTTGGGCATTGGATATCTTTTGCTAAGTGATCTCCGTCACAATTGGCACACTTAATTTCGGAGGTGTTTTTAGTGTTGCAGGAGTCTTTTTTGTGTTTTTGTCCACATATTAGGCATTTTGGTGGAAGGTGACAGTGAGAGGGGCCATAGCCATAGGACTGACAATTTCTGCACTGTGTCAATTGCTGATGTCGACGTTTTTATACCCTAGACTTTTAGTATAGGGTATATTGTTTTTGTCACGACGGAAATATGTAACACCTTAAAGGAGGCTCCGGAGGTATAGCAATGTATATATATAAATGCTCAGGGTCACCTCCTGATTCGATTAAGCCATGTCTGTCTGTCTGTCTGTCCGTCTGTCCGTCTGTCCGTCTGTCCGTCTGTCCGTCTGTCCGTCTGTCTGTCTGTCTGTTCGCACGATAACTTTCGATAGAATGAAGCTAGAGCCTTGAAATTTTGGTCAGATGTTGGAAGTATGATCTAGTTGGTTGGTATTGGGCATGATCAGGCCAAGAGAACGCGTACCTCCCCTACATACATATGAACAATAGTTAAATGTATTAATAACTCCCGATTATACAAGCATGAAAAGCTCTAACTTTGACAGATTGCTCGCGAGGATAATCTTTTACTCTCTTGAAAAAATCAAGTCCTTCAGTTGAAAACTAACGGTAATTTTTTTGCAAAGAGCCCCGTACTACCCTACTTTTCGGGTTTTTTGTCTATAACTCTTGAACCAATCGACGTAGACACCTGATTTTTAGCATGTAACCCTGGGGTGAGAAGCTGCTTGAGTTCTAGTAAGTTGGTTGTAATCGGATCAAAGGAACGCCTACCTCCCCTACAAAATTTCAAAAAATTAAATATTCTTTTAATTACAATAACTTTCGATAGAATGACACTAGCAAGTTGAAAATTTGGTGGAATGTTGTTAGTAAGATCTACTTAGTTGGTATTGAAAATGGGTAAGATCCGACCCAAAACCCGTACCTCCCCTACAAATGCAACATCAAATAAGCGATAACTTTTGACAGAATCAAGCCAGCGACTTGAAGTTTTGGTCAAATGTTTGAAATGAGATTGGGTTAGTTGGTATACAAGATGGGTTAGATCCGACCTAAGGAACCCCTACCTCCCCTAGAAATGAAACTTAAAATAAGTGATAACTTATGATAAAATAATGCTAGCGACTTAAAATTTTGGTCAAATGTTTGCAATAGGATCCTGTTGGCTAATATTGAAAATACGTAAAATCCGACCTTCGAAACCCCTACTTCCCCTACAAATGAAACTTCAAATAAGCGATAACTTTCGATAGAGTGAAGCTAGAGACTTGAAATTTTGTTTAAATGTTCGTAGCATGATCTTATTTGTTGGTGACAATAATGAGCAAGATCCGACCCAAGGAACGCCTACCTCCCCTATAAGTGAAACTTCAAATAAGCAATAAATTTCGATAGAATGAAGCTAGCGACTTGAAAAATTCGACAAATATTTGTAGAATGGGTTAGTTAATTGATTTTGATAATGGTCAAGATCCTCCTGAATGATTGCCAACCTCCCCTATAAACTGGCCATATAGAAAACTCACTTTTCAAGCATATGGTCGTTACCAATTAGTACTTTTGGTATCACCACTAGGTCTGTACAAGTCTAGGGTATAAGCTTCGGCCTGGTTGGTACTCGCATGACACAATCGTGCTCATAACAGAACGAATATTTTTTTAAGTCGGAGAGTTTTATGGTTCCACACTTAATTTTCAGAAAGTAAATAGTTTCTTCGTAGTATTTCTTTCTGCCAACGTCAAGGCTGAACTTTTTGACATCTGAAAAGGCTAAATTATGCACTTCAAACAAGTATTTTTATACCCTAGACTTTATAAGTATAGAGTATATTGCTTTTGTCACGACGAAGATATGTTACATCCTTAAGGAGGCTCCGGAGGTATAGAAATGTATACATAACTGATCCGGGTTACCTCCTGATTCGATTTAGCCATGTCTGCCTGTCTGTCCGTTCGCACGATAACTTTCGATATAATAAAGCTAGAAGCTTGAAATTTTCATCAAATGTTCGTAGTATGATCTTATTAGTTGGTATTGAAAATGGGCGTGACCCAGCTAAGGGTCCGCCTGCTTCCCTACATATTCAAAATAATTAGATGTATCTATAACTCCCGATTCAATAAACGTATAAACTATAACTTTGGCAGATGACTTGAAATGGTCATCTTGTACTTTCCTGTACAAATGAGATCGATCAGTTTGAAAATAACGGTACTTTTCTTACAAAGAGCCCCGCATTACACTACTTTTCTGGGTTTTTATCCATAACTCTTGAACCAATTGAAGTAGGGAGCTGATTTTTGGTAGATAAACTTCAAAATAAAAGCTACTTGAGTTCTAGTAAGATGAGCATAATCAGGCCAAAAGAACGCTTACCTCCCCCCAAATGGCGAAAATTGAAATATTATTGAATTACGATCACTTTCGACAGGATACAGCTAGCGAGTTGAAAATTCGTTCGGATGTTGATAGTAAGATCTAGTTATTTGTTCCTGAAAATGGGCAAGATCCGACCGAAAGAACCCCTACCTGCCCTACAAATGAATCTTCAAGTAAGCGATAACTTTTGATAGAGTGAAGCTAGCGACTTGAAATTTTGGTCAAATATTTGAACTAGGATTTTATTAGTTGGTATTGATAATACGTGAAAGATGGGCCAGATCCGACCCAAGGAACCCCTCCTTCCTCTTCAAATGAAACTTAAAATAAGCGATAATTTTCGATAAAATTAAGCTAGTGAAATTTTGGCCAAATGTTTGTAGTGGGATCCAGTTGGCTGGTATTGAAAATACGTAAAGTTCTACTTCTCCATCAAATGAAACTTCAAATAAGCAATAACTTTCGATAAAATTAAGCTAGTGGTGTTAGGTGTTGTTTGGGAAAGCTGCGCCTACTTTGATGAAGCTAGTGACTTGAAATTTTGGTCAAATGTTTGTACTAGCATCAAGTTGGTTGCTATTGAAAATGCGCGAGATATGACAAACGAAACCTCTACCTTCCCTACGAGTGACTCTTCAAATAAACGATAACTTTCAAAAGAATGTAGCTTGTGACTTGAAAAATTGGACAAATATTTGTAGTGTGGGTTAGATAGTTGATTTTGAGAATGGTCAAGATCCTTCTGAATAAGCGGCAACCTCCTATAAACTGGCCATATAGGAAACTTATTTTTAATGCATATGGTCGTTATCAATTGGTACTTTTTGTATCATCACTAGGTCTGTACAAGTCTAGGGTATATACGCTTCGGACTCCAGGCAGAAGCGAAGCTTCGGTCTGACTCCAGGCAGAAGCGAAGCAGAAGCGAAGTCTGGTTTAATTTCCGAGCAATCCGTATAGTGCAAACCTTAAGCACGAATTTAATGTGGCTGTGTTCTGTGTGTGCGAATGTAAAGAAGTGAACTTTTTTGGTGATTAGGTGGTTACAGAAGTGACATAGGATTCTTGATCCGGCATTAAAATTTTTTATCGATCCCAAGATGTTGACTATCGAACTTCGGTAGCTTCAAACTGTCCATGTCTATTATGCTATCCCGGCCTATTGTAGTTCGGAAATGATAATTGGTGACATTTTCACTTTCATCGTGTTATTTTGTTTATTTTGTCCATGTCTGGTGGTGGTGTCTTCTTTGCAAGCAACTCCGCTGTCTGATGATGGTAAGTTTGTTAATAATGCAAATTAATTTTGAGATGCCATTTCGAGGGAGTCTGCATTGGTTTCCGGGAGCTTCAGCCGGTCCCGTAGTACAATAGTAATCCCATTTGAGATGACTCCCGCGGCCTTTTAACGCCGCAATTTGCTAATCCGTTTACAGGTTCCACGAGTAATAGAGTTCGAGAGAATTGAAATTACTTATTAAAGGAGATAACCTTAAAATCGGTTTTCAAATAGACTATCACTTATCACGAGTAAGATATTTTGATGTTTATTTGACAAGTGTTCCATAACTACTAATTGTTGCGGTTATGTTCCGTGCAATTCTTCTCTACCTGCCTATGACGGCCTTTTCATATATGTACAATACTTCTCCAATCTTACCAATATATTCGATTCATCCATAATTATATGTAGTTTTAATATTTAATCTTCCCTATATTGGCTGACCTGACTCCCCTAGTCTTCCACTTCTCTTGTCTGTGTTGTCTTCCCCAGGCCTATGATTTTCTGTTAATACGTTAAGGACAGGGGCAATGAGCGGCGAAAACTCCGCCCACATCTCCCGAACTGAGCTACGGCAAGCATAGGCCGCTGCTAGGTCGTCGATGGGCCCATTTCTTCGCCAGATGGCACTGCCCGACATTCACGGCCATAATCCAACCTTAGGCTCGGTCCCCATGGGCATCTCCGGATGCCCACCAAACCGTCCATTACATATCTTCTTCTTCACCTTCTACTTTGTTGCCTCTCTTTTCCTTTACGAAGTTTTTAACCTTTTGCAGTTTAACACTACTCGTAATTTTATGAATCGCATGCCTTGTCTTGAGCAACCTGCTATTGTCATGCCTTTCCCCCTCTTCCTTTAGCTTAGCTTCTGTACCATGCGATCCTTACTATCCAGCCCTAGAGTACGAAATAAGTATCCGTCTTAATCCTTCTCTCTTGCAAAACAAGCCTTCTATTTTTATACCCTAGACTTATATTATAGGGTATATTGTTTTTGTCACGACGAAAATACGTAACACCTTGTCCGTCTGTCTGTCTGTCCGTTCGCACGATAACTTTCCATAGAACGTAATTGTAATTTTGGTCAAAGGTTGGCATTATGATCTAGTTGGTTCGTATTGAAAATGACCATGATCCGGCCAAGAGAACGCCTTCCTCCCCTATATATGTAAAATACTCAAATGGATTTATAGCTCCCGATTAAATAAACATGAGAAGTTCTGGCTTTGGTAGATTGCTCGTGAGGATGATCTTATACTCTCCTGGAAAAATAAAATCGATCAGTCAAAAATTAACGGTAATTTTCTTACAAAGAGCCCTGTACTACTACTTTTCAGATTTTTTGTCTATAACTCTTGAACCAATTGACGTAGACATCTGATTTTTGGCATGTAACCCTAAGGTGAGAAGCTGCTTGGGTTTCTGGTAAGTTGGGCATAATCAGATGGAAAGAACGCCTAACTCCCCTACAAAATTCAAAAAATTAAATTTTATTTTAATTACGATAACTTTCGATAGAATAGCACTAGCGAGTTGAAAATTTGGTAGAATGTTGGTAGTAAGTAATCTAATTAGTTGGTATTGAAAATGGGCAAGATCCTACCCAAGGAACCACTACCTCTTGTACAAATGAAACTTCAAATAAGCGATCAATTTTGATAGAATGAAGCCAGGGACTTGAAATTTTGGTCAAATGTTTGAAGTGATATTGAGTTAGTTGGTATTAAAGATGGGTTAGATCCGACCCAAGGAACCCCTATCTCCCCTAGAGATGAAACTTAAAATAAGCGATAACTGACGACAAAATACAAATTAAACGTCAAATAAGCGATAACTTTCGATAAAATGAAGCTAATGACTTGAAATTCCGGTAAAATATTTGTACTGGGATCTAGTTGGTTGTTATTAAATGCGCAAGATTCGACCAACGAAACCTCTACCCAACCTACAAGTGAGACTTCAAATAAACAATAACTTTCGATAGAATTATTATTATTATTATTTTTATTATTGCAGCTAATTTACAATGAGTACATATTGAATTTCAGTTAGGGTATCTTAGCTCGCGGCTCGCATAAGTCGAAACTTGTGAGCGAGTGCGGTTACGGTTTTTCTATTTAGGTACAATTATTCATTTTTTTAATTATTGATAATATTCATCATCATCATCGTGGCGCGACAGCCCGACGTCGGGCCTTGGCCGCCTGGATCATTGTCCTCCAATTATCTCGGTCACGTGACCGCGTCCTCCAATTTTGGGAGCCCAGCAGCTGCGCGGCGTCCACACCTACTGAGCTCTCCCAACGAGATCTCGGTCGTCCTCGCAGTCTCGCTCCATCGACTCGTTCTGCATTCATTACTCTCTTAGGCATGCGATCATCGTCCATTCTTTGTACATGCCCTGCCCATTGAAGTCGTTGTAGTTTGACGATTTTCGAGACCTGCAACTCATCGTACATTTCATACAACTCATGGTTGTACCGGATGCGCCATCCATCTCGATCGCAAACAGCCCCGAAAATTCGCCGTAGAACCTTACGTTCAAAAGTGTCTAGCATGTTTTCGGAAGCTTGAGTTAGGGTCCATGCTTCGCAGCCATAGCATAGCACTGGTCGTATAATGGTTTTGTACACGCGGAGCTTCGTGTTTCTGTGCACATGCTTCGATTTCATTATGGGGAGAACCGAGAAAAAAGTCTTATTAGCTAACTGTATCCGTCGCTTGATTTCGTCAGTTTCGTTGGCGTCCCTTGACAGGTTGCAACCCAGGTAGATGAAGTTGTTCACGAACTCGATGTTGAGGTCCCCCACGTTGATGCTCGGTTGTGCAGGTGTCCTTGTCACCGATTGCATCATTATTTTAGTTTTATCCTCGTCAATACGTAATCCAACTTCCTTTGCAGCGGTATCGAGCGTATGCAGAAGTTCTTCTGCGTCCACCAATCTTCGGGACATGATGTTGATGTCGTCAGCGTACGCTGGTAATTGTGTCGACTTGATGAGTAGCGTCTTGCTGTTGTCCATATTCATGGCCCGAACAACGTATTCCAATGCTAGGTTGAAGAGCGTCGGTGCCAGTCCATCGCCCTGTTTCAAACCAGTGCGTGTTTCAAATAGATCAGTAAGTCTATTCTGGATCCTGACTTGTGAGACGGAGTTGGTCATCGTCATCTTTGTCAGTCGCACTAATTTGGCCGGTATACCAAATTGCAGCATGATGTTGTACAGTACTCCACGATCGATACTGTCGTATGCCTGCTTGAAGTCGACAAAGATTTGGTATACGTTTACGTTGTATTCCCACCACCTCTGGAGTATCAGTTTGACTGAGAAGAACTGATCGGTTGTGGAGCGACCAGGTCTGAAACCGCTTTGATATTCGCCAATGACTCGTTCTGCGTACGGTTTTATTCTATTTTCCAGAATTTTCGTCAAAATTTTATAGGACGTACAAACTAGTGAGATGCCCCTGTAATTCTCACACCGCAGTTTATCTCCCTTTTTATGAATTGGACAGATGATGCTTCTGCGCCAATCGTCTGGGATCTCCTCGATCTCCCATACTCGCAGGAGTAATTGATGTATGGCATCAACTAGACTCGTTCCACCGAATTTTAGCAGTTCAGCTGGAATTTCGTCAGCGCCCGGCGCTTTATTTCGTTTTAGTGACCGCAAGGCGAGATCAACTTCCTCTACTGTCGGGGGTTGAATGGGTGGGCCTAGATCAACAATATCGTCGAGAGCTTCCTGTGTGGGGATGTTAGATGGTCGGTTTAGAAGCTCTTCAAAATAAGAGGCCCATCGTTTGTTAATACCATCGGTGTCGCTGATGATGTTTCCATCCTTGTCCTTACAAAGGCTAGTCCTGGGTTGGTAGCCGTTCTTAATTGCATTTACTAGTTTGTACGCTTGTCTGGTGTTCCTATTAGCTAAGTTTTCGTTTATGTTCAGCAACTGCTCGTCAAAGTATTTACGTTTCTTACGTCTAATTATTCTATTCGATATTCGCCGTAGCTCGTCATATTTTTCTCTTCTGGTTCTGGTTCCTCGTTGAATCCATTGTCTGTAGGCCTCGTTTTTCGCGTCAACTGAATTTTTGCATTCTTCGTCGAACCAGTCATTTCGCGCTCGCCGGGCTTTATATCCCACGACCTTCTCTGCGACATCCTTGATGGTACCCTTGAGTTCTTCCCAGAACCCATGGACGCCTGTGTTGCTGATGTTGTGTAGCATAGGTGATAGTTTTTCCTCAAGGGCGGTAGTATACGCCACCGCTGTAGCATCACTCAAAAGCTTATCAACCGCAAAGATTTTGGAAGGGCTGATTCTTGATTGGTGCACTGAGGAAATTCTACATCTGTAGGTCGTCTTCACCAAGTGATGATCTGAGTCGCAGTTTGCTCCTCGATAGGAGCGGACATCCATGACACTAGACGCCCATCTCCTGCAAATGAGGACGTGGTCAATTTGGTTGACGGTATGTGCGTCTGGAGACTTCCAGGTCTGCTTGTGAAAGCGTCGATGCGGGAAACACGTAGAGCTTACGACTAGATTCCTGCTGCCGGCGAAGTCGATAAGTCGCTGGCCGTTATCGTTACATTCTTCATGGAGGCTGTGGCCTCCAGTGGTCCCCCGGTGCCAACTTTCATTTCCGACTTTCGCGTTAAAGTCTCCCAGCAGCAATTTGACGTCGTTTGTTGGAAGTGAGTCGAAGAGAGTTTCAAGGCGGGCGTAGAACTCGTCCTTTACTGCGTCTTCTTTAACTTCAGTGGGGGCATGCACATTGATGAGCCAGAGATTGAAGAATCGAGTCTTGATGCGAATCGCACACAGCCGTTCATTTATGGGTTTGAAGTCAGTAATATGCGGTTTGAGGTGATTGTTCATTATAAATTCTACTCCAAACTCCTTGCGGCCCGATGGTTTGCCACTTGTAAAAATTGTGTGCGATTTTTTGTCATTAATCTCGCTGCCAAGCCAATTTGTTTCCTGGACTGCAGTTATGCTCAGTTTGTACTTTTCGACCTGTTGAAGGAGGGCCTTTTCGGCCCCCGGTTTATTCAGGGAGCGTACATTCCAGGATCCGAAAGAATAATCCTTTAGCCGTTTGCGTGGTCGTCGTTGTTGATCCGTCCAATCCGAGGCTTTTGTTCCAGGTTTCTTGACATGGAGTGGTTTTTGCAAGGACGAGTTGTCAGCACGTCGCTTAACCCCATTCAGGGGATGGCCTCGGAGATAGCTGCTTCAGATGGTTTAATAAACGTGCCGGAGCCCACACAACTATGTAGCAGGTCCAACTACGCAAGTCATTCCATCCTATTAGACCTGAGACGCTTAGGTGTTCGTCAGCCATTCAGGCTACAGCTATCTGCCTTTTCCAAACTGTCTTATCGCTAAGACATTGGCCGTCAGTGAATTGATACACTGCCGTTACCAGGGGGCGCCCACGCGGAGGACTATGGAAAAGGTCTTTGCCCCTAATATTAGGATGTTACATTTTTATATCAAAAAAATAAAAAAGTAAAAATAAAAAAGAAAAGACAGTTAAAGGAAATTATTAATATAATATTTATTAACATGATTGTAGAGATTTTTTCTTACGTGGTTAGAAACTGGTCCAAGTAGTGGGTGTTTAACCGAGTAAAATGTTTCAAAATTAATTTATATAAATTGTTTTTAATTTCCAGTGGAAGGCTATTATAGATTAAAGGACCTAGAATACTCAGATGTCTTTTAGTATTTGATTTCTTTACTCTTATTGTAGCTATCGGTTGCAGAGCTTGACGTCTAGTTTGGTAATGCTTAATCTGTGGGAGGAATTGCGATATGTTCAAATGCATGAATTTTAAAGAAGTAAATAAATAAAGTTGCCGGATATTCATTACTTGAAACTCTTCAAAAGCGGAAGTGGTTGAATAAAATTTAGACTTTTTTAAACATGTTTTGATAATCCTGGTTTGAAGGTTTTGTAAAGGTGCCAAATAGGTAGCAAATGATGCTTTCCATATTATGATGCCGTACTGGAGGATTGACTTGAAAGTACTAGCTAAATATACCATTCGAATTGTACTTATATCAAGCTAGCGACTTGAAAAATTCGACAAATATTTGTAGAATGGGTTAGTTAATTGATTCTGATAATGGTCGAGATTTCCCTGAATGAGTGCCAACCTCCCCTATAAACTGACCATATAGGAAACTCACTTTTAGTGCATATGGTCGTTACCAATTGGTACTTTTGGTACAGGTTGGCGCAAAAGAAACGAAAGGGTTTGAATAGTCTATAATTCCTTTATTTTTGAATCAATCGAATTTCTTTTTTTTTCTCAGTATACTTCATAAATGGGGAATTTTGTTAATTTAAACGTGAAAAAAAAATCGCGTTAGTGATGCCCATTCTCAGCTTTACTTAGTCGCGGTCTTTCTAAAACATTTTCCAAGAATTTTTTCAAGATTTCAGGGGGTATCGCTAAAAATTCTTCTCGAATATTATTTTTTAGTTGGAGTATGGTCTAGAGTATGTGTATGGCATATGAATAAGGCACAGACCATACCCCAACTAAACAATAATATTTGAGAAGAAATTCGAGCGATACCTCCTGAAATTTTGAAAAAAGTCATGAAAACGTAGCAATTTACAAAGCTGAGAATGGGCACCACTTACGCGATTTTTTTTTCACGTTTAAATTAACAAAATTTCCCATTTATGAAGTGTACTAAGAAAAAAAAAAGAAATTCGATTTATTCAAAAATAAAGGAATTATAGACTATTCAAACCCCTTCGTTTCTTTTGCGCCACCCTGTATTACCACTAGGTCTGTACAAGTCTAGAGTATATACGCTTCGGACTCTGGTTAGTTTTCGTAATGCTAACTACGAAGCAATTTATTTAAAATTAAACGAAATTGACTGGATCTCTATTCTTACTGATCTCAAATGAGAATATGCCGTTGAAACATTCTACGAACTTCTGTACCAAGAAGAATCTTATTAGCACACGGTTCAAGCGTTGCAAGCGTCATTCTGACCTACTGTTTTGAAAACTTCGAGCTGAGACCAAAAAACTCATCTGACCTGCTCGCTCTACTCTCATAACATAAAAGACAGTGTGAATAGTAACTTGAATAAGTTATTTTGGTCCTATGTAAAAAATATGCTAAAATCTTCCACTCATCCTTCGTCCCAGTCCCATGAGAATTTAACTGCAAGCAAGCTTGAAGACATACTCGCATATGAAATGTTTACCTCATATTTGGCTAGTTTGTTTCATCGACGTTCTAATTTTGTGCCCTCTGCATCTTATGAGCACAGTTGGTCAATGCCACCACCGGTCGTTCTACTTGGATATGTTGACCTTCTTATCTTGTCTCAGCTAACTCATCTTCTGGTTCAGAGACGAGTTCAAACCCTCTCATGAAGAAAACACACAGTTCCATATCTGTTCCTCTGGCAATATTATCCAATAAGAGTATGTCATAAAGTGTTTTGCGGTCCAAGTGCAAAATTTCTTATATTGTTCCAATTCCTAAGTCTGCCCACACACAAGCGAACTCGAACATGACATATACAGCTTAGACCAAAGTCTCTTTGAATTTTATTTTATTTTTGTTCTACCCGGATGGCGAACGTTTTTCAGATATTCCTTAGATACATTGAGTTTTTGATACACAAGAAAATCTCCTTGAAAAGGGATTTTAGGTAGTGTGGAATGGATGTGTAGGATGCGTGAGTGGTGAATGATTAAACAATGTATGGTATATGATGCAAGGTTTTGAAATGATTTATATTGATGCGTAGAAATTTGTGTTTCTGATAGTAATAGGTGGCAAATTATGCATGATTGTCAAGTTCTCGGATTGGTTAGAACGCGTTAAATATATTCATTAGCACTAGCAAAAAGGCGCATATGAAAGCAACTATTCAAAATGCACAGTGTGTTCGAAGAAGTTTCCTTCAACGAGAGAGGGTAAGGGCATCCGCATCGAAATATTATAATCTACATAAATCGTATACTATACATTATCATTGCAAAAGTGAAATGAGACTTGGGGCATGTACATATGTACAATATATGTTAATTGCCTTGACCCCACAAGGGGCACTTGCGCGTCAACATCTCTAGCATTTCTATGCCTTGTTGACGTTTCGATAGCATATCTACTTTTCGAAAGTGCAGTTGCTAGCATACACCTCCTATCCGCGCCGTCCTAAAACTGAAAAGCTCGGGGCACCGTGAGAGTTCTATTAGTAGCCACAGGCAGTTTTTGATCGCGCCGAGATTTGAACTCCGAACTCTAGATTAGTATCGTAGAGCGGTGACCGAACGACCACGGCCACCGAGCCCGATGTATGTATATGCTGTGTGGTAAATTATTTGGGTGTATGTATGGTGAATGATTTTCATATACATAGTAAAAGTGCATAACTATCATGCCAGAGATAATTTTCTTTACTGATTGGTGGAAATCGCACAAATATCTAGTATCCCAGTCATAATATATTTGTCAACAGTTTAGCATGATCAATTTTTTCTCATTATATCTTATAATTATCGAGTGTGTTATATATTTGCTGTGTTTTATTCTACAGTTCAGATCAGAGCAGAACAACTGGTCCGAAAAAAAAACGAAATATAACATACTAGAGTAGTGAAGCGACAAATGGAGTGTGTCTTTGCTTGGAGTGTATCTTCGTTTAGTTAGCATTGAAACGTTAACTCAAATTTGAAAAGAAAACTTAAATCCTTAGTACAGATATGTATGTATGTATGTATGTATACAATCTGATAAATTTCCTTTAGGCAGCAAATTCGTTTTGTATGTTTAATATTGCATATACCTATGAAATTACATAAAATCAACATTTTATTGTCAGGAAATGAATTCCATGTGAGTCCTAAACTGTATAAGAGAACTGCATTGCCCGCAGCGAATTCGAAATATTTCAACCTTACGAGTTCGCCTTCAGAACAAAAATCCTGCACCAGCTGCTCATCGAGAGTTATCGAGAACAATGTTGTTAATGCAATGCGTGCAATAGTTGTTCTGCTCTGATCTGGACTGTTGAATAAAACGCAGCAATTGTTATTAAATTCCACGCAATTATCGTTTGTGAGATACATATAAATTAAAATGTGTCGCAATGTTACCATTTACTCATTCATTTACCGTCAACAAAGTTAGCATCCTTACCTGCAGAGCATTCAATTGGTCATTTAAAAGCTCGTTTGTTTCCAAATTGCAGGTAATTAGTGTGCCAATTTCAACATCAAAGATTATGAATAAATCTACAATATATTTATGGTAATGGGGCAAAAGACCTTTTCCATAGTCCTCCTCGTGGGCGTCAACTGGTAAAGCAGTGGGTCAACGGCCAGCCTTAGCTATAAGACAGTTTGGAAAAAGGTAGATAGCTGTAGCCTGGAAGGCTGACCAACACCTAAGCGTCTCAGGTTTAGTAGGATGGAATGATTTGTGAGTTGGAACTGCAACAGGGTTGTGTGAACTCAAGCACGTTTATTAAATCATCTAAACCAGCTATCTCCGAGGCCACCCGCTGAATGGGGCTAAGCGATGTGCTGACAACTCGTCCTTGTAAAAACCACTCCAGGTCAAGAAACCTGGAACAAAATCCTAGGATTGGACGGATCAACAACGACGGCCCCGAAAACGACTAAAGGGTTATTCTTTCGGATCCTGAAATGTATGCTTCCTGAATAAATCGACAGCCGACAAGGCCCTCTTTAAACAAGCCAAAAAGTATAAAATGAGCATTACCGCAGTCGAGGAAACAAATTGGCATGGCAGCCAGATCAATCACAAGAAATCGCACACAATTTTTAGAAGTGGCAAACCATCGGGCCACAAGGAGCTTGGAGCAGCATTTATAGTAAACAATCATCTCAAGCCGCACATTACTGACTTCCATAAATGAGCGGCTATGTGGAATTCGCATTAAGACTCGATTCTTCAATCTCTGGCTCATCAATGTGCACGCTCCCACAAAAGCTAAAGAAGACGCAGTAAAAAATGAGTTTTACCCCCGCTTTCAGACTCACTTCCTACAAACGACGTCGAACTGCTGCTGGGAGACGATCCTGACGCGAAAGTTGGGAATAAAAGTTGGCACCGGGGGACCACTGGAGGCCACAATCATCATAAAAAATGTAACGACAATGGCCAGCAACTTATCGACCTCGCCAGCAGTAGAAATCAAGTCGTAAGCTCTACGTGTTTCCCGCCTCGACGCATTCACAAGCAGAATCACAATCTCCAGACGCACATACCGTCAACCAAATTGATCACGTCCTTATTTGCAAGAGATGGACATCTAGTGTAATGGATGTCTGCTCCTATCGAGGAGCAAACTGCGACTCAGATCAACACTTGGTGAAGACGACCTACAGATGTAGAATTTCTTCAGTGCATCAATCATCATCAATCCCAAAATCTTTGCGGTTTGTAAGCTTCTGAGCGATGTTACGGAGGTGGCGTATACTGCCGCCATTGAGAAAAGTCTACCACCTATGCTACACAACATTACCAACACTGGCGTCCATGCGTTCTGGGAAGAACTCAAGGGTGTCATCAAAGAGGTCGCAGAGAAGATTGTGGGATATAAAGCCCGGCAAGTGCGAAATAACTGGTCGACAAAGAATGCAAAAATTGTCTTGAAGCGAAAAACGAGGCCTATATAGAATGGATTCAACGAGCAACCAGATCCAAAAGAGAAAAAAACTACAGCGAATAGCGAATTGAATAATTAGACGTAAGAAACGTAAATACTTTGAGGAGCATTTGCTGAATATTAGCGAAAACTTTCCTAATAGGAACACCAGACAAGCGTACAAACTAGTAAGTGCAATTAAGAACAGCTACCAACCCAGGACTAGCCTTTGCAAGGAGACGGATGGAAATATCATCGGCGACACTGATAGCATTAACAAACGATGGGCCTCTTATTTTGAAGAGGTTCTGGAACGCTTCACCAGAAGCTCTTGACGAAATTGCTAATCTAGGACCACCCATGAAACTCCCGAGAGTAGATGAAGCTGATCTTGCGTTGCGGCCACTAAAATGAAATAAAGCGCCGGCCGCTGACGAGATTCCAGCTGAACTCCAAAAATTCAGTGGAACGGGTCTGGTTAACGACACTCATCAATTACTCCTGAGAATATGGGAGGACGATTTGATCCCAAACGATTGCCGCAAAAGCATCATTTGTCCAATTCACAAAAAGGGAGATTAACTGCGGTGTGAGAATTGTAGGGGCATATCACTGTACGTCCTATAAATATTGACGAAAATTCTGGAAAATAGAATGAAACCGTAAGTAGAACGAATCATTGGCGAATATCAAAGCGATTTCAGACCTGGTCGCTCCACAACCGATCAGCTCTTTACAGTCAAACTGATACTTCGGAAGTGCTGGGAATACAGCGTAGACGTATACCAAGTCTTTGTCGACTTCAAGCAGGCATACGATAATTTCCATCGTAGAGTACCTTACAACATCATGCAGCAATTTGGTATACCAGCAAAATTACTGCGATTGACAAAGATGACGATGACCAACTCCGTCTCACAAGTCAGGATCCATAATAGACTTACTGATCTATTTGAAACACGCACTGGTCTGAAACAGGGCGATGGACTGGCACCGACGCTCTTTAACCTGGCACTGGAATACGCTATTCGGGCTATGAATATGAACAACAGCGAGACGCTACTCATCAAGTCAACACAATTAGCAGCGTACGCCGACGACATCAACATCATGTCCCGAAGATTGGCTAACGCAGAAGAACTTCTGCATACGCTTGACACCGCTGCAAAAGAAGTTAGACTACGTATCAACGAGAGTAAAACTGAAATAATGATGCAATCGACGACAAGGACGCCTGCACAAGCCAACCACAATGTGGGGCACCTCAACGAGTTCGTGAACGACTTCGTATACCGGGGTTGCAACTTGTCAAAAGACGCCAACGAAACTGACGAAATTAAGTGACGGATATAGCTAGCTAATAAGACTTTTTTTCTCGGTCCTCCCCATAATGAAATCGAAGCATTTATACAGAAACACGATTTTCTGCGTGTACAAAACCATCATACGACCAGTGCTATGCTATGGCTGCGAAACATGAACCCTAACTCAAGCCTCCGGAGAAACGCTAGACACATTCGAACGCAAGGATCTGCGGCGAATTTTCGGGGGTGTTTACGATCGACATGAATGATGCAGTATAAACAGAATTGGATGACATTCCTAGTATCCAATAGATGGGAATATTTTGCGGCAAATTCAATTTCGCAACTTTACAAGCTGCAGTACACGGCTAACAAAAGCGGAAAGTTTGATGGGTTAGTATTTGGCCAGCTACGCGTCTAATTGCTAATACTGCATGTATTGTGTTGCCGGATAACTATATTTTTATGTAAAGTAACGTAGCTCATTTATCTAACATCGAGTAATAAACCAAATGTTTAGTGTCAACGTCAACATAAGTTTGTGGCGTCTACCAAATATCTGGCGTATTACAGTGGTGATAGGTGTCGAAGGGCGGAATTTATTTCGCTGAAGCGAAATATATTTCGATGGTGTATACTTTTCGTTGCATTTTGTTCCGCGCAACGCAATACCAGGCATGAGACCGAAATCCAAGCGAAACAAAAGCGGCAATTATGAGTTTGATACGACAAATGTCAAAATTTCCAAATTGTACGATTTGCATCAATAGCGCCGATTATTCAACATGGTTTAGCCATGGACTTCTGTCCAAATCAATATATGTATTTTATACCAAAAAAAAAAAGACAATTAAGTCGTATAAATGTAATCTGTTGTCTTACTAGATACTTACACTATTTTCCCCATTCTGCATCTCACACACTTTCTGTGTAAGTTAAGTTAAGGGTTCTGCGCCCACCTTTCAATCTAATCCAAGTTAATGTAAGACTATTTTCCACAAACCTTATGATATATTTTGATGTGATTTTGCAATACAACTGACAATCTAGTTTTCGTGTTCACCTCTTTTATTACTTTTTTCAAAAATGCAAAATAAGTATTTTTACAAATTCCAAATTACAATGGCCAACATTCACCGCGTGTTCTGCTGATCAGCAGAATCGAGTTAATACGTTCCCTTAGGTGTTATGTTCTACTCGTATTAAATTTCGATTTGTAAGTTTAAACGTGTCTGGAAATGATAAAATAAGGTAGGAAAGATGCGGGAAATGATTAGATAGGTAGGTGGACAGAATGTTTTGATAACTTGTATATTCAAATCAAACATCATATAAAATTTTACGAAATGCCACACATAATACTCCAATATAAATCACCGTACATCGTACACCTCGTATACATACATATGTACATATCGCCAAAAGACACATACTGCATATTTTAATGATAATGTACATAAATATAAGTATTACACGCCATACATTATTAGAATATTTACTTGCACTTACCCTCTCATTTATCTCACTATTAATATTTGAACATACTTCACACGTTTCCCAATTACTCAAAAAAAATGCAATCAAACTTCTTCCACTGCATTCGCAGTTAACACCATCATGCGTATCTTTTCGTTTTCGTATTACAATATTACACCGGATGCAATAACATCCGTGTCGTCGAGCCGTCGAGCGTTTCAAACATACATTATTCTCCACCTACTATTATCAAAGTTTTATCAAAACCTTTCTACAACATAATGACACAAAAAGAGCGATAATGTTCATCCGCACTTTAGGCCCGTCCCACACGGTAAAAAATTTTGGGATAAAAGATAAAATTATTTATGCCATTTTTAATACAAAGTTATGTATACCAATTTTAGAATACATTTGTATAAAGTGGAAAGTATAAAGTCAGTGTATACCAAAAATGGTATACATTTTATCAAATTTCAGATGAACTTTCATTTTCGTTGCATTTTATACCAAAAATCAGGTAAATTTTATACTAAATGGTTTAGAAGGGTTTATCTATAGTAAGTTCATATTTATTTTATTCATTTCTAAGATAAAATTTTGTGCAAATTGCGTAGATGCATGCATTGAAGATGTCATGCATACATAGTAAACCCATACTCTCCTTTGTTCTATTGTATTGTAGTTGATTCATGTGCACGCATTACGGTTTTTGTTTATGCTTTTGCTTTTTCATTTAGCGCGTGATTTCGTTCGAGGATTATCATATAGTATAGGTAATTATCGGTGGTGTCGTGAAAATTTATAATTGCGAAATGTATTCGGGAATCACTTTACAAGTTGAGTGCGTGGAACAAAAGAAAGTCGTGGAAATATTTTCTTCTGAAGGACCGGATTTAACATACAGTGGTTTTGTGCGGGCATGTGAGTTTTGCTTTTAGTGTGATGAAAAGTTTTGTTTTCAAACGAAAATGGAGTCTTTCTGAGTCCGGTGCAGAGGCTCGGGTGGAGCTCCTGGAACCGCAGTCCATAGAAATTGATGCCAATGAGGAGTTGGAGCTCAGAAAGCTCTTTGATGACTTGAAATATTGAATTGTCCCTGACGAGATCGAACAAATCAAGACGGTTCTTAAGAAAACCGCAAAGTTACGAAAAAAATGGTCTGATGTCATAACTGCACCATTTACCTATTACCCGTTCTACTACTTCGCTCCATTATTTGTAAGTCAATTTTATTTTATCGTGCTAAATATATGAAATAAATGAAAAATTCTTACAGATCGAATTCGATTTTGAAATTGTTTACCCGGAATCTGATTCTCTTATAAAAAATGGGAAATACTCAAATTATATATTTTCGAGGCTGTACGAAGTAGAGGCAGATCAGTGCTTTATACTGAGCCATTACGAGATAATGGTAAGTTGAAATAAATACATATGAAAACATGAATAATATTAGTATACTATATTTATAGATTGGAACACAGAAACAATTACGTTTCTGAACCTATTACGACTCTTGCCGCCAACTTCTAATGGTAACAGAAGTGTCAGTCGGTTAACCGAGGAAGCTGCGGTTGATAGAATAGTTGTTTTCAAACGGGTAATTAAATCGGTAAGAACTTGCTCAGATTATTTAAATTGAACGAAAATTAATTTTCAGTTGGGGCTGACCGAGTCGGAACTCTTGGAAGGAGCAGAACAAAAATCTCCGTATGTAATTGCAGTGGGTACCACCAAAGCAAATATTATAGAATATTATGTTGCGTTTGAAAATCAATTAATCACATTGCCCACAACTTACTCGTTCGTGAATGTAGTGGACATTTCGTTTAAACTTCATTTTTTGTTTGAGGTAAAGTTTGACAGAAATTTAAAACAATTGTACACATACTTGGAACATTTTGTTTATAAAATATCTCCAGCAAAGACAAAACTCAGTGCTTTAACCAATACCGTAAAAGAAGTTGATCTAATTTTTAAAAAACTATTTCCGCCCGAAAAGCATTAAACTTAATGTAAAACATCTGCATTATAGGCTTTTGCATGTATGTATATGCATATTTATATATTATAATGTTTGTTTGCTTCTTATGTAACAGAAGAAGCGAAATATAATGAATTAATCTAAAAATATACATTTAATTTTACGTTTTATGACAGCATTCGATATTTAAATGAGGAAAACATGTTTATTTATATGCATTTAAAGGTCTGCAATTAAACTAAATTTTGTTACAAGTTAAAATAATGACACGATTTGATCACAATAAAAACAGATAATTTGTATGTATTTATTTTAATTTGATAATCATATAGGTGAAAAAAAAACAGATAAAGTAACATTTTATGTGACTAAAACAATAATTTTCACTGACTTCATATTGCTAATTACAACCACAGTGTTAAGAAAAGGAAAAAAAAAATTCAGAACATTTTTGGTCAGGACTGCATGAGGAATCACGACATGGAATTGTGACACCCTCTATAATAATGGGTATAAAAAAAAAGAAAATAATTAATTTATTTATTTAAAAAATGCTGAATACAATCTTAAAAATATAAAAATAGAAGAAGCAAGTAATTAAGTGGTAATAAAATATATTTATATATATTTGTTTATATACTAGTTCCTTGATACAATATTACGCTGTATAATATTTTACATATTGAGTTTTTTTTAAAAACACATATAATGTTCAAAAATATCATTCATACAAAATGTACATGAAGCATAACGATTATAGAATTACGTATTATGCACATACATACATAAAAACGAACGACTTCTGTAAAAATAATATTATGTTATAACTCTTTATATTTATAATATTACAATATTCATTTAATAAACTGTTATATAAAACCATTTTATTATTTTTCTTGAACTAAATATATTCTGTAATATAGCCAGGACCATCCACGGTTTATAATTTTTATGCCAAATTCCTTTGTACTACTTCCGTATGATTACCTATGAAAGTTATACCAGTCTTACTCTTCGATTTATACTTATTCTCTTATATTTTTTATAATCTGTGGTATAACCAGGATCTATCGACTGTTTATAATTTTTATACCAAATTTTTATTAAACACTTCTTTACGATTTCCTATAAAAAATTATACCGCTGGTATTGTTCGATCTACACTATGACTCTTATTAATTTTATCGTTTATAGAATAAATGTCATTTATAAGATTGAAACCTATAAATTTAATAGGACTTTTCCTATGGACCTATATAGATAAGAAAATTTATAAAATTTATACCAAAATTTTTTACCGTGCATGCAAGTACATTTTAATTTTAATACATTTGGGTTCAAGTTGTCTATGATTTGCTTTGAAAAATGTTGGCCTTATCGCCCCGATTCAGGAAATATTCATATCTGACAGACGAATGCAAGATTGTATTCATTTTCTGTTCCATGGACTCAGAATTCCATCAAGAGTAGTCTAGTACAATACATTCGCAGCAACAAACCCGGTCATATATTACCAACCTTGCTTATATGCATTTGACTTCATTGCTAAGAATGTCATTTTCTGCACACCAAAGGACTCGAAACGCCTTCAACAGTGGTGTTGGGCATTCTCCAGGATGTGCATGCCAGCACTATTCGAAATCTTCTATACGCTAATGAAACGTCAACTACGCCTCGGATTAGGACTGACTCAACGGCTATGACTTTTGGCTATCGTACAATGACAAAGATTGGATTCTGAAATGTGCGTATTTTCCCGAACAATGGATTAGAAGGTCCCCAGAACGCAAGATTTCTTCAATTAGAGAGTGAGTTTCTAAAGTATAAATTAAACATCTTAGGAGTTAGTGAGATAAGATGGTGGAACAGCGGAGAATTTATCTCTCCAGCTGGTAGCACCGTAATGTTGCACTAAGGTAGAGCTACCGCTAGTGGTCGTGAGTCAGGTGTGGGGTTCCTTTTAACCAGAGCAACATAAAACTGTCTCTTATTGTGGGATCTGGTCTCCGCCGACTCATGACTGCAGGTTCTGATCCAAAATAAGGAACATCTTAATAATACGGGGCGACCGGTGGCGCAGTGTGTTGAGGCATCAGTCTCATGTGTGACTACCGGCGTTTCGGGTCGAATCCCGTCCACGACGACGTTCGTGGCCATGGGTGTGAAGGAGGTGCATGCTGGCAACTGCATTCTCCGAAACCAGTTTATGCCGTTGAAACGTCAACTGGGCCACATGGAACAGTTGACGCGCTATGCCCCACAAGGTGTTAGGGCAATTTAGAGAGAGAGAGAGATGCTTCAACTGAACCCGACAAAGTCTTGGCGAAAGACACCTTCTACGAACAACTTAACACCGTTCAGAGCAGAACACCTAAAGGTGACATTATAATGGTTATGGGTGATTTGAATGCAAAAGTGGGTGCTGATAACTATGGGCTCAGACATGTGATGGGAAGACACCGGTTTTGGTGATCGTGATCGTAGAGACGACGGTGAACGATTTGTCGAGTTCTGCAACTTTCACAGTCTCTTCATCGGTGGTACTATGTTTGCGCATAAGGACCACCACAAATCAAACCCAGCTGTCTTACAACAATCTAATGACCATCTTGCGCAAAAAGCTGCTTAAATACCTAGTCACCCAGATTGTGATATAAATGGTAACTCGGATGCCATAGAAAATGCCTACATTGATAGCGCAGATATTATCCTTGGCACAAACCCTTAATAAGCCCTGCATGTCCGACGTTTCACGTATTGTTCAAAGAAGAGAGCTGAAGGTTCGTTTAGACGCAGCGTCAGGCGACAATCGAGCAGCATCGAACTCCTTTACCGTCAGAAAACTTGAGAAGTTCAGGGTAGTGTGCGACGCGATAAAATAGGTTAAGCAAATTCTCTTCTAGCTTCAGCAGAAGAAGCCGCAAGAAATAACAACTTGAACGCCGTATACGGTATCATCAAGGAGTTTACAGGTTGTCGTAACTCCTGCCCACAGCCAGTGAATGATAGTGATGGAAGGCTACTTAATTTCGAGGAAGATCAAATGAGACGGTGGAAAGAACACTTCGCAAGTCAGAGAATTTAAGATAGCAATTATTGCACTAAAACAGGGAAAGGCCGCCGTACTCGACGGTATCCATGTCGAGCCTTATCAAGCAGCGCCAAATGTAACTGCCGAGTTGCTACACCCACTTGTTGATAACGCGTGGAATACAGAGACCTTTCCCACCGAGTGGAAGGAAGGTTTGATCATCAAACTTCAGAAGAAGGGTAGCCTCACAGACTGTAATAATTGGAGAGGAATTTTTGTGATTCTGCCCTGGCTATATAATAGCTAAAGTCGTCCTGGAAAGACTAAAAGCTCACCAAGAAAGTAGAACTGATGAAGAGAAGGCTGGCTTTCGATCCAAATTCTCCTGTTTCGATCACATTAACACCTATCGAATTATCATCGAGCAATGCGCTGAATACGATTCTACGCTTCATTTGCTTTTCTTCAATTTCGAGAAGGCTTTCGATAGTGTGAACCGGGATTCTATACGGGCCCAGGAAAGGCATCCCTAAGAAGCTTGTGACTATTATTGACGCAACATATGACGGCCCGAAATGTCGTGTTATCGGTGATGTATTGCATGCAGCCCTAACCGGACTAGACAGAGGAATTCAATGGACTTTAACATTTTATCTACAACAACTACGCTGACGACATATGCCTGCTCTCCCACAAAATCATGAATCTATCCGCAATGGCCTTGTATCTCGAGAGGGAGGTAAGCAAGGTTAGAGATTAATACCAACAAGACCAAGGTTCTTAGCCCACCATTGGGTAAAAGATTTCCTACACGTATTGCCATCAATATTAATGGGCAGCCTGTGGAGAAGGTGGACAACTTCGTCTACCTGGGTAGCATTGTAGCCGAAAATGGTGGTACGGAGCAGGACATCGCTCGTCGTATCAACCAGGCTAAATGCGCATCTAAGCATCAAGACCAAACTGGGCCTCCTTCGCTTCCTGGTACTTTATGTGCTTTTGTATGGGAGCAGCACATAAAAAATTTCCGTAAGAGTTACCAGAAAGCTGCAAGTTTTCGTCAACTCATGTCTTCGTCGAATTCTAAGAATTTTCTGGCCCGACAATATCAAATGAAGAGCTAAGTCGGCGTACGGGGCAGATACCAATCGACGAATTGATACGCAGGCGGCAGTGTATAGGTCACCCACATCACAAAAGGAACCCCATTTTAAACCAAGGCCGACCAAGGGGGGGGGGGGGGGGGTCCTAAAATCACATGGCATCGATCAGTGGCAAAGGAGTGTAAGGCGCTGGGTAAGTCGGTCTGGGGAGTTGCGCCCCATTGCCCAGAGCAGAGTACGATGGCGAGCAGTATTAGTTGACGCGCTATGCCCCATTAAGGGTTAAAGTAAAGTAGTAGTGCATTTTCCTCAACACTCTCAGTCATATGATGCCCACTTTGCCTTGATACCACTTCATTTTCAAGAATGTACTTTCCTGCACACTAGAGGATTCAAAAAACTTGTGACAGTAGTCAAGTACATTCACTTCAACACATTCACTTCAACACCCCCATCCATATGATATCCATCTTACCTAGATATCATTTCATTGCCAGAAATGACCTTTTTTCTTACATTAAAGGACTCAAAACACCTTCTATAGTAGTCTAGTGTATTTGCCTCAACAACCATAGTCATAGATACCCATATTGCCTAGATATCACTTCATTACCAAAAAAATCCTTTTCCACGGCAAAGGACTCAAAATTCCAAAAATGTCCTTTTTCCACAACAAAGAACTCAAAATGCCTTCAGTAGTAATCTAGTGCATTGGCCTCAACATCCCTATTCATATGATATCCATCTTGCCTAGGTATTACTTCATTGCCAAAAATGTCCTTTTTCTACACCAAAGGACTCAAAATGCCTCCAACATTAGTCTAGTGCATTCGCCTCATGACTCTCAGTCATTTGTTACCCATCTTGCCTAGTCGTCACTTCATTGCCAATAATGTCCTCTTTTTACCAAGAATGTCCCTTTTTCATACCATAGGACTCAAAATTGTATCAGTCCCGACCAATGGACTCAACAGTACTCGAGTGCATTGGTCTCATGTCTCATCACCCGAATCAAAAGACACTCATTTAAACCAGGTTTGTTTTCCGTTTATTGATATTATCCGTTGGTAATAAAGAGAGTCCTTGTCTTTTCTGGCGTACTCAAGTAGGAGGTCCAAAATACCACCGTATGGTATTTATAGTAACACAGGGAAACTACGTACAAAATTTGGTTGAAATCTGACCACGGGAAATGCCTGGAGGAAAAGTCTTTAAAAAGACTTAGGCGAGTAGCTCTATTTTAAACGGAACAGAGTCTACCGTTAGTCCAGTCGATGATCAAAATTGCGGTCTCCGTTTGTGCTCTGGGGGACAGGAGGAACCTACATACCAAATTTGATTAAGATCAGAATACGGGAAGTGCCCGGACAAACACACAAACGAACAAACGTACAGCATGCATCGGACTATACGACTACGGACTATACGTAGTATATGCCCGTCCATTTTAATTTTTCACGAATGTGATAGCCGAATACTAGCTTGTTTTTATATGGGACGGGCAAAATAACATAATCAAATGAAATTTATTATAGCTCATCCGAATTTCCCGAGTTTTGCATCTCCATCAATTTGAACTCAATTGCTTGAAATTACCTTCTTCTTCCAAAACCCACAACGAAAACGAACTTTCTCAAGTTTCGTAAACAGACTTATGAGCATTCCTGCGCGCACAACGTTTGTGCTCATATATGAACGGTAGGAGCAAGCGTGCGCGCACAGTTTTATCCGCACGAACACGATCCATCGCTAGTAGATCTCCGTGCGCGCACAACTTTGTGCGTGGAATTTGGTCTGGACGATATTCTGTGCGCGCACAACGTTCGTGCGCGCAAATATCACGTATGTACACATATGCGCGCACGAATGTTTATATATATACGAAGCTTCATAATTTTCCAATTACATTTGATGTAATGCAATCTTTGCAAGAAACCTGTTTTCAAAAACGCCATTAGATCGACTACGTTGTCTTTCTTGCATTTCAAAGAAAATCACCTGATAACTATTCTTCAAGAGATACGATAAAATTTCCTCCTAATAGCTCGAGATGCTTCACGCAAATCTTAAGAAAATTGTCGGCTGAGAACATGTTCGAGTTGGAGTTCGACTGTATGTGGGTACACTAAGAAGGGTGACCCTAACGTCGCCTCTAACTATTGTCCAATCTCTCTTATATCATCTGATTTAAACTTCGTGAACGGATTTATTTTTAACTTCATTGACGACAATTTTAGTCATCTCATCGTGGTTTCTATAAAATGAAATCAACAGTGACCAAGCTGAGTTTGTCAATTTTGTTGCCAAATCTTTCAACAAACATCATGACTTTCATGCGATTTACACGGATTTTTCTGAAGCATTTGATACTGTCAATCAAACCATTTTACTTAAAAAATTAATAGCTTTCAATTTTCCTATTTTTCTTATTTCTTGGCTTTCTTTTCAACTTCGTGATAGATTATTATGCGTTGTATTAAAAAAAACAATCTCTTTTGCCTTCCATCCTGGGTCTGGTGAGGGTTCTGTTTTAGGACCTCCACTCTTCATATATTTTATCAACGACAACGACCTCCCAACTATTTTTAACTGTCTCTCACCACTCTATGCGGATGACTGTAAGCTCTTCTCTTCCGTATCGCGCCTATCGGATTGCATCACGTTAAAATCTGATCTGGATCTTTTATCTTCCTGGTGCTTAGCGAATGACTTACACCTTAATGTCTCCAAATGCTCTGTCGTAGTGTACTCCTTAAAACTATGTCCTATTTTGTTCTTCTACCTTACAAATTCTATGTACGGTCAATGACCTTGGTGTTGTATTTGACTCCAAGCTGAGATTCATCGATCACTATTCGCACATAATTAATAGAGCTTCTAAGCGGTTTTTGATTTGCGCTGCTCTCATGACTTTTTTTCTATCTTTACTGCTGTGAACCTATTTGTATTTACAGTTCGCAACGTCTTGTAATACGCCTTGGTAGTATAGTCCCCATCACTTCGGTTTCATCCGAGGCCATTGAAGGTACTTAATGTAAATTTACGCGGGCCTTAATATTCAAATACCATCTTCCCTTCTCCTAATATCCTGAATTTCTTCATTTTGTTAAGCTGATGTCTTTGCAGAAGAGAAGGATTTATTTTGATGGATGTTTTCTCTGCAAAATATGCTTCGGGTTCTTACGTTCATTACTTTCAGATAATATGTATAGCGTTAGGCATCCTTCATTTTCACTGTAGAGCTTTCTGTGTATTTTAATTCGCCTCTTCGAAGAATCATAACGAATTATGACAGACTGGAGCTTGGTCTTTGCTCTCATCTTTTCTCGATTTTAAACGAACGCTACTGCTAAAAGTCTCAGCTGTACACATTTTTGTCGTCGTTTAGTCTTTGCGTCTTATTATTTTTTTAACTTTATATTTTCTATACTTTATACTTTTGAATTCCTATTTTGTTTTCAATCATTACTATCCACTGTCTCCTTTCGTAATTTTCTTCTTACTTTCTTATTACACCCTTCACGGATGTGATAGGGTATATTATCTTTGTCATGAAGTTTGCAACGCACAAAAGGAAGCACCTCCGACCACATAAACTATATAAATTCTTGGTCAGTGTAATGAGACGAGTCGATTAAGCTTTGTCCGTCTGTTCGTCTGTCTGTCTGTTTCTATGCAAACTAGTCCCTCAGTTTTAAGGCTATCGAGCTGAAATTTCGTAAAAAACCTTCTTTCTATTGCACGCTGTAAATATGTCGGAACCAACGGAATCGAAAAAACTACGTCATATCGCTGCCATAGGAACGACCAGTCCAAAAATTCGTCTTTGTGAAAAAAAAACTTTCTTATTTCTAAAGATATCTATACGAAATTACATATTATTCAATCATATTGACTACCAATCCACGATCTTAAATTGGTTGAAATCGGCCCACTATTTCATATACCTCTCACAGGAACAGTAAAATGGGAACAAGTTCTACTACTAATTTCGAAGTAACAAATGCACCATAAGTCACAACGAAGGTGTAATACGTGAAGGGTACGATAACTTCGGCAAGCTAGCCGAAGGCAAGCTTGTTTTTTCATTATATTTTATTGTATTGAATTCCTAAGTCACTGCTGTATTGTTAGGACTATCTCCCGTATAGTACAATACAATACAATACAATAGTTTATTTCACCATAATAGAATACATATATTATGTGCGTATAAAACAATGTACAGATATTTAGGCAAGTGATTCGAGTGCATTACTCTTACATCTATCCGTATAATGAAATTAGTATATTGACAAGCAATTGAATTCTATGATATAAGATATTCAAAATAATTAGGCAAGAGGAAAACGGCTTAAAAAACATCTTATTCATGTATAAATAAATAAATCTTAATCTAACTTATCTAACTTAACTAACTTACTAACTATAATTTTTAAAGTGTAAACCGGAGACATCAGCGGGTTAGAGGCTTTAGCACAGGAGAGATTGAGATTAATGATGTTATGCATGATTTTAGTGTAGATCGAATATAATCTTACTGTTGAAAAATAGAACGGCAAGTTGAGAATAATTTTAAGTATTTTATTTTGCTTAATCTGAATATTTTTAATATGGGAGATTGCACACGTTTCCCAAGCTGCGGCTGCGTAGAGCATGACTGGTTGGAAAATGTTTTTGTATATTAGTAGCTTATTTTATAATGATAGAATTGATTTTCGGTGGATTAGGGGATATAATGATTTAATCAAGACATCTGATTTTTCAAAATAGCATCAGTATTTGGTTTGAAAGTCATTTTTTTTATCAAGTAGAACACCCAAGTACAAATAAGGAATTCCAATTAATTATATCGTTACCTACATGCAGTGGGTCACTGGGTAATGAGCTGTCTTTCCGTTTCCTTGAGAAGAAGATGGCATCAGTCTTATTAGTATTGATTTTTATTTTCCATTTAGTGAAATATTTTTCTAATGTCTGAAATCCTTTTGACAAATCTCTTGAAATTTGCTCTGGGGAGTCACCACTACAAAGAAGTGAAGTGTCATCCGCGAAAAGACTTATTTGGCAGTTGTCCGGAATGGGCAAATAGCTTGTAAAAATGTTGAAAAGTATTGGACTCAGAGCCGACCCTTGCGGGACTCCGGCTGGTAGCGTAAAAGATGGAAATTTCGAACCATTAACATTTACGTGGAAGCAGCGATTGGAGACGAAATTTTGAATTATTTTCGTCAGGTATAGGGGAAAGCCGTAGTTATGCAACTTGGAAATAAGTCCATCGTGCCAGACGCAGTCAAATGCCTTTTCTATATCCAACGTTATCATTCCCGTGGACTTTTTAAGCTCGAAGTTCGTTTGAACAATTTTTTTTAATACGTGTGATTTGATGAGTAGTGCTATGGTGACTCCTAAATCCAAATTGCTCGTTTAATAGAATGTGTTTTTCGTTTAGTACTTTAACGATTTGATGTTTGATTAGACACTCGAATATTTTTCCTATATTGCTTAATAGGCTTATTGGTCGGTAGCTGCTAATCAATGACAAAAGCTTATTGGGTTTGGGAATACAAATGACTGATGCATTTTTCCAAGCTTCCGGAAAATACGAATATTTTACGCAGGCATTGAGAATTTTGCAATGATAAATATTGGTCTTTTTGTGCATATTTTTTTAGAAAAGACATTGGAATGGAGTCAGGTCCCGGTGCTTTATTTGTTTTTGACAATTTGATTATTTTTTTATGGAGGATAGTGGAAAATATGGGAAGCTAACATTAGTTGAGCTGTTAATTAGATGTATTGTCTTCCTGACAGAGTTTGAAGTTTCTGTATCTCCTAAATTATAGGTAGTGAGATGTTGGCTAAGAAAGTGCTCTCCAAAAGCTTAACTTTTTTCTGAGTTCGTTAGAAGAGTTGTACTTCCTTGTTTTATTGGAGGAACGGCGTAGCGTCGCTTTTTAAGAGCTTTGGTTATCTTCCAAAATGTTTTGCCACCAGTTTTTAGAGATTTTAGTTTGTTACTCCAATGCGAATTTCTTAACTTAAATATCTCTTCGTTTATTTGTTTTTTAAGCTGGCTAACAATTTGTTTGTGTGCTATAAGCCTGGTGCGTTGCCACTGTCTGCGAAATGAGTTACGTTTGGCTATAAGTTGTTTGGCGAGTGGAGTCAGTTCTAATTCGTTTGGTATCGAATGCGGATGACACTGAGGAATTGATACGTGTGCTGCTTCCCAGAGAATTTCATTGAATTTGTGTAAGTGTTAATCAATTTCCTCTTTGGAAGAAAAGCTGAGATTTGCATTATCGAGATTTGTTAATATGCCTGTAAGACGCTTGAAGCGTGTCCAATTTGCTTAATGGAACATAAATTTCTTAGGTGCTAATAATTCAATGGACTTATAATTAATTTTGAAAGACACTGGCAGATGATCGGATGAGAGATCAGTAAACGCGATAGGAGGTGAGATAAACTGAGAACAGTTAGAGAGTATAAAATCTAAAGTAGAAGGGTGTCCTCTTCCTGTTTTAGGGTAATAAGCAGGAGTCGCGGTAAATAGTATGTCATAGGTGCTAGTCGTGAGCCTGGGATGCAGCAACTTGCCCCAATGATTTGTTTTAGCACAATTACATTGAGTATGCCGCGACTTAAAGTCTCCAGCGATAATAACATTGCCCTGCAACCTATTAACACTCGCATACATACCATCTCAATACCACGTCGTTACATATGGGAGTACCCGGGTACTCACATAGACTTTGTATGGAAATTTCGTAGAATTTGGTGTTGAGAAGAGGCAAATCAAGCGAATTTGGAATAAAGACAGGCATGAAACCGTTCACGGGAAGCGTCAATGGTTTTATACCTGTTATCATACTCTCAATACCTGTTATCATACTCTCAATACCTGTTATCATAGCCTCATTTTGATCTGCGGTGCATTTACCACTGTGAAATTAGTAGTAAAATTTGTTCGAATTTCACTGTTCCTATGAGAGGCATATGAAACAGTACGCGGATTTCAACTAAATTTCGGAATGTGGTTTGGTGGTAAATATAATTTAATGGTGTGAAATTTTGTAAAGAAATGTTTAGAAAGAAAAAAGTTGTTCTAACAAAAACTTCTTTTTGGAACGGTCGTTCCTATGACAGCTATACGATAGAGTAGTCCAATTTCAACGTAATTCAAGCATGTGATTTAGCGATGATTATTGAATAATATGAAATTTCAAAACGATACCTTTACAAATAAAAAAGTTTTTCTCACAAAGACTGACTTTTGGACCGGTCGTTCCTATGGTAGCTATATGACGTAGTGATCCGATTCCGTTGGTTCCGACATATATATTGCGTGCATATATCTATACTGCGTGCATATATATATATACTGCGTGCATATATATCTATAAACTTCTTGCAAAATTTCAGCTGGGTAGCTTGAAAATTGAGAGACTAGTTTGCATAGAACCAGGCGTTTTTCGGGAATCAATTCTTCGTCCGAACTACCGAGGAAGTCGCTAGAATCGCCGAAATCGGCAAGACTTCCTATGTAATCGTGACGTTCTTCATCCGTCATACGTTACCAACGAGCATGGCTAATATCATCCATTTCCAATTCTTTACAGTCTCACTCTCAATGATCAAGTCGAAATTGAATGGAAACCCTCGAATCCAAAAAAATTATGCGACAAGATTTGACCTAATCCTGACACAGGATACGTAAGAGTCATAAACCTATTGTTTGAAGTATACCCTTTTTTTACTGCAACTGCTAAATTTATAAATGAATATTTTTTCTGGGTAAAACCCCATATAATATGAATGTGAGTACCCGGGTACTCATAAATGTATCCGAGGGGTAACCAACAAAAAGTGAAAAAAAAAATGTATAAACAAAAATTCAAAATTGCTTGTGGATATGTTTTTCCATGTAAAACATCATAGCGATAGCTCATTAGGAAGATGGGGACAATACAAATTACAATAAGTGAAAAAACTTTTTATAGCTCATGAGTACCCGGGTACTTAAATATGTATGCGAGTGTTAAATAAGTTGAGATCATGTTTAAAGTTTTTATTTTTGTGGGAATTGGAATTTCCACCCGGAAAGTATGTTCCAACTAAGGTAAATGTATTATTGCGCAAGAAAATCTCTATATTTAGTGTTTCGAAAACATTAGTATTTAGGCCCGAATTTACGCGATGGGATATATTTTGAAGTAGTGCTATAGCAACACCACCGCCTCTACTTTATGTTCGATCTACCCTATAAATAAAATACAATAATTTGGATCATATAACTGAGACTCCTCGTTTAGCCATGTCTCTGTTAATATTGCTATGTCTACTTTATTGTTATTCAAGAAGCAAATAATTCAATTCTTTTAGTTATTGGACCCAGACTTTGGGCATTCCATTGAACAATATTTATGTTATGCATATTATTTGTCATTGTAAAGATATTTTACAGCTAATTCTGTGATGACTTTAAACTGGTCTTCTTCCGATTTACAATTTTTTAAATTACTTAACAATTCGATGGTAAGATTCAATAATACTGATGGACTTAACAATTCTGATGACGTAGTGGTGATGTTTCTCTGATATCAGCAAAACTTCGATTTGAATGGTTGGTACTTGATACTATACATGCATTTGATGTATTGGGAAGTACCGGAAAAACTTTCGGATTATGGAAGTCGGTTTGTATACGCTGCTCTACTGGTTTATTTGAACGCTTTGCTCTGAGACGTTGGAGAAGCACAATATAATTCAGTCTCACTGGACACTTGGAGTAACTCGCGGCGTGCTTATCTGAGCAGTTGGCACATTTAAGTTTTGCATTTTTTTTTTCTTTTGACATGGATATGTCTTATTGCTGGGGGTCATCCTAAAAATCTGTCCGTCTCACGAAATGTCTGTTTTTGACATGGATATGTCTTATAGCTGGGGGTCATCCTAAAAATCTGTCCGTCACACGAAATGTCTGTTTTTCTACTCGGGGGTCAGAAGAGGAAATAAGCCCATTGAAAATTTTTCTTTTCTGGTTGTGCATATCGTTTGAGTGAAGTAGTCATTGTACATGGCTGTTGCTTGTAGATCCGCGCGGGCGGTGCGCTTGCGGGGATCCTGTGTGTACATGCTGGGATGTTGATTTGATAGCGATAAAGGTTGACGTTGTGGACGGCAAGAAATAACATAGTAAACGGGTGAACGGGCGGACTTTCAATGACCTTCAATTTCCGCCAATTCCCATTCATCATTTAATAAAATAGCCCGTGTTGTACTGTCTGAATCACTAGGGTCCCAGAAAAAGTAGCAAGTAGTCAGTTCGACTAACACTTGGACATGCGCAGACGCAATTTGAGAGAGTGTACATACTTCCCGCCCCCTGAAGATGAGCGAGAGCGGATGAAGTTCACTCGAGCCAAATCGGGTGATCCAGCGACTGTGTTTGTGCATTTGCAATGGCGACGATTTGAGGTCTGACTGGTCCACAATGTGGGCCCCCACCACATGTGCAATAAACATATAGAACAAAATGGCGGATTTATACTAGGCGAGTTAGAATCTCTCAAGCCCCGAAATATAGAAATATTCGTCGCAGGATGTTATATGTTATGATGTACATTCAGAGGTCTGCAGAAGATCAAATGCCCACCTTCCGCAAAAATTCTAAAATGTTTAAAATGGCTGGAACCCAAACAAATAAAATAGCGCGCGGGTCCCAGAAAAAGTAGCAAGTAGTCAGTTCGACTAACATTTGGACATGCGCAGATGCAATTTGAGAGTGTGTACATTACATAGTTCCCGCCCCCCGAAGATAGAGAGCGAGAGCCATCGCGGATGAAGTTCATTCTATCCAAATCGGGTGATCCAGCAACTGTGGTTGTTCATTTGCAATGGCGGCGATTTGAGGTCTGACTGGCCCAAAATGTGAGCCCCCACCACACGTGCAATAAACATATCATAAAACAAAATGGCGGATTTGTACTGCGCGAGTTAAAATCTCCCAAGACCCAAAACAGAGAAATATTCGTCGCAGGATGTTGTAGTTCCGGGCAGCTCATCGTGACATGATGTACATTCAGAGGTCTGCAGAAGATCAAATGCCCCCCTTCTGCAAAAATTCCAAAATTTTTCTTGTGCATTCTCTTTGTGCGTGTGTTGGAATGTTTTGTTTACTTTTGTTAGTTTCCCTTTCTGTTTGCCGGACACAATCGCATAGAGTCGCACGCGTTACTTGGGAAACGGATTGTGTGTGCCGGACCCGGACTGTTGATTAAAGGGGCGGGATGAGGCGGATAATGTGGGAGCGATTTTGCAATAGATACACAAACACAATACACTTCCGATTGGGAAAAGATGGTGGGAAGCGTGATTGCGATTAGCAGAAACTTACTCAGAGAAATGTCGATAGGTTGCAGTCTTCAAACTGTACCGAACGGGTAGATGGAACAGGGTGCACGAGAGGAGGTGAATTGCACACACGCGATGCAAACGAAAACGAAACGATCCCGCGAGAGAAAGGAGCCCGAGCGGACAGAACAAAGCAAAGCAGAATTTATGAAGAGTATCTACACTGCCACCAGATACATCGATACATGGATATGTCTTATGCCTACCAAAAGCGTGGGACGTGTTTTTTCGAATGATTTCATCCAGTATAACTATGCTGGGATCTTTATAAAACTTACGTCGATATCTTCAACACAACAGGTTCCACGCAGTCGGTAGTCATAGACATATCCATGTCCCGATGTATCTGCATGCAGTGTAGATACTTTGTATCTTTTTGTGGACATTCGGTCGTTTTATGTGGCCCTGCACACAAATTACAAATTGTTTTAAGGTGACATCCATTAATTGCATGTCCCATTGTTTGGCAATTGTAACAACGTACCGGTTCGTTGTTTCGTTTTTTGCGGTAGTAGGTAAATTGAACTGCTGTGTGAAATAGATGCTTCACACGATTTTGCAGTTCTTTCAATTTTATTTGGCCTCGTCTAAACGTAAGAAGGTACGATGCTTGTTTATCATATCGCTGAGTTTTGATTGTCAGTTGTTTGAAAGACTCGCACTGTATATTGTGTGAGTTCAATTCTTCAGTGAGTTCTTCGATGGGTATCAAATCTAACCCCGAAAGAACAAGCTTAAACGTTTTTCGCGACATTGGGTCATGGGTGAAATATTTCGCATCGGTTTCGTTTAACCTTGCTATAAATTTAACATATTCGTCGTTAGTAAGTGAATAAACTTTCGTACCTATGCTTCTAAACTTCAGTAGATAATCCCTGATGTTGAGGGTACGCAACTCTGCTTCGATTTTCCCTATCGGAGTGTCAATAATAGTTGTCGGTGGCATATTACGCCGTACCGCTGGCTGAGTGGAGCAAACCGGTTGGAGCACGAACTCGGACCCGGTGCAATATACACTTTTTTGCTTTTGGGCATTATCGTAGAAAATTCATTTCCCGCAGCGCCACATGTAGGCGAAGGGGGTCTCGCACGTTTGTTGGATGATATTCCGATATCACTGTTGTGTATATGAATGAATAATAAGATATAAAAAACTTATTATGACTTTTAAATTTGACAATTATTGATTAAGCACTCCGCACTCTGTAGCAAGTTGTTGTTCGCACTGATGTTAGAACACGACTGATCTCCCGTATAGTGGTATAAATAAATTGACAAAATTTTCTCAGCGGATTAAAACTAACTATATTATTTCTGATATTTTTTATTTTCAAAAATATTTATTAGGAGTGCAGATAGCCTCTATTTGGCCATTTCTTAGGATGAAATACCGGTGAACCTAAACTTTTGTAGCGGAGTATTATAACACCGTGTCCGCGGTCTTGCGGCCGTCCGACCAACCCTCGAAGATGGGTCGTGGGTGCCACGTACTTTAAATTTAATGACCGCCAGTGCCTGGTTCGTCTCCGCGATAAGAACGAACTCGCGGGGGTGAAAATATTTCGTCTTGAAACCACTGACATGGTTAGAATTTAAATTCACTATATATTTTTTGATCCAAAGCGCGTTACACCGTCTTTACAATGGTTTTCTCCGTAAGGGCATTCACTCAAACGCTATCGACCGGTTGTATATTTACTTTACTTAGGCGCTACTCACTAAACTAACCTAAATCCAACTATTCACTATCCTAAGCTAAATGCCCTACCTGGGTGGCGGATTTACTCACTAAATCTGTTAAACTGCCCGTGTTTGCTGCGTTGTCCGTCGCAATCTCTCGTTATACGTCGACTCATCCGGTACACCATCCACTTCTCCAAGATATTTGTCTTTGCCTTCACTGCGCTGTCCGTCACAATCTTCGTCTCCGTCAATTTAGCTTCTGCACGATCCGCTCTTTCCGAGTCTCCAAAAGAATGAATTCGCCTCCGTCGCTGTATTTGATTCCTTTTGTGTCAGCCTTTTGTCGTTCGTGATAAATGTAACAAAGAGCGTTAATTATTAAATTCCGCATTAACTGCCGGGAATAGGGACACCCACTTTTTGTCGTTCGTGATAAATGTAACAAAGAGGGTTCCCATTTATTTTCCGTCGCTTAAATAGCATCTGGTCAACGGATAATTGCGTGAATCAGTTATCCGCGCAATACTAGAGTCCCACTCATTAGTACGTCGACCGGTGCTGGTAAAGCAGTTCACGTCAATTTGACAATTCGCAACAGTGTGATTATTATTTGGTTGGCGACGAATTTGGATCCGTGACCTATATATATTTTTGTCGGCCATCGGACAGTGAATGCAAGTGCACCACTCTAGAAAGTCACCTGAGTGTCAGTGGTAATTAGCACCGATTGAGTTGCTTTTAAAAATCAATAAAGAGTGAAACAAATGTTTTAAATCCAGACGAAAATCGGTTCAAAATAAATTCCGGACGCGAGTGCGCATTGGCCAGTAATAATCAGATAAGTATTACTTTTATCTTCATAAAGCGTAACGCAATACTTTGTGGTGTTTTCTTTTAAATTCCAGGAACTGCTCTCCGGCTTGTGAACATCCAATACATGGTTTTAGTAAGTAAAAGCATACCGCCACCCGCCGTAATTAATCTATTATATATTTCTTACAGATATCTTGTCACGCTTTGGATCCGTGACAGTGTATGTTAATTTCATTCTATGTATGAATATAGTGTTATGAAAAGCATCCTTGAGGTTGACAGTTACATGAAACTCTGAAGTGTGGGAAATTTATTTATCTTTTCCAAGATTGCCTGGTAGGGAACATTCTTTGATAAGAATGTTACAGACATAAAATCTGTTTGATATAGATATATAAATTACAGTTTGAGCATTTGAAGATTTTTGCGAACTGAAATTAAGCCGAAGCTAAAGCTATTCCTGGATAGTCGTATAAAGCGACTAATGGACAGGATGTGTATGCCAGCAACACCCACCATCTGAAAGTTATTTGCTAACGAAGCGTCAGATTAAGGCAAAACAGTATACTCAATACAGATCTAACGAGTAATATTTAATTCAGGTCTTATGAAGAACCAACCCACTGCACAACAGTCTAAAACTACGGCATTACATGACTTAGAAAAATCTCCTAGCCGGTATTTGTATGTGTGTTTGACTGAAAACCCATATCAGCTCCGAAATATGTACATATTTCTTTGGAACCTGAAGAGCAGCCTCGGAACGGCCTGCAAAAGGCCAGCACAGATGATTAATTTGAAACACGGCGAGTTATTTTTGTCCCTGTGTCATTAAATGATTACTTGGTTCGGAATACCTATATACTTCACATACAATACAATACACAACGATAACAAGAAAGGAAGCAAAGGATTAGGAGTCTTACCTATTCTGACAGGAAAAGTGTTTCTCGTTTCATAACAGAACTTCATCATTGTTAATTAAAATGGCTCCTTCACCTACGAATTTTCCAGGGAACCTGGTAAATTAACCACTAATTCAAAGACTCGCCAGAAATGTGTAGAAGCTGAAGCCACACATAATCTCTAGAGAATCCAAAAATTCGACAAATCTATCAAGAAATACCGAGAGTGAGGGTTTTTAAATTTGGAATGGTTGTTGTTTGCTCTATAAGCCAAGATTCTGAAATTCTCTGAGGAAAACACGCGGAACACTATTAATACTTTCTATCGAAAATAGAAAGGCAGTCAGGCCGGAATTCATCTCTTTACCTCGTGTACACGAATGCATGAAAGATTCCCCTTTACGATACATTGGCCCTGAACATTCTTTATATTTTCATAGAGGAGTTGTAGGTAACTACTGCCGAAGGAGATCCAACAATTCCTATGGATTATTATAGGAAAAATCCATTCGAATCGCAGACTTTCGTGCATCGCACGAACAGTAGTGTTTTTGTAGATCGTTGCGTCTTTCCGGATATTTTTATTTCCGGTTACTTGTGCCATGCTGCGGGTATTTGGATTTTTGGAATGACATGGATTATGGCGGCGCGGCGGTGTGTAAAGTCCATACAATTGGTGATTCGGCTAGTATGTACTTATATTATAACTCAAATTTGTTTCGAAGTGGTCGAGTGAGATTTTCTTTCCCTACTGCAAAACCAATCTAAGAACATGTCTAAAAAAACAAGCTTCGCGTGGTATCATACCTTCGTTGTAACTTATGCAACTTGTTCCGATTTCAATGTTCCTATGAATGGTACATGAGATAGTCGGCGGATTTCAACTAAATTTAGAAATATGGTTTGACAGTCAATATAATTGAACAATATGAAATTTGGTAAAGATATCTTGAGAAATAAAAAAGTTTTTCTAACAAAAACTTTTGGAACGGTCGTTCCTATGACAGCTATATGATAGAAAAGTCCGATTTTAACCAAATTCGAGAATGCGATTTGAATAAAAATACTATTGATTGAAAATTGAAAAGGATATCTTTAGAAATAAAAAAGTTTTTCTTACAAAGACTAATTTTGGGACCGGTCGTTTCTATGGCAGCTATATGACGTAGTGGTCAGATTCCGTTGGTTCCGATATATTTAGAGCGTGCAATAAGAAAAAGGCTTTCTACAGAATTTCAGCTCGCTAGCTTTAAAACTGAGGGACTACTTTGCATAGAAACAGACAAACAGACGGACAAAGCTTAATTGAAAAAGTGACCAAGACTATATTTACGCTACACAACAAGTACGGGTTTTCGGGCCTCTGTAGCTCCGGCCCCGGGTGATTGTGGGGGCTTGGTATGATCATTGTCTCCGAGAGTCTTAAGATAAAATAGTCGAGCTACTGTCCCAGCAGGAAGGCACTGTGACCATAAAAGATCTATTGTGCCGTAGCCCATTGATTCAAAAGACCGTCCACCTTTTTTCAGCATTCATTCTCGCCGGACAGACTGATCTTGTTCAGGTGATATCTGGCCAGGTGATGGCCGGATAAGTACCCCACTAGAAGTCTTAGATAGGTTCTGCTTTTTTGAGTAGTACCCTTGTGAATGAAAGGCATTATCTGTTTTTTCGACTGACGTAGCCCTGGAAGGTTATTTCAGTATTGATGACGCAATAGTACAAACCAATCTTTGATCCGCAGTTTAGCCGAGGCCAGCCCAAAGCCACAGTAAGGCTAAGGTTCATGAAAATGATTGGATGATCTTTGCCTAGCAAGTTCATCGGCAGCCTCATTCCCCTCAATGCCTTGGTAGCCGCACCCAACACAAGAAGACTCGGTTTTTGGTTGCCAACAGTTGAAGAAGTTCGTAACACTCCTTCACCACTTTTGAAGAGACCTTATATAAGGACAGCGATTTAATAGCTGCTTGGCTGTCTGAGTAGATATCAATGTGAGCGCCGCGAAGTCCAGTTTCCAAGATTACCCTGGCGCAGACCTTAATGGCGTAGATCTCAGCTTGAAAAACGCTGGGCGAGACTCCCATTGTGATCGAAATCCTGGTGTTGGGTCCAAAGACACCTGCACCAGCACCTTGTTCTGTTTTAGGCCCATCGTTGAGCCGCTTATGTCTTACGAAGTGTTGCAAATTTGATTTCGATACGAGGAAAAACACTCGAGATGGTTAACAGATTGAAAATCGCTATTTTTTACAATTTTCTTGTTCTCGTTGTACTTTGACAGTGCTACAGCCTCGTAGGAAGCGTATCGAGGTCTGGTTTCTTTTCTCACGGAATGACTGTATCTCAAGGGTGTGCATAGGATATCATTGCTCTGATTCGTGCATTAGACAAACAGAGACATCCAAAAATGTAAAAACAAAAATAGGAAAGAGTTTCTTGCTTAAGCCTTTTAAGTCATTTTAATGAAAAAAAAAAATTTCAGGAATTACCCGTGGTATATGGTTCAACTAAATTTGGTACATATCTTCTTTTGGTTATTAAGTATAAAACGGTTATATTTTAGTGCTCCTAGAGATGTGCGTCAGGACATGAAATGAAACAAAAACCAAAGCTGATACCAATGCACTGGAGTTCTGTTAATGGCATTTTGAGTGCTTCGATCAGGACTGATGGCATTTTGCGTCCTTCAGGGAAGAAAAAGGACATTTTTGGAAAAGAAGTGATACCAAGGGATTATGACTATCATATGACTGGGGGAGATGAGGCGAATGGAGTAGACAATTGAGTCCTTTGGAGAGTAAAAAGGATATTCTTCGCAAAGAAGCGATGTCTAGGTAAGATGGGTATCACATGACTGGAGGTGATGAGGTGAATGCAGTAGACTGTTAAAGGCATTTTGAGTCCTTTGGCCAGGAAAACGGATGTTCTTAGCATACAATATTTCAAGTACTTCGAGAAGGTGGGCTGTTTAATGCATGATATTATTAAAGATAGAGCTTATTGAGATGTTAATACAGGTATTTACAATGATTGCATATAAATGGTTATAAGGAATAACCTTCACCATACCTTCGTTGTGACCTTTGGTGCATTTGGCACTATGAAATTAGTAGTAAAACTTGTTCCGATTTCACTGTTCCTATGAGAAGTATATGAAATAGAAGGCCGATTTCAACCAAATTCAAAAACGTAGTTTGGCAGTCAATATGATTGAATAATATGAAATTTCGTACAGATATCTTCAGAAATAAAAAAGTTTTTCTATTTTAACAAAAACTTGATTCTGGAACGGTCGTTCCTAAGACAGCTATATGATAAAATAGTCCAATTTCAACCAAATTCAGGAATGTTATGTGACTAAATATACTATTGATCAGTGTGAAATTTGTAAAAGATATGTATCTTCAGAAATGAAAAAGTGTTTCTCACAAAGACGAATTTTTGGACCGGTCGTTCCTATGGCGCCTATATGACGTAGTGGTCCAATTTTATTGGTGCCGCCATATTTACGGCGTGTAAAAGAAATAAGGTTTTGTGCAAAATTTGAAAAAGATATCTTTGGAAATAAAAAAGTTTTTCTCACAAAGACGAATTTTTGGACTGGTCGTTCCTATGGCAGCTACAATATATGACGTAGTGGTCCGATTCCGTTGGCTTCGACATATTTACAGCGTGCAATAGAAAGATGGCTTTGTACAAATTTCAGCTCGATAGCTTTAAAACTGAGGGACTAGTTTGCATAGAACCAGACGGACAGAAGAACAAAGCTTAATCGACTCGTCTCATTCTGACCAAGATTATATAGGTATATAGTTTATATGCTCGAGATACTTCGTTCTGTGCGTTGCAAACTTCATGACAAAGTTAATATACCCTATTACATCCGTGAAGGGTATAATGAGGGGTCATGCTACGATTTTTGTAAGGCGCAAAGAGAAATTTGAAAGAACTGTGTGTTAATTGTTTGAAACGACATTTTAAGCCATCTGAATATTTTATGATGTATGATGATTTATATGAGAAAATGAAATGTACAGCACATGAAACGTGATTCTTGCAACTGTTGCATAGCAAATCTAATCGAAAAATTATTAAATGAGGTATGTTATTGAACATTCAGTAAAATCATATCTGCCCCAAATATGTGTCCACGAATAAGATACTAATAAAGGAAGCATCATTAGTTAATTCTTCTATTCCGTCATCTCCTAGAATTGATAAAATACGCTAAAATTGCACTTTCAACGTAAACAAAGCCTACAGGCAGATCATATGACAACAACTATATTTTAGGAACAGAAGGTGCAGTGTTGTCTCAAAAAGGCCAATTCACAAACGAAAACAATTGAAGAATTCCGGAATTTAAGACCTGTTTGTATCTTCATTCACTCCGTTTTACGTTTTTTCGTGGCTTGATAATTGTGTATTTTTTTTTTAAGTTTTGATTGCATAGTTTTGGGTCTCTCATTGGTAATTTGGTATGTATAGTGTATTTGCGCAGACTGTCAGAGAAACCCGACACTTCATGAAATGCGACACTTCCTAATAAACATGAGACCATTCTGTTGCCTGTTTTGTTTTTCAGTTTTATTATCACCTTCCCTAATAAGAAATCACTGTTCGCTGTGCATTTTGATATTTCTCATTGATCCACAAATTTAAGAAAACGTATAGATACGAGTAGTCCAATCGGAAACAACAACATTCACGTAAATATGGGCATCCTCATATCATAAGGCCGTATTAAAAAGGCGCGGTTTGAGCAGCGGCGCACCGCTGTGTATAAACGCAAAAAGCGGCTGTCGCGGTTTACACATACATGGTTTTAAATGGGAGCACGCCGCTCAACAAACCGGTTTGATTTATTACTTTTCAATTCAAGAATGACAAACAAACACCCATTTAGAAAGGAGAGAGTGTCCGTGACGCAAAACGGACTATTTAAGTCGACAAATAATACCAAGTTATGTATACAGTGCATATAGAAACGTGTATGGGCTGTTACGGGGTGAAAGTAACAAATTCAATCTGAAAATAATGTTTCTACTAGCGAACAACAGCAAGTTCCATTTTCCATGAAAACAGAAGTGCAATTTATTGATCTCCCTATAGATGGAACCCAAACTCCAAGCGCAACGAAAAACTATTTACAAAAGAGGCGCGAATATAATATTATTATTTCATATGCTGCGGAGGGCATTGCCTTATAACAGGGGTTCTGATACAGCGATTTGTGTTACTAAATTCACCAATTATTTGATTATTAGACATTACATACATTAAATATAATAAAGCCTATAAAGTAACCTATTCATTCAGAATAAAACTTCGTAGTTTAAGTGATTCCAATATAAAAATATACACTTTTCTTATTACTTTGCAATCTCTAGGGTTCAGAATTTTAATTACATATATGCTCTAATGCGTTAAAATTAATGAAGTAATATTCTCTTACTGGTTTGTTTATTGGGCATTCTTTTAATATATGTTCAATTGCGTCACGTTTTTATAAGTTGCATAGCGTACAGTTGTTTTCCAGATTAAACTTATGGGTATTTCCAGCGATGACATCCGGATCTGCGGCGGTGGTGTCCAGGTAAGGATTGAAGGAGGTACCATGCAGGTTTGGTCTGGTCTTCTCTAATGAACTGGTACCAACATGACGCGTTGCTACTAGTTGCTCCATTTTCATCATTGCTTGTAGACTTAGCTACGTAAATCATCGCTATTGCTATTATATTTTCTTGTTGGGTACAGTTGTTGATCAGTTGTGGAAAGTCCGCAGTTCATTCATTAGTTCGGCTTTTATTTTCACTAACCAGTTTGAGAAATTTTCCTTCTTCACTTCCATCTCTTGTTGTATGAGGCATAATTTAGGATATCGTCCAGCAGGTAACATTGATACCCTTCGTAACCATTTTGGAGTTTTCGTAATAACTTTTACCTTCATATGAACGCGGCCACATTTATTTTCTCACTACTTGCGCTGATGTGTTCCTTGGCAGATAAAATGATCTCTTTAAGAAATCCTGATGAATATTCTCAAGATTTTGTATCGCATTCATTCGCCATATTTCGGCTAAATAAAGCGCGACTGTCTCAACCATAGCATCGAAAAGCTCCATTTGCGCATTCCATCCCATTTTGTTGTTGTTGAATAATTTCAGACACGATCTCGATTTCTTGTTCTTTATAGAGAAATTTTCTTCTTCTTTTTTTGTTAAGTCTCTTTTCAAATATTACTATCTTTGTTTTCTCCACGTTCAATTTAAGATTTGTATGACTGCAGTAGGTTTCTAGTTTATCTATTTTGTCTTGTAAGTCACTAGCAGAGTTCGCGAATATAACAAGATCATCAGAATAAGCATGCATCATTATGTCTATACCGCCAATGATACCGACTTCTTTGAACCCAAGGTTCCGGAAAAATGTTTCTAAAAAATGAATCTATATGTTAAGGTGTAAAGCACTTAAGGGATCTCCTTGAAGTACTCCTTTCGTTACTTTAACGCTCTGGGAATATTGTTGTCCGTGTTTTATTGAAACTGAAGCTGCATTGTATATGTTGCGAATTAGTTTAATAATCTGAGTACTAATTTCAATCGACGCTAAGTGCTGCTATAATAAATTGTGCTCAATACTGTCAAAAACTCCTTTGAAATCAATAAATATCGCATATAGGGGTGATTTTTATACCCTAGACTTATAGTAGGGTATATTGTTTTTGCTACGACGAAAATATGTATGTTACACCTTAAAGGAGGCTCCGGAGGTATAGCAATGAATATATATATATATGATCAGGGTCACCTCCTGATTCGATTTAGCCATGTCCGTCTGGCTGTCAGTCCATCTGCCCGTTCGCACGATAACTTTCGATAGAATGAAGCTAGAGACTTGAAATTTTGATCAAATGTTGGCAGTATGATCTAGTTGGTTCGTATTGATATGGGGCATGATCACATTTGTAAAATAATTAAATGTATCTATAACTCCCGATTTATTAAACATGAAAAGCTCCAGCTTCCGTAGATTGCTCGTGAGAGTAATCTTATACTCTCCTGGAAAAATCAAATCGATCAGTTGAAAACTAACGCCAATTTTCTTGCAAAGAGCCCCGTACTACTCTACTTTCCACGTTTTTTGTCTATAACTGTTGAACCAATTGACGTAGATACCTGATTTTTGGCATGGGACCCTGAGGTGAGAAGCTATTTGAGTTTTAGTAAGTTGGGAATAATCAGATAGAAGGAACGCCTACCTCCCCTACAAATTTCAAAAAGAAATTAATTTAATTACGAAAACTTTCGATAGAATGCCACTAGCGAGTTGAAAATTTGCTAAAATGTTGATAGTAAAATCTAGTTAGTTGACATTGGAATCAGGCAAGATCAGATCCAAGGAACCCCTACTTCAATAACAAATGAATCTTGAAATAAGCGATAACTTTTGATAGTATGAAGCCAGCGATTTGAAATTTTGGTCAAATGATTGAACTAGGATTGAGTTAGTTGGTATTAAAGATAGGCCAGATCCAACCCAGGGAACCCCTACCTCCCCTACAAATGAAACTTAAAATAAGCGATAACTTGCGACAAAATAAAACTGGCGACTTGAAATTTAGGTTAAATATTTGTAGTAGGATTCAGGTGGCTGTTATTGAAAATACGTAAAATCTGACCAACGAAACCCCTACTTTCCCTACAAATGAAACTTCAAATAAGCGATAACTTTCGAAAGAATAAAGCTAGAGACTTGAAATTTTGTTGAAATGTTTGTCGCATGATCTAATTGGTTGGTGGCAATGATGGGCAAGATCCGACCCAAGGAACGCCTACCTCCTCTACAAACTTCAAATAAGTCATAACTTTCGATAAAATGAAGCTAGTGACTTGAAAAATTCGACAAATATTTTCAGAATGGAATAGTTAATTGATTTTGCCAATGGTCATGATCCTCCTGAATAAGTGCCAACCTAAACGGGCCATATAGGAAACTCAATTTTAATGCATATGGTCGTTGCCAATTGGTACTTTTGGTATCACCACTAGGTCTATATAAGTCTAGGATATATACGTTTCGGACTGGTCTGGTTTTATTTTCAGATTGGATAGTCATAAATCAATTGCATTTGAATTGAGTGTAAACATATAAACGCGAGAGGCGCCGCCAAGCAAATGTATGGAGATCTGCGTACGAGTAGTCCATAGGTCGGCAAGTAAGCGAATCCATTTGCTTGGAAAGTGAAATTCGAATCGCAGACGAACCGATTACGAGACAACCCGTCTGAGCACGGCCTAAGTTTCCCAGTCCTTGATCGTGACTAAACTAAAGATATCATTATAACTTCATTGCCACTATAACTTTCTCTAGTCGTGCAGGTTGAAGTTATGGTAAACCTACCGAACTCCAATGTTTACTTATCTTAAACGACATTTTAGCCTACTTTTAATTTGGAAAATATGTACACTTGCGAGCAAAAATACTGAATCAAACCGAAAGCACGTGTATCATCATCATCGTGGCGCGACAGCCCGACGTCGGGCCTTGGCCGCCTGGATCATTGTCCTCCAATTATCTCGGTCACGTGACCGCGTCCTCCAATTTTCGTTGTAGTTTGACTTGATTTTCGAGACTTGCAGCTCATCGTACATTTCATACAACTCATGGTTGTACCGGATGCGCCATCCATCTCGATCGCAAACAGCCCCGAAAATTCGCCGTAGAACCTTACGTTCAAAAGTGTCTTGAAATCAAAAAGTAGGTAAAATGGGGATTGTAGAAAATGGAGTGTGGTCAGGTTTTTGTTAAATAAAACAAAAAATTAAAAAAAAAAATAGCAAAATTATTTAATTATTAATATCTGGTATTACCACCTCTTGCTCTAATCACAGCTTGTAATCGATTTTTAATTGACATTATTAATTTTTTAATGGTATCTTGAGGAATTTCGCTCCATTCCTCTATTAAAGCCTCCTTCAATTCGTCGATAGTCGAAGGCGCGGGATTTCTCTGTGGGACTCTTCTTTTGAGCTCGTCCCACAAGTGTTCGATGGGATTTAAGTCTGGACTGCGTGCAGGCCAGTCAATTGTCGTAATAATAGCTTCGGTCAGGAACTGCTGTGCTTGACGCGATGTGTGACATCGTGCATTGTCGTGCATTAAAGTAAAGTTGTCGCCAATAGATGCTGCGTAGGGAACAACATGGCCACGTCGAATACCGGTAATATACCGTTCGGCTGTCAGTCCTCCTCCTCGGCCTCCAGAGGGCACGAATACAATTTCCGTTTTTGAATCCACACAGATACCGGCCCACACCATACACGAACCGCCCCCGTATGCTACCGTTTCTGTGATACAGCATTGCGCAAATCGCTCACCTGGACGCCTGTATACCCGACCTTTTCTGTCACTGCCATGTAGACACACTCTGGTCTCGTCGGTGAACAATACGGACCGCCATTGCTCGAGGGTCCAATTTAAGTGATTCCTGACAAACGTGAGTCGCGCTTGTTGGTAATGTGGGGTCAATTTTGGGCTTGTGGCGGGCCGTCTTGGAGTCAAATTCGCTTCCTTTAGTCGTCTCTTCAATGTCCACTCGCTTACAACTACTCCGCGAACGTCCCTCAGACTCTGCTGCACGTCAACTCCTGTGAGGTACCGATTTAGCATAGCATACTTGTCACAATAAAACGATCGTCTTTATCGGAAGTGCACCTAGAGCGGCCGGGTCGGGGTCTCTGATTGTAGCTACCTTCCCCCCGAAACACTCTTGACACAGTAGACTGACTCATTCCTAGCTGACGAGCGACTGTTCTCTGAGTAAGCCCTTCCGAAAATAGGGCGACAACTTGAGCCGCCTGCTGCGGCGTGGTACTCATGAATGACAAAATTGTGATTTTTATTGCTTTAAACTTATTCAATCGACCTTCCAAATTCAACTGACCATTGAAAACCCTTTGCGGATGCATTTATAGGGTTAGTTTGCCTTGTATAGGGTTAGTTTGCCTTGTAATAACCCATTCATTAATGTTCAATTTCCCGACTATTTAGCTCCAGGTAGCGTTCATTCATAAAACACTCATTAAATGGTGATAAAAAAGGTATCATTGTAAAGCTATGATCTCAAACTTTCAAATGACATACGATTTGTAGGGATTATGTATCCCGTACTTTAAAAAATACACATACAAATACATGTGCTTTCGGTTTGATTCAGTATTTTTGCTCGCAAGTGTATATTAGAAAAACCTAAAAGCCAGAACTGAAAGCAACCTACCGAGGGAGAAAACCTGCCTGTATGAGAAGTGCAGACTTCCACATGATGTGGCAGTGGTATATCCTGTGTCGGAGATACTTGGGCCTCAAATATCAATGATTCGGACTTCTATTACCGTATCCTCGCAGTGTCAAGCGTTCTTCACATGCCCAACTCCACACTGCAGTCAGTTAGCAATGCACATGCCGTCCAATAAGTTTCTGTATGAAATCATACAAATGAAATAAACTTTTAGCGTCTCAATTGTCGAAGGTATGGAACCCTTCACGCTTCGTTGTGTTTTGTGGTACATTTGCCTTTTTGAAATTAGTAGTAATAATAATAATAATAAATAAAGGCAGGCTAAGGTACCCAGCTGGTAGGCACTGCGACCATAAGATCTATTGTGCCATAATAGCCTTAACTAATCCAAAAGACCCTCAACCAACCTGATAAAGGCCAGTAGGTCCTTTGTAGCTGTACTCTTAATGACACCGGAGCTCACGATGGAATCTCCAAGAAACAAGAATCTGGCGCGAGCAACCGCGGGGCATTCACAGAGAAGGCATTCCGTCTCAGTGGACAGGCCCATTTTGTTTAAGTGATATCTCACCCAGTGGTGACCCGTGAGGAAACCAACGACCAGTCTCAGGTCAGCTCTGCCCAATCGGCTGGCTTCTGTAAGACCGTAGGGGTTGATAAGATCTTTGGACTGTCGTAGTCCCGGGAGATTATTCCAGTGCCGCAGCCTTTCGCCCGCAGACCAATCCCTCACCAGCGCCCTGGCTGTGGCCCAGCTTAGACCGCAGTAGGGATCAGGTCCGAAAAATTCCCCCGATGAGCCCTGCCTAGCAAGTTCATCTGCAGCTTCGTTGCCATGAATACCCCGATGCCCAGGTACCCAACAAAGAGTGACCCGGTTAGAGTTTGCCAGACATTGAAGGGTATCAAAACACTCTTTCACTAGTTTCGATGAGAACTTATGTGAAGAAAGAGCCTTAATAGCTGCCTGACTGTCGGAGCAGATGATGATGTTAGCGCCAGTGAGTTTCTTGAACACAATTTCCTTGGCGCAAACCTCAATTGCATGGATCTCAGCTTGGAAAACGCTGGGCCAAGTGCCCATAGCGATTGAGATCCTGGTGTTCGGTCCAAAGACCCCAACGCCAACACCTTGTCCCGTTTTCGACCCATCAGTATACCACATGATACACCCGGGGTCAGTACAGATATTGCCAATATCCCATTCCGATTGACTAGGGATAGAGACCGAGAATTTCCTACCGAAGCAGTACTAGCAGTAGTAAAACTTGTTCCGATTTCATCATCATCATCGTGGCGCGACAGCCCGACGTCGGGTCTTGGCCGCCTGGATAATTGTCCCCCAAATTATCTTGGTCACGTGACCGCGTCCTCCAATTTTGGAAGTCCAGCAGCTGCGCGGCGTCCACACCTACTGAGATCTCGACCGTCCTCGCAGTCTCGCTCCGTCGACTCGTTCTGCATTCATGTTCCGATTTCACTGTTCCTATAAGAGGTATATGAAATAGTGAGCCGATTTCAACCAAATTAGCAGTCAATACGATTGAATAATATGCAATGTCGTAAAGATATCTTCAGAAATAAAAAAAGTTTTTATATCAAAAACTTGCTTTTGGGACTGTCGTTCCTATGACAGCTATATGATAGAGTAGTCCGATTTCAACCAAATTCGGATATATATAATTTCACTTAAGATACTATTGATTATTGTGAGTTTTCAAAACAATATCGTTAGAAATAAAAAAGTTTGTCTCACAAAGACGAATTTTTGGACCGGTAGTTCCTATGGCAGCTATATGACGTAGTGGTCTGATTTCAACTAAATTTGGGAGAGTGATTTAGCTAAAGATACTATTGATTAGTGTGAAGTTTGAAAACGATATCTTTAGAAATAAAAAAGTTTTTCTCACAAAGACGAATTATTGGACTGGTCGTTCCTATGGCAGCTATATGCCGTAGTGGTCCAATTTCAACCAAATTCGTGAATGTGATTTAACTATATATACTATTGACTCCTCCGAAATTTGAAAAAGATATCTTTCGAAATAAAAAAGTTGTTCTCACAAAGACCAATTTTTGGACGGGTCGTTCCTATGGCAGCTATATGATGTAGTGATCCGATTCCGTTGGTTCCGACATATACTGCGTGCAATAGAAAGAAGGCTTTGTACAAAACTTCAGCTTGATAGCTTTAAAACTGAGGGATTAGTTTGCATAGAAACAGACAGACAGACGGACGGACGGACAAAGCTTAATCGACTCGTCTCATCATACCGACCAAGAATATATGTATATAGTTTATGTGGTCGAAGATGCTTTTTTCTGTGCGTTGCAAACTTCATGACAAAGTTAATATACCCTTTCACATCCGTGAAGGGTATAAAAACTCGAGACAAAAAATGGCATGCAACTTAAATTAATTATAGATTGGCGAGACTTAATTTAAGAGCTCAAAGGGGGGCATATGCTCTTTGAAGCCAAAATCTCACTGATACACAATTTTGCGAAAAGCCAGATTTCCATAATTCACCAAATAAATTAATTGAATAGAGATCCCTTTTTAAAGCAATATTCATTCCAGCATGGTCGCTTTCATTCATACTGCCTATACGTATACATTTACATACCTATATAGGTATACAAATGCTCTCCATAAGACTAGTGCAGATAGTTAGAACAAGTTTGCATTGGAGATGATTTTGTCGTATGTTAAAAGGTTGATTCATATATGAGATACATATATAACTGAATCAATACTTGCAGGATACACATAATATATATTCTGCATTGAATCGCTTCGATTCTTTACAACATAACAAACCTACGCGCAAATATTACCAGGAAAATTTCCAATAAGTAAGGTGTGTAAATATTTGGGGAAGCTGGAATGTATTACGGTAGAGCGTCGATAATCCGGATTAATCGGGATCGGACCCCTTATGGAGTATCGAATCGTCGGGATTTTCGAAATGCACTACAAAAGGGCTGGTAGACATCTTCAACGTACATTTTCTTGCTAAAATCATTCATAATTCAATCTGTTCGATAGTGGAGTGGATGAATAAAATAAAAATAAAATTTTTGCTGAAGTCATCCATAATTCAATCAGTTGGATATACAATAGAAGTGAAGTGGATGGATAAAATCATTTGTTTCGTGTTTCAATTAGAGAAAAAAATTCTGTACCGAGTGTACGTACAGTGTACCTTTCGTTAGAAAACCAAAATAAATTATATTCTAAGTTGTATGTGAAGGTGTACCGGAGACGAGCTTCACAAGGACAAACGTGAGTTGGAATTGCCGTGCAGGCTGTCCGAGGTAACTCTGTAGGTTCACAGAGTGCAGCGTCGCACAGTAGTTTAGAAACGGTATTTTGCGGTCAAAAACTATTTTTCTCGAAAATGGCCTCAGCTATATATGTATTGTACATGAAATTTTGTAGGAACATATAGAACGATAACCTCATATTGGAGAGGGCGAATCGTTATGATAAACCTATTTTAAGGGGGGTCCCCATAGACATGAAATGAGCTCACTTTTTTTGAAGTAGATATAGGTATGTGGGGTATCATTTGAAAGGGGAAGTTGAGTACATTCCATTTTTAATATTTTTTTAGTTGGAGCAAGTTTTGTGAGATGGTAGAATTTGTATTTCTTTAGTGTAGTTCTGTTTAGGGACTCCCTGTGTACCCCACCATAAAACTAGGAAAAAATCTTCAATGTAAACTAATAAATAACATCGTAGACAATATTTTTGCGAAGTTTCGTATTGATTGCAGCATATTTGATCAAAATAAAGAAATTTAAAATTAAACATTTTGGCTTTTTTTTCTATGTTAACACCAAAGCTTAGGGAATACCCTTTAATGCAATAGCATAGCTTTGGTAGGTAAGGGAATTAAGGTAAGAGGAAGGGGATGGGTTGAGCTGGATTAGACGAAATTAAATGAAGGTGGACATTTTGTTTAAATTTCTGCAGGTCGTAGTTGGAGGGGAAAACAGATGATGGTAAAGCGTTCCACATTCGAGTTGTTCTGTATATGAAAGAGTCATAAAATTTTGCAGTTCGGCTGACACTAGTTTCGATGGTAAGATGGTGGGCACGAGTTGACTGCCTGGTGTTGCGTACAGGAAAGGCAACATCGGCAATTAAACTACTTATTTCAGCAGGGCAGCGGCGGTTGAAGTATCGATAAAAAAGTGATAGACAACCGACGTCTCGTTTGCTGAAGTGGTTCTATCCGGGAAGTTATATCGTCATCACCAATAAGTCTGAAAGCTTTTCGTTGAACTCTGTCCAATGCCGACAGTGCAGTGCGACCCGCACCGGCCCATAAATGGCAATTATATTCGAGTCTCGGTCTAATGAGACTCTTGTATATTAGCGCTAAATCAGATGGCGTGAAATATTTTTTGCATCTATTCAGGAAGCCCAGGCATTTCATTGCGTTTTTCGCAATGGAAAAAATGTGGTTAGTCCAATTAGGCTTTTTCGAGATGGTAAGACCTAATATATTAAGCGCTGGTGAGTCAGAAATATACACACACCGTCGACGAGGATGTACTGTGAGGTGTGTGGAGCAGATACTTTATTGGTAATAAGACAGCTTTGGGTTTTGGAAGCATTGAACACTACTCGGTTTGCTTCGCCCCAAGCGATGATTTTTGAAATATCCGCATTTAATGAATCATACATGCGATCCCGATTAGTAGATGTTCTGCTTCTACGAGATTCAGTCATGGTACTAAAAGAGTACGTGCAGTCAAGAGTACTGTCATCAGCAAAACTGTGTATTGGGTTGGAAGTTATACCCAAAAGGTCATTGATAAACAGGAGAAAGAGCGTTGGAGACAGGACAGTGCCTTGCGGAACTCCTGCATTGATGGTATACTGACTCGATTTCACTCCGTCAAGGACGACTTGGATCGAACGGTCATGCGGGAAACTTTCAATCCATTTGATGAGCTTGGAGTCAAGACCAAAAGCATGAAGTTTAGCCAAGAGTGCTGAGTGTCAAACTCTGTCAAAAGCTTTGAAGATATCTAGAGGAATGACTTTGGCCTCACCGTATTGATGGATACAGCGATTCCAACGCTCGGTGAGAAATGTCAATAAGTCTCCAGTGGAGCGAGCAGATCGAAATCCGTACTGTCGATCGCTTATAAGATGGTGTGAATCTAGATAATTCATTAATTGGGAATTAACAAGTGTTTCAAAAACTTTTGACAAGATCGATGTGAGTGCAATTGGCCGGTAGTTCGAGGGATCACTGGCGTCACCCTTTTTGGGTATTGGTTGTATATTAGCAATTTTCCACTCAGATGGGAACATACCTGTATAATAGGATAAGTGGAATAACTTACGAAGAGGTTTTGCTAACGAGGATGCGCAATGTTTGAGAACTATAGGTGATATACCATCAGGTCCCGCGGATTTGGAGATGTCGAGTCTTGAAAGAATTTTGAATACCAGTCTTGTACGAAAATGTAGGGGCTCTTGCCTTGAGTCACACAATGGAATGGATGGTGGTTTTTGAGTTGTGGATGGGAGGCACGAGTTTGCGGCAAAGATCTCCGCAAAGAGATTGGCCTTATCCTGAGACTCGCTGTACACTTGGTCTCCATACAAAAGAGGTGGAACGGATGAAGACATGAAGTTAGTTTTTACTGCTTTTACGAGCGACCAAAAGCCCTTGTCACCCTTCCTTTGAATAAACACTTTTTGCCTGATGCTTTTGTCAAAGTTGTATTTGGCCATGTTGATGGTAGATTTACAGGCGTTACGCGCGGATTTATAGATATTTTTGAGTTCAGCAGAGCCACATAGTTGATAGGCGTTCCTAATTACTTCCTCGCAATGGCTATTAAACCAGGGGGTAGTGATCGGATTAGGGTTTTTGAAACTATGAGGAATAAATGAACACATTCCGAACCATATAATATTTACAATGCTTTCGCTTATAAAATTGATTTTTTTTGTTGCGAAGCAGTCGGACCAGTCAAGTTCCCTAATGTATTTATTTGAGGAGGTCCAATCGGCTTTGTCATAATGCCATAGAAGTCTTTTCGCTGATTTTATGTTTTTACTTGGCATAAAGTGGTTGGGAAATCTAGCCGATACTAAACAATGATCCGAACTGCCTAATGGACTTTCAACTAAGACCGAGTATTTATCGGGATGGGATGTTACGAATAGATCTAGAAGATTGGCTCTTTCGCCGAGTCTATCAGGTATACGAGTTGGAAGATCAACTAGTTGATGTAAGTTAAATGAATCACAAAAAAGTTCAACCATTTTTCCGGCCGGGCTTGTACCAGACGAGTGTCTAAGCCACTGGACGTTGTGGACATTGAAATCACCTGCAAGAACGATTTCTGATGAAGGGAATTTCACTAATACATAGATCATCAATATTAGACGACAGTGCATCAGGGGAACGTTCAGTTTCGGCATCCGACATTTGGGGGCTGCGATATAAGAAACACAGGAGTATTATGTGCTTTTTTAAATTCAATCTAAACCAGATATAGTTCAGTTCCGGATTAGATGATGGTGCGGACAGGGTGGAGAATGGCACATCACACCGTATGTAAAGCGCAACCCCTCTTTGAGCAGAAAACAAAGGAACCAGATGGTAATCAGTGATGTTGAACAAGTTAGTGTCCACATCAGGCGTGATCTTGGTTTCACTTAGTGCAAGAATTGCTGGTTTCCTTGAACTCAAGTGGCCGACAACCGAACTAAAATTCGTTCTTAACCCACGGATATTACAGAACTCAATAGCAAAATCCTCCATAATTAAATTAAATCTTAGGCTTAATGAAAAAGTCGCGTCTTCCAGAGATTATTTTTCCCTCTATGTTAAAGGTAAAAAAAAAATATAAAAAACAAGCTAGCCTTCGGCGCATTAGGCCGTCTATTAGACCGTGCATTAGACCGTCCAGTAGACCGCCCGTTAGACCACGCACCAGGGCAGCTATTTGATAATAATGATTTATCATTATAAAAATCAAATAGCTGCTCTGATGCGTGGTGTAATGGGTGGTCTAATGGACGGTCTAATACGCGGTATAATGGACGGTCTAATGCGTGGTCTAACGCGGGTTCGTCTAGCGTGTAAAAACAGCATAACACGTACGTACGAGTATATTGAACATGATCTAGGTCTTGTATGGGATTACATCGGCTCAGAGTTGGAAGTGAATTGGTTGAAAGTAAACTTATTTCACGGCAATTCGGACCCTGTATAAAAGTGTACTGAGTCCGCAATTCGCTCCCACCCACGCGGCGAAGTATCTGTATGGTGGCTGTTTGAATTCTCTCGTCGCAGATCCGTGGCGTTCAATTCAATTTGGAACCTTGTTCGCTTGTATCGAACACGGCTGTTAACATATTTTCTTTGAAGAGTCAACATGTAACTTTAACTGATGACAGACTTGAGTGTGGAAAATGCATCATAAAAATCGCTTCACACAGAAAAAATAGACTCTGGACTGCAGTCAATTTCTGCTTGCTTTATGCGTATCTATTAGCAAAAGTTACTTAATTTTTATTATTAAGTACTATTTGTAAAATATCTTCACACAATCTAATGCAATCTACACGTTAGATAAGAAGCTATTTGGAATTGGCGATTATTAATACATTTTACAAACCAGGAAATCACTTAATTGAGTGACTTTACGAACGAATATAACATTTTCTGGATGAATTCATTTTAATAGAATCCTAGATCTGCTCCAAATCCTATGCATACTCTTAGTTCAAGGGAAATTGAATTTTTTGGGCAAGATACGGTCGAATAGTTTACTGCATTTGTTCTTAGCCTATCAGCATATTAAAATTGAATCCAATCTTTCCTCCGACATTTTTATTGGAATTTGGCACAATTTAGAAATTGCTTGTTTAGCCAATAACATGTTTTATTCATATTCGACCGCAGTTTGTTCCGAGTTTTGCAATGGTGTTCCACCGCCATGGTTTGAAATAAGACAGTTTCTCAAACTCGTTCATCGGCGTTATCCGATTACTTTCCGGCTCGTTTGATTCCCATGTTTGTCAATTACCTCGACGGTCTTCATCCACACAACGAAGGGCGAATCCTCCTCTATTTTTTCCCCAATTTCCTACATTTTTCCCACAATTCTACACGATGGGGCGTAGGAACAACTTCAGCTCCTTGGCCTCGACCTTTCGGCTTCTTTGCAGGCCTGAAGACTATACATATGTGTGCATGTGTCCGCACGTTTACATTAAATGGAAGCTGTCTGAAAGCTGGCATTATACCATCCAGTTGCTTTGCCCGAGAGATTTATCTATTGTCATTCATTACTCGGGAAGAAAAGTGTTATGGTACGAAATGTTGTATATAAAGTTAGTGCCTGCAAGGATAGGCAGAGCTATATCAAAACAAACGGGGGTCTAATTTTTGATTTTGCCATTGTTCTGGTGAAATATCATGCCATTTTCTTGACGTTAAGTAAGGAAATAATATTGTGAAATGTTGAACGAGAAGAAAAATGTTGGGTGATGAGAATCACCGCCACATGAAGGATTTAACGCTCAACGAAACGTGATAAAATGGATGAAGTTGTGTTGAAAAATTATGATCTTAAAGAGGCGGACAATGGAAGTATTAGAAGCTATTTCTTTCTTGTTGATGATTTTTTGCAATAAAATGTGGAGCAAATCGTTTCAATGTCAGCGATGCTGAAAAGTTAGGGGTTTCCTCAGAAATTTAGAGGTTTTTGTTCAGTCGGAGATAAGGGGAGGAGGAGGGAGGGGTAGGGGTAGCACAGTCTGACGTATAATAATACAGGTTACGGGTTCGAATCGCGAAGTGGCCATGGATGTTTGTATTGTCTTCCCCTTGTGATGTGTGGCGTAACAATAAGCAACAACCTTTCCCGACTTATCGCAGCTATGCGGCTCAACGGCCAGGAAGTGCATGACAGCAACATGTGCGTTGTTAATTAGCTTCACCTCTCCATGGGCATGTCAACATCTCTTGCATTGTTATGCCTTGTTGACGTTTCAATAGCACATAGATTTTGAATTGTGCGGATTTCAGCATGCACCTCTTATCCGAGTCGTCTTTCATTGACGAGATCGGAGCGCTGTGGGAGTTCTAATAATACCCACAGGCAGTTTTTAATGACGCACTGGGAATTCAACAAATGTTCTCTAGATAGTGCATCGTTGAGTGTTGACCGAGACTTCACGGCTATGGAGCGTGTCGAAAGCGCTCGTGAATACAAAGTGAACTTTTGGCTCAAGTTCGGAAAAACTATTAACAAAGGACCTTTTTTGAGTTTCATTTTCAAATATTTCGAAAACGGTTAGAGCCTGCGCACTCGGTAAACTTTTTAGTTCACGGAAAACCCAAATAGTTTGGTCAGAAAAGTAGAGCACACGGCGGATTATAAGACCGCGCACAAACAGACTAAACTAATTAGTTATCGCTGATGAAATTTTGAATGAATTTTGTTGTGATTTTAATTTGATTTTCGAAATATTTTCAATTATTACATTATTTTTGTGTTTTCTCGTGGTTATCTCAAAAACTATTTCAGATACGAAAAAATAAGTACTGTAACAATTTTTTTTTAATTGCCTTGCCTGGTGATCATTTTGTTTCAGAATCTTCTGGCTAGGGTTAATCTATGGTTTATGTTAGAAAAACGATAAAAGTTTTAAATCCGCAAAGTCCATGAATTTTAAAATAATAATTATTTCAACCACCTTTATGACTTTGCTTTTTATTTATTTTATTATATTTTTAAATTATATTTTTTTTTTATTATATTTTTTTAAAAAGCAAAGTCATAAATCGTTTTAAAAATGTTTGAAAAAAAAACTAAAAATGTCCTTTTTGTAGTTTTTTTGAGATTCTACCGAAAGTTCACGCATTCACGAGCACTTTCGGTATAATTTTCTCTAACCCCACATAAAAAATAGAAAATAAATCATTTCTTGGAACATTAATATCATTCATATTACAAAGCGAAAAAATTATTAAAATGCCGTAATTTCAACGTTTTTTATGTAAATTTTAACTCTCTATAGTTACCAAACCCACCCTTGGAGGCTTGCCATACTACTTATTTTTTTATTCCTGCATTCCAAAGAACCGATCGTAAAAGTTCTACAATAGTCAGATTACTTATAACGTAACGTAAAGGACAAATCAGAGTATGTACATGAAACTTGTGGTATCCTTGTATGAAATAATAACCCGATTACTTTCGATTACTTAAATTTATTTATTGAACTCTAAAAGTACAGGTCTCTGTTAATGGTTAAACCGAAATGATATGCGCGAACTCCACACTATTTATTATTTTAAAGAAAATTAATTTAAAATTAAACACCTTTAATTTGAGTCCGCATAATTTATTTGAGCCGAAATCTCTATATGCATTTCGGGCAGTATTCCGCCCATCATCAGCAACACGACTCGTGTTGCTGATGATGGGCGGAATTTTAAATTATTTTTCTTTAAAATAATATACAGGTCTCTGATTGACGGAGGCGAACTGACTACTCAGCAGGAAACACTTTTTATTTTTTTTTTAGGTTGGCACTCCAAAGTGAATGCGTTTAATGCCTTTAGTACATTACAAAACTGAAATAAGAACCAGTTGATGTTCACATCTATAACAGCAGCCGCAAATAATAATAAGTCCTCGCATATTAATTCAGGAAAAGGTTTTACCTTGTAGCGTTAGGACTTAGGACTGCAACGTTATAGATTTATGTTCTTACCACCTTCTGAAGCTACGAGTACTACATATATTCGCAAGCGACGTTGCAAGTCCCTGCAGATAGATAAATGTTAAATCGCGAAACTACTACTAAATCTCTATATGCATTTCGGGCAGTATTCCGCCCATCATCAGCAACACGACTCGTGTTGCTGATGATGGGCGGAATTTTAAATTATTTTTCTTTAAAATAATATACAGGTCTCTGATTGACGGAGGCGAACTGACTACTCAGCAGGAAACACTTTTTATTTTTTTTTAGGTTGGCACTCCAAAGTGAATGCGTTTAATGCCTTTAGTACATTACAAAACTGAAATAAGAACCAGTTGATGTTCACATCTATAACAGCAGCCGCAAATAATAATAAGTCCTCGCATATTAATTCAGGAAAAGGTTTTACCTTGTAGCGTTAGGACTTAGGACTGCAACGTTATAGATTTATGTTCTTACCACCTTCTGAAGCTACGAGTACTACATATATTCGCAAGCGACGTTGCAAGTCCCTGCAGATAGATAAATGTTAAATCGCGAAACTACGAGTAAACACTAAGATTCAAATATTGTAGTTTTTGTTGGTACTTTTTTCAAGTGTGATTTTTGCACAAAGACATACAGAAGGAGATGAACCCCCATTTACTGTGCACAAAATTCTGAACGTAATTCCACCACATACGAAATAGTAAAAAGTAAACAGAGAGACACACGCCCTCCACTGCGCAACACCCGCGCACTCTATATAAAAGCACAGGAAGCACAAAAGATATCATCCCCTTTCCTACTTCTCCTATTGGAACAATAACATTCCAGTCTGTCTCTCTGCCGCGGAACACCCGCCTGGTCCATATAGAAGCACGATCGATGTCAAATTTCCATCCCCCTTTGTACTTCCTCACTTGTGCCGAATTACTTCGTTTCTCTCGCTCTTTTTCATTTCCTCTGATTCTCTCTTCAAAGGATTTTTGCATTTAAACGGCTGCATGAAAGTATAAAATTAACATAAAACCAGACCGGGAGTCCGAAGCGTATATACAATAGACCCGTACAGACCTAGTGGTGGTACCAAAAGTACCAACGGACAACGGCCATATGCATTAAAAGTGAGTTTTCTATATGATCAGTGAGATATTCTATGGACAGACCGGCAGACGGAAATTTGAGCGATTTTATAAGAGTTTGATTTCTAATACAAAACCCCAACAGAAGAAATTTTATAAAGAATTATTGTTAGAACCACCGCCCCCAACCAATCTCTACCTTTTCAAAAATTATTAATTAAATAACTGAAATTTGCACTACGAAAAACAACATGCAAGCAGTACTCGCACCTACGCATTAGGCCGGTAGGTGTATCTTTAGTATGAATAGTGTCAAAATGCCTAAATTTAGATGGATGTGCTATTACTAAATATTTGGCTGGGGCGACCGGTAGTGCAGTGTGTTGAGGCATCATTCTCATATTTAACTACCGGCGTTTCAGGTTCGAGTCCCGTCCACGACGACGTTCGTGGCCATGGATGTGCAGGAGGTGCATGCTGGCAACTATTGTACATTCTCCGAAACCAATTTATGCCAACGAAACGTCAACTGGGCCACATGGAACAGTTAACGCGCTATGCCCCACAAGGGGTTAGGGCAATTGAGTATTACTAAATATAACGTGATTGTAATGAAACTTAGAGATATTATTGCCTATGGTGTTGTTTATCGTTGGCCATCAATATTTTTAACCTGAAATGTGCTTAAGGGGTGCAGGGGTGTCCTAACTGCAACTATAGAAATATACTATTATTAACCTTTTTTGATGTGATATCAAAATTCTAATATTTTCTGTTTTCTATGCTAGTGAAATGCCGCTTTCCTGTAAATTTCTATATCCCCCCCCCCCCCCCCCTTAAAGTTGGCTTATTACGACGCATGGCTTTTTCCAGAGAATTATAATCCTTCCACATATTTGCACCAAATTTCATGCTGCTGCGGTTTGCGAGATACTTCATGGACAGACAGACAGACGGACGTTTGACCGATTTCATAAGGGTTTTGTTTTTACTACAAAACTCTAAGAAACACAGGCTATTATTATTTTTTTTTTTTTTCAAAAATATCTTTGCGAAAATCCCTTTATATTATTTGTGGGGCAAAACACAAATTGAAAGTCTGTCAACCATCAATTTCAGCTGTGATTAGTCCTGGATTCAGAGCTGGAAATCTTTACTTATTATTATTATTATTATTTATTATTGCGTGAATCCAGATATTAGAAACTGCTCTTGTGGAAAAACACAAAGCATTGACAAACGACTAATTATTTGATTCCACTATATAATATCGTATGGTGACCAGTCTGAATACCTTTACTTGTATTAAAAATTATCTCAGGACAGATTAAACTCTTCCATAAATACAAAATCCCTCTAAGGCAAATAAATCCTAGATTCCGAAAAGTAAGATGATGAATAGATGGATGGTTGATAATAATTCTGAGCTTGAGGAATTAACATTTGAGATTTTCCTCACGGTCGTAGTCGTTTCAGTCTATGGACCTGAAAATTATTTGCCAAAATGGTGCTGGTCTGTGCGCTACGTCCCAGCATCTTTGACTATTCTATGAATAAATTAAGCGCGGTTTTTTTCGTACAGAGCAGAGTAGAGCAGGTTAAGCGGCAAAAAAAAAAAACGATCGAGAGAAAATTAGCGTAGCAAACATCAAAACGGGGCATGTCTTTGCTGGGAGTGTGTCTTATTTTAATTAGAATTCAAATGTCAACTCAAATTTCAAGAGAAAACTTAAATCTTTTAGTACATATACAATCGAACAAATTTCCTTTAGGCAGCCAAACTATTTTGTATGTTTACTATTCCAAATAATTACACAAAACGAACATTTTATTGACAGGAAATGAACTTTATGCGCTTACCAAACTGTGGACTGTTCGAAACCTTAGAGGCCTGTGCCGCCTACATTTCAAAACGCAAACTATTTAATGGAGCAGCATTCTTGCACTGACGTTTTATCCAGAGAAACACAGATCAAATTGTTAGTGTAATCGTGTGGTCTTAACCTGATCTGCTCTATACGCATTTTGAAAAAAACGCGCCTATTATTTGCTTCATAGGCTGAGCTACATTACTATGAGAATTTGAAAAGCCTAAGTTGCTGTCGGCAAGAAACACAAATAACAATAGATACCTACCGGGTTTCTCTTTAAACAATCCTATGCTAATATGTAAAACAAAGCGAATACATAACGAAGTGCGATAGTAAGGATATACAATAGATAGCACCACATATTTTAAGGGTGAATTTTAGGTAATAAAATTAGCTGGTAACTGGTATAAATTAACATTTCATTTGAAGAGGACAGACTCCGAATAATCTAGTGAAGGGGCTTTTGGCCTTACATGTGTAACAAATGAGTCTAAATTAATGGCTACTTCATCATACCGGTAATTTATCATCCTGCCCTACGAACTTGAAAGTAATTTTCTGTATACATAATTATTAAAGTTGGTCTCCATCCCTCCGCTGTGGTGTTTGCTACTATCCATTAAATTGGACAGGGATAACCTTTCGTTTATATCTATCAACATGTGTTGGTTATTTTATGGATGAAAGTGTCGAAGGGAAGGAGGAAAAAGAAGGGAAAATGGCATGATTTTAACGGTTATTGAGTAAGATTATTAGGGTGTCTGTATGTTAATAGAAAGACGAAAAAACATTTCATATGCCAAGAGAACCATGAAATATAAAAGAATTGTTCCTGTAGACAAAGCAAGGTTGATAAAAAAGTACCCAGCTACATATATACTACCAGAAGTTACGCGCTGGATTAAATACGAATAACATAGGGAATTCTTTCTTCACTAATCCAGCTGTTTATTGCTTTCCGGTTCCACCGACTTTTCGCAAACTATATAGGTGTATAGACTCCTGGTCACTTGAATAGGGAGAGCCAAACTCAAAACCTCCACTTTCTTACGCCAGAAAGCAAACTTCAGTATCCATTGTGAAAGGCTACTTTCTTGCTCATAATTTTTAATAAAAATTGTTAACATTGAATAACAACAGTTATATTTCATTAACATAGTGCTGATGTACTAATAAATTCTACGTTCAAAATCGAGATATTTAACAACAATATTAATTATTAGTAATTTATATTATCCATATTGAAACTATTCGTTATGCCCTAGACTTCATAAGTATAGGGTACATTGCTTTTGTCACGACGAAAATATGTAACACATCAGGCTCCGAAGGTATGCTACCCTTCACGCGTAGCGTTATGAGTTATGGTGCATTTGCCACTTTGAAATTAGTAGTATAACTAGTTCCGATTTCATTGTTCCTATGAGAGGTATATGAAATAGTAAACTGATTTTAACGAAATTTAGGAACATGATTTGGTAGTCAATATGATTAAATAATATGAAATTTGGTAAAGATATCTTCAGAAATAAAAAAGTTTTTCTAATAAAAATTTGCTTTTGGAACGATCGTTCCTATGACAGCTATATGATAAAGCAGTCCAATTTCAACCAAATTCAGGAATGTGATTTGACTATAAATACTATTTATTTCTGTGAAATTTGAAAAAAATATCTTTAGAAATAAAAAGTTTTTCTCACAAAAACGAATTTTTGAACCGGTCGTTCCTATGGCAGCTATATGACGTAGTAATCCGATTCCACCGGTTCCGATATATATACTGCGTGAAAGATAAAGACGGCTCTGTGCAAAATTTCAGCTCGATAGCTTTAAAACTGAGGGACGAGTTTGCATAGAAACAGACAGACAGACGGAGAGACGGACAAAGCTAAATCGACTCGTCTCATCATACTACTTTTCCTTAACCCCTAGCGGGGCATAGCGCGTCAACTACTCCTGCGCGCTATCGAACTCTGTTCTGGGCAATGGGACGCAACTCCCCAAAAGACTTACCCAGTGCCTGACACTCCTTTGCCACAGATCCACGCCATGTGATTCGAGGACCCCCTCTTGGTCGGCCTTGGTTGGAAATGGGGTTCCACTTCATGGCATGCAAAGCAATGCAGTTATCACTCTTCCGCAATGTGTGACCTATCGACTGCCATTTTCGCCTGCGTATCAATTCGTCGATTGGCATCTGACCCGTACGCCGACTTAGCTCTTCATTTGATATTGTTTCGGGCCAGAAAATTCTTAAAATTCGACGAAGACATGAGTTGACGAAAACTTGCAGTTTTCTGGTAACTCCTACGGAAACTTTCCATGTACTGCTCCCATACAAAAGCATTGATAGTACCAGGGAGCGAAACAGGCCCAGCTTGGTCTTGATGCTGAGATAACTGCTCTGCCAGATTTTGGACAGCATGCCGTATGCGCGTTTAGCCTGGTTGATACGACGAGCGATGTCCTGCTCCGTACCACCATCTTCGGCAATAATGCTACCCAAGTAGACGAAGTTGTCCACCTTCTCCACAGGCTGCCCATTAATACTGATGGCAATAGGTGTCGGATTTCTTTTTCGCAACGGCGGGCTAAGAACCTTGGTCTTGTTAGTATTAATCTTTAGCCCAACCTTGCTTGCCTCCCTCTCAAGATCTAACGCCATTGCGGACAGATCCATGATTTTGTGGGAGAGTAGGCATATGTCGTCAGCGTAGTCAAGATGTTGTAGATAAGATGTCAAAGTCCATTGAATTCCTCTGTCGAGTCCGGATAGGGCTGCATGCAACACGTCGCCGATCACTATGAGGAATAGGATCGGTGAAAGGATGCATCCCTGCCGAACTCCACTGCGAATCTCAAAGTCCTCCGACACCTTAACTTTATGCAAAACGCGACATTTTGCGCCGTCATAGGTTGCCTTAATAATAGCCACAAGCTTCTCAGGGATGCCTCTCCTGCGCAAGGCCGCCCATATAGAATCCCGGTTCACACTATCGAAAGCCTTTTCGAAATCGATGAAAAGCAAGTGAAGCGGAGAATTGTATTCAGCGCATTGCTCGATGATTATTCGCAAGGTGTTAATGTGATCGACACAAGAGAATCCGGATCGAAAACCAGCCTGCTCTTCATCAATTTTGCTTTCTAAGTGGGCCTTTAGTCTTTCCAGGACGATTTTAGGTATTATCTTGGCAACGGCAGGAAGCGGTGTGGTGTATTAACGTCAATGGAAATAATGTCAATTGACGCTATTTCCCACCTAAAAGTGAAATAACGTCAATTGACATTACTTCGTTTTTAAAAAGAGAAATAATGTCAACTCCCAAAGTGCAATAAAGTCAACTTCTGATATCAGGTCGTAGAGCTGTTTAGGTTTGAAAGTAACGTTATACCATCTTGCGGTTATCAACAGCCGCTAATAATGCATATTGAACATCTTGGCCATGTAAGTATCTGAATTTTTAGGATGTTTTACTTTCACGTTATAGTATTTATTTATGTGAGATTTTCCGAATTGGTTTTCTGGATTCGTGCTAACTAAAGCGGAAATACACTTTCAGAAACTTTAGAGTTGATTTCCGCTTTAGATACCCAAAGTGTATTTCCGCTATTGGTAGTCTGAACCTTACGAAGATTCGTACTAACTAAAGCGGAAATACACTTTGGGAAACATCAGAGTTGATTTCCGCTTTAGTTAGTACGAATCTTCGTAAGGTGCGGATTACCTATAGCGGAGATACATTTTGGGAACATTTAGAATGTATTTCCGCTTTAGTTAGTAGGAGTCTACGTAAGGGCTGAAAAATGTTGACTTATAAAAGTGAAATAATGTCAATTGACGTTATTTCACTATCAAGGGTGAAATAAAGTCAATTGACATTATAGCCGGTTGACACGTTCAAAGTACACTTTGGCAAAGTACGTTGACAACCTACTTTGAGGTTACTTTAAACATGTCAATCCCCTTTCAAAGTACTTTGAAGTCTCTAGCGTCCCATCAAAGCAGAGTAGGATGGTGCTCAACTTTCCATCAAAGAATTGATTGTAAATCGATAAGTTCACAGAAAAAAGTTGTTGGAGCGGGAATTAATGAGGTTTTGGTGGCTTTTATTCAATTTATCGTGGGCTGAATAATGTGTTTTGGTGTAAATTTTCTAGAAATGCTAAATCCAGCGTTTTTGGCAAGTGGCAAAGTGGTAATTCACAATGGTGGATATTCTTTCCAAAGCATACTTTGGCAAAGTGTACTTTGAACATGTCAACCGGCCTTTATTTCCATTGACGTTAATACACCACACCCAGGAAGCACACAAATGCCTCTCCAATTATTAGAGTCTGTGAGGCTACCCTTCTTTGGAAGTTTGATGATCAAACCTTCCTTCCACTCAGTGGGAAAGGTCTCTATATTCCACGCTATATCAACAAGTGGGTGCAGCAAATCGGCAGTTACGCTTGGCGCTGCTTGATAAAGTTCGGCAGGGATACCGTCAAGTCCGGCGGCCTTTCCCCGTTTTAGTGCAATAATTGCAGTGACTATTTCCTCTTTAGTCGGGGCAGTGGACCGTATACGCACATTTTGATGGTTAGCTAAATTATCTATATGAGGGGGAACTTCACCAGAGGTTACACGGTTCAAGACAGCGGCGAAGTGTTCTTTCCGCCGCCTCATTTGATCTTCTTCCAAGATAAGTAGCTTTCGATCACTATCTTTCACCGGATGTTGGCAGGAGTTACGACCACCTGTAAACTCCTTGATGACACCGTATACGGCGTTTAAGTTGTTACTTCTTGCGGCTTCTTCTGCTGAGGCTAAAACAGAATTCGCATAAACTCTTTTATTGCGTCGCACACTACGCTGAACTTCTCGAGCTTTCTGACGGTAAAGGAGTTCGATGCTGCTTCGGTTGTCGTCTGATGCTGCAGCCAAACGAACTTTCAAATCCTTTCTTTCAACAATCCGCTGCCATGAAGCGTCGGACATCCAGGGCTTATTCCGGCAGTCCGGGTTTGGGCCAAGGATGGTATTTGCGCTATCAATGTACGCATTTTTTATGGCATCCCAGTTTTCGTTTATGTCACTATCTGGGTGACTAGTTATCTCAGCTGATTTTTGCGCAAGATGGTCATTATAATGTTGTAAGACAGCTGGATTTTTTAATCGAGCGGTGTTGAATTTGCGGCGCCTGGATCTTTCGTCGCTGGGGCGGCGCACGGCTGCAATACGTACGCAATCGAACATCAGCGATCATAAGATAATGGTCTCTTCCCATCCCAATATCGGCACCCTTCCTGTTTCGCACGTCCAGGAGGTAACCCTTGAATCTTTTACTAATGGCAAAATGCGCCGATCAACAGAGGACCAACTGATTTTGTGGTGGTCCTTATGCTCAAACATAGTACCACCGATGAATAGACTGTGAAAGTTGCAGAACTTTACAAATCTTTCACCGTTGTCATTACGATCACTAAGTCCGCGTCTCCCCATCACATGTCTGAGCCCATAGTTATCAGCGCCAACTTTCGCATTCAAATCACCCATAAACATATAGTGTCACCTCTAGGTGTTCTGCTCTGAACGGCGTTTACTTGTTCGTAGAAGGAGTCTTTCGCCAAGACATTGTCGGGTTCAGTAGGGGCATAACATTGTATAATTGAGATGTTCCTCATTTTGGTCCGGAACCTGGCGGTCAAGACTCTGTCAGAGACCGGCTCCCCGGATAAGAGACATTTTCGCGCGGCTCTGGTTAAAAGAAGCCCCACACCTGGCTCACGATGACTACCGGTAGCTTTACCGGAGTACAACATTACAGTGCTGCCCGTTGGAGAGATAAATCCTCCGCTGTTCCACCATCTTATCTCACTAACTCCTAATATATTTAATTTGTACCTCAGAAACTCGCTCTCTAATTGAAGAAATCGTGCGTTCTGGGGACCTTCTGATCCATTGTCCAGGAGAGTACGCACATTCCAGAATCCAATCTTTGTCATTGTACGATAGCCAAAAGCTGTAACTGTTGAGTCAGTCCTTATCCGAGGCATAGTTGACGTTTCGTTAGCATATAAAGATTTCGGATAGTGCAAGTTGCTGGCATACACATCCTGTCCTTTGATTGTCGGTTTTAACGACAGGCCCTCAAAGGGAAAGGCCGTGGTATTTTTTTACACCCCACAGCACAGGAGTACCTCAACCAAATCATCGCACCGTCATCGCTGGCGGCTTGACGTTGGTTGGCAATGGTCAGTGACCACTGCCGTTCCAGGGGGCGCCCACACGGAGGACTATGGAAGAGGAGTTTTTGCCCCCCTCATCATACTGACCAAGAATATATATAGTTTTATGGTCGGAGATGCTTCCTTCTGTGCGTTGCAAACTTCATGACAAAGTTAATATACCCTATCACATCCGTGAAGGGTATAATGATCAGGGTTACCTCCTGATTCGATTTAGCCAAGTCTGTCTCTCCGTTCGCACGATAACTTTGGCATGAATGAAGCTAGAGCCTTGAAATTTTGGTCAAATTTTGGCAGTATAACCTGGTTGGTTGGTATTAAAAATGGGCATGATCAGGCCTAACTCCCCTACATATGTAAAATAATTAAAGATATCTATAATTCCCGATTAAATAAACATGAAAAGCTCTAATAGATTGCTCGTGAAGGTAATCTTATACTCTCCTGGAAAAATAAAATCGAATTGAATTGAAAACTTACCGTAATTTTCTTACAAAGAGCCTCGTACTACCCAACTTTTCATAATTTTTGTCTATAACTCTTGAGCCAATCGACGCAAACACGATAACTAGGGAGTTGAAAATTTGGTTGAATTTTGGTAATAAAATCTATTTAGTTGGTATTGGGTAAGATCCGACCCAAAGAGCCCTTACCTCCCCTACAAATGGAACTTCAAGTAAGCGATAACTTTAGAATGAAGCAAGCGACTTAGAATTTTGGCCAAACGTTTGAAGTGAGATTTAGTTAGTTGGTATTAAAGATGGGCCAGATTCTACCCGGGGCAAAGACCTTTTCCATAGTCCTCCGCGTGGGCGCCCCCTGGTAACGGCAGTGTATCAATTCGCTGACGGCCAATGTCTTAGCGATAAGACAGTTTGGAAAAGGCAGATAGCTGTAGCCTGAATGGCTGACGAACACCTAAGCGTCTCAGGTCTAGTAGGATGGAATGACTTGCGTAGTTGGACCTGCTACATAGTTGTGCGGGCTCCAGCACGTTTATTAAACCATCTGAAGCAGGTATCTCCGAGGCCATCCCCTGAATGGGGTTAAGCGACGTGCTGACAACTCGTCCTTGTAAAAACCACTCCATGTCAAGAAACCTGGAACAAAAGCCTCGGATTGGACGGATCAACAACGACGACCACGCAAACGAATAAAGGATTATTCTTTCGTATCCTGGAATGTACGCTCCCTGAACAAACCGGGGGCCGAGAAGGCCCTCCTTCAACAGGTCGAAAAGTACAAACTGAGCATTACTGCAGTCCAGGAAACAAATTGGCTTGGCAGCGAGATTAATGACAAGAAATCGCACACAATTTTTACAAGTGGCAAACCATCGGGCCGCAAGGAGTTTGGAGTAGCATTTATAGTGAACAATCGCCTCAAACCGCATATTACTGACTTCAAACCCATAAATGAACGGCTGTGTGCGATTCGCATCAAGACTCGATTCTTCAATCTCTGGCTCATCAATGTGCATGCCCCCACTGAAGTTAAAGAAGACGCAGTAAAAGACGAGTTCTACGCCCGCCTTGAAACTCTCTTCGACTCACTTCCAACAAACGACGTCAAATTGCTGCTGGGAGACTTTAACGCGAAAGTCGGAAATGAAAGTTGGCACCGGGGGACCACTGGAGGCCACAGCCTCCATGAAGAATGTAACGATAACGGCCAGCGACTTATCGACTTTGCCTGCAGCAGGAATCTAGTCGTAAGCTCTACGTGTTTCCCGCATCGACGCATTCACAAGCAGACCTGGAAGTCTCCAGACGCACATACCGTCAACCAAATTGACCACGTCCTCATTTGCAGGAGATGGGCGTCTAGTGTCATGGATGTCCGCTCCTATCGAGGAGCAAACTGCGACTCAGATCATCACTTGGTGAAGACGACCAACAGATGTAGAATCTCCTCAGTGCACCAGTCAAGAATCAGCCCTCCCAAAATCTTTGCGGTTGATAAGCTCTTGAGTGATGCTACAGCGGTGGCGTATACTACCGCCCTTGAGGAAAAACTATCACCTATGCTACACAACATCAGCAACACAGGCGTCCATGGGTTCTGGGAAGAACTCAAGGGTACCATCAAGGATGTCGCAGAGAAGGTCGTGGGATATAAACCCCGGCGAGCGCGAAATGACTGGTTCGACGAAGAATGCAAAAATTCACTTGACGCGAAAAACGAGGCCTACAGACAATGGATTCAACGAGGAACCAGAGCCAGAAGAGACAAATATGACGAGCTACGGCGAATATCGAATAGAATAATTAGACGTAAGAAACGTAAATACTTTGACGAGCAGTTGCTGAACATAAACGAAAACTTAGCTAATAGGAACACCAGACAAGCATACAAACTAGTAAATACAATTAAGAACGGCTACCAACCCAGGACTAGCCTTTGTAAGGACAAGGATGGAAACATCATCAGCGACACCGATGGTATTAACAAGCGATGGGCCTCTTATTTTGAATAGCTTCTAAACCGACCATCTAACATCCCCACACAGGAAGCTCTCGACGATATTGTTGATCTAGGCCCACCCATTCAACCCCCGACAGTAGAGGAAGTTGATCTCGCCTTGCGGTCACTAAAACGAAATAAAGCGCCAGGCGCTGACGAGATTCCAGCTGAACTGCTAAAATTCGGTGGAACGAGTCTAGTTGATGCCATACATCAATTACTCCTGCGAGTATGGGAGAACGAGGAGATTCCAGACGATTGGCGCAGAAGCATCATCTGTCCAATTCATAAAAAGGGAGATAAACTGCGGTGTGAGAACTACAGGGGCATCTCACTAGTTTGTACGTCCTATAAAATTTTGACGAAAATTCTGGAAAATAGAATAAAACCGTACGCAGAACGAGTCATTGGCGAATATCAAAGCGGTTTCAGACCTGGGCGCTCCACAACCGATCAGCTCTTCTCAGTCAAACTGATACTCCAGAGGTGCTGGGAATACAACGTAAACGTATACCAAATCTTTGTCGACTTCAAGCAGGCATACGACAGTATCGATCGTGGAGTACTGTACAACATCATGCTGCAATTTGGTATACCGGCAAAATTAGTGCGACTGACAAAGATGACGATAACCAACTCCATCTCACAAGTCAGGATCCAGAATAGACTTACTGATCTATTTGAAACACGCACTGGTTTGAAACAGATGGACTGGCACCGACGCTCTTCAACCTAGCACTGGAATACGTTATTCGGGCCATGAATATGGACAACAGCAAGACGCTACTCATCAAGTCGACACAATTAGCAGTGTACGCCGACGACATCAACATCATGTCCCGAAGATTGGCTGACGCAGAAGAACTTCTGCATACGCTCGATACCGCTGCAAAGGAAGTTGGATTACGTATTTTATTAACGAGGGTAAAACTAAAATAATGATGCAATCGGTGACAAGGACACCTGCACAACCGAGCATCAACGTGGGGGACCTCAACATCGAGTTCGTGAACAACTTCATTTACCTGGGTTGCAACCTGTCAAGGGACGCCAACGAAACTGACGAAATCAAGCGACGGATACAGTTAGCTAATAAGACTTTTTTCTCGGTTCTCCCCATAATTAAATCGAAGCATGTGCACAGAAACACGAAGCTCCGCGTGTACAAAACCATTATACGACCAGTGCTATGCTATGGCTGCGAAGCATGGACCCTAACTCAAGCCTCCGAAAACATGCTAGACACTTTCGAACGTAAGGTTCTACGGCGAATTTCCGGGGCTGTTTGCGATCGAGATGGATGGCGCATCCGGTACAACCATGAGTTGTATGAAATGTACGATGAGCTGCAAGTCTCGAAAATCGTCAAACTACAACGACTTCAATGGGCAGGGCATGTACAAAGAATGGACGATGATCGCATGCTTAAGAGAGTAATGAATGCAGAACGAGTCGACGGAGCGAGACTGCGAGGACGACCGAGATCTCGTTGGGAGAGCTCAGTAGGTGTGGACGCCGCGCAGCTGCTGGGCTCCCAAAATTAGAGGACGCGGTCACGTGACCGAGATAATTGGAGGACAATGATCCAGGCGGCCAAGGCCCGACGTCGGGCTGTCGCGCCACGATGATGATGATGAGATTCTACCCGAGGAATCCTTACCTCTACAAATGGAACTTAAAATAAGAGATAACTTTTGATAATGGAAGCTAGTGACTTGGAATTTTGGTTAAATGCTTGCAGTAGGATCCAGTTGGCTAATATTGACAATACATAAAATTCGACGAACGAAACCCCTGCTTCCCCTACATCTGAGACTTCAAATAAGCGATAACTTTTGATAGAATGAAGCTTGCTTGAAAAAATGATACAAAGTATTTACACTGCATGCAGATACATCGGAACATGGATATGTCTTATGCTTACCGAAAGCGTGGGACGTGTTTTGTCGAATGATTTCATCCAGTATAACTATACTGGGATCTTTATAAAACTTACGTCGATCTACAACACAACAGGTTCCACGCAGTCGGTAGCCAAAAACAAATCCATGTTCCGATATATCTGCATGCAGTGTAGATACTTTGTATCATTTTAAATTCGGTTTTTTGGCCATAACTTCTAAACTATAACACTGCACACCTCCATGCCCGTGGGCCTCGGAGCATCGATCCCCACTATTTTTATGCTCCTCAGTCTACTTTTTTTTTGCGTTTTTATACCCTAGTTTTTTTTTTTAAATTCAAGCGTCACTGTGATGCAATCTCATAGACTTGACAATACATAAAGCCGAAGACATATCCATGTTCCGATGAATCTGCATGCAGTGTAGATACTTTGTATCATTTCGGCTTCATTTCTCCTCACATCCAATAACTAAATCATACCACTGTTTTAATTTCCTCCATCGTTCGTCTGGCCTATCCAAAATACCTTTACACTATTGCAGGTACAAGAAAACATTCGCGCGCATTCATCCATCCACTCCACACATTCCGTGCGAGGTTGTTGCTAGTTGCTAACGCTGATCGCCTGTTCACCCGTACACTATGTTATCCACTACTCAGGTTGTCATAACGCGTTTAGAACCGAGACTGTAAACGCCGCCAACGCGATTTCCTCCTATTTATTTTAAAATTATTTAAATAAAATTTATTTCCTTTATCGCTATCCACATCTCAACATGTACACACAAGATCCCCGCAAGCGCGCCGCCCGCGCGGATCAACAAGCAACAGCCGTGCATAATGACCACTTCACTCAAACGACATGCACAACCCACACTCATAGAACTCGGAAAAATTTTCAATGGGCTTGTTTCATCTTCTGACCCCCGAGTAGCACAGCAGACATTTCGTGTTACGGACAGATTTTTAGGATGACCCCCAGCTATAAGACATATCCATGTCAAAATTTGACAAATATTGGTAGGGGTATGGTTGAGTTGGGACCGTCAAAAGGAACAAAAGTGCGCGATATCTTTCCTCAAATTTCTAGTTTCTAAAAATAGAATATTTGTACGTGCAGCCTGGCTGAAGCAACATGTGCGCGCCAAATCTCGCCTTACAATATCGTGTGTGCATGTGTAGGGCGCAGTGGCGCAGGACTTCTTTGGTGTCAACATAGCACGACCTCGGTTTGTTCCTTTTAGACAACTTACAACCTGTCCATTTTCTAAACTTAATGCAAATGCAATAAATTCAGAATAATCACTGTAATAATTGCAACTTAAGATAACCGTCGATCCAATCATAACTAGCAAGTAGGCATAACACTACTTTGAGCTGTGATCGGATCATTGCTGCTAAGTTCAACTATTAAGTGACTAAATCCACCCTCCTTCCCGTAACGTTGTAGGTTCCGCTACTCTTACACGGAAACATGCAAGAATTCATATTTGATTTTTGCAACATTCGTGAAATAAGGGCCAATGCCATCCTATATACTCTTCTATTGGTGTTGTATTTTCATTAGAATTAGCCTAATCAAAGGCTTTTATAATTAGACTATAGGCTACGTTCTTTTGTTCGCGTTCGGCAAAGTAGGCATAACACTACTGTCGTTTGCGATCAGAGCAACGTTTCCTGGTCCGTTTATAAGCGACTGCTATTTTGATTCCATCTGTACCATTGCCTTCTCCCGCGTCCCCCTTTGATAGTCATTATGTCAGATTTTTTAATAAACTTTTGCAACATTCGCGGTTTGAGTTCAAATTATGATATTTTTCTGTGTAATGTCACCTGGCTTCTGTTAAGCCGGCAGTTCTCGCTCTAAGCGAAGCGAAAGTCGTGTCTAATGCACATACCGAATGTTATCATGTTAATGGCTATCGCTTTCTGCCATACTTCGTCGCCCAAAGAGGTATTGCGCTATACATTAGAAATAATGTATCATTCTTTACTCTACCTCCCTATTTCACTTCTTCTAATCCAGAGTTTAACTACACTTGGATTAGATTGAATATTTAAAATCACATCATTTTCTTTTGTTTCGTTTATCACAGCCCTGATGCTGGTTATGTTCCCATCATCTGGAATTGCATTTGTCGGTGATTTCATTGTGCACAATGTAAATTGTCTTAAGCACTCTTCTAGGACAGACCCCGCTGGTAGAGATTTTGAACTTTTTTGTGAGTCCTTCAACCTTAAGCAGCTTGTGGACTCTCCGACCAGAATTCCTGATACGTTTGGGGAGAGAGCCAATCTGTTAGATCTGTTAATGACATCACATCCCGATAAGTATTCAATTTCGATCTCATCCTCTCTCGGTAGCTCTGATCATCTTCTAGTATCGACTAGTTTTACCACGAGCTCCCTGTCTAGAGTAAAGCTACCATCTACCAAGCGACTATTATGGCATTACGCTAAGGCTGATTGGGCCTCATTTAACAAGTTTATCAGCGAACTTGACTGGTCTGAATGCTTCCTTACTAAAAACGTTGACTACATTAGTTAGTTAATATCATATGGTTCGGAATGTTTTGCTTCATTCCACACAGCTTTAAAAACTCCAAAGCTGCAACCACCTCATGCTACAATATCGACTGCAAAAGGGCCATCAAAAACAAGGAAGCAGCTCTCAAAGCGTATAAGGAAAACCCTTCTGAGGAACTTTTTCAGACTTATCGGTCCTTACGCAACTCCTGTAAGTCCACTATAAAAAAGCTAAATTCCAGTTTGACATGAATATAAGATAAAAAGTCTTCATTCAAAGAAAGGGTGGTAAAGGCTTTTGGTCGTTTGTCAAAGTATTGAAGAATAATTTCTCCTCTTCTTCTGTTCCGCCCCTTAAACACAATAACCAACAATATATTGAGTCGCTGGATAAAGCTAATTTATTTGCTGAGGTCTTTGCCAAAAATTCAAGTTTGCCGCCTACTACTCAAAGCACGCCCTCTACAACTATGTCGCCTACCAACCAGGGGCGCATTCATTTTCGCACTAGAGACGTGTTCAAAGTTCTTGCAAAGCTTGAGCCATCTAAATCGGCTGTCCCTGACAGCATTTCTCCTATAATTGTTTCGCGATGCGCTTCCTCTTTAGCTAAACCGCTGCGCAAACTATTCCATCTGTCCTATTCATTAGGAGTTTTCCCATCCGCATGGATACTTGCTCATGTTCAGCCTGTTCTTAAAAAAGGAGACGCTTTTAATCCTTCGAACTATAGACCAATTGCTGTTACATCGATTCTGTCGATAGCTTTTGAATTACTCATAAACGCCCAATTAATAAAATATATAATACCTCTTCGTAAGTTATTCCACTTATCCTATTACACAGGTATGTTCACGTCTGAGTGGAAAATTGAAAATATACAACCAATACCCAAAAAGGGTGATGCAATTGATCCCTCGAACTACCGGCCAATTGCACTCACATCGATCTTGTCAAAAGTTTTTGAAACACTTGGTAATTCTCAATTAATGAATTATCTAGATTCACACCATCTTATAAGCGATCGACAGTACGGATTTCGATCTGCTCGCTCTACTGGAGACTTGTTGACATTTCTCAGTGAGCGTTGGAATCGCTGTATCCATCAATATGGTGAGACCAAAGTCATTGCTCTAGATATCTCCAAAGCTTTTGACAGAGTTTGGCACTCAGCACTCTTGGCTAAACTTCATGCTTTTGGTCTTGACTCCAAGCTCATCAAATGGATTGAAAGTTTCCCGCATGACCGTTCGATCCAAGTCGTCCTTGACGGAGCGAAATCGAATCAGTATACCATTAATGCCGGAGTTCCGCAAGGCACCGTCCTGTCTCCAACCCTCTTTCTCCTGTTTATCTATGACCTTTTGGGTATAACTTCCATCCCAATACACAGTTTTGCCGATGACAGTACTCTTGACTGCACGTACTCTTTTAGTACCATGACTGAATCTCGTAGGAGCACAACATCTACTAATCGGGATCGCATGTATGATTCATTAAATGCGGATATTTCAAAAGTCATCGCTTGGGGCGAAGCAAACCGAGTAGTGTTCAATGCTTCCAAAACACAAAGCTGTCTTATTACCAATAAAGTATCTGCTCCATACACCTCACAGTACATCCTCGTTGACGGTGTGAGTATTTCTGACTCACCAGCGCTTAATATATTAGGTCTTACCATCTCGAAAAAGTTTAATTGGACTGATCACATCTTTTCCATTGCGAAAAACGCAATGAAATGCCTGGGCTTCCAAAAAGATTCAAAAAATATTTCACGCCATCTGATTTAGCGCTAATATACAAGAGTCACATTAGACTGAGACTCGAATATAATTGCCATTTATGGGCCGGTGCGGGTCGCACTGCACTGTCGGCATTGGACAGAGTTCAACGAAAAGCTTTCAGACTTATTAGTGATGACGATATAACTTCCCGGATAGAAACACTTCAGCACAGACGAGATGTTGGTTGTCTATCACTTTTTTATCGATACTTCAACCGCCGCTGCTCTGCTGAAATAAGTAGTTTAATTGCCGATGTTGCATTTCCTGTACGCAACACCAGGGAGTCAACTCGTGCCCACCACCTTACCATCGAAACTAGTGTCAGTCGAACCACAAAATTTTATGACTCTTTCGTATGCAGAACAACTCGAATGTGGAACACTTTACCATCATCTGTTCTCCCGTGCAACTACGACCTGCAGAAATTTAAACAAAATGTCCACCTTCATTTAATTTCGTCTAATCCAGCTCAACCCATCCCCTTCTTCTCACCTTAATTTCCTCACCTACTAAAGCTATGCTATTGCATTAAAGGGTATTCCCTAAGCTTTGGTGTTAACATAGAAAATGTCGATTCAATCTCATCAACGACAGACAGTACGGTTTTCGTTCTGCCCGCTTCGCCGGGGACCTAATGACTTGCCTCACTGAGCGATGGAATCTTTGTCTTCACAATTTTGGGGAAGCTAATGTTGTTGCTCTGGATATTTCAAAGGCATTCGGCCCTTTTATCCAAGCTTTTTGCTTTTGGCCTTGATCCTGCATTAATTAGGTGGATCGAAAGTTTTCTCAATGACCGCTTAATCACTGTTGTGCTTGACCGTTAAATCAAATGTCCATTCAATTAGCGCCGGGGTACCGGGTCCTGTCACCAACTCTTTTCCTTATTTTTATTAACGACCTTTTAAGCATAACGTCCAATCCGATCCACAGCTTTGCCGACGATAGCACCCTCGATTTCACATATTCTTTTAACTCTGCGGAAATGCTTCTACAATCAACAGAGATCGCATGTTTGAATCGTTGAATCACGACATTTCTAAAATCATTGAATGGGGTAAAGCTAATCGTGTTGAATTTACGAGTAATGCTTCCAAAACGCAATGCTGTTTGATCTCCAATGAATTATATGCTCCAGACTATTCTCATAGATGGCGTGAGTATTCCGGGTTCACCTTCTTTAAACATTCTAGGTACGAACATTTCCAGCAAACTCAAATGGACTGATCATATTTTTGGCATTGCCAAAAATGCGTTAAAATATCTAGGTTTCCTTAATCGCTACAAAAAATATTTCTCACCATCTGACTTAGCACAAATATACAAAAGCCACATAAGCCCTAGGCTTGAATACAATTCCCATATTTGGGCCGGTGAAGGTTGCACTGTGTTGTCCATGCTGGATAAAGTTTAACAGAAGGCTTTTAAAATTATTGGTGATGGTGATCACTCTATTACCTCTTGCATTGATTCCCTCGGGCATAGGTGTAACGTGGGTTGCTTAACTTTATTATATCGCTACTACAACCATTGTTGCTCTAATGAAATTAGTGATTTACTTCCTGGTCTTGCTGTTCCCGCGCGTAGCACCTGGCTTGCCAGTCGTGCTCACCCTCATACTCTTGAGACCAGGTCCTGTCGCACAGTGGTCTACAACTTAATAATGAGACTTTTTTTTGGAATTTTGGGCATTTACTCATAGATTTATTCATATAACTAAATTATTCAAAATATTGGCCATCAGCAGCGATAACTTTCTCCCATCTTTCGGGAAGTCTACGAATTCCGTCGCGAAAAAAATCTTGGGGTTTCGAGGCTATCCATGAATCGAGCCAGTTCTTAGTATCCTCATATGAAGTGAAGTGCTGATCAGCCAACGCATGAGTCATCGAAGCGAACAAATAGTAATCGGATGGAGCAATGTCAGGGCTATACGGCGGGTGGGGTAGCACTTCCCATTTGGTTGTTTCCAGGTACGTTTTCACGACTTGCGCAACATGAGGGCGAGCATTGTCATGCTGAAGAATTATTTTGTCGTGCCTTTCAGCAAATTGTTGCCGTTTTTCACGCAATGCTCGACTCAAACGCATCAATTGCAGTCGATAGCGCTGCCCGTCAATGGTTTCATTCGGTTTTAGCAGCTCATAATAAAGAACACCGATCTGGTCCCACCAAATGCAGAGCATAAGCTTGGAACCATGAATATTTGGCTTCGCGGTCGATGTTGATTGGTGCCCGGGCGGTCCCCATGATTTCTTTCGCTTTGGGTTATCATAATGAATCCACTTTTCATCGCCGGTCACAATACGATGCAAAAAACCCTTCCGTCTTTGCCTTTGCAGCAGTTGTTCGCACATGCAAAAGCGCCTCTCAACATCTCTTGGCTTCAACTCGTACGGAACCCAGTGGCCTTGCTTTTGGATCATTCGCAGTGATTTTAACCGCTTCGATATGGCTTGCTGAGTCACTTCCAACCAAATTGCCAACTCTTTTTGAGTTTGGCACGAATCTTCTTCGAGTAATTTCGTCAATTATTCGTCTTCAAACTTTTTTGGCTGGCCAGGTCGCTCTTCGTCGGTAATGTCGAAATTATCATTTTTGAACCGATGAAACCACCGAAAACACTGTGCACGCGAAAAAGCATCGTCACCGTAAACTTCCACGAGCAATTTATGACTCTGAGCTGCAGTCTTCTTAGCAAAATAATGTCCAAGTAAAACTTCCCGCAAATGTTGTTTTTTTCGTGAATTTTCGAAACTTTCCATGGTCCGGTACAATACGTTGTCAACAATCAACGCGAAATGTTTATACTGACATTGACAGCTTATGAATACAAACTTCAAATGGTATGTATGTCAAAGATGGACTACCATTGGTTTATCGGTGTTGCCATCTCTAAAAAAAGTCTCATTATTAAGTTGTAGGCCAATAAATTTTTTGACTCCTTTTTAACTCGTTCAATAAGAATGTGGAACAGCCTTCCATCTACAGTATTCAATAATAATTATGACTTGCAAAAGTTTAAGCGGAATGTGCACCGGTACCTCCTACCGACTCAACCGCCCCCCAATCCCTTACCTTAATTTCCTTCCCGCCAAGTCTCAGCTTGCATGAAAGGGTAATCCCCTAAAGTCTTAGCAATCACATAAAAAAACAAACTAGCCTTCGGCTTCGGCTTCGGCTTCGTTGTGTTTTGTGGTACATTTGCCACTTTGAAATTATGTAGTAGTAAAACTTGTTCCGATTTCACTGTTCCTATAAGAGGTATATGAAATAGTGGGCCGATTTCAACTAAATTTAGGAACGTGGCTTAGCCGTCAATATGATTTAATAGTATGCAGTTTTGTAAAGATATCTTCAGAAATGAAAAAGTTTTTCTGACAAAAACTTGCTTTTGGAACTGTCGTTCCTATGACAGCTATATGATAGAGTAGTCCGATTTCAACCAAAATACTATTGATTATTGTGAAATTTAAAAACAATATCTTTTGAAATAAAAAGTTTTTCATACAAAGACGAATTTTTGGAACGGTCGTTCCTATGGCAGCTATATGACGTAGTGATCCGATTTCAAGCAAAAGCAGGAATGTGATTTAACTAAAGATATTATTGATTAGTGTGAAATTTGAAAACGATATGTTTAGAAATAAAAAAGTTTTTCTCACAAAGACGATTTTTTGGATCGGCCGTTCCTATGGCAGCTATATGACGTAGTGGTCCGATTCCGTTGGTTCCGACATATATACAGCGTGCAATAGAAAGAAGGCTTTGTACAAAATTTAAGCTAGATAGCTTTAAAATTGAGGGACTAGTTTGCATAGAAATAGACAGACAGACGGACAGACGGACAAAGCTTAATCGACTTGTCTCATCATACTGACCAAGAATATATTGTATATAGTTTATATGGTCGGAGGTGCTTCCTTCAGTGCGTTGCAAACTTCATGACAAAGTTAATATACACTATCACATCCGTGAAGGGTATAAAAAATCATGCGGTGCATGCTCATCTGATGTTGCATAATCCAGCAGTTATGGCTTTAAGTAAAACGAAAGTTTGTAGTAATTCCGACATAAACCAATATTGCGTCCTTGGTTATCGCTTCTTGCCTGTCTTCTCACCTCAAAGGGGAATTGCAAGCTATATTAGAAATTATATCGCATATTGAACCATCAGCCCGTAGTTCCCTTTATCGAATCCAGAATTCACCTACACTTATATTAGATACGATTTAAAAAAAACACATTATATTCTTGTGTTTTCTATATAGGAGCCCTAGGACTTCTAATTACGATACGGAACAATACTTCGATATACTTTCTGGCAATATCAATGAGTTGTTAGAGAAGTTCCATTCATCAGACACAATACTAAATGGCTTAATTACTCTTCGTCGACAAGCCCAGCAGGAAGACTGTTTGAGTTATTTTGTGAATCATACAACCTACACCAATTTGTAGATTCCGCAACCAGAATACCTAATATAGAAGGCCAAAACGCCAACCTATTGTACTTGTTTATCACCTCACAACCCGATAAATACTCAGTCTTGGTTTCATCTCCTTTGGGAAGTTCCGATCACAAATTGATTTTCATTTTGATTTGCTACTTACTCCCTGAATGTCAAAGGCCTATCTTCCATCAAAAGACTATTATGGCATTATAATAAGGGGGATTGGGTCTCTTTCAATAAATACATCAGTGAACTGAACTGGGACGACTGCTTCTCCACGAAGAACGTCGACTGTATAAGCCGATCAATTATAAAAATCATCTGGTACGGAATGTACTGCTTCATCCCGCATAGCTCTAAGAACATCAAACCAACTACCACCTCTTGGTTTAACAGAGATTGCAAACAGGCTATTAAGAGAAAACAAGCGGCATACCGTGCATAAAAACAACGCCCTGTGTCGAAATGAGAGACGTCTACAACTCTGCGCGGAACACCTGCAAATCTGTTGTTAATAAAGCTCAATTTCAATTCAGTAGTAAAATCAGGCAAAAAGTTTTCGTTGAGCGAAAAGGTAGCAAAGGCTTCTGGTCACTTGTTAAATCTGTAAAGAATAACTTCAGCTCTTCTTCCATTCCACCACTTGTACATGATGGGAAAATATGTAGTGAATCATTAGAAAAAGGACAATTTGTTTGCTGAAATCTTCGGTGCAAACTCTTGGCTACTGCCCACTACGCAAAATCCACCAGCTATACCCTTATGCAATTTACACCAGAGGCTTTGCATTTCCGCACTAGGGAAGTATTTAAAGTACTCTCAAAGCTCAATGTATCAAAATCGGCTCGATCTGATGGCATCTCCCCTTTAGATCTCAGGCACAGCGCTTCCTAATTAAAGAGACCTGTTCGAAAACTATATTCTATCTATCCTACTCGCGGGGGTATTTCTATCAACATGAAAGATAGCTCATGTCCAACCAATCCGCAAAAAAGGTGAAACATCTGATCCCTCCAACTGTCGACCAATAGCATTGACTTTGGTCCTGTTAAAAGTCGTTGAAATCCTGGTTAACAACCAACTTTTAAGCTACCCTGATTCACACAACCTCATCAGCGATCGACAATACAGTTTCCGTTCTTCGCGCTCCACCGTAGACTTAATGACATATCTCACCGAAAGTTGGAATCGATGTATCCATCAATCCAAATGTGCATCCATCCATCTTTTAGCCCAAATTTGTTGAATGGATCGAAAGTTTCCACCACGGCCGTTCGCTTCGAGTCGTCCTTGATGGAGTTAAAACAAATTGCCATACCACCAACGCAGGGGCCCCTCAAGCAACCGTCCTATCACCAACGCTTTTTCTTCTGTTGTTCAAGTCAAATTTCTATTTCGTTCAAAGTTTGAAAAGACGAGCGAAAAACTAAACCAAATTCAAAATTCTCGACGGACCAAAAATGAGAAAAAGCGATTTTGTAAGTTCGTTATAAAATGTATTCGAAATAATATAATCACTTCAACTTCAACAATTCAAATTAACAAAATGCAAAATATTAAAAAATACGATGTCTAACACGGTCAAAGGTTCGAAAGCGAATGTTTGATAGAACAAAGGATCGCGAATAATCCCCCGGGAAAAAATACAGGAATTTCCCAACATTGAAAATTCCGGTATTCTTCCCAGTGAATTATTCGCGCCTTACGAATACTACAGAATATAATTTTACAATTCAGCCAATGATTAATGCCGATTGATACAATACAGCAATCAGCTGATGCTCTATTACAATGCAATAATCTATTACAATTACAATTTCAAATGTAGGTCAAGTTCAAGTGTCAAAAATGTTCAAATAAATATAAACAATGTATTGTATATAGTGTGGTTATGTGTTGTTGTGGTGTATCTCCGATGTTTAGTGCGATGTCCAGTGATTTCCCGTGGTTCAATAGCGATGTCAGATAAGTATTTGTAGATATTCTATTGTTGAATTTGATACTTTGTGATGTCTTGTATTTTCCTTTGCAGATGATGGACACCGATGGCGACTTGCGACAAATGGAGATTCTATGGTCGCCAACTTTAAACATTCTTGCGACAAATGGAGATTCTATGGTCGCCAACTTTAAACATTCTTGCGACAAATGGAGATTCTATGGTCGCCAACTTTAAACATTCTCCCCCCGCTGGACGATGAAGCCGAGTCCAGGATTTGTGATTGGTGGATTCGAAAAGATGAATGATCGATATTTCGTGGATTTCGATTGCGTTCGATGGTAGAAATCCTGACGGTCACATAGAATAGTGGTCGATAAGCAGCTAAAATTTCCTTGACAAGTAATCATCGTATACATTAATTTCAATCTGTAAGTAGAGTCATTAGTACTTGTTTGAAATATGAATTTAATTTGTTATCCGCATATGTCGATATTAATGGTATGATATCGTTATCCAGTGAGCTTCAGTGTGAAACGAGGCCGATTGTGCTTAGCGGGCATCATGTTGAAGTACGGCGAACGGTGAGTAATTTGAATTCATTTCATCAATTCTTAGTCTATAATAATTTTAATAATTTCCCAATCTTTGTTAGGATGGAGCAAAGTCGTCCCAACTATGTTGAGCATTTGCAGCCATCTTAACTCAGACGTTAATAGTTCGTAATATGGAGGGTTGAGGATAAGGATAGGATGTGGTGATATCATATTTAATTGATTGGCAATAACACAATTTTTGTTATTGATCTCTTGTAGGTTGACCCATTGGATTTGACCGTAACAACTCGAACCAATGAATCACTTCCTGGATGTATTTCGAGAATTCGAGCGAGTGGCCATCGATAAGGAGGATTCCGATCATCTTTCAATAGACACAAGTCATCGACTTTTGGACACTCCGTTTGAGACATCCATTTAGGGCGTTGCTGTAATATGTTCAGGTATTCATTTTTCCATCTTCGCCAAAAATTTTGTGTCAATCGTTGAGTTAGTTGCCATCGTGTTAGTCGATTAATATTTTCCTCAGAAATATCAATTTCGGGTAGTGCCATCAGGTTGTCGCCGATCAGGAAATGTGCTGGGGTTAAAGCTGTTGTATCGGAGGGATCATCATTCAGTGGGCATAGCGGTCTAGAGTTGAGACACCGCTCGATTTGTACGAGTATCGTTGACATTTCTTCATATGTAAGCGATGCATTCCCTACTATTCGTTTCAAATGATATTTTATAGATCGAACTCCAGCTTCCCATAAGCCGCCAAAGTGTGGGGAGGCCGGAGGATTAAATTTCCATGTGATGCCTAAATCAGCTAATTTGTGTTGAGTGTTGTTTGATTCTATTATTTTTCGCAATTCAGCATTAGCTCCAATAAAATTTGTGCCGCAATCACTGTATAAATATTGGCATAATCCTCTTCTACCAACAAATCTTGTCAACGCTGCCAAAAATGTTTGAGTGGTCAAATCGTTGACTAATTCGATATGTATCGCCTTTACCACAAAACAAATAAAAATTACGACGTAACCTTTGTGAGTACGGCTTCCACGTCCATTCCGATCTCTTATTTGAAAGGGTCCACAATAGTCGACGCCCGTATGCGTAAACGGTCTAGTAAATCTAACACGAGGTTCCGGTAGGTTACCCATCAGCTGTGACGAATTGTGTTCCTTCATCCGAAAGCATTTTACACATTTATGAACGTAATGCTTAATGATGTTTCGTCCATCAATGATCCAATAATTGCGACGAAGTGTTGTCAACATCAATTGTACGTTGCCGTGTAATGTTACTTCATGTGTATGTCGTATCAACAGTTCCGTAAAGATGCCTTTCTTAGGAATGATGACTGGGTTCTTTTCGTCTTTAGTAAGATCAGAATTATTCAGGCGTCCACTTACTCGTAGAATTCCGTCTTTATCGATAAAAGGAAAAAGTCTGAGTAGCTTACTTTTAACGTCTATCTTCTCACAATTGCTCAATTTTCGAATTTCATTAGCGTACTCGCAACGTTGTGAATATTTAATCCAAAACTGTCTCGCGTCGTTGAGCTCTTTTGTTGTTAAAAATCCCTTTTCATGTTCGCGTTTGGTCATTGCACTGATGAAGCGTAGACAGTACGCAGTAACTCGTAATAACTTTGTCAAATCAGAGTATTTTTCCAGTAGTTGCTCAATAGTGTCGACAGTTTTCAAATCATGGCTTACTAATTTTGGTTTATCGAAAACTATTTCTTCTGGAATCGAAATGGGCCACTTGCACGAAGGTTCCTGCAGCCAAGGTGGACCATACCACCACAATTTAATATTCGACAATTCCTTCGCGTTTGTACCTCGTGAAGCGATATCCGCTGGATTGTCCCACGATCGAACATGATTCCACTGTCTATTTCCAAGATTTTCAAAAATTTGCGTTGTTCGATTCGCCTCGAATATAGGCAATTTCTGAGGCGCTTTTGTAAGATACGCCAAAACAATCGATGAATCGCACCATAAATATATATTATCATGAATCTTCAAAGTGTCGATGACCGATTTCATGAGTTTAATGTTTAAAGTTTAAAGTTGGCGACCATAGAATCTCCATTTGTCGCAAGTCGCCATCGGTGTCCATCATCTGCAAAGGAAAATACAAGACATCACAAAGTATCAAATTCAACAATAGAATATCTACAAATACTTATCTGACATCGCTATTGAACCACGGGAAATCACTGGACATCGCACTAAACATCGGAGATACACCACAACAACACATAACCACACTATATACAATACATTGTTTATATTTATTTGAACATTTTTGACACTTGAACTTGACCTACATTTGAAATTGTAATTGTAATAGATTATTGCATTGTAATAGAGCATCAGCTGATTGCTGTATTGTATCAATCGGCATTAATCATTGGCTGAATTGTAAAATTATATTCTGTAGTATTCGTAAGGCGCGAATAATTCACTGGGAAGAATACCGGAATTTTCAATGTTGGAAAATTCCTGTATTTTTTCCCGGGGGATTATTCGCGATCCTTTGTTCTATCATTCATTCGCTTTCGAACCTTTGACCGTGTTAGACATCGTATTTTTTAATATTTTTGCATTTTGTTAATTTGAATTGTTGAAGTTTAAATAGATAGAAGAAGAGCACCACAAAGCTCCAGCCTCGGTGTCGTTTGCTCCTTGACCGGTGAAACTTTAGTTTTGGATGTTAGAAGATGCACGCTAGTTTCGCTCTCCTTACGACACACCATGTAGACAACCGCAGCGTACGCGACCTTCGAAGCGTCACAAAATCCATGCAGCTCTATTAACGAATTTTTGTCGTATCCGACAAATCGAGGAACTTGAATTCGTTCCAACTCCATCAAATCCTGTCTATAATTTGTCCATTGTGTTTCTATTTCATGTGGAATTGGTTCATCCCAATCAATGCCATGTAACCATAATGATTTTAGGAAAATTTTGCCTGTTATGATTACTGGTGATAGCCAGCCCATCGGATCATATAACCGAGCAATGTCCGAGAGCATTGACCGTTTTGTATGCGATGTTATACCCTTGAGTTGAATTCGATAGGTGAAAATATCGGATGTCGGCAACCAGATGATACCAAGCGATTTGACTCCTTCGAAGTCCAAGTTCAATGAACTACATTTTTCGATATCTTCGGCTGGGATACCTTCCAAAATACGTGGATCGTTTGCCACCCACTTACGCAATTTGAAGCCACCAGAGGCCAATGCCATGTCGATTTCTTTCCTTGATTCGATCGTTTCTGATAGTGTGTCCCCACCAGACAAAACGTCGTCCACATAAAAATCTTCCAAAATGATTCGATGAGCGTTGGGAAATCTGCCTTTTTCATCTTCTGCCAGCTGACGGAGAGTCCTTATAGCGAGAAACGGAGCACACGTCGTACCAAATGTGACGGTTTTCAAATAGTAATCTTTCACTGTGTCCATCGGATCCTTCCTCCAAACTATCATTTGGTAGCGTCTATCGTCTGGGTGTACCCCTATTTGAAGAAACATTCTAGCAACATCAGCTACGTATGCAAACCTGTCCAATCTCCACCGTAATAGCACAGAAATCATATTCGAACTTAGTGAAGGACCAGTTAGAAGAATATCGTTCACAGAAATTCCAGACGTAGTTTTCCTTGAGGCGTCGAAAACGACTCGCAATTTGCTCGTAGTGCTTTCCTTTCGTACTGCGTGATGAGGCAAATAGTAGTTGGGTTGTGGCGATTCTCCGATACACTCTTCCATGTATCCCGAGTCTAAATATTCTTGCAAACATTTTGAGTACTCCTCCTTCAACTGTGGATCTGACGTAAATTTCTTCTCCAAATTCGACAAGCTTGCCCGAGCAGAATTTCTTGAATTGCCCAATGTGCCATGGATAGTAGAGGATTGAAACGGCAATCGTACAATGTATCGTCCATCCTCCTTTCTAGTTACATTTGCCTTGAAGTGATCCTCGCATTGTTGCTCTTCCAATGTTGAATAATGCCCAGGGTTAACTTCTTCCAGTTTCCAGAATAGTTGCAATTGCTCACTCAATTCGCAATCCGAATTGTCGATGGTAATATTAAAATTGCGAAATTCCGATGTGGTCTTCTTTGTTTGTCCAGAAATAACCCATCCTAATCTTGTTTCCTGTGCAATTGGACCAATATCCAATTGTCGAATATTCGCAAGAATGATGTTTGCGTATACATCTGCGCCCAGTAATAGATCAACTCTTCCTGGTCGATCAAAGTGAGGATCAGCAAGGTCAAGATCATTAAGTTGATGACAAGATCTTAGAGACAATGAACGATTAGGAATTAGACTACTGATGTCGTTCATCACCAATGCATTGATGTTTAATTTAGTTTCATCCTTTAATATCATCCTAGCTTCTATGTTGCCATTTATCGTACGAACTTTTGCTTGTCCGACTCCAAAGAGCTTTGCATTAATTTTATTTTTTTTCAGACCCAATTGTTGAACCACCGATTCCGTAATAATAGAGACCTGTGAGCCTTGATCCAATAAGGCTCGAACTACAAGACGACCATTCGAGGATTCCAATGTAACCATCGCTGTAGCCAACAATACTTCCCGATCATCTCCAACATGATGAGAATTGGCTTCGAAATTCGATAAAGAAGAGCTGACAGGCTGCTCCCGAGTGCTTATGGATGGATTCGCTGGTGGATCACGATGTAACAAAGAGTGATGAGTCTTTTGGCAATGTGTACAACGAGATTTGCTCGTACAATTAGCGAGAAGATGGCCTTTTCGAAGGCAATTTAAACAAAGACCATTTCGTTTGGCTAATGTAAATCGCTCATTGTGGTCGGCACCAATAAATTTTTTACAATTGTAATAAATTTTGTGCTTTTCTTTACAGATCTCACATTCGAGATCGTGAGATGATTGACCTGATTGACACGTATTCACTTTTTTTACAAAGGGTTGTGGAACTTTGGGCGAATTTGTTCCACAAGCTTCTAAGGCTCTGAATCGACTATTCAGGAAAAATTTTAAGTCGTCGAAGGATAACGCATTCGAATTGCCAGCTTGCTTTTGCTCCCATAATTGCCGAGTATTTACAGGCAGCTTTTCAGTGGTTAAAAAAATGAGAACTGTATCCCACAAGTTCTTTGGTTTTAGATTGGCAATTGCTTGTAGGCATTCCATCGTACTGTCAAGTAACATTTTAATCGACGCTGCGGATTCGGAAGCATTCCGCAGGTTGAAAAGTTTTCGGAACTGAACTTTTAATAAAATATTTTTATTGTCGTAACGGTCGTTCAATAATTTCCAAGCAATATCAAAATTATCTTCCGTTATTTGGAAATGACTCAACAATTTCGCGGCCTCCCCACTTAAACTGCTTTTTAAATAGTGCAATTTCTCTACTGCCGAAAGGCCACTTCGATTATATATCAAGGACGTAAAAAGGTCCTTGAAAGATGTCCACTTTTCATAATTTCCATCGAAAGTTTGTAATGAAATTTGTGGAAGTCTGAGTTCCGAGTGGTTTATACTAGCGGTACTAAGGTTACCCCCCTCTATTTCGGTTGTAACAGAATATGCCGATAAGGAATCCGATAGATCAACAATGAACGACATACAACCATCTTCAATATCGTTATAGACACCATCCTTGAAATACGGATGTTCCGTTTCGTTCGGAGCACCCGTAAGTGTATCTAAAATTCTATCATGTATACAACTCGTTTTCTCTTGGATCTCTTCAACACGCTTAAGCATTTTTTCCAAATACACCTTTCTTGGTTTCGGATCCGTTTTCTTGTTATAATTAGCTACTAAACGGACCAAATTTTGCAAGTGCATTTTTTGCTTTTGCACTAAATTTTCCATTTTTTGCAATGGATATCACCACGAAGGAAATATAGGTAAAGGGAAAAGAAAGAGGACTTACGTATATTTGTATTACAAATTGGTGTCTTTCAAATTGTCTGCAACCACTTCACTCGCGTATTAAATCGAATAAACTGCACGAAAAAAACGAACAAAAATTCACCGGATCCGGCTCGACGGACCAAAAATGTTCAAGTCAAATTTCTATTTCGTTCAAAGTTTGAAAAGACGAGCGAAAAACTAAACCAAATTCAAAATTCTCGACGGACCAAAAATGAGAAAAAGCGATTTTGTAAGTTCGTTATAAAATGTATTCGAAATAATATAATCACTTCAACTTCAACAATTCAAATTAACAAAATGCAAAATATTAAAAAATACGATGTCTAACACGGTCAAAGGTTCGAAAGCGAATGTTTGATAGAACAAAGGATCGCGAATAATCCCCCGGGAAAAAATACAGGAATTTTCCAACATTGAAAATTCCGGTATTCTTCCCAGTGAATTATTCGCGCCTTACGAATACTACAGAATATAATTTTACAATTCAGCCAATGATTAATGCCGATTGATACAATACAGCAATCAGCTGATGCTCTATTACAATGCAATAATCTATTACAATTACAATTTCAAATGTAGGTCAAGTTCAAGTGTCAAAAATGTTCAAATAAATATAAACAATGTATTGTATATAGTGTGGTTATGTGTTGTTGTGGTGTATCTCCGATGTTTAGTGCGATGTCCAGTGATTTCCCGTGGTTCAATAGCGATGTCAGATAAGTATTTGTAGATATTCTATTGTTGAATTTGATACTTTGTGATGTCTTGTATTTTCCTTTGCAGATGATGGACACCGATGGCGACTTGCGACAAATGGAGATTCTATGGTCGCCAACTTTAAACATCTGTTCATCAACGATTTTTTAACGGTGACATCAAACCCAATTCACAGTTTTGCAGATGACAGCACCCTTGAATCTATTTATACTTCTAATTCTGCAGCTGGCTCCTGCCAAAATGCTACATCTGTCAAGCGAGATCGCATGTCTGACTCAATAAACAGAGATATCTCAAAAAACATAAAAGAACTACGATTGGGGTAAACCCCAATCATGCAATACTCTAGATGAATTTGAACCTGGTTAAAGCCAATAAATAATTTCAGACTAATAGCTGTAACACTTTTCGAGAAAATCAGCTTATTGTCAAAAGACAACATTTTGTATTAGCTCAAAGCGATATCAAGCTAGAGAGCAACGTTGGTAAAATGTGTCATATTGTATAGGAGGGGGTAGACGGAGTAAGGGTAATCGACTATTTTTTTTGAATCTAACTGATATTGTTAATTAAGTGTTAAGTACAAAATTTCAGCCCGATAAATTGTATACGTACTGAGTAAATAGGCTTAACGTATTTCATGAAATAGTGCAGTTTGTATGGGAGGGGGTAGAAGGAGGGTGAGGATTACAATAAATTTTATAATGTAGGTTACAATTATCATAAAAGTGATATATTCAAAATTTCAAAGCAAGATGTTTTATAGTTTCTGAGAAAATCTGATTATTGTAAATTATCAAAAATGTGTCATTTTGTATGGGAGGGGGTAGACGGAGTAAGGGTAATCGATTAATTTTTTTGAATCTAACTGATATTGTTAATTAAGTGTTAAGTACAAAATTTCAGCCCGATAAATTGTATACGTACTGAGTAAATTGGCTTAACGTATTTCATGAAATAGTGCAGTTTGTATGGGAGGGGGTAGAAGGAGGGTGAGGATTACAATAAGTTTTATAACATAGGTTACAATTATCATAAAAGTGATATATTAAAAATTTCAAAGCAATATGTTTTATAGTTTCTGAGAAAATCTGATTATTGTAAATTTTCAAAAATGTGTCATTTTGTATGGGAGGGGGTAGAAGGGGTGGAGCGATTTAGCCCGTTCACGAACTTAGCCTTCATTTTTTGTCAAAAATAACGTGTGCAAAATTTGAACTTCATAGCTCAACGCGTTCTCGAGCTAGAGAGGTCACGGACGGACGGACGGACAGACGGACATCCGGTTTTGAGATATTCGAGTGATAATATGAACTTCTGTATCATTCATTTTTTTCTGCGAGCCTTATTTCTTAGCGTTACAAACTTTGTGGCAAACTTATAATACTCTCAGATTTCATCTAGAGTATAATTATTGCATTGGGGAAAGCGAATCGAGTAGACTTTAATGCCTCCAAAACTCAATGTTGACTTATTTTCAATAAACGACGTGCCCCATCTACCGCCGTTCCGGACAAAAATGAGGAACATCTCAATTATACAATGTTATGCCCCTACTGAACCCGACAATGTCTTGGCAAAAGACTCCGTCTACGAAGAACTAAATGCCGTTCAGAGCAGAACACCTAAAGGTTACATTATATCCGTAATGGTTATGGGTGATTTGAATGCGAAAGTTGGCGCTGATAACTATGGGCTCAGACATGTGATGGGGAGACACGGTCTTGGTGATCGTAATGACAACGGTGAAAGATTTGTAGAGCTCTGCAACTTTCACAGTCTCTTCATCGGTGGTACTATGTTTGAGCATAAGGACCACCACAAAATCAGTTGGTCCTCTGTTGATCGGCGCAGAACACAAAATCAGATCGACCAGTTTGCCATTAGTAAAAGATTCAAGGGTTACCTCCTGGACGTGCGAAACAGGAAGGGTGCCGATATTGGGATGGGAAGAGACCATTATCTTATGATCGCTAATGTTCGATTGCGTACGTATTGCAGCCGTGTGCCGCCCCAGCGACGAAAGATCCAGGCGCCGCAAATTCAACACCGCTCGATTAAAAAATCCAGCTGTCTTACAACAATATAATGACCATCTTGCGCAAAAAGCAGCTGAGATAACTAGTCACCCAGATAGTGACATAAACGAAAACTGGGATGATATAAAAAATGCGTACATTGATAGCGCAAATACCATCCTTGGCCCAAACCCGGATTGCCGGAATAAGCCCTGGATGTCCGACGCTTCATGGCAGCGGATTGTTGAAAGAAAAGGACTGAAGGCTCGTTGGCTGCAGCATCAGACGACAGTCGAAGCAACATCGAACTTCTTTACCGTCAGAAAGCTTAAGAAGTTCAGCCTAGTGTGCGAAGCGATAAAAGAGTTTATGCGAATTCTCTTTTAGCCTCAGCAGAAGAAGCCGCAAGAAGTAACAACTTAAACGCCGTATACGGTGTCATCAAGGAGTTTACAGGTGGTCGCAACTCCTGCCAACATCCGGTGAAGGATACTGATGGAAAGCTACTTATCTTGGAAGAAGATCAAATGAGGCGATAGAAAGAACACTTCGCCGCGGTCTTGAGCCGTGTAACCTCTGGTGAAGTTCCCCCTCATCATCATCATCGTGGCGCGACAGCCCGACGTCGGGCCTTGGCCGCCTGGATAATTGTCCTCCAATTATCTCGGTCACGTGACCGCGTCCTCCAATTTTGGGAGCCCAGCAGCTGCGTGGCGTCCACACCTACTGAGGTCTCCCAACGAGATCTCGGTCGTCCTCGCAGTCTCGCTCCGTCGACTCGTTCTGCATTCATTACTCTCTTAAGCATGCGATCATCGTCCATTCTTTGTACATGCCCTGCCCATTGAAGTCGTTGTAGTTTGACGATTTTCGAGACTTGCAGCTCATCGTACATTTCATACAACTCATGGTTGTACCGGATGCGCCATCCATCTCGATCGCAAACAGCCCCGAAAATTCGCCGTAGAACCTTACGTTCAAAAGTGTCTAGCATGTATTCGGAGGCTTGAGTTAGGGTCCATGCTTCGCAGCCATAGCATAGCACTGGTCGTATAATGGTTTTGTACACGCGGAGCTTCGTGTTTCTGTGCACATGTTTCGATTTCATTATGGGGAGAACCGAGAAAAAAGTCTTATTAGCTAACTGTATCCGTCGCTTGATTTCGTCAGTTTCGTTGGCGTCCCTTGACAGGTTGCAACCCAGGTAGATGAAGTTGTTCACGAACTCGATGTTGAGGTCCCCCACGTTGATGCTCGGTTGTGCAGGTGTCCTTGTCACCGATTGCAACATTATTTTAGTTTTACCCTCGTTAATACGTAATCCAACTTCCTTTGCAGCGGTATCGAGCGTATGCAGAAGTTCTTCTGCGTCAGCCAATCTTCGGGACATGATGTTGATGTCGTCGGCGTACGCTGCTAATTGTGTCGACTTGATGAGTAGCGTCTTGCTGTTGTCCATATTCATGGCCCGAATAACGTATTCCAGTGCTAGGTTGAAGAGCGTCGGTGCCAGTCCATCGCCCTGTTTCAAACCAGTGCGTGTTTCAAATAGATCAGTAAGTCTAATCTGGATCCTGACTTGTGAGATGGAGTTGGTCATCGTCATCTTTGTCAGTCGCACTAATTTTGCTGGTATACCAAATTGCAGCATGATGTTGTACAGTACTCCACGATCGATACTGTCGTATGCCTGCTTGAAGTCGACAAAGATTTGGTATACGTTTACGTTGTATTCCCAGCACCTCTGGAGTATCAGTTTGACTGAGAAGAGCTGATCGGTTGTGGAGCGACCAGGTCTGAAACCGCTTTGATATTCGCCAATGACTCGTTCTGCGTACGGTTTTATTCTATTTTCCAGAATTTTCGTCAAAATTTTATAGGACGTACAAACTAGTGAGATGTCCCTGTAATTCTCACACCGCAGTTTATCTCCCTTTTTATGAATTGGACAGATGATGCTTCTGCGCCAATCGTCTGGGATCTCCTCGTTCTCCCATATTCGCAGGAGTAATTGATGTATGGCATCAACTAGACTCGTTCCACCGAATTTTAGCAGTTCAGCTGGAATCTCGTCAGCGCCCGGCGCTTTATTTCGTTTTAGTGACCGCAACGCGAGATCAACTTCCTCTACTGTCGGGGGTTGAATGGGTGGGCCTAGATCAACAATATCGTCGAGAGCTTCCTGTGTGGGGATGTTAGATGGTCGGTTTAGAAGCTCTTCAAAATAAGAGGCCCATCGTTTGTTAATACCATCGGTGTCGCTGATGATGTTTCCATCCTTGTCCTTACAAAGGCTAGTCCTGGGTTTTTAGCCGTTCTTAATTGTATTTACTAGTTTGTACGCTTGTCTGGTGTTCCTATTAGCTAAGTTTTCGTTTATGTTCAGCAACTGCTCGTCAAAGTATTTACGTTTCTTACGTCTAATTATTCTATTCGATATTCGCCGTAGCTCGTCATATTTTTCTCTTCTGGCTCTGGTTCCTCGTTGAATCCATTGTCTGTAGGCCCCGTTTTTCGCGTCAAGTTAGTTTTTGCATTCTTCGTCGAACCAGTCATTTCGCGCTCGCCGGGCTTTATATCCCACGACCTTCTCTGCGACATCCTTGATGGTACCCTTGAGTTCTTCCCAGAACCCATGGACGCCTGTGTTGCTGATGTTGTGTAGCATAGGTGATAGTGTTTCCTCAAGGGTGGTAGTATACGCCACCGCTGTAGCATCACTCAAGACTTATCAACCGCAAAGATTTTGGGAGGGCTGATTGACTGGTGCACTGAGGAAATTCTACATCTGTAGGTCGTCTTCACCAAGTGATGATCTGAGTCGCAGTTTGCTCCTCGATAGGAGCGGACATCCATGACACTAGACGCCCATCTCCTGCAAATGAGGACGTGGTCAATTTGGTTGACGGTATGTGCGTCTGGAGACTTCCAGGTCTGCTTGTGAATGCGTCGATGCGGGAAACACGTAGAGCTTACGACTAGATTCCTGCTGCAGGCGAAGTCGATAAGTCGCTGGCCGTTATCGTTACATTCTTCATGGAGGCTGTGGCCTCCAGAGGTCCCCCGATGCCAACTTTCATTCCCGACTTTCGCGTTAAAGTCTCCCAGAAGCAATTTGACGTCGTTTGTTGGAAGTGAGTCGAAGAAAGTTTCAAGGCGTGCGTAGAACTCGTCTTTTACTGCGTCTTCTTTAACTTCAGTGGGGGCATGCACATTGATGAGCCAGAGATTGAAGAATCGAGTCTTGATGCGAATCGCACACAGCCGTTCATTTATGGGTTTGAAGTCAGTAATATGCGGTTTGAGGCGATTGTTCACTATAAATGCTACTCCAAACTCCTTGCGGCCCGATGGTTTGCCACTTGTAAAAATTGTGTGCGATTTCTTGTCATTAATCTCGCTGCCAAGCCAATTTGTTTCCTGGACTGCAGTAATGCTCAGTTTGTACTTTTCGACCTGTTGAAGGAGGGCCTTCTCGGCCCCCGGTTTGTTCAGGGAGCGTACATTCCAGGATACGAAAGAATAATCCTTTATTCGTTTGCGTGGTCGTCGTTGTTGATCCGTCCAATCCGAGGCTTTTGTTCCAGGTTTCTTGACATGGAGTGGTTTTTACAAGGACGAGTTGTCAGCACGTCGCTTAACCCCATTCAGGGGATGGCCTCGGAGATAGCTGCTTCAGATGGTTTAATAAACGTGCTGGAGCCCACACAACTATGTAGCAGGTCCAACTACGCAAGTCATTCCATCCTACTAGACCTGAGACGCTTAGGTGTTCGTCAGCCATTCAGGCTACAGCTATCTGCCTTTTCCAAACTGTCTTATCGCTAAGACATTGGCCCCCTCGAATAAATAATTTAGCTAACCATCAAAATGTACGTATAGGGTCCACTGCCCCGACTAAAGAGGAAATAGTCACTGCAATTTTTGCATTAAAACGAGGAAAGGCTGTCGGACTCGACGGTATCCCTGCCGAACTTTATCAAGCAACGCCAAGGCTAACTGCCGATTTGCTGCACCCACTTGCTGATAAAGTGTGGAATACGAGGGTTGTCTTTTAAGTTTATGTAGCATGTAGGGCTGAATTAAAAATACATATTTTTTAAAGACTTTATTGTTTTTTTAAGTATTACCCATGAAGATTAATGCACTTTTGCATGCGATCGAACCAACTCTGGAAGCAGTTATTCCTCTCATTTGTTGGTTAAGTCAAAATTGAGATTTTGAAGGCGTCAACTAATTCTTCTGACGACTGGAACCTTTGACACAACAATTTTGTTGTTAATTTTGTTAATTTTCGGAAATATAAAGAAACCGTTCGGGCTTAGGTCGGGACTGTACAGAGTATTGACTAACAATTCGACGTTTTCTTGCTTTAAAAATTCAATTATCTTGCGAGCTGTGTGCCAACTGGCATTGTCTTGGTGGAGGATGATTCGTCGTTCGGAATTGGTTTTTCGAAGCTCAGCGATGACTTCTGGCAAACAAATGGTTGTAAACCAATCGGCAGTAACTGTTCTTTGATCTTGCAGAGGAATTGTTGCTACATGACCTGCTTTTGGAACAAATGTCGCGACCATCTTTTGACATGGATATGTCTTATAGCTGGTGGTCATCCTAAAAATCTGTCCGTTACACGAAATGTCTGCTGTGCTACTTGGGGGTCAGAAGAGGAAACAGGCCCACTGACAATTTTTCTGAGTTCTATGAATGCAGTGGCCCATTGGTTTACAGAGTATTTCCAACCAGGCTCTCAGAATTTTGACTTGTGCTCTCTGTCCCACGCTCACAGTCAACGCGACAACGCGACGCCATAATCAAAACTCCTGCATACATACCATACCCATACATTCAAAATCCTCAAAAATATAGAGTACGCTCCATACTCCCTAACTTGACTAGGCCCCCAGAACACGTCGGAAGAAGTCGTCTGCTCTCCCCGCTCGACATGCTCACACGCAATTTATTGTCTCCGAATGTATGCGAAATTTCGCTCAGGCCAGCGGACCTCCTCCTCTCATTCATTCATATCATTCTCATTCTCACCATATCATTAAAAAAATTGTGCACTCCCGACATGCACATGCATAGACCCAATCTGAGGTCACAATGAATGAAATTCCATTTGTACTCATTATTTAGGTCAAAGACGTCCAAAGACTTTCAATGACTTGCATTGCATTTGCAATGGCGGCGATTTAAGGTCTGACTGGCCCACAATGTGGGCCCCCACCACACGTGCAATAAACATGTAGAACAAAAGCTCCACATACGGTACGATGCATTAGCAGCATAAATGTTGACTTTGAATAGGGCGTGTCTATCTGCCTCATGTGGTTGGGTGTTCAATCTCATTAGAACGAGTGTATCCGGTTCATATGGGGGCGTTAGCTTTCAATGGGGTATGTCTCTCTGTCTCATGAAAGAGGGTGTTAAGTTTCATTTGGGGCGGGTTTATCGGGAATCGGTTCTTGGAAGACAGGTTATTGGCTTTTGGTGGGAAATGATTCAAAGTATCTACACTGCATACAGATACATCGGAACATGGATATGTCTTTGACTACCGACTGCGTGGAACCTGTTGTGTTGAAGATATCGACGTAAGTTTTATAAAGATCCCAGTATAGTTATACTGGATGAAGTCATTCGACAAAACACGTCCCACGCTTTCGGTAGGCATAAGACATATCCATGTTCCGATGTATCTGCATGCAGTGTAGATACTTTGTATAATTTTTTTTTGAACACACTTCGAGAACGACTTTTCTCGGCTTCTCTTCATTTTGAAACACCCAAACAGATGACCGGCGTTTATTTTCGGAGTCATAAGAGAAAATCCACGATTCGTCACCACTGGCAATGCTGTACACGTTGTTAGAGTTTCCTGTGTGTTTTTTTAACACCAATTGACCCGAGCTGCTTTCCGTTCTTCGGTCAATAGATGCGGTATCCAACGGGAAATAATTTTTTACACACAATTCTTCATGCCAAATTTGTTGAATTGGGGTCTTTGAAATTCCCAATGATGCTTCATTATTATTATTATTATTATTATTTACAATAAAATAAATTATATTGTAAATATACATTTTGGAGCACTGGCAACTAGGGCCATTTTGGAGTCTAGACAAAATGCGCCATCTTTTACAGTTACTTGCCAAAACCGCGTGGTATATTTTTTTTACAGTGCAGTGAGTTGAAGTTGGGATAAGTGATAATTTTGAGTACAAAATTGGGGAAAAAAGTCATATTTTATTTAAAACCAATACAGTAATTTTGACATGGATATGTCTTATAGCTGGGGGTCATCCTAAAAATCTGTCCGTCACACGAAATGCCTGTTTTTCTACTCGGGGGTCAGAAGAGGAAACAAGCCCATTGAACATTTTTCCGAGTTATATGAATGTCGTGGCCGATCCTCAGTCAATCCGAGTCAGTCATCAAAGGCAACTCACGGAAATCGAAAGACATCGCGTCATGAACTGACTAAACAACCAGGCACCCATAACGCAAGTCAACATCATTCAACTGCCATCCCCTCGTGATTCAAATTTGCTCGCAATACCAGCCGCATCCAGACAACCTGTCTCCCTCACTCGTGCACAGCGCTATGGCTCCTCCTTCACACCAATCTTTTTGTTTTCATCAATTACGTCACTAAGCTGACTCAATAAGAAGATCGTTGGGGTAGGTCGGGAAATAGCTTCAACTTCACACACCCACACACACATACACACACACTCGGATGCACGCAATGGAGAGACGGTTGAGTCGAAGAAGTTCAATGGATGGGTGCTGCTTCGTCATCGGCGACAGTGCGAAAGAGATGCTTGCTCCACGGACCTTGGACTACACTTCCGTGGCGGATCCACCCCTTTCTTGGGATGGCCAATCCCATCCAGCCGACTGAAATTAGTGTCACCAAGGTCACCAACGTGTTTTTCCCGTGAGATGTAATGTAAGGAACCCACGACCGTACTTGTATCGCTCATACCGCGTACTATCACGATCGATGATATATCAACTAACAGTGCACAATTCTGATTTAGTGAGGAGAATAGTGCAAATGATGCAGTTTGTGCAGCGCGGATAACGTAAACGTTAATGCAATAAAATTGTGTTGTCGCGCTTACCGTCTTTAGACTTAGACGAGTACTATCTAAGTATCTAATAGTAAGTGTGTGCTAGACCGCAGCTTGACGCGATCGATCGCGGATTTACGTACTAACGAAGCATAGGCGCGTATACAATATGTAGAGTGTATGATCGCTTGATCCACACACGGGTTAATTTGTATTCTCCTGTACACTATGCGGGACGGTATGTCTTGAAAATGATGCAAAGTATCTACACTGCATGCAGATACATCGGTACATGGATATGTCTTATGCCTACCGAAAGCGTGGGATGCGTTTTGTCGAATGATTTTATCCAGTATAACTATACTGGGATCTTTATAATACTTACGTCGATATCTTCAACACAACAGGTTCCACGCAGTCGGTAGCCAAAGGCATATCCATGTTCCGATGTATCTGCATGCAGTGTAGATACTTTGTATCATTTTTTTATATAAAAATATTATATATTCCCAGATTTAATCCTTCACAGTTACATCATTACCAGAATATAGGTGAGAAAAATTGGCTCTGCTCAATTCAAATATAAGTATAATATGCTTGTACGTGTTATATCCATACTTGTACTTATCGATTGTAGTATGTGGAAGATGTAAAACGCTTTGATTTGCACCCTCACACATTAAAATTCAACGCTTGTGGAAAGGACGTGCATGAGAATGAAAATGCGGCGAAGAAGTATGGTACTGAGTATACCACCCATGGGAATTTCTCTGGCTTGGTAGATAGGGACCCTATAACTGCTTCGGAGGAGTCTGATGTTTCTCACCTCCTCAGCCCTGTGTATGTAACATACGAGTATTTCCTAAGCAAAATTTATTTTGGGATTCCGGGAAAATTTTAATTTAGAGGGACATGTAATTTCTTTCGCCTTTGCCTTTACATCTTTCAATGGGGAAATTTCAAGATGTTTGTTGGTGTGATTTGACGTAACGATAAATACTTAAAAACAGGATAAAGAAGGTCTATTTGATTTACACATACAAACAATTTACCATAAAATATGAGTGCTTTGCGCCGACATTCTCCATTTCTTTTCCTTTTATGATCATCTGAGAAAGGCAAGAGGAATAAATTTAATATATTGAACGTGTCCTTGGTTGACGTTGTTTGTATAACGTGAAGGTAGTATGTGCTGTGTGCTTGTATGGAGGAATCACATTTTTTATGAATATTTCATAGTCCCTATTTCCCCATGAGACAGATCGAAGGATATGGAATAATTTTACATTGTTGTAAAGTAATCCTTGGGCTTATCGATTTAAATACCTTTCATCCATAATCCGTTACTGATTACTTGCCTATGGGAATGAAATCTGGATTCAAAACATTTATAAACACCAAAAACTTCCCAGACACCCAGATGTATTGCCATAAATAAATAAATAACTGGCGCAACAGTCCAATTTTGAACCATGGCCCCGAGATGAGTTAGCATCATCTCATTTTCTAAATTGTGACGGTATGTCTTGTGCAGAGGAGGGTGATCATCAAGACGCTCAACCAAGTTATTTACCCCATAAATGGGTACTCATTTCAACAGATGAGTGGGCTAATAGCCCGACACATGAATCCCTTTTATATCAAAAACTACCGCATTCAATAGGAATCGAACCGGGGCCCAGTACGTAGAAGGCGAACGTGCTAACCGTCATACCTAATAAGATATCTGTATAAATACTATGAAGTTTTTCCAGTATTGAATGATTAAATGGAATAATACAATATTATAGCATTCTAGATCTAGACGGTATAAGATTATGTCTATCGGATAGTTCTTTCTATCGGCAGATTAGTGCAAAATCCTTTTCTGACAACATCGAAGATTGCGGAAAAACCTAATTCAGCTCACCAAACCATTAAGATTAATATTCAAAAACTAGGATTGAACGATAAATAGTTCAGATGGATGCCTCAAAAGTTAAGTGAGAAAAGCGGAACAATTAAAATGCTTACAGCTTTTACAACATTAAGAAATCGGAATATTTGCTTGTAATAATTTTTGCTTAGAAATACATGACGAACTGCCTTGAATTTGTTGAAATAAGTAGTGAAAGTAATTTTGATTCCACGAATCCTATAGGAGGTATTTGAAAAAGTGGGCCGATTTCAATCAAATTTAGGTATATGGTTTAGCTGAAGGTTAGGTTAGGCTAGGTTAGAATGGCTGCCATGAATGTCACTGCACACTTAGACCACATATGGGTACGTCGTGATATCCCATACACCAAACTGCATTAACAAAGTTTGCTTTCGGTGACCGGTAGATCAGTGCGTAGAGGTGTCAGCCTCATATGTATGTGAGCGCGGTCGTTACGGGTTTAAGTCCTGTTAGTGTTGACCTCCCCGCTCCCCCTGGTGCGGGGCGTAATATCAAGCCACAACATCTGCCGACAACAGTTAGGAGGCTAAATACGAGCACGAGGTGCAAGCTGGCAACGTGCATCGTCCGAAACTGGTTTATGCCAACGAAACGTCAGCCCACATGGAATAGTTGACGCGATATGCCCCACTAGGGGTTAAGGCAAATGCGAATTACACAAAATTTAATTATTGAAGTACTCTATCTAGTGTTAACCCAGCTAACCGCATCAGCCATTATTGCCATTTACATGCCGCGATGGGCATGTCTAATTTCGTGAGGCTCAATCACGATCTCACTAGTTCCTGCTCAGGCAAGCTTGCATTTTTATACCCTAGACTTATAGTATAGGGTATATTGTTTTTGTCACGACGGAAATATGTAACACCTTAAAGGAGGCTCCGGAGGTATAGCAATGTATATATATAAATGATCAGGGTCACCTCCTGATTCGATTTAGCCATGTCTGTCAGTCTGTCCGTCTGTCTGTCCGTCTGTCTGTCCGTTCGCACGATAACTTTCGATAAAATGAAGCTAGAGCCTTGAAATTTTGGTCAAATGTTGGAAGTGTGATCTAGTTGGACGGTATTGAAAATGAGCATGATCAAGCCAAGAGAACGCCTACCTCCCCTACATATGTAAAATACATAAATGTATCTCTAACTCCCGATTAAAGAAACATGAAAAGCTCTAGCTTTGGTAGATTACTCATGAGGGTAATCTCATACTCTCCTGGGAAAATAAAACTGATAAGTTGAAAACTAACGGTAATTTTCTTACAAAGAACCCCGTACTACCCTACTTTTCAGGATTTTTGTCTATAACTCTTGAACCAATTGACGTAGACACCTGATTTTTGGCGTGTAACCTTGAAGTGAGAAGCTGCTTAAGATTATGTAAGTTGGGCATAATCAGATCAAAGGAACGCCTACCTCCCCTACAAATTTCCAAAAATTAAATATTACTTTAATTACGATAACTTTCGAAAAAAAAATACTAGCAAGTTGAAAATTTGAAAGAATGTTGCTAATAAGACCTACTTTGTTGGTATTGAAAATGGGCAAGATCCGACTCAAGGAACCCCCACCTCCCCAACAAATGAAACTTCAAATAAGCGATAACTTTTGATAGAATGAAGCCAGCAACTAGAAATTTTGGTAAAATGTTGAAAGTGAGATTGAGTTAGTTGGCATTAAGGATGCGTAAGATCCGACCTAAGGAACCCCTACCTCCCCTAGAAACGAAACTTAAAATAAGCGATAACTTACGACAAAATAAAGCTAGCGACTTGAAATTTTGGTCAAATGTTTGTAGTATGATCCAGTCGACTAATATTGAAAATACGTAAAATCCGACCATCGAAACCCCTACTTCCTCTACAAAAGAAACTTCAAATAAGCGATAACTTTCGATAGAATGAAGCTAGAGACTTGAAAAATTGGATAAATATTTGTAGAATGGGTTAGTTAATTGATTTTGAGAATGGTCAAGATCCCACTGAATGAGTGCCAACCTCCCCTATGAACTGGCCATATAAGAGACCCACTTTTAATGCATATGGTCGTTGCCAATTGGTACTTTTGGTATCACCACTAGGTCTGTACAAGTCTAGGGTATATACGCTGCGGACTCCCATCTCAAAGAGGAACGTGCGGCACTTTTCTACCAACTTAGATGAGGTGGAAGCGGATTCGATAGATTTTATTGCAGCCTGACTATCCGTGGATATGTACCTATATAGCGATGTCTCTGAAGGTTATGATGTGACGTCCCAACCAAGCTAAAGATTCTGATATCGTCGAGACTTCTGCTTGGAAAACGCTGCAGAGATCCGGTGAAGAAACCGAAATATTGATTTTTAGGATTGCGAAATCAGTCAGTTCTAGAGCCATCCATATAGGAGTCAATAGAATCCCGTTCTGAAGGCACAGTAACTCCGCGAAAGAATCGGTTTTTTAAGTGTCGCCACACACGACAACAACAACCGCTTTGGTCGCGAGCCACCATCGAATCACGTCAAAATCAAAAGAATACGGGTAATGATTGATTGATGATGAATGATCTGTTGATTTTGACCTGGGTCGATGGCTGCTTAGCTTAAAGTTCTTTTGGAATACAAGGTTGTGTAAGGACTAGTAGCTCGTTGTAGCAATATCCATGATTTTCAAAATAGAAGAGTGGGCGTTAAGTGCCGCCCATTCTTCTATTTTGAAACCCACTGACCAGCCTCAAGACGACTAATAGCCGCACTAGCACCTGTATGTGTAGGCTTAAGAGCCTCACTTAATGCAGATTGCGATAGACTGCAATACATAGTATTGTCCACTAAACAATAACACCATGCAAGAGCATTGGACGCAAGACTGATACCAATAGCCCGTAAATAAACTTTGGTTGCAGGCCCAATTTTTAGGGCTTTGTAGTAAAAACAAAACCCTTATGTCTCTCTGTCCATGAAATATCTCACCGACTGCAGAAGCTATATGCATGAAATTTGGTGGAAATATGTAGAATTATTATAATTCTCTTGAGAAAGCGATGCGTTGTAATAAGCGGGGGTCCCCAATAGCCGGCCATACACACACGCTCTATCATCTGCAAACGTACGCCAATTGGATCGCCCAATTTTTTTCCGAATGATTCGCCGCGTTCGCAATTCCCTGCAAAATCGCGTCAACCTGGGTCGCCCAATTTTTTTGCGACGCGTTCGCAATCCCCTGCAAAATCGCGTCACCTGGGTCGCCCAATTTTTTTGCGAATGATTCGCGGCGTTTACAATCACTTGGAAAATCGCGTCACCTGGATCGCCCAATTTTTTTGCGAATGATTCGCGGCGTTTACAATCCCCTCGAAAATCGCGGCACCTGGGTCGCCGAATGATTCGCCGCGTTTGAACGAGTAGTGAAATTTAAGTAACTTTGTGCGACCAGACGGTTCGTGGCGTTTTCGGTTTGCAGGTGATAGAGCAACAACAATTTGTATGGAGACGGTGTCTAGTTGGGTGCGTTGTGATTTTGCAGATGATTCGCCGCCACCGAATTTTTATGGGTTATTCTATAGTGGTGGTAGTAGTAGCTTGCATCATAAAATATGAGAAGGATGGGTCCACGCAGATATTTTGGTCCTGCTGCAGGTGTGCGTCAGGATAAAAGGATTTGTTTATCGATGAGGAGAGATATATAGGCAAGATGGGTGTCGTATGACTAGGGGTGCTGAGACGAATACGTTAGACTGCCGCTGAAGGCATTTTGAGTCCTTTGGTAACGAAAAAAGACATGCTTTTCAAGGAAAGCCCGATCAGACGAGTATTTCCCCATGAAAACAGGGTGGTCATTCTGGGGTGGGCAACCCAAAATTTTCTTTTTATACCCTAGACTTATAGTATAGGGTATATTGTTTTTGTCACGACGGAAATATGTAACACCTTAAAGGAGGCTCCGGAGGTATAGCAATGTATATATATAAATGATCAGGGTCACCTCCTGATTCGATTTAGCCATGTCTGTCTGTCTGTCCGTCTGTCTGTCTGTCTGTCCGTCTGTCTGTCCGTTCGCACGATAACTTTCGATAAAATGAAGCTAGAGCCTTGAAATTTTGGTCAAATGTTGGAAGTGTGATCTAGTTGGATGGTATTGAAAATGGGCATGATCAGGCCAAGAGAACGCCTACCTCCCCTACATATGTAAAATACATAAATGTATCTATAACTCCCGATTAAAGAAACTTGAAAAGCTCTAGCTTTGGTAGATTACTCATGAGGGTAATCTCATACTCTCCTGGGAAAATAAAACTGATAAGTTGAAAACTAACGGTAATTTTCTTACAAAGAACCCCGTACTACCCTACTTTTCATGTTTTTTGTCTATAACTCCTGAACCAATTGACGTAGACACCTGCTTTTTCGCGTGTAACCTTGAAGTGAGAAGCTGCTTAAGTTCTAGTAAGTTGGGCATAATCGGATAAAAGGAACGCCTACCTCCCCTACCAATTTCCAAAAATTAAATATTTTAATTACGATAACTTTCGAAAAAATAATACTAGCAAGTTGAAAATTTGAAAGGATGTTGCTAATAAGACCTACTTTGTTGGTATTGAAAATGGGCAAGATCCGACACAAGGAACCCCCACCTCCCCTACAAATGAAACTTCAAATAAGCGATGACTTTTGATAGAATGAAGCCAGCAACTTTAAATTTTGGTTAAATGTTGAAAGTGAGATTGAGTTAGTTGGCATTAAGGATGGGTAAGATCCGACCTAAGGAACCCCTACCTCCCCTAGAAATGAAACTTAAAATAAGCGATAACTTACGACAAAATAAAGCTAGCGACTTGAAATTTTGGTCAAATGTTTGTAGTATGATCCAGTCGGCTAATATTGAAAATACGTAAAATCCAACCAACGAAACCCCTACTTCCCCTACAAAAGAAACTTCAAATAAGCGATCTTTCGATAGAATGAAGCTAGAGACTTGAAATTTTGTTTAAATGTTTGTAGGGGGATCTTATTGGAAATGCTGGGCAAGATCCAACTCAAGGAACCCCTACCTCCCCTACAAATGAAACTTCAAATAAGCGTTAATTTTCGATAGAATGAAGCTAGCGACTTGAAAAATTGGAAAAATATTTGTAGAATGGGTTAGTTAATTGATTTTGAGAATGGTCAAGATCCCACTGAATGAGTGCCAACCTCCCCTATGAACTGGCCATATATAGTTGGGACGCTAAGCGATTTCACCTTGCAAAATATGATAGAGAAATGCCATTTGGTATGATTGTTCGTGGTCCCTATACATTCATTTTAAGAGATGGAGCCACCTTGGACCCCGCGGCAGAGCGGCTGTGCGGGCGAAAAACCGCGAAATTCGAGCCCTTTTTTTTAATATTGTCCTAATATTTTAATTTGTAAACGGTGCCTCGGATCAAAAAACTTAATAGGTTGTAAATTAAAGAGCGTCAAATTCTACATCCAATGCACTGCTCAAAGTTGAAATTTGATTTAGTAGTATAATCAAAATCGATAGTCGAAAAATGTCACTTTTTGAGGCTTTGGAGAAAAATCACACATATCGCTTTTCAAGCTCACATATCTTTGTAACGGATACTCCTAATGAAAAACCGTACAAGTAAAAGTTGAAGATATTTGGATTTCCGGTTTAACGTGCTCAATGCTTTTCAAATCGGTTCGTTTTTAGTGTAGTTGTAAGCGAAAATGCAAAAATGGTTTTTTAGCGATTTGAGCCTTAATAGCTGTATCTCGATAAATATAACAGCTAAAAGTTTTGGTTTAGCCTTAATTCGTAGATACTTTAACCTTGTTTATAAAAGTTTTGCTAAGTTTTTTTTCAGACTAATTTAATTAATTAAAAAATTAGTTAATTAAATGATTAAATTTCTTCCATAATTTCAAAGTTCAAGCAACTTATATGACATTTTAGGTTGGTTTCTAACGTATTTGGTCATTCTGAGTCAAATGAAATCAACCGCTTTTCCATCCGACTATTAGTTCAAAAGATATTCACTTTTTTCCAGATTTTATTATTAATTAAATAAGCCTTTTTATTAAATACGTTGAAAACAAAAAGCTTTTGTGCCAGTTTTAGGATAGTCTCTAATGTATTTGGTCATTTTGAGTCGAATGAAACCAACCGCAATTCCTTGCGACCATTAGTTCAAAAGATATTTACATTTTTCCAGATTGTTTTATTAGTTAAATGAGCTTTTTCGTTAAGTAAGTTGAAAATAAAAGGTTTTTATGCCAGTTTTAGGTTGGTTCTTAATGTATTTAGTTAATCTGAGTAGAATAAAATTAGCCGTGGTTCCATATGACCATTAGTTCAAAAGATATTCACATTTTTCCACATTTTTGGATTTGTTAAGGAAGCTTCTTTATTAAATAAGTTGAAAATAAAAAGCTTCGATGCCAATTTTAGGATGTTTCCTAATGTATCTGATCATTTTGAGTCGAATAAAACTAAAGTCAATTCCATACAACAGTGAGTTCAAAACTTATTCACATTTTTCCAGATTTTATTTTTTTTGTTGAATATTTATTTTATTAAAAAAGTTGAAAATAAAAGGCTTTCATTCCATTTTTAGGTTGATTCCTAATGTATTTAGTGATTCTGAGGCGAATGAAACCAACCGCAATTCCATACGATCATTAAATCAAAAGATATTCACATTTTTCCAGATTTTGTGATTAAGTAAATAAGCTTACGTATTAAATAAGTTAAAAATAAAAAGCTTGTATGCCACTTTTAACTTAGCTCTTACTGTATTTGATCATTTTGAGTAGAATGAAACTAACCGCACTTCCATGCGACCATTAGTTCGAAAGATATTCACATTCTTTCCAGATTATGAAGAGTGGCACATGCCCTTGCAGCACCCGGCGCTGTTATCCGTAATGGAAGCCAACGTTCTACTTCTACATGGTTTCCACCCCCAATCTCCAGGAGATGGAATATGTTGCTGAGTTTCCACAGCCTGCCAAAATTTCATGGCTTGAAGGGATGCCCTTTTCAGGTGTACCTCAAACTCACCAAATAACAATCAGCATCTATCATACGCGCTATCACTTCTGATAACTGTAACACATTGTCACGAAACACAAAACAAATCAGTTTCAAATCTATCCGCTTACTGACTCGACGGTGCACAATGTGGCAATAGCGGACAAAAATAATTTTTATTGTTTTTTATTCTTGACTAGTTGACATAGTCATAGTACATGCAAATTGTATCTACCTATATAACAAGATACCTGCACCCGTTGCTAACGGATTGGCATTATTACTTCTCTCTTAAGGTCACTTACGGGATATGCAGAGAGTAGCAAATCAAATTATCGAAATATACTATTATTAAACTTTTTCCTAAGGATATCAACATCCTGGATATTTAACGTCGCTATCCTAATTATATGCCGTCATCCTGGAAATTTTCATATGGGTATATGTGCTTTAAGCGGCGAATAACTGTCCCTCCTTGCAATTTGGCCACTAATGAAAAGCCTTATAACACAAATTGTAGTAATCCTTCATATTTCTACCAAATTCCATACCTGTAGCTTCAGCTCTTTTCGAGATATTCTTTGAACAGGCTGACATCTGACTGATTTCATAAGGGTTTTATTTTTTCTACAAAACCCTAAAAAGCGTAACTGTGGCCTAAGCTTTCAAGCCAAGCTGTCAAGCAAAGACTTTTTGAACAAGATTTAATTATCTGTAAATTGAGACTAAAACAAAACTTCAGCTACTATACTTACCGAAATAGAGCTATTAAAGCTGGAATCGATAAGAAAGCATTCCAGCATTTTCACTCACAACTACACTAAAAATGAACCGATTTGAAAAGTATTGAGCACGTTAAACCGGAAATCAAAATATCTTCAACTTTTACTTGCTCGAATTTTCATTTGGAGTATCCGTTACAGAGATATGTGAGCTTGAAAAGCGATATAGTGTGATTTTTCTCCAAAGCCTCAAAAAGTGACGTTTTTCGACCATCGATTTTGATTATACTACTAAACCAAATTTCAACTTTGAGCAATGCATTGGATGTAGAATTTGACGCTCTTTAATTTACAACCTATTAAGTTTTTCGATACGAGGCTCCGTTTAGAAGTTACGAGGAGAATATTAAAAAAAGGGCTCAAATTTCGCGGTTTTTCGCCCGCACAGCCGCTCTGCCGCGGGATCCAAGGTGGCTCCATCTCTTAAATTGAAAGTTTGGGCCCCACCAACATTCGTACCAAACGGCATTTCTCTATCATATTTTGCAAGGTGGCGTCGATTTATGTCGCTTAGCGTCCCAACTAATAAGAGACCCACTTTTAATGCATATGGTCGTTGCCAATTGGAAATTTTTGTATCAACACTAGGTCTGTACAAGTCTAGGGTATATACGCTTCGGACTCCGGGTTCTTTTTCACATCAGATTCGGAATCAGCGACCCAAAACTACTTTGTAGTTCGAGCCAGTCCGATCGGACGAGTATTTCTCCATGAAAACAGGGTGGTCATTCTGAAGTGGGCAACCCAAAAAAAAAATTTTCTTTTTTGACTTCAGATTCGGAATCAGCGACCCAAAATCACCTTGTAGTTCGAACCATCCCGATCGGACGAGTATTTCCCCATGAAAACAGGGTGGTCACTCAGAAGTGGGCAACTCACACGAGCGACTGCTAATTCACAACCCGCAGTATCGCACAAGTGTGCATGGATAATTTCGGTTTGGAACGAGCTGGGCTAGCTCCTCTCCTAGGTCGTTGCGAACCCCCGCATGTAGCCCTAGGTTGCCCGTTTCACTCTTTTTTCATGTACCTGCAGCCGTTTCGTGCTAGCGTATCTGCATCCAACATTTTTTTTTTTGCCCACCCGTGAATGGCCACCCTGTTTTCATGGGGAAATAGGGCCTTGCGAGCCCCCGCATGTAGCCCTAGGTTTCCCGTTTCACTCTTTGTACATGTACCTGCAGCCGTTTCGTGCTAGCATATCTGCATCCAACATTTTTTTTTGCCCACCCCTGAATGGCCACCCTGTTTTCATGGGGAAATAGGGCGTTGCGCGCCCCCGCATGTAGCCCTAGGTTGCCCGTTTCACTCTTAGTACATGTACCTGCAGCCGTTTCTTGCACGCATATCTGCATCCAGCACTTTTTTTTTGCCCACCCCTGAATGGCCACCCTGTTTTCATGGGGAAATACTCGGCCGATCAAGCTGGTTCGAACTACAGGGTAATTTTGGGTCGCTGATTCCGAATCTGATGTGAAAAAAGAAAAAGAAAAGTTTGGGTTGCCCACCCCAGAATGACCACTCTGTTTTCATGGGGAAATACTCGTCTGATCGGGCTTTCCTTGAAAAGCATGTCTTTTTTCGTTACCAAAGGACTCAAAATGCCTTCAGCGGTAGTCTAACGCATTCGTCTCAGCACCCCTAGTCATACAACACCCATCTTGACCATATATCTCTCCTCATCGATAAACAAATCCTTTTATCCTGACGCACACCTGCAGCAGGACCAAAAAATCTGCGTGGACCCATCCTTCTCATATTTTATGATGCAAGCTACTACTACCACCACTATAGAGTAACCCATAAAAATTCGGTCGTGGCGAATCACCTGCAAAATCACAACACACCCAACTAGACACCGTCTCCATACAAATTGTTGTTGCTCTATCATCTGCAAACCGAAAACGCCACGAACCGTCTGGTCGCACAAAGTTACTTAAATTTCACTACTCGTTCAAACGCGGCGAATCATTCGGCGACCCAGGTGCCGCGATTTTCGAGGGGATTGTAAACGCCGCGAATCATTCGCAAAAAAATTGGGCGATCCAGGTGACGCGATTTTCCAAGTGATTGTAAACGCCGCGAATCATTCGCAAAAAATTTGGGCGACTCAGGTGACGCGATTTTGCAGGGGATTGCGAACGCGGCGAATCATTCGGAAAAAAATGGGGCGATCCAATTGGCGTACGTTTGCAGATGATAGAGCGTGTGTGTATGGCCGGCTAATGAGGGGGAATGAAGGCGCATTTTTTTCGTTTGGTATAGGCATCGTAAGAAAGGTATCGTCGAGTACATTCCATTTTCTTCAAATATCGCATAACAGTAGTAAGAAAAAATAGAGAGAGGGGAAAATATGTGATCCAGGTTTATCCCGTCCCCTAGCATTTTGAGACCGTTACACTTAGAAAAATGGAAACTTACAAAGAAGTGGCATTTTACCAGCATAGAAAACTAAAAATGATACAATTTTGAAATCTCATCAAAAAAGGTTAATATCAGTACATTTCTATAGTTACGGTTAGCTCACCCCTGCACCCCTAAGCTAATCCCAAGTCCAAAATATTGATGGTAAATGATAACCAACACCATGGGCAATAATTCTTCAAGTTTCATTACAATCACTTAATATTCAATAATAGTACATTCATTTAAAGTTAGGCATTTTGACACTTTACAGTATACATACAAGAAATACACCTACCGACCTCATGCATAGTAGTGATGCGCCAGCACATAAGCTCTGACTTTTTCCAATGAGTCGTTCAAAAAGAGTCATTCAAAGAGCCTGAAACTAGGTTAATAACATATTCAATAAAAGTCGTAGTTTTTAAAAATTCAGTTTCTTCCTTTATTTTTTACCCCCGATTCGAAGTGATGCCATTTAGTTCGAGCCAGCCAGATCGGACCACTATTTCCCATGAAAACGGGGTTGCCAATCTGGGCTGGGCGACCCCTTTATTTTCTCTGTTTGGTCCCAGATTCGGAGTCTGCGACCCCCCAATGCCCTTTAGTTCAAGCCACCCAGATCGGATCCCTATTTCCCATGAAAACGGGGCTGCCAATCAGGGCTGGGCGACTACAATTTCTTTTTCTCTGTTGTGACCCCAGATTCGGAGTCAGCGACCCCCAATGCCCTTTAGTTCGAGCCAGCCAGATCCGACCACTATTTCCCATGAAAATGGGCCTGCCAATCTGGGATGGGCGACCCCAATTTTTTTTCTCTTTTTTGACCCCAGATTCGGAGTCAGTCAAATCATTCCACTCTGTTCTAAAAGCTCCATGCCATGAATTCCTCATTTGGCAGAGAATTTGAGTAATTAGAGTATGCGCTTCGTGAGTGAAACATCTGAATTTGAGTCAATACTGAATTACACAAATGTTCAATGTTTGTGTTATGTGTTATCAACAGCCCAGTATGTCTCACAGCACAGAGTGAGTGAAATAGAGAAGTGTGCAGTTTGTGTTAAAAACTCAAAACTCACATTGCGAATAACACATTTTGCGTCACAGTATACAGAGGAAATTGCCTGGTTGTTGGTTTGGTATCGTTTTCATCTAAAGTTGAACTTGAGATGATGATAGAAGACGATTACTTTTGTTTTAGAATGTTTTGCTTGTTTTATGTATTTGGGGAAACTTGGATGTGCGGTCCGACGTAAGCCAGACACTCTGGTCTCGTCGGTGAACAATACGGACCGCCGTTGCTCGAGGGTCCAATTTAAGTGATTCCTGACAAACGTGAGTCGCGCTTGTCGGTGATGTGGGGTCAATTTTGGACCTGTGGCGGGCCGTCTTGGAGTCAAATTCGCTTCCTTTAGTCGTCTCATCACTGTCCACTCGCTTACAGCTACTCCGCGAACGTCCCTCAGATTCTGTTGCACGTCAACTCCCGTGAGGTGCCGATTTCGTAGCATACTTGTCACAATAAAACGATCGTCTCTATCGGAAGTGCACCAAGAGCGGCCGGGTCAGGGTCTCTGATTGTAGCTACCTTCCCCCCGAAACACTCTTGACACAGTAGACTGACTCATTCCTAGCTGACGAGCGACTATTCTCTGAGTAAGCCCTTCCGAAAATAGAGCGACAACTTGAGCCGCCTGCAGAGGCGTGGTACTACTACTCAATTGCCCTAACCCCTTTTGGGGCATAGCGCGCCAACTGTTCCATGTGGCGTTTCGTTGGCATAAATTGGTTTCAGAGAATGCAGTTGCCAGCATGCACCTCCTGCACATCCATGGCCACGAACGGCGCCGTGGACGGGATTCGAACCCGAAACGCCGGTAGTCAAACATGAGACTGATGCCTCAACACACTGCGCTACCGGTCGCCCCGAATGACAAAATTGTGACTTTTATTGCTTTAAACTTATTCAATCGACCTTCCAGATTCAACTGACCATTGAAAACCCTTTGCGGATGCATTTATAGGGTTAGTTTGCCTTGTAATAACCCTTTCATAAATGTTCAATTTCCCGACTTTTTAGCTCCAGGTAGTGTTCATTCATAAAACACTCATTACATGGTGATAAAAAAAGGTACCATTGTAAAACTAAGATCTCAAACTTTCAAATGACATACGATTTGTAGGGATACATAACGTACTTTTAAAAATATATGTACATACAAATACACGTGCTTTCGGTTTAATTCAGTATTTTTGCTCGCAAGTGTATTTATCTGAATCTGCTAGTCACGAGCTGCCACTGCTTCCATATTCTCACCCTGCATTGTGATTTCATATATCAGACATTACTTTTATTTTATTAGCAAAATATCATTTTCGTCTCAAAATTGATGAAATCAATAAGTTGGGTAAATATCGCATTTATGCTCCGCTCAACTTTTAAACATGAAATGTAATAGTCCCTACGTGATTCTGGCTTATTGTCTTTGATGTAAGTTCCTAACATCGAACAAACTAACATAATATAATATGTATCAATGAATGGTTGTCTCCCCAGCTTCTCAAAATTTAATTTCTACGATTTACTGAAATGCTTTTTTTTTTTAACTTATCATGTCAAACCAATGACCATATGGGCCTACATGGCATGTGTGCTTAGCATTTTAATCAGATACAAAGTGTCTCAATTATAACAGAGAAACAAATCACTTTTCCTAGTAATGATATTTCCCTTTGATAATCCCCTTTATCCAACGAGTATAGCCAGCATCATTGAGAAGGAAACTGTCCCACAGATTGGATTCACGAGCACTACGCCAGGCCAGCATTTGGAGATATGTTCCCTGATTTCCTGTTAATTTTGCATTCACATTTCGCCTTTACGATCAAAAGTAACAATAAAAGTCAACCTTTTTATGAGAATCTGGAATCACCCATAAAAGTGACAGTCAGTTGGTGTGTTTATGACGAAGCAGGAAATGAACATTGATGTAGTTGTTTTTTCCACATTTAGCTTTACTCAACATTTGGAGGGTTGTGTCAATGTCATTCAGACCGTTTAAATGGGAAAGAGTTTTCAAAATAAAAATGAATAGCAGAAGATCGTTGATGAGAAGGATATAATATTCATGGTATACTAATGCGTATATGCCAGCTGATGTGTTTGTCCGATATCATTATACACAATGTATATTTTCGCCATAAAGTGGAAAGGAATAAATAGCCAAATTTGCATTATATGTATGTATTTGGGTTTGAGTTAAAGCCAAAACATTAAATTCAAAACAACGCAAAATATTTGAGAGAAGAGGTAGTGGGGTGTGGCGGAAATAGTAGCAGAGATCAATAGTTTCAAGTTCCGCAATTCGTTCATTGTACGAGTATAACGCCAAACACTCGGTTATGCCAACGAAACGTTAACTGGGCCACATGGAACAGTTGACGCGCTATGTCCCACAAGGGGTTAGGGCACTTGAGTATTCAGTATTTTCTTAGGCATGCAGTCATCGTCTGTTCATTGTATATGTCCTGCCAATTATAGATGTCGTAGTTTGACAATTCTCAAAACTCCCAGCTCGTCGTACAGTTTGTACAGATCATGATTGTACCGAATGCGCCATCCATTTCGATCGCAAACCGTTTCGAAAAATCGCTGATGGACCTTTTGTTCAAATGTGTTTATCATGTTTTCGGAGGCCTGAGTAAGGTTTCGCAGCCATAGCACAGCACAGGTCATATGATGGTTTTGTATATGCGGAGTTTAGTATTTCTGTGCATATGCTTCGATTTCATTATTGGGAGATGGGAGTGTAGTATATCTATCTAACTGCCTTGACCCCTCCAGGGGCATGGGCGCGTCAACATCTGTAGCATTTCTATGGCTTGTTGACGTTTCAATAGCATATCTACTTTTCGGAAGTGCAGTTGCTAGTATGCACCTCCTATCCGCGCCGTCTTTATACTGACAAGTTCGGATCACAGTGAAAGTTCTATTAGTACTCACAGGCACTTTTTGATCGCGCGGAGATTTGATCTCCGAGCTCTAGATTACTATTGTAGAGCGGTGACCGAACGATCACGGCCCCTGAACGCGACTTGTTGTATACGCATTTCCGTAAATGTGTTAGTATGTACTAGTATTTTATTAGCTATATTAAATCATTATTTCGACTCTGTATTTTACCTCCGCAATGTAAAAAAATAACCGCAAGATTTGAATTATATGGATTTATTTTAGAAACCTTTGTTTTTTTCAATTAAACATATAATAGGGAGGACCGCGAAGAAAGTCTTATTTGCTAGCTGTATCCGTCGCTTAGTTTCGTTGGCGTTCTTTGACAGGTTACTACCCAAGTTTATAAAGTCGTCCACGAGTTCAATTCCCCGACGTTGATGTTCGGTTGTTCTGGCGTTCTTGTTCTTCATTGTATCATTATTGTTATTTTGTCCTAGAACTTCTTTTGTGGCGGGCAAATTTCGAAAGATGATGTTGATATCGTCAGCATACGCTATCAGTTGCGTCGACTTGAAGAGCAGTATGCCGCTGTGGTCCGCATTAATTACCCAAATGGTGTGTTCAAGTGCCAGGCTGAAGAGCGCCGGAGCCAGTCCATCGCCTTGCTCCAGTCTAGTACGTGTTTCAAAGAGATCAGTTTGTTTTGGATCCTAGCCTGTGAGACGGAGTTGGTTAAAGTCTTCTTAATACTAATTTTACGGGTATACCAAATTGTAGCATGATGTTGTACAGTGCTCCACGATCGATATTGGGTATGCTTGCTTCAAATTAGCAAAGATTTCCTACATTTCAACGTTGTATTCCCAAAACTTTTTCAAGATCTGCTTTACTGGGAAAAGCTAATAGGTTGCAGATCGGCCAGGTCTGAAAACGCCTTGGTATTCGCCAATGATTCGTTCAGCGTGCGGCTTTATTCTAAAGACTAGTGAGACGCCTCTGTTATTTTTACACCGTATCTTATTTCCCTTTTTGTGAATGGCAGATATTATGCTTCTGCGCCAATATTCTGGGATCACCTCATCCCCCAGATTTATTGCATTTAATAGACTCGTTCCACCAGATTTTAGCAGTTCAGCTGGAATATCGTCTCCACCCGGCGCTTTATTTGTTTGAGTGACTGAAAGGCGAGATCAACTTCTTCTACTGTCGGGGGTTGTGCATTGGGGCCATGATCGACCATATCGTCAACAATTAAGGCTTCTTGGTACGGAGACGTGGGATGCGGGATTAAAAACTTTTCGAAATAAGACGCCCGTCGTTCGCTGATGCTATCGATGTCACTGATGTTATTTCCAACCTTGTCCTTACAGAGACTAGTCCTGGGTTGGTAGCCATCCTTATCGTGTTGACTAGCCGCATCTTCAGACATGTACTACTTTCTCATAGTGAATATGAGCTACATTAAGGTGGTCGGTGATATAATACATTAGCGAGTAATATCGCGGTTTTGTCTGCTCTACTCTACCATAGATAAACAGACTACCTAGATGTCTATTCTGGAACAAAATATCGCGTCTATGAAATGATATCTACGAAAATTTCGAGTTAACCACGCAGACATGTGTGTGGGATGCGGGATTAAAAACTTTTCGAAATAAGACGCCCGTCGTTCGCTGATGCTATCGATGTCACTGATGTTATTTCCAACCTTGTCCTTACAGAGACTAGTCCTGGGTTGGTAGCCATCCTTATCGTGTTGACTAGCCGCATCTTCAGACATGTACTACTTTCTCATAGTGAATATGAGCTACATTAAGGTGATCGGTGATATAATACATTAGCGAGTAATATCGCGGTTTTGTCTGCTCTACTCTACCATAGATAAACAGACTACCTAGTTGTCTATTCTGGAACAAAATATCGCGTCTATGAAATGATATCTACGAAAATTTCGAGTTAACCACGCAGACATGTGTGTGTGAGAGCGAATGAAGCGTGAGCGTCACTAGTTGCAATTCAAGAGCAATGGCACGTACGTAGTTAGACTCTTTGAGTCGACAATTTGCATCTTTTATGAATCTCGTGTTTGTTGCGGTTTGCGTCTCTCCTGTGGTGTACCGATCTTAGGCCGGCCGCATCTTGGACGTAGGCAGGGCAGCGCAGCGCGCACATGGCATTGTTGTTGTAACAATAGTTAAAATCTGATTTTACAACAACAATGCCATGTGCGCGCTGCCCTGCCTACGAGTGTGAAGTTTATGTCCTATACACAGACTCATTAAGTTCGAACAATTATCTACTCCCGATCGAGGTATGCACTTATGTGGATTACATTACTCGTGTACCTCATTTGCCGATTACAACAATCGAAAACGTTATTTAAAAGTTTCAACAATTTTATTGTTGGATAATGGATACACATTATCCGCGACGCGTTCACTAAACGTCCCCAGTTCATTCATGGTCCTCATACCTGCAGCAGTACTACCACTTAACATTTGCACAGCATATTTCACCTATATTTTCTCAATGGAATTGGGGGAAATATGAAAGTTTCGGACATACTCTTGTTGATGACTTTTCATAGATTAAAAGTTCTTGCAAAACAATCTATTTAGCCACTCCTTCACTTCCGATGTTCAAATCGTATTTCAGAAAACTATTTCGAAATGTTTTGCGGATCGTCAAAAATACAAAAAAAATGTTACTATTTCTATCAAAATATGGTTTATCTAGGGAGACATTCATTTCTGATTGACAGTCGATTGATCACACGATATTACTTTTACATTCAAGCCCAAATCTTCGCAGAGTCTTAAATTTTCATCAACAAGAGTATGTAAAACGTCTACTGGCTCACCATTCTCTGAAGCGGAATACGTTAGAACTTGCATCTAGGAGCCACAAAGACTTCTTGCCATAAAAACCATAGCATAATTCGCGAGTTTGGGCAACCGTTGAACCTATCCAAATCCATAGTCTACATAAGCGTCAATTTTGTCATGTTGGACATTGTATCTTCTTTTTTAATTTTAATTTCATCAAATATTAAACAAACGTTTTTCGATCTTCCATCCATCCATCTTTTCAAGTGATCATTCTTATTCATATTCAAATTCAATGCTACTTAATATTAGGCGCATTGTTTTGCGTATCTATGTGGTGTACTGTACGATACCAAACATGCATTAAACAAACGATAAGCGACTTGTTGTTTGTGTAATGCATGTTCGTTACCCTACCCTATACGCGATTGATACGCAGAAGAACGCGCCCATTGATACCCTCCTAGGAGCAAAATTAAGAAATGCAAATGATACACGGTACACCTTCTGTGGTGGAATGAATGCACATCTCAAAGCAAGAGCATTTCAGGTCTCTTAGAATGCGTTGCGAGAGAGCCCTCTCTTATGCGGTTATCGGTGTGTCCTTTCTTTTGTATTGGTGACATCAGGCGCACATTAGGCGACAGCGTCTGAAATAAGTGGCCCCGATTTTTGCCGTAGAATGGACATCTAAGTTAACACAACTTCCTCTTATTCCTATCCGAAGTAGCGCAACTTCCTCTTACCATCCAATCGGACATTTACCTTTCCGGACATTTACCTTTCCCAATAGCTGATCCACATTACCAATATTTCCCAATAATTATCAATTACCGTGGATACACGTTGTACTCGATGAATCAGCTTTTTTACGCAAATGTAAAACTTTCCATTTCGCGAGTATTGGATAATCAGCATAATTAGAATTAGGTCATATATTTTCCGAGGTGTAATTTTAAGATTAGCTTAAGTGAATTGTCAGTTGTTATTGGGAATCGAATAAAATACATTCTTATTTGTAACCCGGAGTTTATATTTTTTTGGCCTCCAGAAATCGTGAGAGATAACTGGCGACCGAGCATTAATTGAATCAAGACCGTTAGTTCGTTCCTTTTAAAAAAGTTAACGCGAGTAAGATAAACCAAGAAATTTGGTAAAACTTTCGAGAAATCGGAGAATTCGCATAAATAAAAGGAAGAACAAATAGAGTTCGCGGTGTGCGTTGATAATACGACCAATAGTGAAACTTTAAAACGGTGGCCGGAAGGAACTTGAATCAAGGAAACTCATCGAAGTTGTGAAATACGAAAATCTGTCAAGCAGACCTCCAACGTGGGTTATCTTTGTGCCCTAGTAGGCGTACCAGCTAAAAAGGACTTATCACGGATCCCCCAAAGAAGGCGGCAGATATGCGAGATTTCATCGTAATTTTACTGTAAGCTAATTACTTCTTGAATTATTTTAGCATAACGTTAGGAAGGTGATTTTGTGCAAATTCCGTTCTAAATTTCGTTAAACGCAGTATAATACAGTGAAACTAAGTGATTTTGTAAAGATTTATGTGAATCGAGTTCAACGTGAAATATTTCGTAGCTATTTTTGCAACTACACGCGGAAAGTTATTACGAGCTTTTTGATAATTTAGGGAAACCTATTTCTAAAGTTTTGTAGATCCTTATCCTCTCTACTAAACCCATAAACCCCAAAAAATTCGCACGATGGAGGCCATTCAAGAAACTTTGAGACAACTCACCGGAGCAGTGAATGCTCAAATTGAACAAATTAAGAAGATGGAGGTTAGAGTGTTGAACCTCGAGCAAAACACTAGGGGTCGAGAGACTGTACCACAAACTCGACAAGACCCCTCGTTTCCTAGAACAGAACAGGATCTCAACGACATTAAAAAACTCCCAGATTGCGTTAGGGACTTATCTGTTTTCTAAGGAAATCCAGTTGAATATATCTCGTGGGTGCATAACGTCGAGACGATCCTAAATGACTACGAGATTGTCCGGCAAAAACCCATTTACAGGGCAATATTGCGTCACATTAGACAAAAGATAAGAGGACCAGCTAACGCTGCTCTAATATCGTATAATATTTTTGACGAAAATTGGCCAGATATGAAGAAATGTTTATCGCTACATTATGCTGATAAACGGGATGTCAGAACTTTGGAACATCAGTTACATTCCATGGTTCAGAGAGGCAAAAGTGTCGATGAATTTTACGCATCCGTGAACCACCAACTTTCACTGCTGATCAATAAGATCAAGACTGAAGATTACTCCCAGGAGACGGTTACGGCATTGACCGAAAATTATCGTAATAGGGCACTGGATGTGTTTATAAGAGGTTTGAACGGGGATCTTTCTAGAATGCTCGTGGTCCAAAAGCCCCCAACTCTTCCAGATGCCTATGCGTCTTGCCTGGAGTTTCAAAATCTTAATTTTAGGAATAATCAAATACACCTGAGAAACGCCTACAATTCAATTTCGGCTCCTATTAACCAAATTTATGCTCCACGTCCCGATCTTAATAAACATAAAGTGACTAATCAATTAAGCACGCATGAGAAGAATCAAGCTTATAGTATTCTATATAGACCTCAATATCAATACGCCACCACAGGAACCCCACCGCCTAGACCTAATCAACCCAAACCACCAACTCCTATGGAGGTTGACAGGTCCGTCCAAACGCGACAAGTTAATTACATTAACAGGCCACCTAATAATACTTCTTTGCCTAACCTTAAGCGTTCCAATGAATCTGTGAATTATCCGAAGAAATCGCAACGACTGTATAATCTAGAGTCACAGGAGCAATCCGAGGATAATCCTGATCAAACGGAGGATAGTTGTAATTCGGAATTTGAAGAGCACCCAGGGGATACCTTCTTCGATCAACCTGGAAACGATGGGGTTGTGACTGATGAGAACCATCTAAATTTTATGATGGACGCCTCTCTAGCGTACCATACCTAGAGTACATCATCCACGATGGTCGCATCTTAAAATTCCTAATAGATACCGGTGCTAATAAAAATTTCGTTTCAACCAAAATTTCAGGAAATGCTAAATCCTTGGATAAACCCTTTAAAATCCACTCGGCTGCAGGCGACATACCAATAACAAAGAAGATCACGGGTCCTTTTTTTAAAAGTGTTGGGAATGATATGCTAATTGATTTTTTTATTCTACCTGGACTGAAATCATTCGATGGCATAATAGGGGATGATACCTTAAAGGACTTGGAAGCCATAATAGATAGGAAAAACAACGTCCTTAAAATTAAGCCGAACATTAAGATCCCGCTAAAAGCAAAAGAATCCAAACAGGTTAATAATATGGTAATTAAGGGTGATCATCTGCCCACCAAAACTAAAGCAAAGCTGGAAGCTCTCATTCAGAAACACTCGCAACTTTTTGGCCCAATTAGCGACAGTGAAATCATAGAAACAAGTGTTAGAACAGAAATTAAAACCTCACTTTCGGAGCCAATTTATACTAAGTCGTACCCCTACCCTGTTAATATGAGGGCAGAAGTTGAAGGGCAGATATCGAAGATGCTTCGGGAAGGCATCATTCGTCCATCTAAAAGCCCATACAATTCGCCCCTTTGGATTGTGCCAAAGAAACCCAATTCTAAAGGTGAAAAGCAATATAGGCTCGTAATAGATTTCAAAAGGCTAAATTCAGTGACTATATCCGATACGTACCCTATTCCTGATATTACTAGCACGCTTGCGAGCTTTGGGAAATCCAAATTTTTCACCACTCTTGATTTAACCTCGGGGTTTCATCAGATTAGGATGAAAGAAGGGGACATCGCGAAAACTGCATTTTCAACCGCTAATGGGAAATACGAGTTTACGAGGTTACCATTTGGCCTCAAAAATGCTCCAGCCATTTTTCAACGGATGATAGATGATGTTCTCAAGCCCTTCATCGGTAAGATTTGTTATGTCTACATTGACGACATAATAATTCTCGGTGAAACGGAGGATGAACACTTAGGAAACGTCCATACAATACTAACTCGTTTGGCCGAAGCAAATTTAAAAGTAAACTACATCTACTTTCATGGAGACACAAGTTAACTTTTTGGGATACGTCGTCTCCCAGGAAGGAATTTTACCCGATCCAAGTAAAGTGTCAGCTATCAAAAAAATCAAGCCTCCCGGTAATTTAAAAGAACTTAAAGCCTTCCTTGGTCTGACATCCTATTATAGGAAGTTTATAAGGGATTTTGCGAAAGTGGCCAAACCTCTGGCAAATTTAACACGAGGTGAGAATGCTCAAATCAGAGCCAATCAGTCGAAGAAAAAATCCATTGAACTTGGGAAACAAGAATTACAAGCATTCAATGATTTGAAGGAATTGCTTACTTCTTCAGAAATCCTAATTTTTCCAGATTTCGAGAAACCTTTCATCCTGACAACGGATGCGTCAAACCAAGCTATAGGGGCAGTCTTATCCCAGGGGGAAATCGGCAGGGATAAGCCCATAACATACATTTCAAGATCGCTCAATAAGACCGAGGAGAACTATGCCAGGAATGAGAGGGAAATGTTGGCCATCGTCTGGGCTCTCGATAAACTGAGAACGTACCTTTATGGGGCAAAGAAAATCAAGATCCTAACGGACCACCAGCCGCTAACCTTTGCGCTGAGCAACACAAATCATAACGCTAAACTCAAACGTTGGAAGTCCAGAATAGAAGAATTCAATTACGAACTCATCTACAATCCAGGCAAAACCAATGTAGTAGCGGACGCCCTTTCCAGGCTTCCTATGGAGGTGAACATCCTGACTTCCAACTCAGGAACTGCGCATAGCGCGGATGAAGATAGTACTCAACTCATTCCGCATTGCGAAGCCCCTCTTAACGTTTTTAAGAATCAGCTGATATTCTCAGAAGGCAAGGATATAACGGCTTATGAACAGCCACACCCGACCTACCACAGACATTATCTTCAGCTGAAGAAAATAAATGAACAAGGCCTTATTAGGGCATTACGGGACCATTTAAACCCCAATATGGTAAACGGCGTTAAGATACCTGAACGGTTCATTCAGCTTCTTCAGGAAATCTATAAGAAGCATTTTTCCAAATTTAAAATACGAATTACGCAGCGCGTTGTTCAAGATATTGTTTACGAAGAAAACAAATTTGATATAATTGAAAAAGAGCACAAACGAGCCCATGGGAACCACAGGGAAAATAAGGAACAGATACTCGAAAAGTTTTACTTCCCGAAAATGAATAAATTGGTAAAGGCATTCACTGCAGGTTGTGACATTTGCAAGGTTAGTAAATATGATCGGCACCCTCAAAAGCCGGAATTACAGGAGACTCCAGTCCCGGAGTACCCATCTGAAATTCTGCATATTGATATCTTAGAAATCGATGGTGAGAAATACATAACGTGCGTGGATAAGAACAGCAAGTTTGCAAAATTTTTCCGAATAAAAAATAAATCCGTTCTGCATCTTCGCGATAAGATCATTAAGGTTCTCCACTATTTTAGTGTCCCGAAAACATTGGTAACAGATAATGAGGGAAGCTTTATTAGTCCCATCATTCGAAATTATCTCGAATCATTAGGAATCACAATATACTTAACACCGCCCCAGAAAAATGAGGTTAATGGCTCGATCGAAAGGTTGCACTCGACGATTATAGAAGTTACCAGGTGTCTGAAATTGGAACATCCTGACCTCTCCCTTAAAGAAATTATAAACATTGCGGTTGATAGATACAATAATTCCTATCACTCGGTAACTAAAATGAAACCCGTCGATGTATTTTTTAATCGATCAGAACGAGTAAACTACCAACAACTCGTTGACTTTAAAGCCAAAATTAATCAGGACTTAAAGCAGGAAATTCTTAGGAAGCAAGAAAGGCAAAATGAAACCCACAATTCGAAAAGAACCGCGCCCAAAGTATATAAATCGGGCGATGTAGTTTTTAAGGCAAATAAACAAATTAAGTCCAAAAGTAAGCCATTATTTGAAAAAGAGGTAGTCGCTAAAAATAACCGTGTTACAATTACCACAACGTCGGGTAAAAGGATCCATAAATCTCACCTTAAAAATGTACCTTCCGTTTCAGATTGACCACGGGAAGTACATTCGCGTTACTTGAAGTCTACGAGTATACTAGTAAAGAATTTAGGTCCTTTCACCTTCTACCACCCGTTTTAACCCATAATCTTACCGAAAGTAACATAAAACTAGATCTCGAGTATCTTCACAACCTACATTTGGAAAATGTTCAAAAGTTAAGGAAGTTCTCAACCGACAGAGTTGTTTCAATTTCTTCTGACGCGATAATCATTGTTTCAATAATATTGGCCATCATGTTTTTATTTTTGTTCTCTCGGAAAAGAGATTCCAATCCTACATCCCCAAATAACTTACCCCTATCATATCCTGAGCCCATCCAGCTGCCATTCTAGATCTGTGGGACACAGAAACTTAAGGAGGGAGGAGTTAACACAACTTCCTCTTATTCCTATCCGAAGTAGCGCAACTTCCTCTTACCATCCAATCGGACATTTACCTTTCCCAATAGCTGATCCACATTACCAATATTTCCCAATAATTATCAATTACCGTGGATACACGTTGTACTCGATGAATCAGCTTTTTTACGCAAATGTAAAACTTTCCATTTCGCGAGTATTGGATAATCAGCATAATTAGAATTAGGTCATATATTTTCCGAGGTGTAATTTTAAGATTAGCTTAAGTGAATTGTCAGTTGTTATTGGGAATCGAATAAAATACATTCTGATTTGTAACCCGGAGTTTATATTTTTTTGGCCTCCACAAATCGTGAGAGATAACTTCTATGTAGTCTGTTTATCTATGACTCTACTCTACTAAAGCTCCATTTTGAACCACTTCAATACCGCGGTTTTGTATACCGCCCGCAGTACTGGATCGCGGCTCGTCGTTTCTGCCTGAAATTATGGCTCGCGTCGTCGCAGTAAACCGACAGTGTATCGTGTCTGCGAACCAACTGACAGTTTCCCAGTTTGAATAGCTGATAGTGACTTGTTCGGATGATAAAAAATGAATCTGCGAACGCAAAGTCGGGATTCCCTAATGGTGCCTTTAGTTTTTAGGCCAGTAAAATAAAGTCAATTTTAGGGGCATTATAGGAAATATGGGAGAAATATCTGGAAATAATTTTAATCCCTTCTATTGGTCCCTATTGGTTGTAATCCGGATGGCGCAACGGTTAGCACGTTCGCCTTCAACGCACTGGGCCCCGGTTCGATTCCGGGGATTTACGTGTCGGACTATGAGCCCACTCAGCTATTAAATGAGTACCCATTATGGGGTAAATAACTCGGTTGAGCGTGTTGCTGATCACATACCTCTGCACAAAAACCGTCACGATCTAGAAAATGAGATGATGCTAACTCATCTCGAGGCCGTGGTTCAAATTGGACTGTTGCGCCAGTTATTTATTTATTGGTCCCAACTAGATGGAAACTGAGTTTGTACGGTCGCAATAAGCGAGCTTAATTATTGGTAGGTGAAAATCCAAAAATTGGTGAATTTTTTTTTAGTATTTCCCTTATAATCTATATAACGGAGACACTGATCGAAAAATTTTATGAGATGAAATCAAAGACCGTGAAATTCTACCTTCAATGTAAAGTCGAAATTCGGTCCAGTAGTATAAGACGATAGTAGTAAAACCAATTTTTTTAGGCTTAGAAGAAAAATCACACATTATCACTTTTGAAGCTCATATATCTTTGAAACGGATGGTCCAAATTGAAAAATTAATAAGTAGAAGTTGAAGATATCTTCATCCTAAATAGCCAATAACACCAGTGCGTCATAGGAAGTAGGTGAACGATGGAGTTGCATCTCCACATATGGACATAGTTGTGAGAACACCAACACACGCCCAGCTGAAAGATCATCAAAAGAACGCGCGATCAAAAACACCATTGGAGAGTTACCTCTGCGCTATATAAGAAATAGCTACCCGCGACTCTTAGGACACGTAAGGAAGCAACCCTTCCCTTAAGATTGGGTATGTGGGCTTGTAGCCTGCGTACCTGAAATCAATTTACACTCGAAACATTTAACGAGCCTCGGATACAACGAACTGATTCACCGGCAACGGCAACGACTTTTGGCTACAAACAACGGACCACGATCGGTTCTTGGAACGGTCGAACGATGTGGGGTGAGTGCAATAGTGCGGGGCTCACTGAAGTTGAACGGAAAATGACAGCAAACAACATCGATATAGTATACCATCTTTAAATATAACAAGCTAGCCTTCGGCTAGCTTACCTTCGTTGTGTTTTGTGGTGCATTTGCCACTTTGAAATTAGTAGTAAAACTTGTTCCGATTTCACTGTTCCTACAAGAGGTATATGAAATAGTGGGTCGGTCGTTCCAGGATTCCCGCCACATCAACTGCAACTTGAAATAGGCACAGTCATCATAATGCTGAAATTTGAACCAGCAGAAGCTATGCAATGGAACCAGACTTTCTGTCAAACGGTCAAAGGCGAGCACGTGTTGATTCCACGAATTCCAATGATTACCATTGATCTGCCATTCGAATTCAAACGATTGCAATTCCCGGTGCGTCTTGCGTTTGCGATGACAGTCAACAAAGCACAAGGACAGTCGATCAATGTGTGTGGCATTAATTTAAAAAAAAAAATCCTGTTTCTCGCACGGCCTATTGTACGTCGCCTGTCCGCGAGTAGGAAAACCAGATTCTTTATTTGTTTACGCTCCGCAAAACAAAACAAAAATGTTGTATATCACAAAGCCTTGAATTAAATGAACTATTCAAATGGAAACAAATTGACTTTCATTCATAACAACAAACGTGGCTCAGAGTGTAATCCATTTCCACAACCACACAACTCGCCACCTGTTGACTAACAGAAAGATTGGGCGCGGGATGCAGTTCGCGGGGTCAGCTTCATGTATGAAAAATTAAGTCAGGGTAGGTAAAAGTTGCGAGCGCAGCGAGCACTAGATGTGAGCGACAGCCTTTTTCTTCGCCAGATGGCACGGCCCGACCTTCACAGTCATTATCCTTAGGCTCCGTCCCCACGTGCATCTTCGCATGCCTACCAAATCGTCCGTTACAGTGTTCTAAGCCGACATTATCAGATCCAACTTTGGCGTTGAGACACCCCGTGATAATTTTTATGTCACCTTTGGGAGCCTTGTCGAAAGTGTCGCCAAGCCGTTGGTAAAGGGCGTCCGTTGATCTGATTGATCCGTTAGTTCAGTCGGGGCGTAGCCCTGAATTATTGTGATGTTTCTTACCCTGGATTTGAATCTGGCTATGATGGTACCGTCAATTAAAGATAGGCGTACCTCCCTAGTTAACTGGATTCCGACGCCTGCCATTCGAGGTGACGTATCGTTTTCATTTCCAGAGTAGAGCAGTACTGTTTGTGAGCTTGGTGATAAAGTCGTTCCCGATCCAGGCCATCTTGTTTCGCTCAGTCCTAGTACAATATATGTATACTAGCGAGTTAGGGAACAGATTAACTCAGCTGCTGACGGTTCAGCCGTAGACCGACCCGGAGCTAAATATCGTTCACTACAGAACGGCGTGCAAAGAAGCGTAAGACGGGAAAAGCGAAATCACAGCAACGCATTAGTGGAAAAGGCAGAGGAAGCGGAACCCTTTTTAAGCTTATCAGGCCATTAACTGGCAAATCTTTTTCAACAGAACATCCTGTGAAAGTTAAAGATGGGTCTCTACTGATAACCGAAGAACATCAGCTGCGGAGATGGAGAGAACACTTCATTCAGGTCCTGAAAAACGCCTTTGGACATAAGAAGGCATCTTCTTTAGTAGCAGAAGATATTTCGCAATTAGCCAGAGTTGATACCAGCCCACCATTTAAGCTGGAAGTGGCCGCGACTATTAAATCGATGGAAGCGGGTAAAGCCCCGGGGATAGATGGGATTCCGGTGGAGCATTTTAAAGCGGATGCCAATGTTACTGCGAATATTTTTCTCCCCCTTCTCCAAGAGTGTTGGGAAACCGAAACTCTCCCTAAAGAATGGAAGAAGGGCGTCATTATTAAGATCCCGGAAAAAGGTAACCTGAAGGATTGCAATAATTGGCGTGGGATCTGTCTTCTCCCAGCAGTCTCCACACTGATGGCAAAAATAATTTTGAACCGGATTAAACAAACAGCTGACCGCACATTGAATGATGAACAAGCCGGATTTCGCGAGGGCTTCTCATATAGCGACCACAGCAACACCCTCCGAATTATTATCGAACAATCCGCAGAGTGGAGATTCGCATTTCATCTCATGTTCGTCGATTTCGAGAAGGTGTTTGACAGCGTTGACCGGTAATATACATATCTGGGGGGCTTTACATAGGAGAGGCATACCAGATAAAATAATTTCCATTATTAAAGAGTCGTACCAGGAAGCTCAATGTCACGTCGTACACAAGGGTAAGCTGTCAAAATCCTTTCGAGGTGCATAGCGGAGTGAGACAAGGATGCATTTTGTCACCTATACTATAACATACTGAACAACCAATAAACCAATACACATTTCATTTTCTATGATACGAATTGAGTTCTGCAGGGTTCCCCACACATACTCTCAATTTTACTCTGTTAATTCCGAACAATTTTAATCAAATATCGCCCCAAAGTACTTTCTAAGTCAAGCATTGTTCATTTACACGTATAATCTATTCTAATCTTAAAACAAGTGGTTGACTTGTAATACATTATCTACATTGATGTAAATGAAATCAAAAGTTGAAGAAGTAATACTTTGAACGAATCAATGAGGCTTATGATTCTAACAACCCTGTCAATCAATGTGATTGATTCATCTGCATAGTCCTGAGCCTAAATATACATGTCGGTCCTCTTATCGACATGCCTGCACAGCACATGTTGCCAGAAAAGCAGACACGTACGGAAATCTTACTATCTAATATAAGAGCCTTCATCAGATTCTACATACTTTTCTATCCTCCTTAATAGAAATTTCCCTCAGTTCGATTGGAAGGTAACTGTTTTCCGTTCGATTTGTCAATGTATAATATGTACATAAGAGCGAATGTACGACTTTTTATCTCAAAATAGTGAGGAAGAAGAAGCTCTGTTCTGAAAAAATAGCTTTCATATTTTATAAAGATTTCATCGTCCGTCGATGTGTTACTTTATTTGACATTAAATTTGTAGTAGGAGCAAATCCGTTCTACTCAAATGGACTCGTAACTGATTTTGCAAAAACATGCTATACGTCAACAATTAGTTCCTCGGGTTTTGTTGCGCCAGAAGTTGATTTGCACATTGTATCGTAAAAGGTCAATTACATCGCGGACGTCAGCATGTAGGGTGTCATATCAAAGGGGCAAATGTACTCATTTATTTTTTAAGGTTTTGTAAAAAAAAAACCCACACGAAATCTGTCCACCTGGCAAGAGAATATCAGCTCATTTAAGCTGGCAAAGCTAAAGTAGCGGACATAATTGAAAGAATTATAAATTGAAAAATAATTTTCACTTTTCCAAGTATATAATTGCTGTTTATTTATATACCTATATACCAAACTGTTGATTCACAATGTACGAGTAATAGATAGTCACGTGTATAATTTTGATTCGCGAAAAACACGTCTTCCGAGTATTTTTTTCCGAGTGAAAAGGCTGTACTAAATTAGCACTAAATACAAGGTGATTTTGACTGATTGAAAACAAGGGAAAATTTTTGGTTGTCAGACATTGCCATAACTTTTGAAAAAAAAGTGTAACTACTTTTTTTTACTGTACGAAATTAGCACTCAATACAATGTAACAGACGAGTTCTGACACATAAATGCCAGTTTTGAATTTGTATATTTTTCGCAAATATGTTTGATTTCAATTTATTTAAAATCATTTATATTTGACATTAAACAAACATTAAACAAGCCTGACCAATGTTAACTATCTTAGAATATTAGGGCTGGTAGTTAATTAAAAATACTATTGGAATAACCACATCGAACACCTACGAAAATCACTAGAAATGAGATTAAATGTTATTAAATTTCTAGGAAGTTCCAAGTCAGCAGCACATCCAATACGTTGGTCCATATTGTAAAGCAGTTCATACTCACTAAGATCGAATATGGTCTTCCAATATACGGCTTCTCAGCTAAAAATCAAGAGTATCTACCATACTGCAATACGGACAGCGATCGGTACATTCAGGACTACACCAATCCAATGCATGTTAGCAGAAACCGGACTCCCAACATTCGAAGAACGTCGGAACCAACTTCTAGGATGTCTCATCAGCAAAATTCTAACTTCAAAAAAATCCATACTCTCGGGGGACATTCAGTCCATTCTGAGATGTAAAACTGAGCCAAAATATAGTTCAACGCTACTTAGTTCAACTCACTCCAACTAAACAGTATAAGCTTCATAAAAAGATTGGGGGCGAGGACACTGTACTTTGCATCAGAGCTTTATCTCACGAAACTCTTCGCCACTCTGGGTTAAAAGAATTTAATTTAATCTGGGTTCAATAGGCATACCCTAGAGCGAGGCGCAAAGCGGCGAGTACTTTGGCGGAATTATGTTCGTATCAATCCTTTTTGTGGTTGAAGAGTTTTTCTTTGGCGGGAAGCTTATTACATCAGGGTTGTTTTTGGGAGATAACCTTGACGCGCCCATGTCCCTTGAGGGGGCAATGCATCTAACAAAAAAACAGCCCTTTGTTATCTTCGCTGAAAGAGTTCTAATATAGGTGGCTCCCACAGAGGTGAGTTCAAGTTCAATATTTTTTTTATGATGCGTGGGCTTGTTGTCGTCAACAAATCAAATGCACGATGAGTATTACGAGTAGGTAAAAAAACTACACATTTTTCAAAAAGTCCAGGAAATTATAAAAGTTATTTGTTTAAAATCAACTTCTGGAATTCGCTAATTTGTCTATATATTTCATTAAAACAAATGAATGAGTCGAATATCTCGCTATCGTATCTACTATAAAACATTGTAATCTACTAAATACAAAACAATTGTGTAGTACACGATACAATACTATCAAACAATAGAAGACAAGAATAAAGAATAGAAATACAAAACTACAGAAAATAAATAAGTTAATGTAGTACGAGTATAACAACAGTTTTGTAATTTCTATACATTTCAGCAGTTAGGATCGATTGGGTGCTCACAGCGTAGGAAGTAAAGTAATTGTACTAATTTATTAGTTTTTTTGCAATTATCAATTATTGATTTCTCTTTTGTATTGTTTTCTTCTACTGTTTGATTGGCCCAGTATGGACAGTTAGTTTCCATAGATGTGATATGAAGGTATTACACTCAAAACCGAACGGCAGCGCAGTGGGTTGAAACGATTGGCCGACTTCTCAGCGGAGCTAGGCCGTGGGTGCCATGTACTTAGATACCGACCGTTTAGGCAGGGTAAGGACGCCAAGTACGAATACGTGCTTCTTCGGACAAACTTCACTGTTGTAAAATATGGAATATCTCTCACCCCCTCTGGTGAGAGATATTCCATTTCACACAACTCTTAAGAAAAAAATCCCGGTCGAATTCTCTAAAAATATACTAAGCTTATATTGCGTTTCCACTATTCGATCTTAAAAACTAAAACTTAACCACTATCCATACCGAACATGGATAGTGGTTAAGTTAAGTGCGATAATTTAAAAATGAAACCGGAATATAGAGGGCTACGCCCGCAATCCGAGGGTTTTGTAGCAAGCGCTTATTTTGGTATATAAATATCGGCTCCTTGCTCTTCTTGATATCACTCAGATGGATAGAAAAAACGTAATTAAAATGTCTTATCCACTTACATTTTACATGCTAATTCATATTACGTGATTGTAACGAAACTTAGAACATATTATTGCTTAAGGTGTTGGTTATCGTTGGCCATCAGTACTTTTGACCTCGAACGTGTTTAAGGCGTGCAAGGGTGTGCTAACTGTAACTATACAAATAAACTATTATTGACCTATTCTGAGAAGATATACAAATTCCACTATTTTCCATTTTATATGTTTTTCGAAACCCACTTCCTGTAAGTTTTCATAATTCTAAGTATAACGGTCTCAAAATGCAGGCAAGGGGGGGGGGGGGTCAAATTACGAACTAATATTTTCTCCTCCCCCACTGTTCCCCTTTCTATAAATTTCGAGAAAATGCGAAAAAATGGAATGTACTCATCATTACCTTTCTCACGACACCTCATCTGCTTTTATCAGTCGATAAAAAAATTTGACCTTAATTTCGCCTCTATGTGGACCCCCCCCCCCCCCCCCCCTTCCTTCCACCCGGTAAAGTTGGCCAATTAAGACACAGCGCCCCCAACCAATCTTTACCCTTTAAAAAATGATTAATTAAATAACTGCAATTCGCACTACGAAAAACAACATGAAAGTATAGTAGTACTCACACCTATGAGGCCGGTAGGTGTATTTTTTGTGTGGATAGTGTCAAAATGCCGAAATTTAAATGAATGTACTATTATTAAATATTATGTGATTATAATGAAACTTAGAGATATTATTGCCAATGATGTTGGCTATCATTGGCCATCACTATTTTTGACCTCGGGTAGGCGTAAGGGGTGCAGGGTTGTGCTAACTGAAACTATAGAAATGTACTATTATTAACCTTTTCTGATGAAATTTCAAAATTCTAGAAATCTAGGTTTTCTACACTAGTAAAATGGCGCTTTTCTATAAATTTTCATATTTATAAGTATAACGGTCTCGAAATGCAAGGGGGGGGGGACAAACTCGGATGACATATTTTCCCCTCTCCCTCTTTTCTCGTTTCTTCAAATTTGAAAAAAATTTCAGAAATGGAATGTCCTCAACGATACCTTTCTTATGATACCCCACTTGCCTGTACCAAACGAAAAAAAAATTTCGACCTTCATTTCCCCTCTATGGGGACCTCCCCTTAAAGTTGACCTATTACGACGATTCGCTTTCTCCGGCGAATTATAGTAATTCTACACATTCCTACAAAATTTCATGTATGTAGCTTCAGCCGTTCCTGAGATATTCCATGGACAGACGGACAGACGGACAGACGGACAGACGGACAGACGGACAGACAGACATTCGACCGATTTCATAAGGGTTTTGTTTTACTACAAAACCCTAAAAAGACACCTGGCGCAGTTAAGCCAGAAGAACTGTTTTTTGATATGGGCTAATTCGGGATTATTTATGAGTTTATGTATTTTACTATATAATTAAGATATGGCTGGGATACTTAACTCCAGTTGTTAGTACCAGATGCAGCTGCAGAATTATGTATTTCGATACGCGGGCAATATTTTCAGATGATGAAACTTTTTTACTGTTCGATTGATTTTACTATATAGTACATTTGAATTTATTTATCTCCGGTTTCATTTTAAGCTTCATCAACTAAATGCCTTTAATGTAGGTAGATTTTTGCTTATTACTTTTCGATGTTGTATTCCTGTAACCCTCCGACTGTACCGTGGATTTTCCTGAAACTTCACCGACAACTATTCCTCACTAACTTTCACTAATTGAACAAGTTTCGCTCAACTAGCTTTATCCGTTATAAATTAATTTAAGTCATTTCAAAGTTTTGCGGTTGTATAGCTGTAACTCTGGAAATTACTCATTGATATTGCTAAAATTAAACAGGACCCCGGTCCTGACGATCGCCCATCAATTAGACAAATTTCACTCAGGTACCTTATTGCGTTATAGGGTTATTTTGCCCTAACATAGCTGTAACTTTTGAACCGTTTGACGCGTTTCTCTGAAATAAGATAAGAGCCCAGTCCTTCCTAACATCCACCAACTGTTTCGAAAAGCTAGCTTCTTCCGTTACGTAGCTATTTGGGTTATAAAATTATGTCGTTATTTAGCTGTAACGTTTTAACTGCTCGATGGATGTTTGCTGAAATTCCATAATAGGCTAGTCCTTATTAACGCCTACCTACTGGGGTTTGGTCCAGCTAGCTTATTCCATTATTGAGTTATTGGGCCTTAGATACTTTTGCCGTTCTATAGCTGTCATTTTTTAACCGCTTGATCGATACTGCTGGATTTCAATAGCAGCTGGCTCCCCACTGACATCTATCAACTGGAAAAGTTTCACTTCGCTTACGACTTCCGTTAGACTGTTATCGGGTCCACAACATTTTGCGGATATATACAGGGTGTCCCATTCATGACGGTAAATATTTAAATGGTAGATAGTATGGCTCATTTGCAGAAAATAAATGTACTACATGAACCCTCTATCTTTAACCGTTACAGAGTTATAGCATTTTTTAAAAAAACTGTCCAAACCCTTGACCTGTCCAACAAATTCTAAATTTTCAATGCCCTCAATTATTCGATCCAAGATTTGATCTTACTTTCTGAAACTACATAAAATTTCATATAAATAAACTTTTTACCGGTTCAAAAAAAAAACACCATTATTTCAAAGATACAACCGTTTAAACTTTAAAAAAATTGTGAAATCTATTTTTCATCAAAAATCCCAATGATTATTTCGTAACGGTACTTTGAACTGACAAATCTGCAAAGTTGACAAAAGTTGCCCCATTATGTTATGTTTCGATGGGCGTATAAATATTAAGGACTTAGATTTGAAAATTTGCGAATGTAATGTAGTGGGTTACTTATCTGGCCATCACCTGGTCAGATATCACCTGAACAAGATGGGTCTGTCAAGCGAGACTGAATGCCGTCTTTGTCTGGAGGACGTGGAAACGACCAAGCACATCTTGTGCGAATGTCCCGCCATCGCGCGTTTTAGGATGTCACTCCTCGGGCAGGCTACTATCAGCACTGCAGAATTCAGGTTGATTTCTGCTAAATTTGGATTAATGAGCTACGGCACAATAGATCTTTATGGTCGCAGTACCTTCCTGCTGGGACAGTAGCTCGACTTTTTTATCTTATCTTAACAGGGACATGACTTTATACAAGCTATAAATTGCCCGGTAAATATTTCCATTTTTATACCCTAGGCTTTTAGTATAGGGTATATTGTTTTTGTCACGACGGAAATATGTAACACCTTAAAGGAGGCTCCGGAGGTATAGCAATGTATACATATAAATTATCAGGATCACCTCCTGATTCGATTAAGCCATGTCTGTCTGTCTGTCTGTCTGTCCGTTCGCACGATAACTTTCGATAGAATAAAGCTAGAGACTTGAAATTTTGGTCAAATGTTGGAAGTATAATCTAGTTGGTTGGTATTGAAAATGGGCATGATCAGGCCAAGAGAACGCCTACCTCCACTATACATGTAAAATAATTAAATGTATCTATAACTCCCGATTAAATAAACCTAAAAAGCTCTAGCTTTGGTAGATTGCTTGTGAGGATAATCTTCTACTTCCCTGGGAAAATAAAATCGATCGGTGGAAAACTAACGGTAATTTTCTTACAAAGAGCCCCGTACTACCCTACTTTTCGGGTTTTTTGTCTATAACTCTCGAACCAATTGACGTAGACACCTGATTTTTGGCATGTAATCCTGGGGTAAGAAGCTGCTTTAGTTTCAGTTAGTTGGGCATAATCGGATCAAAAGAACGCCTACCTCCCCTACAAACTTCAAAAAATTCAATATTCTCTTAATTACGATAACTTTCGATAGAATGACACTAGCGAGTTGAAAATTTGACAAAATGTTATTTTAATCTACTTGGTTTTTATTGAAAATGGGTAAGATCCCACTGAAGCAACTCCTACCTCCCCTACAAATGCAACTTCAAATAAGCGATAACTTTTGACAGAATCAAGCCAGCGACTTGAAGTTTTGGTCAAATGTTTGAAGTGAGATTGGGTTAGTTGGTATTCAAGATGGGTTAGATCCGACTTAAGGAACCCCTACCTCCCCTAGAAATGAAACTTAAAATAAGCGATAACTTACGACAAAATGATGCTAGCGACTTAAAATTTTGGCCAAATGTTTGTAATAGGATCCAGTTGGCTAATATTCAAAATACGTAAAATCCGACCAACGAAAACCCTACTTCCCCTACAAATGAAACTTCAAATAAGCGATAACTTTCGATAGAGTGAAGCTAGAGACTTGAAATTTTGTTGTAATGTTTGTAGCATGATCTTATTTGTTGGTGGCAATGATGGGCAAGATCCGACCCAAGGAACCCCTACCTCCCCTACAAGTGAAACTTCAAATAAGCAATAACTTTCGATAGAATGAAGCTAGCGACTTGAAAAATTCGACAAATATTTGTAGAATGGGTTAGTTAATTGATCAAGATCCTCCTGAATGATTGCTGCAACCTCCCCTATAAACTGGCCATATGGGAAACTCAATTTTAATGCATATGGTTGCTACCAATTGGTACTTTTGGTATCACCACTAGGTCTGTACAAGTCTAGGGTATATACGCTTCGGACTCATATGTTATTATGTTTCATATGTTAAATTATCAAACCAAAATGTGTCGCACTCGGTGGCCGTAGTCGTTTGGTCACCGTTCTACAGGAGGTTTAAATCTCGGCGCGAACAAAAACTGCCTCTGGGTACTAATAGAACTCCCACAGTGCTCCGAGACAGTAGTATAAAGACGACACAGATAGGAGGTATGTACATGTTAGCAACTGCACTTCCGAAAACTAGATATGCTACCAAAAAGTCAACAAGGCATAGAAATGTTAGAGACGTTGACCCCTGGAGGGGTCAAGGCAATTTACATCTCAAAGCTCAAACTTTGGCAAAATCAGCTGATTTTCTTTGCGGAATTCTGGCAACCACAATTCTATTCTGTATCAGTACGGTCTCTCAGCATATTGACTTGCGGCTAGGTTCGTTCCAAATTCTCTTCTATCGAATGAATTTCCAGCAACTCTGTTCTTGATAGCCAGTTTCATTGTTTTCATTTGAATTTGCAAAAGTAAACAATTGTCAGAATCTAGCATCCGGTATCAGGTGTTGGGTTTTTGTTTAGGTTAAAATTTCAACCGGATACCACAGGTTAGGTTTTGTTTTTGATAAAGGGGGATAGAGGACGGCTAGCGTTTCTGCGATTAATAAAGCTAACCAGACATTGAGATTGAGAAAATCAAATTGTACTACTTTGCCTTAACCCCTAGCGGGGCATAGCGCGTCAACTACTCCTGCGCGCCATCGTACTCTGTTCTGGGCAATGGGGCGCAACTCCCCAAAAGACTTACCCAGTACCTGACACTCCTTTGCCACAGATCGACGCCATGTGATTCGAGGACCCCCTCTTGGTCGGCCTTGGTTGGAAATGGGGTTCCATTTCATGGCATGCATAGCAATGCAGTTATCACTCTTCCGCAATGTGTGACCTATCCACTGCCATTTTCGCCTGCGTATCAATTCGTCGATTGGCATCTGACCCGTACGCCGACTTAGCTCTTCATTTGATATTGTTTCGGGCCAGAAAATTCTTAAAATTCGACGAAGACATGAGTTGACGAAAACTTGCAGCTTTCTGGTAACTCCTACGGAAACTTTCCATGTACTGCTCCCTACGAAAATCAAATTGTGCTAATGGTAGTTTATTGTTAAAAAAAAAAAAAAATTTAATCAGAGATTGAGCAACCGGCCCTTGGGAAACTAAGGTGAGTTACTATCGCGTTTGTATAACGAAATAAAAAAAAGAACCATCGTTAATTTTCACATGAATTTTTAGTTTTTCAACTTACGGCTTATTTATTCCAGTATTGAAAGTTCTCATTTTTCGGTGCCAATCGGCAGTTAATGTCAATGTTAAGCGTGATATATAGAGATTTGTGTTTGTTTACATTAGCCGCTTTCGTTTCACTGGGAATGTGACTTCCACAACACATGCATAAGACGCATTCAGAATCATCGCAAGCTACTCCGCCAACTTTAAAAAAAATTATCTTGAAGCGGAAAATAATGCATGTGTATAGAAATTTCATTTCTGTGCATTTGTAGATAAAATTTTCGCTGCGCCTTCAGTTTCCCGTTCAAATAAAGAGATACCAATAAAATGCACTTCTGGCTTGTTTAATACCCGTACCACATTATGCGTGACTCGCCGAGTCACGAACCAAGTGGATAACACGTTGTTCACACCCAAGCACCTTGCGTTAGGCCTGTTTCTAAAACCGATCCACCGGTTTAAAACCGGTTTTCTGTTAATACCGGTCCCGATATTCCCAAGTACCGGTTGCGAAAAAACCGAATCATCAAAAAACGGGCATATGGTTATAAAAACCGACTCATGGCCGTTAAAAAAAACCGTTTCACCAAAAAACCGACCGAGTACTCAAGTACTCGAAACTCGAATTGTTAAAAACCGACCGGCTCATGGTTAAAAAAACGGGTTAAAAACCGACTCATTAAAAGACCGATTCACCAAAAAACCGACCGAGTACTCGAGCGCTCGAACACCGACTTGTTGAAAACCGACCGGCTAATGCTTAAAAAAACCGAGTTAAAAACTGACGCATTAAAAAACCGATTTACCAAAAAGCCGACCAAAAACAGACTTGGTAAAAATCGACCGGCTCCGACGAGTTAAAACCCGACTCATTAAAAAACCGATTCTCCAAAAAACCGACCGAGTACTCGAGTACTCAAAGACCTGTAACGAGCTGTGTACGCGATGAGACCGATGCCGATAACTCGATTGATCACTGTCAACCGGTCGCGCGCATGAACACAGCCAATTCCATGTAGTACCAAATAGTATAGATTCCACAAGAGTTATCATTTCATAGAAGTTTCGCCTCTGCCAGGAGATTTGTATGTATTGACAAATTGTACAAACATAGTATAAACTACCCAGTATAGATACACAAGAGAATCAATACATACAAATCTACCGCCAGACGCGGAGTCAGCTTTCATGTGAAGTCTATACAATTTGTCAATACAAACAAATCTCCTGGCAGAGGGGAAAGTTATATGGAGTGATAACTCTTGTAGAATTATCAATCCTCTTTGGTAGTACCGCCACTACATGGAGTTACACATACTCATGCAAATGCACTTGCGACAGCGACGATGTCCGTGAGCACTAGAAATGGTAGAGCATTGTGTATCCGTAAGTGGGAGAGAGACACTTGTAGCGACCAACAAAATGTTGCGGTGCATTTCCCGTCTAAAGATCCGCTCAGATAAGTGACCCTCTCTCTTCCACTTACGAATGTGCAATGCTTGTCATCTCTGTTACTCACGGGAAATTGTCTAATCTTGGAAGTTTCCAAGAACTGAAGATGTGAAACCATTCAGTCGAGTGCGAGAAGCGATCGCGGGAGGACGCGCGTTGCGGGACTCGTGTGCCAGGCGTAGTTAATTGGGTTTTGCTTTGCTTGTTAGGTGCCGGTATTGTTTAGATATTTGCAATTCCCTGCAGTTTGAACTGAGAAAAAGCTTCTTTGTTGCGCAAGCAAACGATTTTGCCACCACACGATCGACTTGATGTGACGCGGGAGCTAGTTTCGACCGTTATCCGCTGTCCGTGCAACGGTTTTTTTTTGGAAGTGTGTGCTCATTGCACACTGCAGGCATCGGCGGTAGCGTCTGTCGTATCAATAAGAAAGAGTCGGCATTATTGGGGCCACTGTCTCTGTCGCGCACCGAGTTGTCGTCGTCTACTTGGCGGTTTTGAGGTTTTGTTAGTTTCTCGGCCGTACCAACCAGCATCTTCCGAATAGTTTTTCCAAAGTGGTAGTGACTTCACGTTGACATGTGTGACCCAGGATGCGCCAAGTCAACTGTCGTATATGTATTGGTATCCGGAGGGCAAGTAGACTAGTGATAGCACGAGTAGTTCCGTCCAGCTCGGTAAATGATACATGCTTGCCGATCTCTTCAAACAAATTCCGACACCGTTCTCGTGCACATCATCAATAGCGAACATCGTGCTGGCATGCAACACGAAGGGGGTGTTAGTCCCAAACCATCTCACCGATGGATAAATGGAATTCTTCTATTACTCGGCACGTTCTGTCATGTGAGTACCCGTACGCCACTGGCAAGGCAAAATTTAATTAAAATATTAGTGACTTGCTCGATTGCCTCAATTCACCCGCTCTCCGTGTCCAAATGGCAACAATCATATGGCACGGATTGCAGCCGAGGCCGACGTTGTAGTCACTCTCGTAAAAGCATGCACCCAAAATTTAGGTTATTATGGTGTTGTTAAATTATTGCCCATTTTTAAATATAGTAACGTCTACATGTGCACCCGAAGTCTACGAAATCTTACAAAAGACAACAGTTTCTACAGTGCCTGTCGCCGACATGTATCATATCTTTGAATCCGGATCGACCGCGTCGCTAAATACTTCAAGTTTATGCATCGATGACGCATGGTATAGCTCTACGAATCTTTTGGCAACGATTGAATCCACCAAAAGTATAATTTCGACGAACGAAAAATGGTTATAGCCGGACGTCAGTACAATTGGATTCGATGTTTATCAAAGTATCCAGTATTTACCGGTTTTATGCCCAATGGTCGACAAAGGCTCTACGCGGGACTGTTGAATTTTGATGAAAGTTGCTGCAAGACCGGATTATCGGCGGCCAACATTAAACGTGATATTGACTCGGACACGAATGTAACGGGGTCATGGAAATAATACCTCCCGTATTTATCACAAGGTAAATTTAAGATCTAGAATTTCAAAAAAACCTCCTATAGGAAGACTGCGTATTTCACTTTTCGTTAATGAAAATGGTGATGCACACCTAGCCAGGAAGGACTGCTAACTAGCTACAAGATTGATATTAGAATTGGCAATTTGTTACCGGATCAGGCGATTGCTGTTTATAGAATTATTTTATTTGATAGTATTTGAAAGTATTAAGGAACATAGGTTGAAAATATTGATTGAGTCTTAACGTGTAGATTCGTTGTCCATAATCTTAATTTTTATTATTTTTATTATTTATTATCATAAAATAAAAAAAAAAAAAAATAACTAAGGTAATTTTCAAACTACTCTAAGTCGACGAAAGTTAGGTAAATATTAAATTAAAATTTTGTAAAGAAAAAAAAATTTATTATAAATAGATACGAAGTAATACTAAAGTAAAATACATATGACAATTACACAGATAAAGGAACATAGGAACAAATCATACTTTAAATTCTCGATAATACCTTTTGTTGTCAGAAATTGAATCAATAGTGTTATACATGTATAGTATTTACAAATTAAAAAAAAAAACAAAAGAAAAAGGAAATTGCATGATTAGTTGTTCCACTGAAAAATATAACGTTTAATTGGCTGCAGAGATGAAATTAGGAACATTGAGAGGCCATTAAAGCTTTAAACACGCATATTTTACTCTAAGGTAGTTTATACATACGGGTATATGAATTACAATACAATTTTACTACGTCATATATCCTAATACGTATCTAATTCGCAGTGCAGCTTGTCGCTGTTTATGTCTCTTTGATTTTGGTCACTGCTTGTGTGTATTTTATCGCATTCATATTATGTACGAGTACTTCTCTCGGTGTTAACTACAGTTTAATATTCATTCCGATTTACATTCATATTTACGTACTTTACGATGCTTGTACTATACACATGATACATGCGATGAAGATCGAAAACTGCTTGCTCTAGATCTAGATCAGCGTCTATAAAAACAAAATTAAAATACCGACGAGGAGATTTGACGGAAAACTTGGTTATGTGCATATGAAATACAATATAAATGTGTGTCCTTCTATTGTGAAGAAGGATCACGGTGTTTTTTTTATCGCTGTCGATTTTCTTAATTGATTAAGAGTTGCAGCCATACATGCAATATTACATAATAATACATAGGTATTATGATCGACTTTATAATATTATTTTGATAAATAATTGATTTGAGGATAGATTGAAAGAAACAAAAATATTATTGATTAAATATAATTTGATTTTTTTGTAATGTCTGAAAAAAAAGAAATGTAAATACATAAAATGAATTATCACTAAAAAAAAATTAATTTTGCTTCCTGACCCCCTTTCCTGGGCCCTCGCTCCGCTTTCTCGCTTGCTCTTGAATCGCTTAGGGGGCTAGGAATTCAAGCGCGGCCTAGCCCGATGGAGGGGAGGGATCGTGGAGCCCCTAAAACATCAAGGGGCTCCCGTGTTCGTAGTGGGAATTAGCCATCTCTTGTCGGTCGTGCGCGTTTTCAGGATGTTTCCTTTTCAGGAACGGCTCGTTTGTTCAGGCACTCGGGTGTGCGCGTGTGAGTTGATTTTTGTAACGCTGCGAGGCAGATGTGACCAATACAACCCCACCCCGACTACCGATAGCTGAGCTAGCTATCTAGCACGCGCGAACTGGTCACATCTGGGAAGTCTTGGCACTTAGGTACCACGCGCGGTCTGCACGACCAGCCTACCAGGTAGAATTGTTACAGACCGACTCGCTAAAAATCGACGAGCTCATGGTTAAGAAACCCGAATTAAAAACTGGTTCATTAATTTAAAAAAAATGGACAATTTTTTGTGTGTACAGTACAGGACAGAAGTATTCAAGAAAATGTTTTAGCTTTTAATTTGAGTGTGATTTGGTATTTGGTATGTAAACACATTTGGTCGTCAAGAGACGTGCGATCAAAGTTAAATAGATGTGAGCAACATACCCATTGAAAGATTGAATTGAGAATCAAGTGTCGGAACTGATGATCATGAGTAATAAAAGATGAAAGTGCACATGGACCAGTTAGAAAGATTGGCATTATGCTATTGCGTGGCTGCGGACTGTACCAAAAATACTCGGAGATTTTCTCACCGGTTTTTACTGAATCGGTCTTTTAATGAGTCGGTTTCTAACCCGGTTTTTTTTAACCATGAGCCAGTCGGTTTCTAACAAGTCGGGTTTCGAGTATTCGGTCGGTTTTTTGGTGAATCGGTCTTTTAATAAGTCGGTTCTTAACCAGTTTTATTTTAACCATTAGCCGGTCGATTTTTACCAAGTCGGTTTTCGAGTAGTCGAGTACTCAGTCGGTTATTTGGTGAATCGGTTTCCAATTCGTCGGAGCCGGTCGGTTTTTAAAAAGTCGGTTTTGATTACTCGAGTACTCAGTCAGTTTTTTTGGTGAATCGGTTTCTTAATGAGTAGGTTTTTAACACGTTTTTTTTTTAACTAGGAGCCGGTTTTTTTAATGATCCGGTTGACCGCTAGAAAAACCGGTTTTAATAAAAACCTAAAACCGATCTTGAAATCTTAGGACTGAACAGGTCTACCTTGCGTCTCTCCCGTCCAACGATTCATCGAGTACACAAAATCCATCCTATGCAACGAATGCCGAGCAAGTACTCGTTGTATTCATACGCTGCGGATATTGCGAACAATAGCCCAATACCGAGCATTTTGTTCACTCAAAGAATCGCTGGACGGGAGAGACGCAAGGTGCTTCGGTGTGCACAAGGTGATTGGGGGGTCAAGGCAATTAACAAGTTTGCTATGGGTTTCGCAGATATATACTATTATTTTATGCTGTGTATTCGCAGTGCCAATTTCAATTACATAATTTCGAATTTCTTTCGATTGCAAGCAAGTGTACAAATGCAAGTGCTTGGCCAACTAGCTCGGCATGAGTATGCATGCGTCATGTATTGTGTTGGCAGAAAACTATATTTTTATGTAATGTAACGTAATTCAAATGTCTAATGTCGATTAATCAACTCAACGTTTAATGTCAACGTCAACATATGTTTGTGACGTCTACCAAGCATCTGGAATATTACAGTGACTTTTGGTATCGAAAAGCAGAGTTTATTTCCCTGGATCGAAATATACAATATTTCGATAGTGCACTTTTTCGTTGAATTTCGTTCCGCGCAATACCAGACATATCAGACCGAAAAGAACGTCACGGCTTTGCGTCGAACGAACTTAAACAGCCACCATACAGATACTTAGCCGTCGCACGAATTGCGGACTCAGTTTACATTTAGATAGAGGGGAAATAAGTTGACGTTCAATCGATTTGCTTTCAATTTTGATCCGGTGACAAACAAAACAAGTCTCTCGTTTTGTATGAAAATGGTCTGAAATCCGACGAATCGAAAGCGGCTAATAAGTAACTCACGGGCGCCGATATGTCACAGTGCGTTCGTTCTATTTATTTATTTATAAGACACTACGCTTATGCCGGACTATGTTTCAGATTTAACTAATCCCAGCTAACTCACCACGATGTAAACGTATCGGACTAGCTGCACTTGCGGTGTGGTACTGGAGTAAAAAATTTGGATTTATGTTTTATGTTTATTTTTTGTCCTAGTTAGCGGTAAAAAAGCGCTTTTCACGAGAAGCTACTAGCTCTTTTAATTTTTAAAATTCTCTTTAAACCCAAGTGATAAGACAACATCTGATTGCCACATTTAGTACCGGTCGGTAACACTCCACGAATTAGAACCAAATCCAGTATGATCTAGTTAATACTCCTTTTAGATCCACGGAATAAACGTGAGCAGTGTTTATTTTGCGTGTCGGTAAAAAGCATTCTCCGCTCGTAATCAGTGGACATGATGGTTGATTGGGAGAGATTCCCCTGTAAAAGCCTTCGTCCCAACTGTGTAGTTCGCACGCAACCATAATGGTCTTCGTCTCGAGTGCATTCCTTGAATCATTGCTTCGAGCAGAATGGAGAAACAGCTGCGTAACTAGCAATTTCAACAACGACATTAGCCACGGCCGTTTGTTCTGATCTGGTTAGAGGCTGCTAAAATCCGCCGAGCATTTAATGCAAACCAGGCCAAATAAAATGGTAATTTGTTCATGTGTTGGGGTTACAACGGGATTCATGGTTGGACGTTATCGCGATCCGGTGGAGCCGTCTTGCGCGTTCCACTGGGGTTCGATAAAAAAGGGGATTTACGTGTTGGACTATGAGCCCACTCAGCTGTTAAATGAGTACCCAATTATTTAGTAAATAGTTCGGTTGAACGTGTTGCTGATCACACACCGATGCACAAGACACTTCACTTCTTAAATAGCACGTGTTCCAGAGATATTTTTAAGGCAAAATTTTTAGAATTTTTCATATGCATATATTTTTGTCGTTTGACATTTCAGGAAATAATAGAATTGCCTAATTTAAAATTATGCAAATTCTTTAAATAAATAATAAAGCAGATGAAAATAAAAATGTATTGTACTTATGTACCTATAATAGTTTAACTAATGATGCCAAAGTCTCTTCCTTCCCAACTCCCGAGAAAATTTGACCAACATGGGTTTGCGCTACTCCTGTTACAGGAAGCGCCCATGTGGACCACTATATAATACATCTTTCGGCACTGAACAAGTCAAAATAGCTGGCTTTTATCCGCGCCAACCTTGTCAAGAAAATATAATGTAAATCGCCAATTTGACAGCCAGTGACATATCATAAATACAAACATGTAAAATTTACATACCGTTGTGTGGCTTTCAAGTGCTGCTTTCGACCTGCAAGAAAGGGTACATTGGATTTATTTACGAGAAACTACAACTTTACGAAATAAATTACAAACTTTAGAGATCTTAATTTCATATTATTAATATTTCTTAGAGGTTTTAGCCATTTTTACAAAATTTGTACACAACAACGCAAAAGAAAACAACATAAGCCGCGTTTCTTTGTTTCGTGGGTTACTCAATTGCCCTAACCCCTTGTGGGGCATAGCGCGTCAACAGTTCCATGTGGCCCAGTTGACGTTTCGTTGGCATAAACTGGTTTCGGAGAATGCAGTGCCAGCATGCATCTCCTGCACATCTATGGAACCGAACGTTGCCGTGGACGGGATTCGAGCCCGAAACGCCGGTAGTCAAACGTGAGACTGATGCCTCACCACACTGTGCTACCGGTCGCCCCATTAAACCTCAACCCAAATTTCATGAGAAATCTACAATTTAACAAATTATATTTGGGCAGCAGATTTTTTTTTGCTATTCCATTTAATTACACAAAATCGACATTTTATTCAGAGTCTAAACTACATGAGTAAACTGCATTGCTTGCAGCACATTCTGAATGTTTTAACCTAAAAGAGTAACTTGAAGTTTCATCAGCTGTTCATCTCGAATTATCGGGAACAATGCTGTTAGTGTAAAACGCGGTCCAGCAACCACTTATCTATATACTGCTTAAACGTCAACAAGGCGTATAATGCAAGAGAAGTGAACGCGCTCATGCGCCTGGAGAGGTCAAAGCAATTACCAAAAAAAAAAACGAAAAAAAAATTTATACAGGGTGTCCCAAACTCCAACGTCAACCCGGAAACCGGTGATAGGCCAAGTGGTGGCAGTTATCAGAAAAGTATTAAAAAAAGTCTCCGTCAATTATTTTTTGACTTATACACATTCAAAAAGAATTGGAAAAATTCATACCCTGTGATTATTTTTTAAGTACTGTTATTACAAATTTTCATTTTTTTTATTTTTTTTTTACGTAGCAACCCTGACTAACTGTTCTATAAATCACAATCTAAAAGTAAAAAATTACTGTATTGGTTTTAAATAAAATATGACTTTTTTCCCCAATTTTGTACTCAAAATTATCACTTATCCCAACTTCAACTGACTGCACTGTAAAAAAAATATACCACGCGGTTTTGGCAAGTAACTGTAAAAGATGGCGCATTTTGTCCAGATTCCAAAATGGTACGACACTTCCTATATTATCTCTTAATTGAGGTGAAAAGAAGTAATAATCTCATTTAGGCAAAAATGTAATTTATTGAACAAAAAAAATCAATTTACAATTAAACGTTAGAACTTCAATTTACAACAAATGTTCAAAATGTTTGCCTTCAGCTGCCATGCAAGCACGACATCTTCTTAAAAAGGATCGAGTTATAAGCCGGGCGAATCTTCCGGAACTAATGGCTTCAGCGGCTTCCGCAATTTTTCGGCAGAGTTCCTCCAAATTTTCTATTTCTTTCGAGTAAACCTTTTCTTTTACCGCTCCCCAGTAAAAAAAAATCGAGGGGATTTAGGTCAGGTGAACGTGCCGGCCACGAAATTGTACCAGACCGCCCTATCCACCTCTCGGGATATTCTCGATCGAGGAACTCTCTTACTGTACGGGCATAATGCGCTGGGCAGCCATCGTGCTTATACCACATATTTGCAAAAGTAGTGAGTGGCACGTCTTCCAATAAATTGGGTAAATGATTCATTAAAAAATCTAAATATGTCTCGGCACTTAAGTTCTCCGAAAGCTCGAATGGTCCAATAATTTGGCCATTTAAAATTCCAGTCCACATGTTCACTTTAAAGCGATGCTGCGCTCTATTTTGCCGCATTAAATGTGGATTTTCAATGTGCCACTCGTGTAAATTGTGGAGGTTAATGTAACCATCTTTAGAAAATGTGGATTCATCGGTCCATAGAATTTTGTCAAAGAATCGGGGATCTTCTCTGTACTCACGCAACATCGTTTGACAAAATTGTACTCTCTGCGGATAATCTCGAAGTAGCAGACTTTGGACTCGTTGAACATGGTACGGGTGCATCTTGTTTCTCCGTAGAATTCGTTGTACTGTACTTTTGGGTACTCCTGTGCTAGATTCATTTGCTCAGTACGTGCAACTGAATGTAGCACAGGAGTACTGGGGGCACTGGGGTCTTGTTCGACTGCTTGTAAGACTTCCTCCTCGTAGGGCATGATGGAATTTGGCTCTCCTGTCATGTGGTGTCGAATTCGATCCTCTGAGAATGACTGGTGTACGTTTATAAATATTCGGTGATCCGGATAACGTTCCGCATTTGAATATCTCTCACGATAAAGTCTGGCTGCAGCACTAGCATTGCATTTGCATTCCCCATAAATAAGATGCATGATAGCATATTCCCGCGCACTGTATCTGTATGGCATAATGTCAGTTAAATGCGTCCTATAATCAAATTGTTACTGAATCACTAAATCATTCATAAGGTTATATGTGCTACATACATATGTCGTACCATTTTGGAATCTGGACAAAATGCGCCATCTTTTACAGTTACTTGCCAAAACCGCGTGGTATATTTTTTTTACAGTGCAGTCAGTTGAAATTGGGATAAGTGATAATTTTGAGTACAAAATTGGGGAAAAAAGTCATATTTTTTTTAAAACCAATACAGTAATTTTTTACTTTTAGATTGTGATTTATAGAACAGTTAGTCCGGGTTGCTTCATAAAAAAAAAAATGAAAAAAAAAATGAAAATTTGTAATAACAGTACTTAAAAAATTATCACAGGGAATGAATTTTTCCAATTCTTTTTTGAATGTGTATAAGTCAAAAAATAATTGACGGAGACTTTTTTTAATACTTTTCTGATAACTGCTACCACTTGGCCTATCACCGGTTTCCAGGTTGACGTTGGGGTTTGGGACACCCTGTATATATATACATATTATATACGCAATCTGTTTCGTATTTTACGAGTCAATTGTGGGATAGCAAACACGCATTACAAACAAACAACAACATACTTGTTGTTCAAGATGCGCCGTGCTTACGAAAAAAGCCCACGGTTCAGAATATCCTTTTGCTTTTGATTTTGGCAGTTTTAAATTTAGACTCACAGTCAGCGATCCTCCTTGAACTTTATGTTAGCAATGTCAACCTTTTGTCTCCTTTTCACTTATTTCTTGGCTATATTCCACTCCATCTTCAAAAATGTCCTTTTATCTCCACCAAAGGACTCGACATGGGACTTTTACTACTCCAGAGAATTCGGCTCTTCGCCACGATTCCTATGAGACCCGTCTTGCCTATATTCCACTCCATTGCCATGAATGTCCTTTTCCCAACACCAAAGGATAGGAAATGCAATTCACAATACTCTAGGGCATTCGTCTCTTCGCCACGATTCCTATGAGACCGATTTTGTCTATGCCATTCCATTGTCAAGAATGTCTTTTCCCACCGCAAAAGGACTCGGAACGTAATTTACTCCACTCCAGAGCATTCGCCTCTACACCACGATTCCTACGAGACCCGTTTTGCTTATATTCCATAACCAAGAGCATTCTTTTCTCCCCACCAAAGGACACGAAATACAATTTACACTACTTCAGAGCATTCGCCCCTTTACCACCATTCATATAAAACTCATCTTGCCAATTGTCTACTTCATTGCTACTCCTTTTCAAACGACCCGAAATGCAGTTTACACTACCCCAGAACATTCGCCTCTTTACCACGATTCCTATGACACTCATCTTGCTTACATTCCACGACATTATCAAGAATGTCCTTTTCCTTTTCAAAGGATTCAAAATGTCGTCAACAGTCGTCTAGTACATTCCCATCACGTACATTCCAAAATTCTGTATTGCATAGCCACAACCCGCGCGTCGAACATCATTTTCATGTAAAAGTTTTACATCCCAAAGCCACTCAAATGGCAAACCCAAAAAAAGATACATTGTCAAAAAAAGATACATTTTCTACGCCACTGGCTGCCGTGCTTAAACCATCCCCTCGCTCAAATACCCTACCCCTTTGTTTGGAAAAATACGATTGATTGATCGTATTCGTATCCGTATATGATCATAATCGATTATAATAGATTAATCGAATTCTTACGATCGTATTTCTACAACTAAACGTATTCTTTCGACTAATCGATAAATCGTATTTGTTCAATTAATAAATTAATCGTATTTTTTTCGATTTATCGAAGAAGGTTAGCTTCGATACATCGAGTAGGAAAATATACACCAAGCTAGAACAAACAAGCTAGCCTTCGGCTAGCTTGCCGAAGGTATAATACTCTTCACGCTTCGCGCGTTATGACTTATGGTGCATTTGTCACTTTGAAATTAGCAGTAAAACTTGTTCCGATTTCACTGTTCCTATGAGAAGTATATGAAATAGTGGACCGATTTCAACCAAATTTAGGAACGTGATTTCGCAGTCAATATAATTTAATGATGACCCTAGACTTATAGTATAGGGTACATTGTTTTTTCACGACGAAAATATGTAACACCTTAAAGGAGGCTCCGGAGGCATAGCAATATATATATATATATGATCAGGGTCACCTCCTGATTCGATTTAGCCATGTCTGTCTGTCCGTCTGTCTGTCTGTCTGCCCGTTCGCACGATAACTTTCGATAGAATGGAGCTAGAGCCCTGAAATAACAACATTTGGCTAAAATTTCAGGGCTCTAGCTCTAGGGCCTGTTTTTTTATTTCTTGAGCACAAAATTTTTGAATGCGGCACATAACTAGCACATAACCATACAATAGTCGTTTTCCCAATTTGCGTTAGTGGGGGGAGCAGCGGAACGCACCTGTTGAGCAGCATGTCTAATCCGACCGACGGAGTGGTTCTAAACGCCCCTGTTACAGCCAATGCGGCTAGTCTTTGCACCTTCCCCAGCAGGTCGCAGTACGCGATTACTCTGAGTGCCGTCCACCAAACACTTATAGTATACCATACAGTAGTATAGGACGCACCACAGCAGTACATTTTCAATATACCCCCTTCGTTAGCCCCCAGTTTTACACGTGCGGCCTTTCACCCGCTCCTGAATATTGTGTTTAAGCTTAGTTTGCTATCTAAAATAAGTCCCAGGAATTTAGCCTTATCAGTAAAAGCCGGTTCCTTTTCGTCCAGGTTGGGAGGCTCGAAAGGACAGAGCGTAAACCGTCTGGTGAAAATCACAAGCTTCGTCTTGTCCAGGTGAACTTTGACACCACAATCGTTTGCCTAATCGGCTAGAATGGACAGCGTTCAGTAACTCACTGAGGCTGGTCGCAAATCTACCAGAAACGGCGATTGCAACATAATCCGCATAGACAATGACATTTCACCCCATAATTTCCATGTCCAGAATTAATTTATTGACGACTAGATTCCAAAGAAGTGGAGACAATATATTCGGGCTACAAAAGCGGCTACTTAGAGATGATATGCTTAGAGTGGCGCAAATAAGCCCCGATAGTAGCAACTTGTTTATAAGTTTACAGAGCGACTCACCGACGAGTAGGCTCAAAAGTGCCTCAACATCACGCTGGGTCGGACACTGTCGAACGAGCCCTCGATATCAAGGAAAACATGGTGAATTCCTTGTGATCGAGAGATTTTTCAATAAAGCTAACCAAAGAGTGTAGATTCGTGTGGATACAGCTCTTCGCTCTTTCCGTGAGCGAGCTTTAAAGGGAGTAGGTTGGAAATTGGACCGTTAAAGGGTGTAAGTTTAAACTATGAATTACTAGTTACTCAATTGTCCTAACCCCTTGTAGGGCATAGCGCGTCAACTATTCCATGTGGTTCAGTTGACGTTTCCTTGTCATAACCTAGTTTCGGAGAATGCAGTTGCCAGCATGCACCTCCTGCTCCCCCATTTAGCCAACTACCTGCGGCAATTCGAAAGATGCTGTGGCTTATTATTGCGCCCCACACCACAGGGGGAAGGCAACACAAATATTCATGGCCACGAACGTCGTTGTGGACGGGACTCGAACCCGAAATGTTGGTAGTCAGATATGAAACTGAACTGAAATGAAACTTTCTGAGTCGGCGCCCCAGGTGAAACCCTGTTTCGCCTTAGCCTTTGACCGGTCCTGTTCACTACACACTACAACCTTCCTTGCTCGATTTGTTATTTTTCACAGTTCGAATATAACCGTCTATAGCCATTCGAAAATCATCAGCAACAGGAACAATACAATGTGCCTCAGTTATAGTTAAACCAAAGGCCCGGCCCTATTGTGTAATTCGATTCGAGTCGTAGTGGTTTCGAATGGATAAAAATGGTACCATGTAACTCGAAAACCTATTTCTCCATTTCAATAATCATCGAATGTTTTGATACAACATTTTTCATTTGAAGCGAAAAGATTTTTGAAATTAGGGAATTACATTTTACCATTTTATCCTTTCGAAAGCAATTCGATTCGATTCGAAATTAATTGATAGAGCGTCAGTGATATAAGTAGCAAATGCATCCAAAATAGAGCGCATGTGCATGCGTATTGATGCTGCAAATATCGTACACCGTGCTTTTTACTTTTATATGAGTTTTACATTTTCGAGGCATTATAAAATCTGGGCACTGAATATGGATGAAATATTTCGCCAAGGCGCTCTGTAATTTATTATGTACACAACACAATAATAAGGGAGACGGCCGCATGATGACAACCGTCATCGCGTTTTCATTCTGGACTGTAATTAGCAGAAAGATTTGATATGTGCAATCACGGAATATAAAATCTGCCTAAGAAAATCCTGCCGGAAATGCCTTTTAATGAGTTAAACACATGTGAAAAAATGGGTCGCACAATCCTCATAGCGGTTTAAAATATATTGTATATAAAAATGTAGAATAGTGGGCAGGGTAATCGAATACGCCAACCTGCCTCGTCCAAACTTGCCGGAAGTGGGTGGCCCACATCCCCTTTGGGCCACCCACTTCCGGTCGACAAACAACCCTCATCGCGTTTCCGCTAAATGTGCTATCAAGCAGGGGGTCTTGATGTTCTCTTTCACAAAAACCAGATCTGCCTCGCAAAAGCTTGCGAAAGTGGGTGGCAGGAGCGGGCAAAGTTGACGATTCAGGTCGAGGAACGACCCTCATCGAAGTTTCTGATAAGCCAGGTGACAAATCAAAAGTTTTGATTTCCTCTTTCCGTAAAACCAAATCTGTGTGGCGAAATTTTCCTGGAAGAGGGTGGCAGGAGCAAGCAAAGTGGACAATTCAAGTCGAGGAACAACCCTCATCGAGGTTTGGAGCGACCGATAGCACAGTGTGTTGAGGCATCAGTCTCATGTTTGACTACCGGCGTTTCGGGCTCGAATCCCGTCCACGACGACGTTCGTGGCCGTAGATTCAGGAGGTGCAAGCTGGCAACTGCATTCTCCGAAACCAGTTTATGCCGACGAAACGCCAACTGGGCCACATGGAACAGTTGACGCGCTATGTTCCACAAGGAGTTAGGGCAATTGAGAGAAAGAGAGAGAGGGGTTAAACCAAATGTTTTGATTTCCTCTTTCCGAAAAACCAAATCAACCTCGCGAATGCTTACCGAAAGTGGGTGGCAGGAGCGGGCAAAGTTGACGGTTCAGCTCGAGGAACAGCCCTCATCGAGGTTTCTGATAAGTCAGATGTCAAATCAAAGGTCTTGATGTCTTCCTTCCGAAAAACCAAATCTGTCGCAATCTTCCCGGAAGTGGGTGGCAAAGCGGGCAAAGTTGATGGTTGAGGGCGAGGAACAAGAACATACTAAATACGAAGGGAGCCAAAAACATAAAAAAAAATGAGAAAAAAAATTTAAGGGAAAATAATTAAAAAACCCTAGACTTTTACAGACCTAGTGGAGATACCAAAAGTACCAATTGGCAACGACCATATGCATTAAGAATGGGTCTCCTATATGGCCAATTCATAGGAGAGGTTGGCACTCATTCATTAGGATCTTGACCATTCTCAAAATCAATTAACTAACTAACCCATTCTACAATATTTGTCGAATTTTTCAAGTCGCTAGCTTCATTCTATCGAAAGGTATTGCTTATTTGAAGTTTCACTTGTAGGGGAGGTAAGGGTTCCTTAGGTCGGATATTGCTCATCATTGCCACCAACCAATTAGATCACCCTACAACCATTCAAACAAAATTTCAAGTCTCTAACTTCACTCTATCGAAAGTTATCGCTTATTTGAAGTTTCGTTTGTAGGGGAAGTAGGGGTTTCGTTGGTCGGATGTTACCCAGCTTTAATGCCAACTAACTCAATCTCACTTCGAACATTTGACCAAAATTTCAAGTCACTGGCTTCATTCCATCAAAAGTTATCGCTTATTTGAAGTTTCATATGTAGGGGAGGTGGGGGTTCCTTTGGTCGGATCTTGGCCATATTCAATAACAACTAAGCAGGTCTTACTAGCAACATTCCACCAAATTTTTAACTCGGTAGTATCATTCTATCGAAAGTTATCGTAATTAAAGGAATATTTAATTTTTTTAAATTTGTAGGGGAGGTAGGTGTTCCTTTGATCTGATTATGCCCAACTTACAGAACCTTAAGCAGCTTCTTCCTCAAGGTTACATGCCAAAAATCAGATGTCTACGTCAATTGGTTCAAGAGTTATAGACAAAAAACCTGAAAAGTAGGGTAGTACGGGGCTCTTTGTGAGAAAATAACCGTTCGTTTTCAACTGATCGATTTTATTTTCATAGGAGAGTATAAGATTACTCTCACTAGCAATATATCAAAGCTAGAGCTTTTCGTGATTTTTTAATCGGGAGTTATAGATACATTTAATTATTTTACATATGTAGGGGAGGTAGGCGTTCTCTTGGCCTGATCATACCCAATTTCAATACCATCCAACTAGATCATACTTCCAACATTTCACCAAAATTTCAAGGCTCTAGCTTGATTCTATCGAAAGTTATCGTGCGAACGGACAGACAGACGGACGGACAGACAGACAGACGGACAGACAGACAGACATGGCTAAATCGAATCAGGAGGTGACCCTGATCATTTATATATATACTTTGCTATACCTCCGGAGCCTCCTTTAAGGTGTTACATATTTTCGTCGTGACAAAAACAATATACCCTATACTATAAGTCTAGGGTATAATTAAAGGCATAACTAACTCAATTATAAGAAAATCTAACAAATAATTATGAGTAAAGACTTACGATTGTCCACACGATGGACGATCGATCGCTCAGTCGTGTCCAACGTGACTCCTCTCTCCCTCTCGGGTTCACGTTAACCCCTTGTGAGCATAGGGCATTAGCCACGCCTACTTTCTACCTCGTCCTGTTCATCGCCATCGCTTTCTGCTCACTCCTCGACTTGCCTATTAAGGCACCTTCCCTTATAACCGATCTTCTCCAGGTGTTACTAGGTCGATTGTCCCACGATGAACGATCGATCGCTCAGTCGTGTCCAACGTGACTCCTCTCTCTCTCTCTGGTTCACGTTGAGCCCTTGTGGGCATAGGGCATTAACCACGCCTACTTGCCACTTCATCCTGTTCATTGCCATCGCTTTCAGCTCACTCCATGACCTGCCTATTGAGGCACCCTCCCTTATAACCGATCTTCTCCAGGTGTTACTAGGTCGTCCAACACGGCGACTTGCGTTGGTTCCCTGCGGGTGCCAATCGAGGGCCGGTTGAGCAATGTTGTTCGGCCCTTTTTGGAGAGGGTGACCTATCCATTGCCACTTTCGCCTTTTAATGGAAGTGTCTATCCTGCCCTGACCAGTAATACATAGTAAGGAGGTCGTCGTTAGAAATGACCTCCGGCCACCATATGTGTAGGATAGGTTAGGTTAGGTTAGAGGGGCTGCCATGAAGTGTCACAGCTTACTTAGACCACAGATGGGTCCGTTGTGATACCCGCGGTATTTAACAACCTTCAAAATTAATCATTAAACCAGCCGGAACTGATAATGAAGCGAAAAATCCTACTGACATCCATATCCTTCAAGTCATTCAAATCTTCAAAGAATAAAGACACAAGAATCCTTTTCCTCCTTATCGCCAAGGCAGGACAGGTACAAAGGAGGTGGGAAGTACTTTCCTCGTCATCGCAGCTTCTGCAAAAATCATTGTAAGGACGCTGGAGTCTTCTGGCGTGCTCGCCGAGCAGACAATGCCCAGTGATAACTCCCACCAGAACGCTAATGTGCTTCCTATCCATTGATCGAAGTTTGGAAGATCGCCCAGGATCGATTCTGGGCCATATCATTTTTGTCACTTGGCAGGTGCTACTGGTACCCCATATTGTATTGGCCTTGCCAACCGCATCCTCCAGTATCTTCTTTTGGCATGCGGATATGGGCATTCCAATTTCGTGAGGCTCCATCATGATCTCCCTAGTCGCTGCACGAGCCAACTCATCAGCTTTACAATTGCCAGCAAAACCACTATGGCCGGGAATCCAGCACAATAGAATGTTGAAGGCTTTTCCCAGCTCAATAAGGGATGAGCGGCACTCTTCCACCAGCTTAGATGAGGTGGAAACGGAATCGATGGATCTTATCGCAGCCTGGCTATCGGTGTATATAATTATGTCTCTAGAGGCTACAACGTGACGTCCTAGCCAAGTTAAAACCTCTGAAATCGCTGAGACCTCCGCCTGAAAAACGCTGCAGTGATCCGGTAAACGTAAGGAGATATTAACTCCTAGGCTTTCGGAGTATACACCCGCACCCACTCCTTCCTCAGTTTTAGAGCCATCATATCTGTAGGATGCGCCGTAGACACTGGTTCACAACAGTTTGCAATCTAGTTGTTATCTCATTGGTCACCTTCCAAGTTGAACAGCCATATAAAAGCACTGATTTTACGTTGGTTTCGAAGATCCCGAGATTAGTGCGTCTGGAAATGTTGTTGTTTTGCCAGAAAGGAGTCAAACTGAAAAAAGCTGCTCGAACCTTGTTGATGCATCCGCTCCACCATCTGCTGTAACTACGCTTCCGAGGTAGCAAAAATTGTCAACTTTCTCGACTGCCCGGCCCGAAACACAAATTTCGCTTTGCGTTCCCTGATCCAAGCTCAAGTACTTAGTCTTGGCAGCGTTGATTTTAAGCCCCAAATTGCGGCTTTAGCAATGCAGAGCATTAGACATTTGAGCTACTTGATCCGATCTATTTGATAGAAGACGAATATCGTCAGTATAGTCCAGGTGTTGAAGGTATTTGAACAACTTCCATCTTATACCTTTGTTCTGGTGTTCCTGAAGCGAGCCGCTTAGTACATCATTACTGGCAATTAAAAACAGTATACGTGACAAAATGCAGCCTTGTCTCACTCCGTTTCGCACCTCGAAAGGATCTGATAGCTTACGCTTGCGTGACATTGGGCTCCCTGGTAGGACTCCTTGATGATGGAAACTATTTTATCTGGGATACCTCTGATACCTCAGCTCTGAGTTGGTCTTTGGCTGAGACATCAGCAGCTGATTTAATCTGTTGCTTAACTCTCTTGCGTGCTGCGATTAGAGACAGCACCATGAAATAAGTCATTAGAAAATAACTACTTTGACGTAACCCCTAGCGGGGCATAGCGCGTCAAATACTCCTGCGCGCCATCGTACTCTGTTCTGGGCAATGGGGCGCAACTCCCCAAAAGACTTACCCAGTACCTCCTTTGCCACAGATCGACGCCATGTGATTCGAGGACCCCCTCTTGGTCGGCCTTGGTTGGAAATGTGGTTCCATTTCATGGCATGCAAAGCAATGCAGTTATCACTCTTCCGCAATGTGTGACCTATCCACTGCCATTTTCGCCTGCGTATCAATTCGTCGATTGGCATCTGACCCGTACGCCGACTTAGTTCTTCATTTGATATTGTTTCGAGCCAGAAAATTCTTAAAATTCGACGAAGACATGAGTTGACGAAAACTTGCAGCTTTTTGGTAACTCCTACGGAAACTTTCCATGTACTGCTCCCATACAAAAGCACTAATAGTACCAGGGAGCGAAACAGGCCCAGCTTGGTCTTGATGCTGAGATAACTGCTCTGCCAGATTTTGGACAGCATGCCGTATGCGCGTTTAGCCTGGCTGATACGACGAGCGATGTCCTGCTCCGTACCACCATTTTCGGCAACAATGCTACCCAGGTAGACGAAGTTGTCCACCTTCTCCACAGGCTGCCCATTAATATTGATGGCAATAGGTGTCGGATTTCTTTTTCGCAACGGCGGGCTAAGAACCTTGGTCTTGTTGGTATTAATCTTTAGCCCAACCTTGCTTGCCTCCCTCTCGAGATCTAACGCCATTGCGGACAGATCCATGATTTTGTGGGAGAGTAGGCATATGTCGTCAGCGTAGTCAAGATGTTGTAGGTAAGATGTCAAAGTCCATTGAATTCTTCTGTCGAGTCCGGATAGGGCTGCATGCAACACATCGCCGATTACAATGAGGAATAGGATCGGTGAGAGGATGCACCCCTGCCGAACTCCACTGCGAATCTCAAAGTCCCCCGATACCTTACCTTTATGCAGAACGCGACATTTCGCGCCGTCATATGTTGCCTTAATAATAGCCACAAGCTTCTCAGGGATGCCTCTCCTGCGCAAGGCCGCCCATATAGAATCCCGGTTCACACTATCGAAAGCCTTTTCGAAATCGATGAAAAGCAAGTGAAGTGGAGAATCGTATTCAGCGCATTGCTCGATGATGATTCGCAAGGTGTTAATGTGATCGACACAGGAGAATCCGGATCGAAAGCCAGCCTGCTCTTCATCAATTGTGCTTTCTAAGTGGGCCTTTAGTCTTTCCAGGACGATTTTAGCTATTATCTTGGCAACGGCAGGAAGCACACAAATGCCTCTCCAATTATTACAGTCTGTGAGGCTACCCTTCTTTGGAAGTTTGATGATCAAACCTTCCTTCCACTCAGTGGGAAAGGTCTCTGTATTCCACGCTTTATCAACAAGTGGGTGCAGCAAATCGGCAGTTACGCTTGGGGCTGCTTGATAAAGTTCGGCAGGGATGCCGTCAAGTCCGGCGGCCATTCCTCGTTTTAGTGCAATAATTGCAGTGACTATTGCCTCTTTAGTCGGGGCAGTGGACCGTATACGCAGATTTTGATGGTTAGCTAAATTATCTAAATGAGGGGGAACTTCACCAGAGGTTACACGGTTCAAGACCGCGGGGAAGTGTTCTTTCCACCGCCTCATTTGATCTTCTTCCAAGATATGTAAGTAGCTTTCCATTACTATCTTTCACCGGATGTTGGCAGGAGTTACGACCACCTGTAAACTCCTTGATGACACCATATACGGCATTTAAGTTGTTACTTCTAGCGGCTTCTTCTGCTGAGGCTAAAAGAGAATTGGCATAAACTCTTTTATCGCGTCGCACACTACGCTGAACTTCTCGAGCTTTCTGACGGTAAAAGAGTTCGATGCTGCTTCGATTGTCGTCTGATGCTGCAGCCGAACGAACTTTCAGCTCCTTTCTTTCAACAATCCGCTGCCATGAAGCGTCGGACATCCAGGGCTTATTCCGGCAATCCGGGTTTGGGCCAAGGATGGTATTTGCGCTATCAATGTACGCATTTTTTATGGCATCCCAGTTTTCGTTTATGTCACTATCTGGGTGACTAGTTATCTCAGCTGCTTTTTGCGCAAGATGGTCATTATATTGTTGTAAGACAGCTGGATTTTTTAGTCGAGCGGTGTTGAATTTGCGGGGCCTGGATCTTTCGTCGCTGGGGCGGCGCACGGCTGCAATACGCAATCGAACATTAGCGATCATAAGATAATGGTCTCTTCCTATCCCAATATCGGCACCCTTCTTGTTTCGCACGTCCATGAGGCAACTCTTGAATCTTTTACTAATGGCAAAATGGTCGATCTGATTTTGTGTTCTGCGCCGATCAACAGAGGAACAACTGATTTTGTGGTGGTCCTTATGCTCAAACATAGTACCACCGATGAAGAGACTGTGAAAGTTGCAGAACTCTACAAATCTTTCACCGTTGTCATTACGATCACCAAGACCGTGTCTCCCCATCACATGTCTGAGCCCATAGTTATCAGTGCCAACTTTCGCATTCAAATCACCCATAACCATTATAATGTCACCTTTAGGTGTTCTGCTCTGAACGGCGTTTAGTTCTTCGTAGAAGGAGTCTTTTGCCAAGACATTGTCGGGTTCAGTAGGGGCATAACATTGTATTATTGAGATGTTCCTCATTTTGCTTAATTTCGTTTAAAAACGATAGTGAGTACATGGCATAACAAAACATTTGTGGATAAAATGAAGCATACAACCATAACCAATGAATTCGGTAATATGGCAACAAATTATAAATTAAGTATCAATTTTACACTGCGTGTTGAATTTGAGTGCATGATATACCGCATTTAGAAGTGGGCTGCTAAAGTGAAGTCATACTAGCTCTACCATACAAAAAACGTTCTCCTGGCAAGTCGGTAGGAGCAATGAACTCCGGAATGGAGCAATAAATTAGCTAACATTCTTTCATTATGCATTAAGTTTTTGTTAGATTTGCGCCAGTGGGGATAGTACAGAGGGGTTAAAATGTAGTTTCCTTCCAATATATAAGCTAGAATCCTGACGAGTTGGCAGAAGCAATAAATTCGGGAATAGAGCAACTAATCAGCACCTAATTAGCACCTAATTATACACTATGCCTGATGTCGATACTTAGTGGTGAGGGTGCCAGCGTAACGGACGTACTCAACAAACCCTAGTTTAAATTTGAATGTAGTATAATTTTTCAAAATGCTAAACTCTACAGAACCCTTGTCAGTCAAGGGTTCCGGCAGACTGAAAGCTGGCAACCAATTTTAATTATTTTTTACATAATTAAAAAAAAAAACATATCGATCAAATTACAATATAAGAAAGTTATATTAAATCAATTGGTATAAAAACTTCGCTACAATTACGTTATTTAAAGACGATTGCGGCAGGATTCCGCTAGGCAAATATACTATTGATACGTTCTTAATAATCTTTTATTTAAAATACATCTCATCAAAAAAACAGATAGGTGCCGATTTTTCCAGTGGGGTCTTAAGGCCCAGCCACACAGCCGTCGGTCTGTCGCGACGGGCAACGACACAGCGGTCGTCGCGATGGTCTGCGATATAGGGATGTCACATAGGACGCGATATTTTTGTATGTGCGGTCTGCAAGTTGTCAATTTTCTCGAATATGAGTTCGGACGAAGAACAACTTCTTCTGCTATTCGCGTTGCGAAAACCAAAAACAAAAGGAAAAGACAAATTTGGGTGCACGAAATGAATAAGAAATGAATAAGAAAAGAGATGAATTAGGGGAGTACCACCGTTTATGCCTAGAGCTCGAGTCGCACGAAGATCGGTGTTAAAAGTATTTTGTAAGTTCATACTACTTACATGTCATATCCAGTTTTTCACCAATCGCTTTCCAGGCTTCAGCCTTCTTTAAATTATTTTTGTAATTTTCGTCTCCTGAATCATATACAAAAGTAATTTTACGCACACTTTCAATAAAAATGTCTGTTATCTGACATTTTTAAATACGAGTAGACCGAGACGCTCGGGCAGTCAATCTGTAATTTTGTACAAGCAGACCGCTTGTCGTCGCGACAAATTCCGACCGAAAGCGGTAGACCGCGTTCTGTGTGACAGAGACGATGCAACATTGTACTTTACAACTAGACCGCCAGACCGATTCGGTCAGATATCGCTGCCCGTCGCGACAGACCGACGACGGCTGTGTGGTCGGGCCTTTAGACTTAGGGACTTCGTTATAGGGGAATTCGACTGTATAATTCAATCGATGCAGATATGCGTTGTTAGCTTCCTTGGAATTGAAAATCCATAGTAACGCGTACTGATCTTAGAGAGGCTTTGAAAACGTCGGGTTTGTAGCCTAGTTCCGTTTGTGTTTGATTGACGTTATACGTGTATATACATAATGTATGTACGTTCAATACAATCTGAACCGAAAAGTCCGAAGTCTAAAAAGCCCAAATTTAACGCATCTCTTTTAACTGTAAGAGTAATGTAATTTCGTTAAACTTCCTCAAGAACCCCAGATTAATAATTATGAAGACGTGAGATAAATCCCAAAAACAAACAACTTAACAATTAAGCTTTACACTACCCTTCATTCACAAGTCGTGCCGGTATTCCCACTTCCCATTAAAGTGGGTTTAACTTGATCCGGAAAGGAAATCAATTCCTCCTAAAATATTTACGAGAAATAAGAGTACGTATGTGTGCGAAGATGAAATAAGTATCCTTAATTCAGTTGGGAGTAGCAGTACCGTCATCTTGCCGAGAATCTTACTCTTAAGATTCGCTGCTGTTCCGTAAACTGTACGCCATTTATTAAAATCGTATTACGAAACCAAACGAGAACAAAATCTTTCTCCAGAAATTTCTTTTTCTTTTCTTTTTTCCTTTTGCAATTCCCTTGCTCAGGCTTTTTAAGGTATTAAGGATGAACTTTGAGAGAACGTCGTAATGGTTGAATTCATGTGGGTATAATTTGTTGGAGAAGCTTGGAATAACATCGACTATCACCAAATATCTCAAAATGTAATAAGATTATAATAATAAGACAGTAAAAATTACGGTAGCACAGTGTGTTGAGGCATCAGTCTCATGTTTGACTACGGGCGTTTCGGGTTCGAATCCCGTCCACGACGACGTTCGTGGCCATGGATGTGCAGGAGGTGCATGCTGGCAACTGCATTCTCCGAAACCAATTTATGCCGTCGAAACGTCAACTGGGCCACATGGACGTTGACGCGCTATGGCCCCCAAGAGGGAGAAAAGTTTACGGTAAGCTAAAATAAACTTAAATGTTTTTTTTTTCTATTAAAGAGAACCAAGGGGCAACTGGTAGCTCAGTGCGTACAGATGTCACTGTCATGTCTGACTACTGACTACGGTTGTGTCCACGGCATTCGTTGCCATGGATCTTTGTGTTGTCTCCCTCCTGTGATACCGGGCGTAACAATAAGCCACAATATTTCCCGACTTATCGCAGGTAGGCGGCTAAATGGGAGCAGGAGTTGCATGCTGGGAACGTGCATCGTCCCAAACTAGTTCATGCCAACGAAACGTCAGCTAATCCGCATGGAATAGTTGACGCGCTAAGCCCCAAAGGAATATCAAAGAGAACACTTGAAACGTACATAGATTAATGATGGCCCTTGAAAATAGGTACCTATTAAAATTGAAAATGTTGAAATGAATGGATTAGTAACAGTATTTCCTAATCATTTTATCCAACATTACTCCCGCATCATTAGCAACCCAGGTTCGAAATTAGAGTTAAATCAGGCATTCTCAATTTTATAACCGCAGGTCTGGGTAAAATGAAGCGTTTGCTCCTCAAAAACTTGTTTGTGAGATGATTAATTAACATGCATTAACGGCCTGTCAGCGGTTGAGTGGATATTGACTCTTAATTAAGGATAAAACATAGCTAGCATTTTATTGTAGTTTATGTTAATACTCGTATATGTATAACGTATACAAAAACGAAAATGCTTGCATGTATGATTTAAACAAAACTTAGTTGGGTGAAAAGATGATTTTAAAAATATTGGAAATGCTCCGAGGTACTACTTTGCCTTAACCCCTAGCGGGGCATAGCGCGTCAACCACTCCTGCGCGCCATCGTACTCTGTTCTGGGCAATGGGGCGCAACTCCCCAAAAGACTTACCCAGTAAGTTAATATATCCTATTAAAAGAGATAACCAGCCCGAAGCGTATGTATATACCAGTAACAGGCACCATGGAATATGTTTACAACATTGCCTGAACCCAGATGTAGGTAGTAGTGTCTAAGTAGAAACTATCATAGTATATTAAAAGGTCCTCGTTCAAAGGAAACATATTGTATAAACATGTACGAACAGGCCTAACATTATATTGTATCTTGACCTGCGCGTTATGATACAAAGATATAAGATACAAAGATACATTTAACATGTGCGACCCACATGATAGAGACAAGGGACTCTGCAATGTAATTTCCCTAAGAATTAGATACTCAGGCAAACTCATAAAGAGTTGTAATAGGGATAAGACAAATGAGTCATAGGGATGATGTCATGTATTTTCCCTATGAAATCACTAGAGGTAAGAGTAGATAAGACTTACTATTTAAGCCAAGTAGATCTTAAGAAACAACGAGTTGAAATAGAACCACCGGACCATCCGCAGTCCGACTCCTTGCAAATAAAGAATAAATTTATAGCTAGACGGAAGTCTGAGTCTATTCATAACTTACCCTAGACTTGTACAGAGCTAGTGATGATACGAAAAGTACCAATTGGCAACGACCATATGCATTAAAAGTGAGTTTCCTATATGGCCACTTTATAGAGGTGGTTGGCGATCATTCAGAAGGATTTCGACTATTCTCAAAATCAACTAACTGACCCACTCTACAAATATTTGTCGAATTCTTCAAGTCGCTTGCTTCATTCTATCGAAAGTGATCGCGTATTTGAAGTCTCACATTTGGGGGAGTTAGAGGTTTAATTTGTCGGATCTTGCGCATTTTCAATAACAACCAACTAAATCTAACTACAAATATTTGTTACTGCAAATATTGCATATAGGTTATTTGAAGTTTAACTTGTAGGGGAGGTAGGGGTTTCGTTCATCGGATTTAACGTATTTTCAGTATTAGCCAACTGCATCCTACTACAAACATTTGACTAAAATTCCAAGTCACTAGCTTTATTTTATTGAAAGTTATCTATTATTTTAAGTTTCATTTGTAGGGGAGGTAAGGGTTTCTTCGGGTTGGATCTGTCCTATCTTTAATACGAAATAAATAAATCTCACTTCAAACATTTGACTAAAATTTCAAGTCACTAGCTTCATTCTATCCAAAGTTATCGCTTATTTGAAGATTCATTTGTAGGAGAGGTAGGGGTTGCTTGGATTGGATCTTGCCCATTTTTAATACCGACTAACTAGATCTTACTAGCAACATTCTACCATTTTCACTTCGCTATTGTCATTCTATCAATAGTTATCTTAATTAATGAATATTTAATTTTTTTGAAATTTGTAGGGGAGGTAGGCATTCCTTTGATCTGATTATGCCCAACTTACTAAAACTCAAGCAGCTTTTTGCCTCAGGATTACGTGCCAAAAATCAGGTGTCTACGTCAATTGGTTCAAGAGTTATAGACAAAAAACCTGAACAGTAGGGAAGTACGAGGCTCTTTGTAAGAAAATTACCGTTAGTTTTCAACTGATCGATTTTATTTTTCCTGGAGACTATAAGATCACCGTCACGAGAAATCTACCAAATCTTGAGCTTTTCATGTTTATTAAATCGGGAGTTATAGATACATTTATTTATTTTACATAAGTAAGGGGAGGTAGGCGTTTACTTAGCTTGATCATGCCCAGTGCCCAATGCCCAATACCAACCAACTAGATCATACTTCCAACATTTTACCACTTCAGTTACCAACGAGGAAATAGTGTGTTGCAAAAGACCCCGTTCTCCATTACCATTAAATGAAGCTTCTGGTCCAAAAAGTGTGCCTTTTGATGGTGGTTTTATGGGTGCCGGTAAGATATGATGATTGTGTATTTGTTTGCATATTTTGTATGTATATACAATATATACACATTTGTTTCCAAGGAATTGAATCAATTTCAAAGGAAGCATCGTGGAGATACGACGCTACCCGCTTAAATTAAAGACCTACAAACTCAAATGGAATTGTTCTTATATTTCTTCACAAAGGAAATCATGGAAGTTATTGTTGAAGAAACTACTCGTGCAGTAGTGACAGAGAACATCAATACTCAATTCAGCGTGGACGTTGATGAAGTGCACCATTATATTGGCATTCTATTATTTATGTCTGTGTACCGTTATCCAAACTTAAAGAGCTACTGGGGCCGGAATGAATTCCCTCGGATTCAAAAGGCTATGAATCGCTCAAAGTTTGAAGCGATAAAAAAATATTTTTCACTCCAAGATGACAGCCAGCGAATTAAGAAAGGACAACCCGGCTACGACCCATTGTTCCGAATTCGAAATGTTATCAATAAGTTGAATGTACAGTTTGATTCCGTCCCAAAAAAGGCTCGATTGTGTGTTGTTGAGCAAATGTGCATCACAAAATTAAAGCACCATCTCCGGCAGTATATGCCAAATAAACTGCACAAATGGGGAATCAAATTGCTCGTGCTATGTGATTCTTCCGGCTATGCCTACCGCTTCGAAATCTATAATGGTGCAGGCAATAATGTTATTCTGTCGGGGAATCCCGATCTTGGAAGCACAGCCAACATTGTAGTACTTTGACATGAACAGTCCCCAACTTTGTCCACCACATCATATATTTTGATAATTTTTACACTTCGCTGCCATTGATGGTTTAGTTGCGAGCAAGAGGAATATATGTAGTTTGGGTACAGTACCAGTACCAACCGAATACCAAATTGCAAGCTGCCATCGGATAATGATATTGATATCAAAAACGAACAAAGGGGTTTCTCGACTGAATTTGTGTGCTCTGCCTATGGGGTCAAAATCTCCAATGTATAATGGGAACATAACAGGTCCGTGCGCTTGTTATCAACATACGTTGTCGCTGAGCCATTTTTGGAACTAAATTCTGAAACGCAAGTAGCAAAAGCAGCACGCTACGATAGAAAATCGAAGAAATATATCGAAGTAGACTGCCCAAAAATTATTCGCGAATATAACAGGCATATGGGCGGCGTTGATTTGATGGATGGACTTATGGGCTACCATATCCGAGCAAAGACGCGTGATGCGATGACTCGACTATTTTACCATTTCATTGGTATGGCAGCGACGGACTCCGAAAAAGATAGTGATTCCAGCAATGATTCTACTGAAGGACAAAGTTTGCTCTAGTTACCTAATTTTCGGGAAGCAATTAATGCTGGTCATGTGCAATACAAGCAAAGACGTTTGCCTGGTAGCCCAAGCAGTCTTCCCCGCAGTGGGTCATCAACACCACAAAGATCAACTCCAGAAGAATCTCCACAACCAAGTGGGTCCAAAGTAGGTGAAAACGCCAGGGATCCAGTTTGTGACGTCCGTTACGAGAACACTGACCACTTCCCTATTTGGCTAGTTAAAGAAAGAGGCAAAAGTGGGTGCAAATTGTGCAAAAACTAACAAAAACAGTGGATTTGCTCAAAATGAAACCTTCATTTGTCCTGTTCTAACACCAAAAATTGTTTTTATGACTACCACAATCGTAAAAAATGAGTTCTCCAATAATTGTTCGGTTTATAATATATTTTAAAATAAAAACTATGAGTAAATGTAATCTTACACCTTAGGCAGGTATTTTTTTTCCCTAAAGACCCTGAGGCACTCACACACATTATCTCGCCTGGCGGCTAAACAAAAAATATAATAACACGGGGATGTTTCTTTTCAGCTCATTGGGCCATTATATGTATCATATTATAGAAAAAAAAATAAGACAATTTTTTTCAAAAAATTGCAGAAAATAGGCTTAGAGGGTTAAGGTATTACATATTTTCGTCGTGACACAAACAATATACCCTATACTATAAGTCTAGGGGTCGGCAAAGTTTTTCTGAAAAGGGCCAGATTTTTAAAATTTTAAGCTTAGCGGGCCGGATAGCAAATTCGAAATGAAACTGCTTACCGTGTGCCAGCAGCCCTAGCCGTTAGCCGTATCGTATCTATTACGCCCAATTCCAATGACGAAATCGATATGTGTTTCTGCAATTGACCGCAAACCTGTATCGATTTCGTCAGTTCGAAGTAACGAAATCGAATCGAAATTATAAGCAATGTAACTGCTAGATTGAAAAAAAACGGTAATTTTTTTCGTCCCGAAATTAAAGAGAATTCAAGTAATTTCCTTATTTTTTGCGTTGTTGTTATTGAGGGTGAGTCCTGAGTGAATTCCCCCTTAGTATGTAATATATATCTGCACCATAACCAAAGCTTAGCGCCGAATAACGAAAAACCGTATTGCCTAAAGAGAAAATCTATTTCAACGATTGAAATTCTTGACAGAGTAGACCGCAGTAAAATCTGAATCTCTGCAGGCTAATATTGCTAGACAAATTGAAAATATGCTGTGTTTAAACCCTCGTATACAGGGTGACGGAAGCGAAATGTTCCACACCCATTGATGTTTCAGGTTAACATGTTGTTGAACTGAATTGCACTGGATAGGCTGTAAGATTCAATAAATCTCATGAGCATTTCCAGACCTATACTCAAATAATATCGTTAATTTCAGGAAACAGTTTCTTTTGAAACATTAAATTCATAACAAAAACAAATTACCAAACACCAGTCCATCTAGCTAAAGCTGTCGAAATAAGCACAGTTTTATTATTGTTCTACATGGCAAATGCCATCGGAAAACGTATTTGCTTCGTTACCATCAATTGACGAAATCGATGCGACTTTAAATTCATTTAATCGCAGCGCACTCATCAATTTCGTCACCGGATCTGGAGTAGTGAATACGTTAAATGCGTCATTCTGCAACCAGTACAGAGTGGCCTGGTTGATATTCAAGTTTCCTGCAAAGAACTATGTTTCTCTGAAAATTGGAGGCTTGGTTGATTTGGTTTCATTCTGCATACAAACTAAGTATGCGTGTGTAGATTACCTTGACAGCGAGTCATTGTGTTGCCAGTCGAAAAACTGTGGACTGAAGTTCGTGCCCTTACGGGACAAATCCTTTTTGTCTCCCAAATTCCCTCTATTTGAACTAGTCTGAATTTTTTGGACAAGTATTTGTACCGTGAGAGGCGCGAACCACAGCCGGTATGCAGAATGAAAGAAGTGAACCAACCTTTCAATGATCAGGTTGGTGTTCACCAGATATTCAAGAACCTCGAAGCACTGTTTTACTAGTCTCAATAAGATCTTTTGATAAGAGTGTTGTTGCGAACTAAATGTTTACTTCGTATGACTGACCAACACCAAATTCCTTTCCTTTACGATTTCCTTTACTTCTTTTACCCAATTCAGATTCCTACGCCCTTACCCAATTCCTCGAGTCGATTTCTCATCATCTTTACCAATTTTAGATTCCTTTGCCCTATTCCAGATCCACAAATCCGATTTCTTTTAACTTCACCCTATATCTTTGTTTTCTTTCAACGAAAGATATTTTCAAGGCCATACCCTGCAAGTGTTTTGGTTCCATAGTTTGGTTTCCGTAGAGAATAATATGTGTGAACAAGCACGTATTGTTCTCGATCTGAAAATTTCGCGACAGTAACATGAACACTTGCATGGTCATGTGTTTATTTTTGTTTGGTTTGGTTTTTTTTATCGATCGTTCAAGATTGATTTCTCTTTCGATCTCGAGTCAAAAGTCACGTCCGGATATGATTGTTGAAATGTTTATGAGGGTCTGAGGGCCCAAGAGAGGGTGATATAGAGCAGAAAAAAAAAGAAAAAAAAATAAGATTGGGGATTCAAGGTTGAGCGTGGAGAGGAGAAGGTTGAGAGTTCGCGATGGTCGCAAGGATTTTGTAGTTGGGAGTTCGCGAGTGTCGCGAGGACATTTTTGTTGTTGAGAATTCGCGAGTGTCGCGAGAACATATTTGGTTGTTGAGAGTTCGCGATTGTCGCAAGGACATTTGGTAGTTGGGAGTCCGCGAGTGTCGCGAGAACATTTTTGTAGTTGAGAGTCAGCGATTGTCGCAAGGACATTTTATAGTTGGGAGTTCGCGAGTGTCGCGAGAACATATTTGGTTGTTGAGAGTTCGCGAATGTCGCAAGGACATTTTGGTAGTTGGGAGTCCACGATTGTCGCGAGGACATTTTTGTTGTTGAGGAGAGTCAGCGATTGTCGCAAGGACATTTTGTAGTTGGGAGTTCGCGAGAGTTGCGAGAACATTTTTTGTTGTTGAGCGTTCGCGATTGTCGCAAGGACATTTTGTAGTTGAGAGTTCGCGATTGTCGCGAGAACATTTTGTAGTTGAGAGTTCGCGAGGGTCGCGAGGACATTTTTGTTGTTGAGAAGAGTTCGCGATTGTCGTGAGGACATTTTTGTTGTTGAGAGTCAGCGAGGGTCGCGAGAATATTTTTGTTGTTGAGAGTTCGCGATTGTCGCGAGGACATTTTTGTAGTTGGGAGTTTGCGAGTGTCGCAAGTACAGTTTTTTTAGTTGAGAGTTCGCGATTGTCGCGAGAACATTTCAGGAGTTGGTTGCCGATTTTCGCGATTGGTCCCGAGAGCCTTTTGGAAGGCTATTTGTTGTGCGGCGGCTCGCCTTGTTTGCGCCGATATCTAGATATAATAAGCCTAGTAAACTGTAAGTACTTTAATGTTTTTTTTATGTAAACGGCCGTGTAGGGTAAGTTAAGGAGATAGTATAAAGAAAAATATATATATGAATCTGAATCTGAAAATAAACGATTCTAAGATGAGATAATTTTTTTTTATTATTGAGCTCACCCATTCATCCTTCCTTTTCAGCAGGAAGGCAAATTATTTTTTTTTATCTATTCAACGTAAATCTCTTTTACGCGACAAAGTTATTCGTCTTCGCATACCCACCCCACTGCTGACTAGCCGGCAGAATGTCGCGTTATTAAAAATAAGAAGACGAAATGAATTTTTTTGTTGTGACCAATTTGATGAAAACAGCAAATCTAGGTTGGTTGTAACAGTGTATACGTGCTCTAATAACTACATTATTATCTGTATACAAAGCAATTGGTGCCACGAAGCCTCCGAATTAATATTTCCTTGGCGCAGGACGTAATGGCATGAAAATAGACTTAATATACGCTGGGCCAAAAGTCCATAGCAAGATCCTAGTGTTTAGTTCAAATACCCCACCACAAATTCTGTGATTGGTTTTCACCTAGGACCTTGACAGGGATTGCTATTTGGATTATTATTCCAATTGAGTCTCCAATGTAACAAATAAATTAGTTTTAAATTCAACTCAAACACACTTCGTTATGTGTTTGTATAAATTTGTCATGTCAAAAACAATATTATTTTAGCTCGCGGGCCGGATGAGAACCAGAGGCTGGCCGGAGTTTGCTGACCCCTAGGGTATAAAAACACAGAGTGTGGAGCAATAAAAATGGTTTTAATTGCCACATCTCAGTTCCCCCATTCACGATCAGACAAATCTACGGATATAGTACATCCAGACTTGTTTGAAGTCTCTTCAGATTTTAATACAATGATTTTCGCATAATATGTATACAATCTATGTATTTCGGATATTCGGAGGATGCGTCTCAAGAACCCATCATCTTGAGATCCTTTTGTTGAAAAAAATTTTTAGATTGTTTGGAGTTTGAATTTTACGGTATCCGAAAAGATGGTAACTTGTAATGTTTGGCTTTTCTCGGGCTCGATGAAAATATTCGAACCTCGGAAATTTAAAATAATACTTGTATTGTTTTCCATTTCTGAGAATCGAAATTTTCTTTGAGCATCAGAATCATTAGACATGCACTCAACATCGTAGCGCTACAGGTATATTCCAAAAAATTTCACCATACATTCTACGCTCTGCAGAGCAGTGCTATCAATCACCCTTCATAAACTTGTCTTATTGCAATAGGTATTGCAGCAATGACAATGATGACGCGACATCCATCCATTTGTTCAGCTAAGCTTTTTGCACAGATAGCATGCACTTGTTATCTGTGTACCTTATGCCGCCGGCCGGCGACCGCTACTGTGCGTGCAGTACGTACACATCAAATATGCGTGCAATTAACATTTGCATATTGTATTGCTGAATTTAATTTTGGCAATTGGGTGCGAGGCAGACCGATCGGATCTATTGTAAATTGATCGCATCCAAACGGGTGAAGGAAGACAGGTGGAATTGGAAGGCAAAGAACTCCTTCGGGGTTGGCTGTTTATTGGGAATAGATGGACTTGGATTTGGATGAAATATGAACTTTCGAACGGAGAGTTGAAAGAAATCTGTGGTGGACGTTGGTCGAAAAACTGAAAGTGGAGAAATATTTCCCTTTTAAGCCGCGCAATGGCTACTAATTTAACTTATTAAGTAGATTTTAAATTTAAAGGTTAAATATAAAATTAACCTGAAGTTAAATCAATAATTATATTTAGATTAAATAATTTGATTGTTGAGTGAGTGGAGTGATACACTGAACGCAAAGACATTGCCGGACGAGAAGTTCGAGTCGGTCATAGGATTGAAATTATTGAAATCCATAACCAGAAGGTGGTTGGTGTGCCGTTGAGGGAATTGCCAATTTGATAGTCACTTCTATCGGCGTGGTCTTAAGGAATTCCTGACAACGTCGATTTTGTCGCCTTTTAACGGGACAAGAAAATCCAATTTACATTTAGAAAAAAACAGTGCCGAAAATATTCTCTGTGAAAGAGAATCCAGTATGATACATGTTCAGTGTGTATTGACATCGTTGTATCTTGCAATTTAATGCAAGCATCACTACAATAGATTACAATATCTCTACCAACACTTTGCGAAAGGCAACGTTCCATAAGCATATCCGTGAATGGCTAGATTGCTCGATTAGTGGCTACGAATTACAGCGATCATTGTATAAAACACTTTTTCAATTGCGTTTGGATTCCTTCCATTCCATTTAGTATAACGATAACGTAACTTTTTGCATTAAATATCTACTTTTGCATTTTTTTGTAACGTATATGTACTACCTTCCCTCAACGGCCGTTATAGGATTTGGGTAAGCTGAATTTGAAGTAGTAAACTTAGCTTCTTTTGAATTAATAGATTTTATATTTTTTATTGCCTTTTTATATTCTACTTTCACAAGGCAGAGCTATATCCAGAACGTTCCGTCCGCTTTCCTGGTAAAGTGCTTTTTTTTTCAGGTTTCATGTCCTTATTTTGCTTATCACACATCCTCCCCTCGCAGTATTTAAATGCTGCCCAGTATCCCGCATTAAAAACTTACAACATCTTAATCTTAATATATATAATGAAAGCGGAAAATAGAGGGCTACGCCCGCAATCCGAGGGTTTTGTAGTGTCCCATGCCAATAGGAGATGAACTGTCCTACCCTTGGAGATGCTTAACCATTCATGTTAAGACAATATTGCAAATTATAAGTTTGCATAAAAAATATTGAAAATAAATTGTTTGAACAATTATAGAGAATAGAGTCAGCGACGAGCACACCCCCCTCCCCCTCCCCCTCCCCCCCCCCTTCCCCTCCTCCCTCCTCTCCTACCAATCATTATCCTTTTGAAAATGGCTAACTCCAATTCGCTCTACGGAAAACAATATGCAAGCATGTTGTACTCGTAGTACTAGTATATAGTACAAGAGACCTGTTATGTACATTTTTTGTATGGATAATATCAAAGTGACCAAATCTAAATGAATGTACTACTATTAAATGTTACGTGATTATTACGAAATTTGGAGATATTATTGCACATGGTATTGATTGTCGTCGGCCATCAATATTTTCGACCTCGGATGAGTTTGAGAAATGCAGGGGTGTGCTAACTGTAACTATAGAAATATACTATTATTAACCTATTTTGAAAAAATATCAAAATTCCATAATTTTTTTTTTCTGTGCTAGTTGAAAGCCATCTTCCTGTATGTTTTCAGATTTCTAAGTGTAACGGTCTCGAAATGGTAAGGGGGTGGGACAAATTACAATTAGATCTCATATTTTCCCCTCTGCCTCTTTTCCCCTTTCTTCGAATTTAATGAAGTCGCCAAAAATAAAATGTACTCGGTAGTACCTTTCTCATGATTCCCCACTTGCCCATATCAATTGAAAAACAATGTTGACCTTAATTTCCCTTCTATGGGAACCTCCCCTTAAAGCAGCAAACCCACCTACCTCCCCCCTTAAACTTCTCTCCCCTACTACTCCTATAACACCAATCTCCACCCACCAATCTCCACCCTTTCAGAACTCCAATTCACTTTACGAAAAACAATAAACAATATTCAAGTATGCAGTACTAGTATGTAGCCGGTTATGTGCATTTTTTGCATTTAAATGAATGTACTATTATTAAATATTATGTGATTACTATAAAACTTGGAGGTATTATTGCCTATGATGTTGGTTATCATTGGCCATCAATATTTTTGACCTCGGGTGCGCGTAAGGAGTGCAGGGGTGTGCTAACTGCAACTATAGAAATGTACTATTATTAACATTTTGTGATGAAATTTCAAAATTCTAGAAATCTAGGTTTTCTACGCTAGTCAAATGGCGCTTTTCTGTAAATTTTCATATTTCTAAGTATAACGGTCTCGAAATGCAAGGGGGGGGGGGGACAAACTCGGATGACATATTTTCCCCTCTCCCCCTTTTCCCGTTTCTTCAAATTTAAAAAAAAAATCCAAAAATTGAATGCACTCGACGGTACCTTTCTTATGATACCCCACTTGCCTGTACCAAACGAAAAAAAATTTCGACCTTCATTTCCCCTCTATGGGGACCTCCCCTTAAAGTTGACCTATTACGACGATTCGCTTTCTCCGGTGAAGTATAGTAATTCTACACATTCCTACAAAATTTCATGTATGTAGCTTCAGCCGTTCGTGAGATATTCCATGGACAGACGGACAGACAGACATTTGATTTGATTTCATAAGGGTTTTGTTTTTACTACAAAGCCCTAATAAATTGTCGAAATGCAAAGAAAAAGGGTATTGTTGAACTTCTGGATGAAATTCATCCAGCATACAGAATAGTGGTGCTGTCGGTTTCGGGTATTTTTCTTCGTACGCTGGATTTATTCTCGGGTTTCGGCCTTGATACATTTCGAAGTTAATCAAATAGCCCAGAGGCGTATTCAAACGCCAGATTTTGTAACCGAATCTAATTGGCTTGCCTCTGATAAATTGTTTACATCCGTGCCGTTCGTAATACCCCACCATGCTTTCGTCGTACGACAGATTTTGCTCAGGAACAAAATTCTTGATGAAACGTTCTTTCAGTTTATCGGTGAGTGGGCGTAGTTTCCATATTTTATCTTTCTCATCATATTCCTTTGAATCCGCAAAATAAAGGTTACTATAAATTGAGGTCAGATCACAAGCAAAAAACAATGTTTCTTCCGTTTCCTTTCTTTTTCTTGTAAATTTTTTCACTTTTCCTCCATCCAGCGATCAACAGTATGTAGTTCAATACAAAACTCAGTCTTTCTCCAATTCAATCTCGAAAAATTTTTCTTTAACAACCACCCAACAAACTTAAAATGAAACCGGAATATAGAGGGCTACGCCCGCAATTCGAGGGTTTTGTAGTACGCGCTTATTTTGGTATCTAAATATTGACTCTCTGCTCTTCTTTGTACCACTCAGCTGAATAAAAACACCATAATTAAATGTCTTACCCATGATATACTATCTTACATGCCAATTCAAAAAAAGACTGCATCTGTCACCTCTCAAAGTAATAGTTTTAATACGAGAAGCTGTAGATAGATATGTATGTATACGAGATAAACTGTCCTACTCTTCGAGATGCTTAACCATTCATGTTAAGACGACATTGAAAATTGCAAACTTGTGTAACGGCTTCGAAATTCAGGGCGGCTGGGACAAATTACTTTCTAATATTTTTTCCTCCTCCACTGTTTCCCTTTCTACAAATCTCAAGAAAATGCCAAAAATGGAATAATACTCAACATTACCTTTCTCACGACACTCCACTTGGCTATACCAGTGGATAAAAAAAAATAACCTTAATTTCGCCTCTATGTGGACCCCCCCCCACTTAAAGTTGGCCCATTACAACACAACGCTTTCTCCAGCAAATTATAGCATTTCTACACATTCTCGCTGAATTATGTGTGCAGCTTCAGCCGTTCGTAAGATATTCTATGAAAAGACGAACAGACAGGTATTTGACCGATTTTGTAAGATTTAAGACACAAAACCCTAAAAAAATTAATTGTGTGAATAGTTATTGTTAGGATCACCAATCACCAATCTTCACCCTTCCAAAGTTGGTTCATTAAATAACTGCAATTCGCACTACGAAAAACAACACGCAAGTAGTACACGCATATCTATGCGTGAGGCCGGTAGGTGTATTTTTTGTATGGATAGTGTCAAAATGCATAACTTTAAGTCAATGTACTATTATTAAATATCATGTCATTGTAATGAAACTTAGAGATATTATTGCCTATGATGTTGGTTATCATTAGCCATCAATATTTTTGACCTCATGTGTGCTTGAGGGGTGCAGGGGTGTGCTAACTGCAACTATAGAAATGTACTATTATTAACCTTTTTGGATGAAATTTAAAAATTCTATTATTTTTAGTTTTCTATGCTGGTAAAATGCCGCTTTTCTGTAAATTTTCATATGTCTAGCTATAACGGTCTCGAAATGCAAGGGGGGGGGGGACAAACTCGGACCACATATTTTCCCCTCTCCCTCTTTTCTCCTTTCTTCAAATTTGAAAAAAATTCCAAAAATGGAGTGTACTCGACGATACCTTTCTTACGATACCCCACTTGCCTATACCAAACGAAAAAAAAATTCGACCTTCATTTCCCCTCTATGGGGACCCCCCTTAAAGTTGACCTATTACGACGCATCGCTTTCTCCAGAGAATTATAGTATTTCTACATATTTCAACCAAATTTTATGCATGTAGCTTCAGCGGTTTGTGAGATATTTCATGGACAGACAGACAGACAGACGGACAGACGGACAGACGGACGCATGACCGATTTCATAAGGGTTTTGTTTTTATACGAAACCCTAATAAAAACGTTCGTGCATATGTTGCTGCCGCCATAACTCTTGAACCACTGAAGCTATCCAACTCATATTCACACCATATGTTCGTTTGGTCCTCCGATTTGTATAACTTTTTTTTGGACTTGGTAGGTGACACTGGAGTGGAGTTTTTTACAAAATTCTTATTTATGGTCCAATTTGGCTCAAATTCACAACATATATTAACTAAATAATAGTAAATCTGTTGACAAAATTTGGACTTGGTAGGTGGCGCTGGAGTCGAGATATTCATGAAATAGTGTTTTTTAGGTCTGATTTCGTTCAGTGTATATGGATTTGACATTTCAGTATTCATTATTTTAATTTAGCGAATACAAATTGTTGCGCATACATTTAACGTGGATTAGCTGTAGATGGAGTGCCTGGCATTCTCAAAGAACACGCCCTGGAAAGACTTTACACAGTACATCCGAACAACTTCGAATGCTATTACTTACGGTTACTACTTCATACAGTACGTGGTCCTACTACTTTTGCTGATTTGCGAAAGGTTGACGATTTTTAATACGATACTTATCAGGCAGCTTGCCGGGCACGCATTGGCTGAAGCATGTGTCAGCGATAGTTCACATCGCTTGCGTCGTTTGTTTACCATATAAGTGGTATTTTGTGGTCTTTCGGATGCAGCGGAGTTGTGGCATAAGTATCAAAGTAAATTTGCTGAAGACTTTTTCGGGGATGCATGCCGCAACAATCACGGGGGACTGACAGATTACGCGAGGGTAATCTCAATCGATGCTTGCTGGCTATCCAAGAAACAGTAACAGGGGGTAGTTCTCTCTCTTAATACAGTATGCCTACGCCAACTTCAGGCGGGGAATTAATAGTGAGTATGCAGCAGAAATCGACTATAGTTCAGCGCAGTTGGCAGAAATATTGCGAAATGGTTTATGGAGCAGAACAACGTTCGATATTCGATCATGTATGTCATAGCGTAGACTATGATTTGGGGGAAATCCTATTTTTAGATGCATTCGGTGGGACGGGGAAAACATTTCTAACTAAAGTTATCTTAGCTATACGTATTCAAAACTAAATAGCAATTGCTGTCGCCTCATCAGGAATAGCCGCTACATTGTTACCAGTAGGAAAAACTGCACATACTATATTCGAGATCCCGATTTACTTGGACCATACGGATATCCAGGAACTGTAACAAAGCCAGGGTTCGGCGCGATTGTTTCTTAATAATATGGGATGAGTGCACTATGGCGAATCGGAAAGCGATTGAATCAGTAGATAGAACCTTACGTGGCATCAAACAAAACGACCGGCCTATGGGCGGTATTACAGTACTTTTCTGTGGCGACTTTAAGTAAACTTTACCAGTAAAACCCCGAGGAATGAGCGCTGATGAAATTAGGGCATGTCTAAAAAGCTCACATCTATGGCGCATTGTCATACCCATGTATTTGTCAACCAATATGCGGGCGCGAATTGGGGGTAATCAAAATGCCGAAGAGTTTTCAGATTTGTTGCTGAAAATTGGTGACGGTACGTATCCGGAAGAAGAAGGGAAGATTATTCTCCAAAATAATTGATGTTGTGTATTTCAAAAACGACCAGGCATCTGCGCTAAACGCAGAAATATTAAAATGCGTTCCTGGGAAATGTGTTGAATATAGCTCAATCAACCAAGTAATGGATCAAGAAGATGCTGCCCATTATCTGGTTGAAATTTTAAATTCCCTAAGCCCACCTGGGCTTCCAAATTAATTTCCAAGTCTCACAAATTAATATAAAAAGTCGGCGTCCCTGTAATTCTGCTTAGAAATTTGAGCCGCCGAAACTATGTAAAGGTACCCAACTGAAAGTGAAGTTACTTTTAATTTATCTTAAGTTTCGCCTTATTGTCGTGATGATGAGCAAGCGGAGAACAATTTAATTTATGTATGAAAAAATAGACAAGGTTAGTGTCAAATTGTGAGCGAAGCGAGCTCTCGCAGCTAGTATGATATATGATTCACAAAGATTACTTTTGATGTGTGAAAGATTAGATTAAGTTAGGGACGTTGGGCCGAAAACTAACAAGTACTACAACCATAGGGTATATTGTGCTAAAGCCAAAAAAAACAAGGGTTGACTATCTAGCTTGAGAAAGCCCACAAATCCACTCAGCGAAAACGTCTGAATGAGGCAATTGTCTCTACTTCAGGGAAACTCTCTAATCGGCAGCAGGCGAGTGCTTCACGATCGCAGAGGATGCTCTGGCAAAACAACAATTGGGATCAGAGGCAATACCCATTCTGTGCAAGTGACCCCTCAGGGTCGACTGCCCTGAGAGGAGCCCGCAGATGGTTCTCAAACTGCTTATACCGAATCCCAACAATTTCAGGAAGCGCTTGCGAGAACGACCTGGAATAAACAATTTCGATAGCCTCAGGCCAATGATATTTTCCCAGTCTGCAGCGGTTTCTGAATGTTCCTGCTCCTTTATGTATGGTTTTACCTTACATAGAGGGATACCACAAAAGGGTTCGGGTCCGGCTTGCAGAAACTTTCCTAGCTAGCTCGTCGACAATTACGTTACCCAAATGTCAGGGAGTCACTATATAGTAACTTTTTTGTCACTGTTAATTCTCTGCAAAGCGTAATAACAGCCCTGTTTTGATGGAAAGGAGAATTTGATTAGCGTTCTGTCAAGTTTGCGATACTTTTTTCACGGTAGCCTGTCTCCAGACATTAGTGTGCCCATATCTCAATTGCTTGAACTTCAGCTCGGAATACCGTAGGTTATTCCCCCATAGGAATAGATACTCTAAGTGAAAGGCCTACGATAGCCACCAGTACGTCTTCTTCGCTTTGGAGCCATCAGTAAACCATTTAATAGTGTGTGAAATAAAATAAGAGGCTTAATATTTTACTATATATGGTATAAGATGCGTGAAATTACATCAAATAGTGTTTATTTGAACGAGAACGCAACTTGAAGTAATGGTGTTCTAACTGTTTGAACATCATGTCAATTCAAGGACATTCGAATGGAAATATTACGACGTCTGCATATCAACATTATCATTCATTTTATGTCACAGAAAGTTGTTTGTTAGCGTTGATTGATATGGAGATATAAGCAGAATTCAACTAGGCGATACCAGAATACGTAGTAATGATACAAGCTAGACCTGGGTCAGACCTAGTCATGGTACTTAAACTATAAAGTTTATTTGAATTCTATACTACACTTCGCCTTAACCACTAGCGGGACATAGCGCGTCAACTACTCCTGCGCGCCATCGTACTCTGTTCTGGGCAATGGAGCGCAACTCCCCAAAAGACTTACCCAGCGCTTGACACTCCTTTGCCACAGATCGACGCCATTAGATTCGAGGACCCCCTCTTGGTCGGCATTGGTTGGAAATGTTGTTAAATTTCATGGCATGCAAAGCAATGCAGTTATCACTTTTCCGCAATGTGTGACCTATCCACTGCCATTTTCGCCTGCGTATCAATTCTTCGATTGGCATCTGACCCGTACGCCGACTTAGCTCTTCATTTGATATTGTTTCGGGTCAGAAAATTTTTAAAATTCGACGAAGACATACATAAGTTGACGAAAACTTGCAGCTTTCTGGCAACTCCTACGGAAACTTTCCATGTACTGCTGCCATACAAAACCAGTGATAGTACCAGGAATCGAAACAGGTCCAGCTTGGTCTTGATGCTGAGATAACTGCTCTGCCAGATTTTGGACAGCATGCCGTATGCGCGTTTAGCCTGGTTGATACAACGAGCGATGTCCTGCTCCATACCACCATTCTCGGCAACAATGCTACCCAGGTAGACGAAGTTGTCCACCTTCTCCACAGGCTGCCCATTAATATTGATGGCAATATGTGTAGTCCGGATGACGCAACGGTTAGCAGGTTTGCCTTCAACGCACTGGGCCCCGGGTCGATTCCGGGGATTTACGTGTCGGACTATGAGCCCACTCAGCTGTTAAATGAGTACCCATTATGGGGTAAATAACTCAGTTGAGTGTGTTGCTAATCACATACCTCTGCACAAAAACCGTCACGATCTTGAAAATGAGATGATGCTAACTTATCTCGAGGCCGTGGTTCAAATTGGACTGTTGCGCCAATTATTTATTTATTTAATATGTGTCGGATTTCTTTTTCGCAACGGCGGGCTAAGAACCTTGGTCTTGTTGGTATTAATCTTAAGCCCAACCTTGCTTGCCTCCCTCCCGAGATCTAACGCCATTGCGGACAGATCCATGATTTTGTGGGAGAGTGGGCATTTGTCGTCAGCGTAGTCAAGATGTTGTAGATAAGATGTCAAAGTCCATTGAATTCCTCTGTCAAGTCCGGATAGGGCTGCATGCAACACATCGCCGATCACAATGAGGAGTAGGATCGGTGAGAGGATGCACCCCTGCCGAACTCCACTGCGAGTCTCAAAGTCCCCCGACACCTTACTTTTATGCAGAACGCGATATTTCGCGCCGTCATAGGTTGCCTTAATAATAGTCACACGCTTCTCAGGGATGCCTCTCCTGCGCAAGGCCGCCCATATAGAGTCTCGGTTCACACTATCGAAAGCCTTTTCGAAATCGATGAAAAGCAAGTGAAGCGGAGAATCATATTCAGCGCATTGCTTGATGATGGTTCGCAAGGTGTTAATGTGATCGACACAGGAGAATCCGGATCGAAAACCAGCCTGCTCTTAATCAATTGTGCTTTCTAAGTGGGCCTTTAGTCTTTCCAGGACGATTTTAGCTTTTATCTTGGCAACGGCAGGAAGCACACAAATGCCTCTCCAATTATTACAGTCTGAGAGGCTACCCTTCTTTCGAAGTTTGATGATCAAACCTTCCTTCCACTCAGTGGGAAAGGTCTCTGTATTCCACGCTTTATCAACAAGTGGGTGCAGCAAATCGGCAGTTACGCTTCGCATTGCTTGATAAAGTTCGGCAGGGATACCGTCGAGTCCGGCGGCCTTTCCTCGTTTTAGTGCGATAATTGCAGTGACTATTTCCTCTTTAGTCGGGGCAGTGGACAGTATACGCACATTTTGATGGTTAGTTAAATTATCTATATGAGGGCAAACTTCACCAGAGGTTACACGGTTCAAGACCGCGGCGAAGTGTTCTTTCCACCGCCTCATTTGATCTTCTTCCAAGATAAGTAGCTTTCCATCACTATCCTTCATCGGATGTTGGCAGGAGTTACGATCACCTATAAACTCCTTGATGGCACCGTATACGGCGTTTAAGATGTTACTTCTTGCGGCTTCTTCGGCTGAGGTTAAAAAAAAATTCACATAAACTCTTTTATCGCGTCGCACACTACGCTGAACTTCTCGAGCTTTCTGACGATAAAAGCGTTTGATGCTGCCTCGATTGTCGTCTGACGTTGTAGTCAAACGAACCTTCAGTGCTTTTCTTTCAACAGTCCGCTGCCACGAAGCGTCGGACATCCCGGGCTTATTCCGGCAATCCGGGTTTGTAACAAGGATGGTATCTGCGTTATAAATGTAGGAATTTTTTAAGACATCCCAGTTTTCATTTATGTCTGTATCTGGGTGACTAGTTATCTCAGCTGCTTTTTGGGCAAGATGGTCATTATATTGTTGTAAGACAGCTGGATTTTTTAGTCGAGCGGTGTTGAATTTGCGGTGTCTGGGTCTTTTGTCGCTAGGAAGGCGCACGGCTGCAATACGCAATCGATCAGGATCGATCATAAGACAATGGTCTCTTCTTGTTTCGCACGTCCAGGAGGCAACTCTTGAATCTTTTACTAACGGCAAAGTGTTTCATCTGATTTTGTGTTCTGCACCGATCAGCAGAGGACCAACTGATTTCGTGGTGGTCCTTATGCTCAAACATAGTACCACCGATGAAGAGACTGTGAAAGTTGCAAAACTCTACAAATCTTTCACCGTTGTCGTTACGATCACCAAGATCGTGTCTCCCCATCACATGTCTGAGCCCATAGTTATCAGCGCCAACTTTTGTATTCCAATCAAAATTCACTCTCTAACTGAAGAAATTGTGCGTTCTGGGCAGCTTCTGATCCATTGTCCAGGAGAGTACGCACATTCCAGAATCCAATCTTTGTGATTGAACGATAGTCAAAAGTGGCAACCGTTGAGTCAGTCCTTATCCGAGGCGTAGTTGACGTTTCGTTAGCATATAGAAGATTTCGGATAGTGCAAGTTGCTGGCATACACATCCTGCCTTTTGTTTGTCGGTTTCAACGACAGGCCGTCAAAGGGAAAGGCCGTGGTATTATTTTTACGCCCCACACCGCAGGGGAAGGTTTACCTCAACCAAATCATCGCACCGCCATCACTAGCGGCTTGACATTGGTGACCACTGCCATTCCAGAAGGCATCCACGCGGAGGACTATGGAAAAGGATGTTTGGCCCCCACCGTGTCGTATTAAATGGCTGATGGAGCACATTTCATTTCAAGTATTTTTTTCTAATTTGAGGTAACTATAGCGGGATAAGGTGGTGCAAAAGGCAGAATTTTTTTGACGCTCCCCCTTGTTAGTCGCCGCTTAAGGCACATATATAAACATTTCCAGGACGGAGGTATCGTTAACTATCCAGGATGGTAATATCCCTAGTTAAAAGGTTAATAATAGTACATATAGATAATTTGATCTCCTACCTTCATCTCCCGTAAGTGAACTTAAGAAAAAAGCATTAATAAGTATTATTGAATTTTTATTAAAGTAAGGGTAGCGATTTTACGAAGCTTGAGATGACTGTGACTAGTCAAATTCTTATAACAATGGTTGCCTTAATTAGCGTAGCTTCGAATTTTTTATATGTTTTAGGACATTGTTTAAAAAATAAAGTTTTCTAATTCCGCCCACAACCTCGGACGCCATGAAATCTGAAAAAAATCGTTAACTGTTAAGCATTGCGTATTAAAACTCCATCTTTTGAACTAATAATTGTATTGAGCTGTGGTTTATTTAGATAGATATTATAAAATACAGTAGGAATCAATCTCAATCAACCATACGCATATATGCTTCGAGCCTGCAACTTAATGAGGAAAATATTTTATTTCAGCTTAAAAAAAAAATTCGGGAAAATGTGAATATTTTTTTAACTAATCACCGCATTGAATCGCGGTTGGTTTCTTAACCTAAGCGTATGCAACGTTCAAAATATGGTAATGTAGTAGAAAAATCAGCTGACTTTCTTAGCGGAAAATCCACCGCCTGTTCTATCCTTTCCTACGTTTGTACCATTAATTTGCGGCTGAGTTGATTTCAAGTCCTTTTCCATGGAATGAATTTCCAGAACTGACCAGTTTAATTGATTGAATCATTTGAATGTGCAAACGTAAACAGTTTTAGCTGTCAAAATCTCAGCAGCCCGTATCGTTTGAAATTTATCGTCCGATAGATTTTTAGCTGATAATAGGTGGCGTGTAGCGTTTACCTATAGGATCAACTTGGACTAGGCACTGAGAAAACGGTCCTAAGTGGGGGCACCGAAATTAGCCATGGTGAAAATGGCCAACCGAAATAATGCATATAGACCCTTACGTTTTTAGTTGAAAGTTTCCATCGGCAAATAAACGAAATAAACAATGCATGGACAATATCGGTTTCAAACCGAAGTAAAACCTGAAAAAAAAAATTGCCATGCAGTGTTCATGGTAGAAATGCCAAATTAGCAATTGTGCGGGGTTGCCGCCCTTGCGCCCACAGCGAGCGTTCATGTTTATGAGAAAATGAGGATTGTGATCCCTTAAACGCGTAGCGAGCGGAGCGCAGACAAGGGACTGTTGATTCAAAGTCCTCAGTATAGCACAAAGTGTGTATGCATGGATTATTTCGTTCTCTTTTCATCGATTTCGGTTTGGAACGAATCCAATCGTAGAAAATACGATTAGTCGTGATATTTGGCACCACTGGTCATCTCCAGCGTTTTATTAAAAGCTTCGGCTGGTTTGATGCATAGGATGGTTTGTAGGACAATCCGTCCTGTGATGTAACACGACGGACCATATTGTCGTCTATGTGTGTGTGTGCTGTGGTTATCATGACAGCCCTTCAACCTACCTGGCGGGAGCCCAATAGTTTAATAAGGGGATCTAGAGAGAGACGTCGATACACAATTAGGAGATAAACATATTAAAAGTACGGAATCTTCGGGATGTGGAAAATGGAGGGGAATCTAGGAAGGGGCTATTTTTCGATCTTCGCCCTTATCTCAAGAGCCGTTAGCCTTCATCATCATCGTGGCGCATCAGCCCGACGTCGGACCTTGGCCGCCTGGATCATTGTCCTCTAATTATCTCGGTCACGTGACCGCGTCCTCCAATTTTGGGAGCCCAGCAGCTGCGCGGCGTCTACACCTACTGAGCTCTCCCAACGAGATCTCGGTCGCCCTCGCAGTCTCGCTCCGTCGACTCGTTCTGCATTCATTACTCTCTTAGGCATGCGATCATCGTCCATTCTTTGTACATGCCCTGCCCATTGAAGTCGTTGTAGTTTGACGATTTTCGAGACTTGCAACTCATCGTACATATCATACAACTCATGGTTGTACCGGATGCGCCATCCATCTCGATCGCAAACAGCCCCGAAAATTCGCCGTAGAACCTTACGTTCAAAAGTGTCTAGCATGTTTTCGGAGGCTTGAGTTAGGGTCCATGCTTCGCAGCCATAGCATAGCACTGGTCGTATAATGGTTTTGTACACGCGGAGCTTCGTGTTTCTGTGCACATGCTTCGATTTCATTATGGGGAGAACCGAGAAAAAAGTCTTATTAGCTAACTGTATCCGTCGCTTGATTTCGTCAGTTTCGTTGGCGTCCCTTGACAAGTTGCAACCCAGGTAAATGAAGTTGTTCACGAGCTCGATGTTAAGGTCCCCCACCTTGCTCGGTTGTGCAGGTGTCCTTGTCACCGATTGCATCATTATTTTAGTTTTACCCTCGTTAATACGTAATCCAACTTCCTTTGCAGCGGTATCGAGCGTATGCAGAAGTTCTTCTGCGTCAGCCAATCTTCGGGACATGATGTTGATGTCGTCGGCGTACGCTGCTAATTGTGTCGACTTGATGAGTAGCGTCTTGCTGTTGTCCATATTCATGGCCCGAATAACGTATTCCAGTGCTAGCTTGAAGAGCGTCGGTGCCAGTCCATCGCCCTGTTTCAAACCAGTGCGTGTTTCAAATAGATCAGTAAGTCTATTATGTATCCTGACTTGTGAGACGGAGTTGGTCATCGTCATCTTTGTCAATCGCACTAATTTGGCCGGTATACCAAATTGCAGCATGATGTTGTACAGTACTCCACGATCGATACTGTCGTATGCCTGCTTGAAGTCGACAAAGATTTGGTATACGTTTACGTTGTATTCCCACCACCTCTGAAGTATCAGTTTGACTAAGAAGAGCTGATCGGTTGTGGAGCGACTAGGTCTGAAACCGCTTTGATATTCGCCAATGACTCGTTCTGCGTACGGTTTTATTCTATTTTCCAGAATTTTCGTCAAAATTTTAGCCTTATGTTGAAAAATATTAGAGAAAATTAATAAAAGAATCTTCTTCTTCGTATTTTATTTTGTATCTGTTTTGGTTTCAAAGTCGCATATTAAAAAAACATCTATTTGCTTCACATTTTTTTCCCATGTTTTTCCTTTTTTTCTTTTCTTTTTTTTGTCCTTCATTTGAGAAAAAAGAAAAAGCTGTCAGGATAATTGATAATAAAATATGTCATAAAATAAGAACAATATTAAATAATTGATACATATTTGGTTTGAGTAGTTTGTCACGATTGAAAGTCTTTGTTTTATCAATTGAATATTAAGCAAAGACTTTCAGTGTTAAATATTGTATCTTGAACCAATCGAAAGTTAAAGCGATTTCAAGTTTTGCTCAAACTCTAATTTTTTACTGCTATTGGACAATCGTACACATATTAGACAAGGGGTGTGTAAAAATTCGGAAACTCGGTTTCGTATTCAATTTTTGTTTCCGGGGTGTAAGAGAGTGGGATTGGAAATGTGAAACCAATCGTACCTATCGCGTCGTGGGAACCTCTACGTAACCTCAAATTGTTCACACTTAAGTCTCCTACTATCACCCAACTTTTTCCTCCTAGACAAGAGTCAAAAGGGGAACCGGTGTTTGTAACTTTCACATACTCTACATTATCCACTCGTTTGGTTAATGTGTGTACAATTCTATAATCTACATATTAATACGCTAATATCAAAATTTACTTCCCCTGCTTTTGGTACTTAAAATAATAAATATGGCCGAAGCCGTAAAGCCACAGCAGTGCTCCCATGCTTTGTCTATTAACTTCGACGACCCGGGAATTACATCACGGAATTTGAACAAAATTTCAAATAGCTCTAACTTTCGATCGGTTCAAGATACAATATTTAATATTTTTTTTTCTATTTGCGAATTTGAGAAGCCTAAAAAGTTTTTAAATTATAACAGATAGATGCAAGCACTGGCGTAGGAGATTCCTATTGTGAATTCAGCACTCTTTCATTTTGCACCGCATAGTTTTTAGGCTGCGGCTAATGATTCACGAGGTAGTGGCAAAAAAAAATGAAAAATAGCACCTTCCAAACAAACCCCCAAAGCCTATTTTTCATCATCATCATCGTGGCGCGACAGCCCGACGTCGGGCTTTGGCCGCCTGGAAACCATTCCGAGGCTTTTTTTCCAGGTTTCTTGACATGTAGTAGTTTTTGCAAGGACGAGTTGTCAGCACGTCGCTTAACCCCATTCAGGGGATGGCCTCGGAAGATAATATAGCTGCTTCATATGGTTTAATAAACGTGCTGGAGTTCACACAACTATGTTGCAGGTCCAACTACGCAAGGCATTCCATCCTACTAAGCCTGAGACGCTTAGGTGTTGGTCAGCCATTTAGGCTACAGCTATCTGCCTTTTTTCAAACTGTCCTATCACTAAGACATTGGCCGTCAGAGATTTGATACACTGCCGTTACCAGGGGGCGCCCACGCGGAGGACTATGGAAAAGGTCTTCCCCCCCCCCCCTATTTTTTGGTGTACCGATATTTCTCTCTAGACTCACTTTTTGACTAGAGTACAACACATTGAGGTAACTTTTTGTAAGAATTTCCGCAATTCTTACAAAAATTCTCAGCTTTAAGTACCGTTATAAAAAATGAATGTATTTTTTCTTTCATGAAAAACCGAATTTCAGTTTCAGAAAATGGGGTTTTTGAATTTTGTATTTTATGGACAAGTCACACTTTTGACCAACTGATTAATTGAAAAAATTTAAAATGAGTCAAAATTTGTTAGAAAGTCAGATAAATCTAAAGAAATTTGTCTGTCAGACATGTCGGTACAAAATTTTCCGCCGATTTATCTGTATGCTGACACTTACTGAACATGTAGTTTTATTCGACGTTGCATTAAAATATCTTCGATTTAGTTATATTCCAAGACTCTAAGCAATGAGAGTACAGATTCCGTACAGAACAAATATGTTTAGCCAAAAATATATTGCCATGTTTTTACAAGTTTGCCATTGTTCTTATTTTTGCATTCATAGAACGGGTAACTTAATATCCTTTGATATATCCCAATGAAATTTAAGACTGTGTCAATACATCACACCCATTTCCCAGTTGTTTTTGGAACCATCCATTTAGAATGGACACCCATTAAGTTCTATCTTTAGATATTTTTCGCATCTGAAATCTACCTCAGTTGAATTAAATCACCTTCATAATGGCTACAGAGCGCAACTACAATATATCCGTGAAAGGAAATATTTTGTTTGCTCTTCCGTCCAATGAATGAATGGATGTCCATCGCTTTATTCGGGTCAAGTTAAATAGCAAATAAATAAATATACACTACGCAACAAATGACTAAAATCAGCAACACTTATGCCGGAACCAGATTGAACGCAGAAAGCAGTAGCAGCGGCAGCAGCAACAACACCAACATGCAGATCCGCTTTCGCCGCTGTCGCTGCCGCTGCGTTCAATCTAGGTCGCGTAAGGGAAATGCATGCTTTCTAATTTGACAGATCGCCGCAGCTGTCGCTGCATTTTGCGTTGAATCTGGAAAAAAAATTATAAAAAAACTGTCCCAAGTCCAAATCAAAGTATATACAATTTCTTACAAAATGGTATATCGTACCTTTGACTATAAAATGGTATATTATACTCTTGGATATAAAATAGTACAGGGTATATTGATTTCCTCACAAGGATTAAATACAATTAGCGACGTGAAAATCTTGCCAAATACTCCGATTGAGATTTAGTTGGTTGGTACCACAAATAGGTACGATCTGACTAAATGTACGCCTACTTCCCCTACAAATATTATTTTTTCAAACATGCCAATAACGCCCCACCGAATTAAGGTAGGTAGGTCATTCGGGTAGAGGACTGCTTAGGACCTCAATATACTCTCCTGTAAAAATTAGTTCAATCGGATGGAAACCAAGGCTACTTTCCACACAAGGTAGTCCTTGAATGTTAATATTCAAAGAAAACTTCAAAATTGACTTCAGTTCGTAGAGAAAGTCACTTCTACTTTTTATACCCTAGACTTTTAGTATAGGGTATATTGTTTTTGTCACGACGGAAATATGTAACACCTTAAAGGAGGCCTCGGAGGTATAGCAATGTATATATATAAATGATCAGGGTCACCTCCTGATTCGATTTAGCCATGTCTGTCTGTCTGTCCGTCTGTCTGTCCGTTCGCACGATAACTTTCGATAAAATGAAGCTAGAGCCTTGAAATTTTGGTCAGATGTTGGAAGTATGATCTAGTTGGTTTGTATTGAAAATGGGCATGATCAGGCCAAGAAAACGCCTACCTCCCCTACATATGTAAAATAATTAAATGTATTTATAACTCCCGATTAAATAAACATGAAAAGCTCTAGCTTTAATAGATTGCTCGTGAGGGTAAACTTATACTCTTTTGAAAAAATAAAATCGATCAGTTTAAAACTAACGGTATTTTTCTTACAAAAAGCCCCGTACTACCCTTCTTTTCAGGTTTTTTGTCCATAACTCTTAAATCAATTGACGTAGACAGCTGATTTTTGGCATGTAACCCTAAAGTGAGAAGCTGCTTGGGTATTTGGAAGTTGGGCATAATCAGATCAAAGGAACGCCTACCTCCCCTACAAAATTATAAAAAATTAATTAATAATTACTTTAATTACGATAACTTTCGATAGAATTACATTAGCGAGTTGAAAATTTGGCAGACCGTTGGTAGAAAAAACTAGTTAGTTGGCATTGGCATGGGCAAGACCCAAGAAACCCCTACCTCCCCTACAAATGAAACTTCAAATAAGTGATAACTTTTGATAGAATGAAGCCAGTGACTTGAAATTTTGGTCAAATGTTTGAAGTGAGATTGAGTTAGTTGGCATTAAAGATGGGTTATATCCGACCTAAGGAACCCCTACCTCCCCTAGAAATTAAATTTTAAATAAGCGAAAACTTACGACAAAATAAAGCTAGCGACTTGAAATATTGGTCAAATGTTTTTAGTAGGCTCCAGTTGGCTAATACTGAAAATACGTAAAATCCGACCAATGAAACCCCTGCTTCCCCTACAAATGAAACTTCAAATAAGCGATAACTTTCGATAGAGTGAAGCTAGAGACCTGACATTTTTTTTAAATGTTTGTAGGGTGATCTAATTGGTTGGTGGCAATGATGGGCAAGATCCGATCCAAGGAGCCTCTACCACCGCTACAAGTGAAACTTCAAATAAGCGATAACTATCGATAAAATTAAGCTAGTGACTTCAAATTTTGGTAAAATATTTGTACTGGAATCTAGTTGGTTGTTTTTAAAAATGCGCAAGATTCACCAACGAATCTGAACAAAAACAGGACTAAAGACGACCTCATCGGGTTTCTTTTTAGTCTTTCAACCGTCATGCACCCCCACAAGCACATTCATAAGACTTAGCTGTCTTTACTTTACGTATTTTCCCTTCAAGTTATTGTGCTTTCCTCTGTATCATCCACATCCTTCCTATAGAGTAGTTTTTCCTTTTAGAGTCAGTTCAGTAAGGCAATCCTTGTGTTGTGTTTGTCTTCTGTGGTTTAGCCACGTACCTAAGGCCTCCATAAATGCTTTGAATTGCCGGCTTTTGGAGCATCTTCGGTGTCCGGACAAAGCGCGGAAGAGCCCTGGGTACCTTTCTGTTTGCCAGGATTGTCCTTTCACGTCTTTTTGACATGGATATGTCTTATAGCTGGGGGTCATCCTAAAAATCTGTCCGTCACACGAAATGTCTGTTTTTCTACTCGGGGGTCAGAAGAGGAAACAAGCCCATTGAAAATTTTTCCGAGTTCTATGCATGTAGTGGCCGATCCTCAGTCATTCTGAGTCAGTCATCAAAGGGAACTCACGAAAATCGAAAAACTTCGCATCATGAACTGACTAAACAGCCAGGCACCCATAAAACAAGTCAACATCATTCAACTGCCATGCCCTCGTGATTCAAATCTGCTCACAACACCAGCCACATCCAGACAACCTGTCTCCCTCACTCGTGCACAGCGCTATGGCTCCTCCTTCACAGCAATCTTTTTGTTTCCATCAATTAGTCACTAACCTGACTCAGTAAGAAAATCGTTGGGGTAGGTCGGGAAATAGCTTCAACTTCACACACACACACACACACACTCGTATGCAGGCAATGGAGAGACGGTTGAGTCGAAGAAGTTCAATGGATGGGCGTTGCTTCGTCATCGGCGACAGTGCGAAAGAGATGCTTGCTCCACGGACCTTGGACTACACTTCCGCGGCGGATCCACCCCTTTCTTGTGATGGCCAATCCCATCCAGCCGACTGAAATCAGTGTCACCAAGGTCACCAACGTGTTTTTCCCGTGGATGTAAGGAACTTACGACCGTACTTGTATCGCGCATACAGCGTACTATCACGATCGATGATATATCAACTAACAGTGCACAATTCTGATTTAGTGAGGAGAATAGTGCAGATGATGCAGTTTGTGCAGCGCGGATAACGTAAACGTTAATGCAATAAAATTGTGTTGTCGCGCTTACCGTCTTTAGACTTAGATGAGTACTACCTAAGTATCTAATAGTAAGTGTGTTTAGCTAGACCGCGGCTTGACGCGATCGATCGCGGATTGACGTACTAACGAAGCACAGGCGCATATAAATATGTAGAGTGTATGATCGCTTGGTCCACACACGGGGCAACGGTTGGGCTAATTTGTATTCTCTTGTACACTATGCGGGACGGTATGTCTTGAAAATGATACAAAGTATCTACACTGCATGCAGATACATCGGTACATCTTATGCATACCGAAAGCGTGGGACGTGTTTTGTCGAATGAATTCATCCAGTAGAACTATACTGGGATCTTTATAAAACTTACGTCGATATCTTCAACACAACAGGTTCCACGCAGTCGGTAGCCAAAGACATATCCATGTTCCGATGTATCTGCATGCAGTGTAGATACTTTGTATCATTTTTTGTATTACTCATGTGCTCAGCAGCCTACAGAGATTATGAGTGAACTGCGGCAAGGAATGCAGTGTTGCGCCTCTGCTGGACTCAGGATTTTCTGCAACCTGTTAATCAAATGAATAATGAGGAGATGTAGTATTATTTTTCCCTTTGCCAACTTTTCCCCTTTACAATAGTTGCCGGCTCACTTCGATCCCCAGTTCGCTTGTGTTTTTTTTTGTAGTTAGCAGTACACACTCCTCAGCTTCTACTTCTGGGCAGGCCTCGAAGTAGGTGCTGCCCTGTAATGAGTCACCTGCAATGGAGCATATCCTGGCAGTGCTGCTTCCACCGGCAGATCGATGGCAGCACCTGACGAGTAATGATCTATCGGTGGTACAAAACAGAGGCCGAGGGTCCCATTACACCTAGACCCCGATGCGAGAGCGAGGAAAAATAAGCCGTCCGCCAACCATTCCATCCTTATCGCCTTTTTATATTTTTCCCCATTTTTGCCTCCCATGTTTGTGTTTTCTTCCCCATGCCTATGAACTGTTATTAGTACATAAAGGACAGGAGCAACGAGCGGCGAGAAAACCGCCAGCAAGCATAGGCCGCTGCTTACCTCGTTGGGGGGCCTTTCCTCCAGATGGCACGGTCATTATGCTACCTTAGGCTCCGTTTCAGATGCCCAACAAACCGTCCGTTACATGCTCGATGATCGGCGCCCAAAAGATTGGTTCCCTACGACTGATTCCCTTCTCGCGTCCAGTGGCGCGCCTATCATCCTTCCTCTTATCTTCCTACTGAGCTACCCTAACACTTTTCTGGCGGGTACCAATTTTTCTACTCTCCCACATCTCCAGAAGAGGGATAAAAAATGAAACCGGAATATAGAGGGCTACGCCGGCAATCCGAGGGTTTTGTAGCAAGCGCTTATTTGGGTATATAAATATCGGCTCCTTGCTCTTCTTGATACCATTCAGATGCATTAAAAAACATAATTAAAATGTCTTACTCGCTTACATTTTACATGCCAATTCATATTACGTGATTGTAACGAAACTTAGAACATATTATTGTCTAACGTGTTGGTTATCGTTGGCCATCAGTACTTTTGACCTCGAACGTGGTTAAGGCATGCAGGGGTGTGCTAACTGTAACTATAGAAATAAACTATTATTGACCTATTCTAAGAAGATATACAGATTCCATTATTTTCCATTTTTTTCGGAACTCACCTTCCTGTAAGTTTTCATAATTCTACAATAAGTATAACGGTCTCGAACTGCAAGGGGAAGGGAACAAGTTACGAACTAATATTTTCTCCTCCCCCAATGTTCCCCTTTCTACAAATTTCAAGAAATTGCGAAAAAATAGAATGTACTCAACATTACCTTTCTCACGACACCTCACTTGGCTATACCAGTCGATAAAAAAAATTAACCTTAATTTCGCCTCTATGTGGACACCGCCCCCCCCCCCTCCACCCGCTTAAGTTGTATTAGTCAGCGCCCCAACCAATCTTTACCCTTTCAAAAATGATTAATTAAATAACTGCAATTCGTACTACGAAAAACAACATGAAAGTAGTACTCACACCTAGGCGGCCGGTAGGTGTATTTTTTGTGTGGATACTGTCAAAATGCCTAAATTTAAATGAATGTACTATTATTAAATATTATGTGATTGTAATGAAACTTCGAGACATTATTGCCTATAGTGTTGGTTATCATTGGCTATCAATATTTTTGACCTGCGATGCGTTTAAAGGATGCAGGGGTGTGCTAACTTGTAAATATAAAGATTTGTACTATTATTAACCTTTTTTGATTAGATATCAAAATTGTACGATTTTTGGTTTTCTGTGCTAGTAAAATGCCGCTTTCCTGCAAATTTTCATATTTATAAGTATAACGGTCTCGAAATGCAAGGGGGGGGGGGGGGGAAACTCGGATCACATATTTTCCCCTCTAACTCTTTTCCCCTTTTTTCAAATTTGATGAGAATACCAAAAATGGAATGTACTCGGTGTTACCTTTCTCATGATACCCCACTTGCCTACACCAGATGAAAAAAAATGTTGACCTTCATTTCCCCTCTATGGGGACCTCCCTTTAAAGGCAGCCTATTACAACAAATCGCTTTCTCCGGCGAATTATAATAATTCTACATATTCCCACAAAATTTCATATATGTAGCTTCAGCGGTTCATGAGATATTTCATGGACAGACGGACAGACGGCCGCATGACCGATTTCATAAGGGTTTTGTTTTACTACAAAACCCTAAAAATCACGAGTTTCGCATACTCATCTTGACATATCTACATCTTTGCCTATCGGCTATTTTAGAGAGTTATTTTAAATAATATTTTTAAACTTTAATTTTCCGGGGAAACCATCATTTTTTCACAATTATATCTATTAAGCAAAATTGTAGAGGACTAAGTTCTGAAGAATTTGACACCTAGAAGTTGTTTGAAAGATTAACAGTAGTCCAGCTTCGAGCGATTCTCGGAACAGGTTCAACTCAAACGGCTGTTATCCTTTCCCTCCTCTTCCCAGGATAATGACAATTTTTTGCCGACACCTGTACTTTCCTAGTCTCCTACACCTCGGGTTCGAATCCCGTCCACGACGACGTTTGTGGCTATGGATGTGCAGGAGGTGCATGCTGGAAACTGCATTGTCCGAAACCAGCTTATGCGAACGAAACGTCAACTGGGCCACATAGAACAGCTGACGCGCTATGCCCCACAAGGGGTTAGGGCAATTAAGTACACCTGTTAGTCAAGCATACATAGAGAAACCGCGGTCCGCTAATTTTGCATACTCAATCCTTGTCAGGTTCTAGTTTATTAGTCCCGACACTTTTTGGCTCATTCAAGTTAAAAAGTTTGAGACCGCCGAGGTATAATTGTTGGACGTTGGACTTTGTCACATTAGGTAAGTTCCACCGCCCTAACTGCAACTGATAAATAACCTTTCTACTTTTCATTTTCAGATTACTTAACTGTACTTCCAAACAAAAGTGCAAAACCCTTCATCAATACCGTTTTCCTTTTAATTACAGCTAAGCAAAACCTCGTATATAAATAAGAGAACGAAAAATATTTATCAGCGCACTATTATAAGGGAAACTTTTGAGCAATCGATTTTCGACCAAACTTTTCTTTCTTGCAACCTGAAGTTTTCCGAATATACCAAATTACCGAGAAAGATAAAGAATCTAATCCTTTTTATGACATACCTTCGATGTATTCCATTTTCATGGTTAATCAAACAGAAGTTACAAAGCAGCTTCTTATTCTTTCTTGGTTCCATCTTAACAAATCACTTCGGTTTTATGTGTGAATTGTCTAATTCCACTCTATTAACTTTTGTAATAAATAACAGAAAGAGATTTTTTATTTCAAAATCAATACCCAAAGGGAACTGCCATTGTCCACTCTGTATTCTGCAAAGAGTGTGTATGTGGTTAAAGTTTATTTCCTACTTAATCCCATAACGTTAAGGAAATTTGATTTCTTTCCAAGGATAAATTCCGGCATGAAATTCGATTCGATTCTGCTCAAAGTCCTAAAAATGAAAAGAATTTCGCAACTTGCGGCAACCAGAAGTTGACCAATTCTTCTTTGCGAAAGAAGTATGGCTCAATTGGCCGTTTGTTCAATGCTAGAACCGTACCCTGTTCAGTGGATAGGCGAACCGGAGAGACATGTATTGCGTATGAACTTCCTTCAGGAAGTCTATCGTCATTTAGTTTCCCATCAGAGAAATAATAGCTTTTTGACCTTTTCTGCAATTGAATTAAACCCATAAAGTTTTAGAAGCGGGTCGTAAGAATGAATGAATCAAAATATGCGAAAACTCATCGTTTTCTTTGTATACTACAATTAAAAGTTAAATAAAGGTTGGGTAGAGTGAAGTGGATTTTATTATGAGAGAATCATTCATTCGTTATAAATCATTGCAGTTAGAGATTCTAATTGTATAATTTTGTTCGAACACAAAACGCAACACCTTAAACCCGGTTGTTTAAAGTACACTCTGACTTTACAGGAAAATCCATCACGGTCAATTTTCCATCAGCAGTTGACAAGTTCATGCCAGATAGCATTTCCAAGGAATACAAACCAAGACGCATTGTACAGACCACGACAAATTGAATAAAAACCACCAACATTCAATTGCTTAGCGCTCCAAAAACTGTTTTCTGTGAATTTTTCGATTTTCTTAGTGATGGAAAAGTTGAGCACTGTCCAACTTCGATTTGATCGGATGACTAGACTTCAAATCACAGAGAAAAGGGGTTGACCCGTTTCAAATAATGTTAGAGTAGGTTGTCAACGTGCATCAGAGTATACTTTGAACGTGTCAACCGGCCTTAAAAGCAAGTAGCTAAGATAAGTATACGAGTACGCAGTGATGGGAAAAAATTGCCCAAACCATTTTATTTACTTTCTCGCAAAAACTATTGGCAGTAACGACAGCATTGGGGACGTCAGCATGCAGCCAGTTCTACGCACCGGAGCGACCCGTTCATCAGCAACGGCCAAAGGTGGCCAAACCCTTTCAACGACAGCAGGCGTTACTACAACAACAACAAATTCATATACCTTGTAGTAACCTGTCAACGGGCGTCACCGAAACAGATGAAATCGAGCATCGGATACAACTAGAAAGTAAGAATTTTTCTAGTTCCTTCCAATAATCAAATCGAAACATATTCACAGAAATATGAAGTCTCGTATATGTATGTATAGAAAACCATCATATGCTATGCCTGGACTGGACTAATTCAACCCTCCGAAAACATGCTAAACACATTTAAACGAAAGGTCCTTGGGCGAATTTTCGGAATAATTTGCGACTGAAATGGATGGCGCAACATCTGGCACGACCGTGAGCTGTACGAACTGTACGACGAGCTGGAAGTTTCGAGAATCATCAAATTACAACGACTTCAATGAACAGGGCATGCACAGCGCATGAACGATAATGAGGAAGACTGCAGAGGAGACTCAGTAGATGCAGACTCCGAGCAATTGCCGGGCTTCCAAAATCGAGGACGCGGTCAATTACTATTTTTTCTTAAACTCCAGTGGTGCATAGCGCGACAACTATTCCTGCGTGCCATCACTCCCCCCGTCTTAAACAGAGACTCACACTCTTTTGCCACCGATCGAAGCCATGAGGCGGATACAACCTTGGTTGGCCTTGATTTGAAATGGGGTTCCAATTCATGGCATCTAAAGCAATGCAGTTATCATTCTTCCGCAATATGTGACCTATCCACTGTTATTTTCGCCTGCGTATCAATTCTTCGATTGGAATCTGACAAGTACGCCGACTTAGCTCTTCATTTGATATTGTTTCGGGCCGGAAAATTCTTAAAATTCAAAAAAGACATGAGTTGACGAAAACTTGCAGCTTCCTGGTAACTCTCAAGGAAAATTTCCAGGTGCTGCTCCCACACAAAATTACAGACAGTACCAGGGAGCGAAACAGCCTCAGCTTTGTCCTAATACCGAGACAACTGCTTTGCAAGATTTTGGACTTCATACCGAATTCGACAAGCGATGTTCTGCTCCGTACCACCATTTTCGACAACGATGCTACCCAGCAACACGCAATTGTCCCCCTTCTCTACAGGCTACTCACTCATTAATATTGATGGAAGTAGGTGACGGATTCCTTTTTCGCAAAGGTGGACTAAGAACCTTTTTCTTGTTGATGTTAATTTTTAACCCACTCGTTCTTCCCTACATCAAGAGATATAAATCCATTTTACACAGATCCATGATTTTGTGGGAAAGTAGGCATATGTCGTCAGCGTAGTCAAGCTGTTGAAGATACGATGTATAGGTCCACTGAATTCTATTTCGAATAGGGCTACATGCAATATATCGCTAATTACTTTTAGGAAAAGGATCGGTTATAGAAAGCACTTCTGCCGAATTCCACTTCCAATCTCAAAGTCTCCCGACACCTTTATGCAGAACGCGACATCTCGCGCCATCTTTGGCTGCCTACATAGAATCCCGGTTCACAATGTGGAAATACTTTTCGAAATCCGAGTGAAGAAGAATCGTACTCAGCGCATTGATCGATGACGATTCGTAAGGTGTAAATGTGATCGACACAGGAGAATTCGGATCGAAAATCGGCCTGCTCTGCATCAATTGTCCTTTCTAAATTAGTCTTTTATCATCAACATCGTGGCGCGACAGCCCGCCGTCGGACCTTAGCCGCCTGGATCGTTGTCCTCCAATTATCTCGGTCACGTGACCACGTCCTCCAATCTTAGAAGCCCAGTAGTTCACATAAACTGAGCTCACCCAACGAGATCTCGGTCGTCCTCGCAGTCTCAGTCCGTCGACTCGTTTTGCGTTACACGCGAAGCTTCGTGTTTCTATGCACATGCTTCGATTTTATTATGTAAAGTACTGAGAAAAAAGCAAATGCACCCGTTGCTTGATTTCGTCCGTCCCAGGTATATAAAGTCGTTCACGAACTCGATGTTGAGGTCTCCCACATTGAAGCTCGGTTGTGCAGGTGTCCTTGTCGTCGACTGCATCACCATTTTAGTTTACCCTCGCTGATACGTAGTCCAACTTCTTTTGCAGCGGCATCAAGCGTATCCAGAAGTTCTTCTGCAACGGCCTATCTTCGGGACATGTTGTTGATGTCAGATACGTCTACGTTGTATTCCTATCATTTCTGGAATATCAGTTTGATCGTAAAGAGCTGATAGGCTGTGGAGCGACCAGGTCTCAAACCGCGTTAATATTCGATGATTGGTTCTGCGAACGGTTTTATTCTGTTTTCCAAAATTTTCGTCAAAATTTTGTAGGACGTTCAACCTAGTGATACGCTCCTGTAATTCTCACACCGCAGTTTATCTCCCTTTTTGTGAATGGGACAGATGTGCTTCTGCGCCAAACGTCGGGGATCACCTCGTCCTCCCATGCTCGCAGGAGTAATTGATATATGGCATTAACTAGACCCGTTTCGCTGAATTATAGCAGTGACCGCAACGCGAGCAAAGATTAAACATTACTAAGATAGCTCACTTAGTACGATTTAATTTTTAGAACGGGATGCACTAATGTTTAATTTTTGCCAATAATTCAAAGGTAAATTCCCTTAAGAGAGATAGAGACGGCAACACTTCAGTAATGGCAACTGCCTATAAAGTTTCAATGTGGGAGTAACATGCTTGTTAGTTGGCATTACCTCTTTGTGTTCGCATATGGGAACCAAAACATATTCCACTACTAGTCACTCGCGTTAATTTGTTTGAAGTAGGATATCTTAGTAATGTTTAATTTGACGCGAGATCAACTTCCTATACTGTCGGGGGTTGTATGGGTGGGCCTAGATCAACAATATCGTCAAAAGCTACTTGTGTGGGGATGTTAGATGGTAAGTTCAGAAGCTCTTCAAAGTAAGAGGCCTATCGGTTGTTAATGCGATCGGTGTCGCTGATGATATTTCCATCCTTGTCTTTACAAAGGCAAGTCCTGTAGCCGTTCTTAATTGTATTTACAAGTTTGTACACTTGTCTGGTGTTCCTATTAGCTAATATTTTGTTAATATTCAGCAGCTTCTCGTGAAAGTATTTACGTTTCTTACGTCTAATTATTCTATTCGATATTCGCCGTAGCTCGTCATATTTTTCTATTCTGGCTCTGGTTCCTCGTTGAATCCATTGTCAATAGGCCTCGTTTTCGCGTCAATTGAATTTTCGCATTCTTCATCGAACCATTCATTTCGCGCTCGCCGGCCTTTTTATTACACGACCTTCTCTGCGACATCTTTGATGGTACCTTTGAGTTCTTTCCAGAACCCATGGACGCCTGTGTTGCTGATGTTGTGTAGCATAGGCGATAGTCTTTTCTCAATGGCGGTAGTATACGCCACCGCCGAAGCATCGCTCAGAAGCTTATCAACCGCATAGATTTTGGGTGGGCTGATTCTCGATTGGTGCACTGAGGAAATTTTACATCTGCAGGTCGTCTTCACCAAGTCATGATCTGAATCGCAGTTTGCTCCTCGATAGGGGCGGATGGATGATACTAGACGTCCATCTCCTGCAAATGAGGACGTGATCAATTTGGTTGACGGTATGTGCGTCTAAAGATTTCCAGGTCTACTTGTGAATGCGTCGATGCGGGAAACACGTAGAGCTTACGACTAGATTCCTACTGCAGGCGAAATCGATAAGTCGCAGGCCGTTGTCGTTACATTTTTCATGGAGACTGTAGCCTCCAGTGGTCCCCCGGTGCCAGTCAGTAGTAGTAGTATTTTCAGTCTTTTAGAGTTTTACAATGTTAAAATATTTATTTATAATTATATTTTTGATACCCTTAAGTTTTAAGAAAAATTTATTCATTTCCAACGTTTGCGTTAAACTCTCCCAGCGGCAATTTGACGTCGTTTGTTGGAAGTGAGTCGATGAGAGTCTCAAGGCGGGCGTAGAACTCGTCTTTTACAGCGTTTTGTTTAGCTTCAGTGGGGGCGTGCACATTGATGAGCCAGAGATTGAAGAATCGAGTTTTAATGCGAATTTTACACAGCCGTTCATTTATGGGTTTGAAGTCAGTAATGTCCGGCTTGAGGTGATTGCTCGCTATAAATGCAACTCCAAACTCCTTGCGGCCCGATGGTTTGCCACTTGTGAAAATTGTGTGCGATTTCTTGTCATTGATCTTGCTGCCAAGCCAATTTGTTTTCTGAACTGGAGTAATGCTCAGTTGGTACTTTTCGACCTGTTGAAGGAGGGCCTTCTCGGTCCCTCGGTTTATTCAGGGACAGTACATTCCAGGATTCGAAAGAATAATCCTTTAGTCATTTGCGAGGTCGTCGTTGTTGATCCGTCCAATCCCAGCCTTTTTTCCTGGTTTCTTGACGTGGAGTGGTTGTTAAGCTTAACTCAATTCAGAGGAGGATGTCGGGAGATAGCTACTTCAGATGGCTTAAAAAACTTGCTGGAGTTCACATAACTATGTTGCAGGTCCAACTACACAAATCTTTCCATAGACGCTTAGGTGTTGGTCTGCCATTCAGGCTACAGCTATCTGCCTTTTCCAAACTGTCTTACCGCTAAGACTTCGTCGTAAGCGGTTTGGCACACTGCCGTTACCAGGGGGCGCCCATGAGGAGGACTATGGAACAGGTCCTTTAGCCCCTGTTTGCGCTGTCAATGTGCGCATTTTTTATGGCATGTTCATTTACGTCACTATCTTGGTGACGAGTTATCTCAGCTGCTCATTGCGTAAGATGGTTGTTGTAAGCCAGCAGGATTTTTTTGTCGCGCGGTGTCTATTTTGCGGCGCCTGGATGTACCGTCACTTGGACGGCGCACGGCAGCTATACGCAATCGAACATTAGCAATGATAAGACAATGGTCTCTTCCCATCCCAGTACCGGCGCCCTCTTATTTCGCACTATCAGGAGGAAAGTTTTGAAGTTTTTACTAATTATAAAGTGGTAGATATGGTCAACAGAAGACCAAGTGAATTTGTGGAGGTCCTTATGCTCAAACATGGTACCACCGATCGAGAGACAGTGATAGTTGCGCTCTACAAATGTTTCATCGTTATCGTTAAGATTACCAAGACCGTATCTCCCCCATCACATGCCTGAGTCCATTGGTATCAGCGCTAACTTTTGCAATCGATTCTCCCATAACGATAACAATGTCACATTTAGGTGTTATACTCTGGACGGCGGCGTTTAGTTGTTCATGGAAGGAGTCTTTCGCCAAGACATTGTCGGGTTCAGTTGGACCATAACATTGTATTATTGAGATTGCCCTCATTTTGTTTCGGAACCTGGCGGTCATGATTCTGTCGGAGACCGGATATAAGGATAAGAGACAGTTTCATGTGGCTCTGGTTAAGAGGAGCTCTAAGCCTGACTCACAACCAAATGCCGGTAGCTTTACCGGAATATGACATTACAGTGCTAATCGTTGGAGAGATAAACTCCTCGCTTTTATACCGCTGAACTTTACTCTTTAATTGAAGAAATCGTTCGTTCTGGGTACCTTCTAATCCATTGTCGAGGAGAGTACGCACATTCGAGAATCCAATCTTTGTCATTGTACGATAGTTAAAAGTCGTAATCAGTGAGTCCGTCGGTATATGTGGCATAGTTGACATTTCATTAACATATAGAAGATTTTGGATAGTGAAAGTTGCTGGCATACACATCCTGTCCTTGGTTTGTCGGTTTTTACCAAAGGCCGGCTAAGGGATAGGCCATGGTATTATTCTTACGTCCCACACCACAGGGGGAATATTTTCCTCAACCAAATCATCGCACGGCTATTCCTGGCGGCTTTACTTTGTTAGCAATGTTAGCCCACGAGGAGGACTATGCAAGAGGATATGTTTACCCCCAGGAATGGTTGATGCGCTATGCCCTAGTAGGGGTTCAGGTAAAATAGTAGTAGATATTAGGCAATAAAACGGTGTATTTATACTCTAGATCATATATAGAGGAAAACTGGGGTATCATCAGGATGTCACAGCATACCGGTAACGCACAGGTTCGAGTCCCGCCCACGTCCTGACCATGGATGGTTATGTTGTCTTGGGTTGTAACAGTGAGCCAAAACTTTTTCAGACTTGTCGGAGGTACGCAGCTGAATGGGCAGGAGGTGCGTGCTAGCAACATGCTTCGTCCAAAACTGGTTTATGCTAACGGAACGGCAACTAAGCCATATGCGAATAGCATACACGCTATGCCCCACTAAGGGGTTAGGGCAAACAAATGTATATAAAACATATATATGGAAAACATATATATGTAAAAGGAACATACCGCTGGAAAGCCAACACAGCCAACAAGTTGGGGGCAACTTTCGTAAAATTTGTCAGTTCAAAGTAGCGTTGCAAAATTATAATCAAATTTCCTCAATTGTATATATATAACAGTAGCACTTTTTAATGGCTAGGGTTTTTTATATCGCACCTGGTATACCTACAGAGGATTAACGCCGTCTAGAGTATCCGTATGACAGTATAAGGCGGCATTGTAATGGTAGTTGAAGGCATGAATGGAAAAGTAGGTGCCGATAACGGTTAACTGAAGCATGCCATGTAATGGGGATGATAACGGTGAGAATCTTATAGAGATTGATGGTATGTTTGAATAAGCAATAGCTGCATTAAAACAGTTGGTCCTCTTACACTGCCTTTTTCCTTGTCCAAAATGCGGAACAGAATAAGATACTCATTTAAGTATAGTAAAACAAACACTAAATTTTAGCCATCGTCCCATCGTGACGCACTTGGTAGCCATAAGGTCTCGGTCGCAACTTTGCGATCTACAGATCATGAGTTTAATCGCCGGCGCGTTAATAAAAACTACCTGTGGGCACTATAAGAACTCTCACAGTGTAACAAGCTTGTCGGTAGAGGACGGCTCGGATAGAAGGTTGTTAATTGCCTTGACTCCTTCAGGGGTATGGGTGAACATCTCTAGCATTTGTATTCCTTGGTGACGTTTCGATAGTATATCTACTTTTCGGAAGTGCAGTTGCTAGCATGCACCTCCTATCTGCGCCGTCTTTAAACTGAAAAGCTCGGAGCACTGTGAGAATTTAGGCAGTTTTTGGCCGTGCCGAGATTTGAACTCAGAGCTCTAGATTAGTATTGTCGAGGGGGGACCGAACGGCCACGGCCACCAAGCGTGAGAGCCCGGATAGGAGGTGCATGCAAGCGAATGCACCATTCGAAATTTATAAAACATGCTATCGAAACGTCAACAAGGCGGGGTCAAGATAATTAACAACATCTTCCCAACGTCAAAAACATGGAAATGAAACATAATAACAACGCGAGAAAATAATATGTACAACAAACAAAATCTTTTGATTTCTTTCACGAATAATCTCTCCATTCACCCTTCCATATATTTAACTTACTACTCGTCAATCTATTGGATTAAACCGCCACAATCTTGATGAAGTCCTTGATTCGACCCAATCTCACGTTTTTTATCCAGGGAATAGCAATCGGAAAAGTTATCTAGGTTTTATAAAAGTGAACCTTCTTTTCGCTTTACTAAGTAAAAATAATTATAAACCCATTTTTTTTTAAAGAATTGCACGATTTTTTGTTTCTTCAAATTTTATTTCTTTCGCCACGTTCTGAACTTCCTCAGACTTCTCGTTCAAGAGCTCCTAATGATGAAGTATATATTGGCAATGATGGGGTTTCAAAGCCTTTATAGATGGATATACATTAGCACAGGTAGCGGCGTTAAGCAATTACGCGCCCAACAATAATGCCAATGAAAATACTCTTCTAAGTCGTAAGGATTGCAGAAATTTTCAAGTTTCCAATTTTCCATCCATCCGGGTCAATGGGTTTTTACAGACCATTACGAAGAGAACTGAAATCAAACCCCGGTTTCGTTATATTGTAATTTCCTGAACATAGGCTTATCGAGCAACAGGAAATAAATCATTTGGCACGTCGAGGAATTGGGGATGTTGTACGAGTATATGCCAATTAATTAGGTACTAGAGACTTAAGGGACTTCGTCTCGAATTTAATTTGATGGCGAATATTAATCAAGGATAGGACGACATTTTATGATATTTTTCAAATTTGATTATAATGTATTTTACTGAAACAATTGGGTCGAAATGCTATTAGGATGCGAGTACGTACATATTTGGTATACCGTTAAGCTTTTCAAAATTGGTAATCTAGGAGGAATTAGTGTGTCCCAAAAATTTAATATATTATACATATTATAACAGCATCTACTAGAAAAATATAGGAGGCTGGTAGCCCAGTGCTTTGAGGCGGTAATACAATGATTCTTCCCATCGGTTTCGATAGGAATCCCATCGTGGCCATGGTTGTTTGTATTGTCTTTCCCAGTAATTAAGCAACAGCATTTCATGGCTGGTCGAAGAATGCACCAACAAAAAAGGCGGCGATCCATAGCATCATACACCAAATGTTAACAATCCCCCTTAACAAAGCGCGGTAGAAGAACGGATATAGTCACAAAATAGTGAATGCAATCCGGAGGAAGAAAACCGCAACAAACGAAAAGAATAAGCTATCCGCCTTTGTCAAAAATAGAAAAGAAGTGACCTTTAGATCAAGTATAATTTTCAACGGTATGTGGAAAAACCATAAAAAATAGTTTAACCCTAGTCGTACCGACACGGGTACAGGTGTACCTTTTAGAGTTTAAAGTGTCATGTCTCCAAGATTTCCAAAGCAATTAGCTTGGTTCTTCCTGACATCATTTATTAGACGGTTTTGAACTATTTCAACTAGTTTTTGAATTTTTGCATCGGTTGTCATTAAATAAAAAAAAAAAATAAAAATGATGGTATACCAATTTTACCGGCACGGGTACACCTGTACCCACTCAAATACATATTATAAAATGCGTGAAATCAAATATTTTTGTCGTTATTTTTCCCATTTTTTACCTTTATTCCTTATGTAAGTTTTGTGAATTAAAATATACTATAAATTCATTTCATTCGAGTAAAGTATTTTAGAAAATGAAAATATAAAAAAAAATTCCAAATTCAAATTATTGCTCACATCCTATACATTTGTGCATAATTGTAGCATGGATGGCACAAATTGGTCTTTTACATATGCTGCACACATTTCGAGTTTTCCTTCTAACTTTATCAGGTCCTGGAAGAAGGCAGAGGCAAAGAATAGAGATTATTACTAACAAGAAATGGGACTCCATACGAATTAAGAGTGCCTGCCTAGTAGTTGCATATGTGTTGGATTCCGTCAGTACACGAAGGGGTAATGCGGAATAGCAAGTATGTTACTCATACGATGAAACGTACAGTTGGAATTTGAAGAGCTTTTTAAAATGTTGCCGTCCCTATCCCTCTAAAGGCAACTTTCATTTGATTATTTGCGTATCAATTGGCAATGTGCTTTTGCTTAAATCGTATGAAGTGCCACCCCCCTGGCAGAGGTGACATACTCCTTTTATTGTTTTGTGGCCTTGAGCATCTCTACCTACGGCAGTGTTTTGATTATAGTTGATTTGCTCCCCAGTCACAATATCGATTGCATTCTTGATCTGGAAATGCGCTATTAATAAATAAATAAAATAAATAACTGGCGCAACAGTCCAATTTGAACCACGGCCTCGAGATGAGTTAGCATCATCTCATTTTCTAGATCGTGACGGTTTTTGTGCAAAGGTATGTGATCAGCAACACGCTCAACCGAGTTATTTACCCCATAATGGGTACTCATTTAACAGCTGAGTGGGCTCATAGTCCGACACGTAAATCCCCGGAATCGAACCGGGGCCCAGTGCGTTGAAGGCGAACGTGCTAACCGTTGCGCCATCCGGACTACTAAATGCGCTATTACCCGTGGAAATTTCGATCGTTGGGTTATGTTAGTTATAGCTAATTCATGCGAAAGGACTTTCAAAAACTTTCGGCGGTGATCTTTTGTGGAATCAGAGTGCAATTCTTGGAATACGATCGAAGCAGCAAGAGCCATTACGTCTATCATATTGAAAAATACAGCCAGTGGCCAGCGATTTGTTTTACGTTTAATGGTGTAATTACGCAACATCCGGTCCATTATGTCAACGCCTCCTTTCGTTTGATTGTAATAGTCAATCATTTCCTCCTTTTCCTCCTCCTCCTCCTTTTCCATTCTAGCTGTAATCAGAGGTTGGGTACAGGTGTACCCGTGTCGGTAGAAATAGGAATAAACTTTTACAGGTACGACTAGGGTTAATAAAATGTAATATTGAAGCAATACCTTCGAGTGGAAGTACACAAATAAAAACAAATCTTGGGAATGGGAAGAATCGCATAGCTAAAGGGCAAAACGAAATATACAAGATTGACTGTGGCGATTGTTCGAGTGTCTCTTTATCTATTTTACATCGGTTATACAAAGAGGCTAGTCAAGTTGCGATCTGAAGAACACACGAAGGAGGTAGAATTGGCTAAGAAAAACCCCATCAGACACGTGAGACCCGCAGTAGCCAAACTTATGGTCGAGAAGAGACACATCATTACATAGGACAATGTCGAAGTAATACGCAAAGTTAGGCACAGAATCAAGCTTGATGCCGCCGAAAGCCTCGAAATATTCCAGCAGGACAAAAACAAGCTACTAAATACTGAAGAAGGGAACTGTGCTTCGAACCTTTTCCGAGTAACCAGATGTCACCGGTTAGCGAAAAGTGTAATGACGAAAATAAAAAAAATGTTGTTTAAAATAATTTAAAATTAGATATACATAATAAGATATATGATTAGTCATGTAAGAATTTATTATAAGTCGGGCACTGAAGAAGGGCGCTCACGAAACATGTGTTTGCATTTTATAAAATCTAAAATAGGAAGATAGAGAAGAATCTACAGTATAAAGGAAACTTAACTTTTATTTTCCAATTTATTTTATAAGTTAATATTAGGTGTGTTTATCTTAACAGATTTGCAGAGCAGATCAAGCTAAGACCACACAATAGCACACACTTTTTGATTCTGAGCTGCTCTGGATAGAAGATTAGTGCAAGAATTTGTAACGGATGGTATGGTGGGCGTCCGAAGATGCCCGTGGGGACGGAGCCTTAGGTAGCATAACGACCGTAAAGGTCGGGCCGTGCCATCTGGCGAAGAAAAAGGCCCATCAACGAGCTAAGCAGTGGCCTATGCTTGCTGTAGCTCAGTTCGGGAGATGTGGGCGGGGTTTTCGCCGCTCGTTCCCCCTGTCCTTTACGTATTAACAAAAATTCATAGGCCTGGGGAAGACAACGCAAACAGGGGAGGTAAAATTGGGGAATAAAGAAAATATTGTCGATAAGGATAGAATGGTTGGCGGACGGATCAGACGCCCACGCGGTCGCACCTGGGTCCGGGTGTAATGGGACCCACGGCCTCTGGTTTCGTACCACCAACAGATCACTACTCAGCAGGTGCTGCTTCGATCCGCCGGTGGGAGCAGCACTACCAGACCATAATATGGTTCGTTACAGGTGGTTCATTACAGGGCAGCTTCTACTTCGAGGCCTGCCAAGAAGAAGAAGCTGAGGACAAAGTGTGCTGCTAGAAATAGAAAAAAAAACAAAAGCGAGCTGGGTATCAACAGGCTACAAAGAATTCTGAGGCCAGCAGAGGCGCAACACTGCATTCCTTGCCGTAATTCACTCATAAACTCTGTAAGCTGTTGAGCACATGAACAATAGAAAAATGCAATACTGTGTAAAAAAAAATTTGTTTAAGTTACTTAGAAGGACAATCCTGGCAAACAAAAAGGTATCCAGGGCTCCTCCGTGCTTAGTCCGGTCACCGAAGATGCTCCAAATGCCGGCAATTCAAAGCATTTATGGAGGCCTTAAATACGTGGCTAAACCACAAAAGACAAATACAAAGCCAGGACTGCCTTGTTAAACTGAATCTAAAAGGAAAAACTACTCTATAGGAAGGATGGGGGTGCTACAGAGGAAAGCACAGCTACTTGAAGGGAAAATACGTGAAGTAAAGTGGCTAAGTCCTAAGACTTAGAGCAAGTAGCCTTAATGTGCTTGTGGGGATACAAATCGGTAGAAGGACTAAAAAGGAACCCAAAGAGGTCCTTCTTAGTCCTGTTCTTGACCAGAAATGGGCCCCACGTTGGGCGCCAAATATGTAACGGATGGTTTGGTGGGCATCCGAAGATGCCCGTGGGGACGGAGCCTTAGGTAGCATAACGACCGTGAAGGTCGGGCCGTGCCACCTGGCGAAGAAAAAGGCCCCTCAACGAGCTAAGCAGCGGCCAATGCTTGCAGTAGCTCAGTTCGGGAGATGTGGGCGGGGTTTTCGCCGTTCGTTGCCCCTGTCCTTTACGTATTAACAAAAATTCATAGGCATGGGGAAGACAACACAAACAGGGGAGGTAAAATTGGGGAATAAAGAAAAAATAGTCGATAAGGATAGAATGGTCGGCGGACGGATCAGACGCCCACGCGGTCGTACCTGGGTCCGGGTGTAATGGGACCCTTGGCTTCTGGTTTCGTACCACCAACAGATCACTACTCATCAGGTCCTGCTTCGATCCGCCGGTGGGAGCAGCACTACCAAACCATAATATGGTTCGTTACAGGTGGTTCAATACAAATTCTACTCTGTTAAACCAGATTGAACGCAGAATACAGCAGTAGCGGATATGTAGACTGTGCTTTGAAATTCAGACAGCGCAGGTGTCGAAGTTTTCGGACAGTTTACAATTTGGAAATCACTAAAACTCATTTCCTGTTAACAAAATATTTTGTGTAATTATATGGAATAGTAAACGCATACCGCGCCTTGCCGCGGCCGTGGTCGTTCGGTCACCGCTCTACGATACTAATCTATAGCTCGGAGTTCAAATTTCGGCGCGATCAAAAACTACCTGTGGGTACTAGTAGAACTCTCAGAGCCGTCCGAGCTTGTCAGTATAAAGACGGCACGGATAGAAGGTGCATGCTAGCAACTGTAATTCTGAAAAAGTAGACATGCAATCGAAACTTCGACAAGGCATAGAAATGCTAAAGATGTTGACTTGCCTATGCCCCTGGAGAGGTTAAGGCAGTTAACAAACGCACAAAATGATTTTGCTACCTAAAGGAAATTTGTCCGATTGTGTCTGTACTAAGGATTTATTATAAGTTTCCTCTTGAAAGTTGAGCGAGCGTAGCAAACGTTCTATGACCCTATAGATAGATAAGAGTGGGGCGTAGGGCCCACACCGCGACTAAGAGGGAGTTCCACTGTACTATAGCCCGTAAGGTCTTGGCAGCTTTCAAGCTGACGATCAAGTTTGATCCGGCCAACAAAGCTGCTTAACCGCCTAAGTCCAAGTGAAGCGATCTCGACCACATCAGGGAAGGGATCACCGAGGCATTTTAAGCGACGACGGCCAAGTTGTGTGAGGCACACTCGCATGTACGGGGATATCTAATCGGCCTCGCAGAAGCAACAGCTGGCATCAGAGACAATGTTGATTTTGTGCAGGTGTTGCCTCAGGGTCGAATGCCCTGTGAGAAGGCCACAAATGATTCAAATCCTGTTCCCGCTCAGATTCAGCAGTTCTAGGGTGCGCGTGCGTGAGTGGCCTGGAATTAAGAGCTTAGACTGTCTCAGGCCAGGGAGATTATCGCAGTTAATCTCTCCGGTTCCCTTATATGGTTCTATCCCTCCATAGGGGGATACCATACCCCCGGGGGACGCAGATGCTTTCCTAGCCAACTCGTCGGCAATCTCGTTGACCGATATACCTACATGAGCAGGGACCCAGTACATTATCACATTATTAAGGAGACTGAGATTCTGCCAAACGTTATAGCAATAACTTACTGATTAAGATATCAGTATGGTCTTATTGAGTCTTAGCAGCAGCTTGACTGTCTGTGAAAATTGCAATGTTTCTTCTACGGTAGCAAGATTCAATACATCTACTGGCACAGGTCCGAATTGCATGAATTTCGGCTTGGAAAATCGTTGCGTGCTTCCCCATGGGAATCGATAGTCTTCCAGAGGTGCCCGCAATTCCAGCCCCCGTACCCTCATTAAATTTGGAGTCATCAGTAAACCATCTGACGGTATTCGGGGGAGTGATGAGTGCCTTAAATTCCATTCCTTTTTATTCCAAATTAGGGTAGAGAAGAGTCGGTTGAAGAGTAACTCCCTTGTTATGTGGTTGGTTTTGGTGAACAGCTTATTGTCTTCCAGGAGCCATTCTCCATTATTCTCCTCTGAATTCAATTTAAAAAAGGTCTGATTGGTTTTAAGCCACGGCTGTTGCTAGTTTGGCCTCCGCTTTTAAATGGACCCTATATTGGGTTGCAAACTATTAAGCCGCGAAGCCCAAGAAAGAGAAGTACAAAATTGTCAATTTAAAACCCAGTGTTGGTCGAACACGCGAATAAATATACGTCGCCCGGTCAACTAGGAATGCTTTCTTTTTTGTTTCTTCCTCACATCTCCTTTCCACTTTTCAATCGCACTATCATTTTTGCCAATCATTGCATCAAAGTTATTGTACATGAGCATGTACGTGTGAATGAGATGAAAACTCAGTTTCGGCGAAATTCTTTATAGCTGATTTATAGTGTATTTCTATACTTATAATACAACATATGGAACTTCTGTTGTATCTCCCAGACAACTGGTTGTTGGTATAAGGCATGATACTATTGTATATAAGAATTCTTTTTCAATATTATAGGTCCGTAATCGTTTCTATCACATACGTACCAGTTCTACGTGTAAGGGGCTACGAAGATGAATTTTCTTGGATATATGCTTTTAGCATTGATTTGAAAGATGAAATATTCTCAGCTGCTTTAATATTCGCAGGTAGGGTATTAAACAAGGTCCATTGTTTTATTTAGTTTATAGCATATTATTATCTATTAGTCAGATTTTGTTACAATAGAAAATAAATTGTAGTAAAACAATCCTTTTCAAACTGAATTTTGCCATAATAAAATAAGGCAAACAAATCAATCACAAATAATGCAATTTGTAAAACTGTAGCTAACCAATTTGAACTATGGCATCGGAGCAAACACAACCAAGGAGTATAGTCAAAATGGGCGTTTGAAACGAATGACAAATGAAAGCTTGAACTTAGTACTAGGCCTGTTCGACTATTCAAAATAATCCATTATTGAAAATAATTGATTATTTTCGATTATTTTGTTAAATAGAGTGATGAACAAAATAAAACTGTTTTATGTGAGCAATTTCATATATCGAGAAATTTTTCCATGCAAAGCCAAATTTTCAACATTTTGTGTTTTGTTGCAGCCCCAGAATTTATTGTATCATAATAAAACGAAACCGGAAAGTAAGAAGGCTTCGAAGGGTTTGTAGTGTACTATGTCGACAGGAGACGAGCTGTCTTACACCAAGACCCCGAATTTCCTCAACTAATCTTGTTAACCAAATACCCATTTAGTGCGGTAAACTGTTCGGTCAAGCGTGCTACTGATAATTGAAAATACGCCTCTGCACAAAACACACCGTCAAAATCTAGTGAAAGAGATAATGTTAACTTTGGCTTTCGTTCAAAATTGAACTGTAGCGTCAGTTATTTATTTTTAAGTTAAATATATTTTATTATCGCAGGAATTTTTTTTGCGTTGAAAGTGTGAGGTCCAAGTTCTGGTGGTGGTGCAGCAAAATCGAAACATGTGCTACTATTCCGGAACTTTTGCGATTTTGACTTGACATTCCCAATCAGCGAGCCAAACTACCTCCTATTAGATTTTTTTCAGCAGAATACGCCGTTTCTACGATTCAGAATATCCTTTTACTTTTTGGCAGTTTTAACTTTAGACACTCAGCGATCCTCTCCCAACTTTGTGTTAGCAAAGTCAAAATTTTGTCTCCTTTTCACTTATTTCTTCAGAATATTCCTCTCCATCGAAGAGAATGTCCTTTTATCTCCACCAAAGGATTCGAAATGCAATTTACGTTACTCCAGAGCATTCGCCTCTTCATCACGATTCCTATGACACCCATCTTGTCTATATTCCACTCCATTGTCAAGAATGTCCTTTTCTCACCACCAAAGAACTCAAAAGGTAATTTACTCTACTCCAGAGCATTCGCCTCAACACCACGATTCCTATGAGACCCGTCTTGCCTATATTCCACTCCATAACCAAGAACATCCTTTTCTCCCCACCATAGGACTCGAAATGCAACTTACACTACTTTGGAGCATTCTCCTCTTCAGCGCGATTCCTATGACACCCATCTTGCCTATATTCCACTCAATTGCGAAGAATATCCTTTTCTCTCCACCAAAGAACTCGTAAGGCAATTTACACTAGTCCGCAGCATTCGGATCTTCACCACTATTCCTATGACACCCATCTTACCCACATTACAGTAAATTGCCAAGAATGTCTTTTCTTTATCAGAGGACTTAAAAGGCCATCAACAGTAGTCTAGCACATTCCCATGAAGACGTACCTTCGCCTCACGTACAGTAAAAAATCCGTCGACTCGTTCTGCATTCATTACTCTCTTAGGCATGCGATCATCGTCCATTCTTTGTACATGCCCTGCCCATTGAAGTCGTTGTAGTTTGACGATTTTCGAGATTTGCAGCTCATCGTACATTTCATACAACTCATGGTTGTACCGGATGCGCCATCAATCTCGATCGCAAACAGCCCCGAAAATTCGCCGTAGAACCTTACGTTCAAAAGTGTCTAGCATATTTTCGGAGGCTTGAGTTAGGGTCCATGCTTCGCAGCCATAGCATAGCACTGGTCGTATAATGGTTTTGTACACGTGGAGCTTCGTGTTTCTGTGCACATGCTTCGATTTCATTATGGGGAGAACCGAGAAAAAAGTCTTATTAGCTTACTGTATCCGTCGCTTGATTTCGTCAGTTTCGTTGGCGTTCCTTGACAAGTCGCAACCCAGGTAAATGAAGTTGTCCACGAACTCGATGTTGAGGTCCCCCACATTGATGCTCGGTTTTGCAGGTGTCCTTGTCACCGATTGCATCATTATTTTAGTTTTACCCTCGTTAATACGTAATCCAACTTCCTTTGCAGCGGTATCGAGCGTATGCAGAAGTTCTTCTGCGTCAGCCAATCTTCGGGACTTGATGTTGATGTCGTCGGCGTACGCTGCTAATTGTGTCGACTTGATGAGTAGCGTCTTGCTGTTGTCCATATTCATGGCCCGAATAACGTATTCCAGTGCTAGCTTGAAGAACGTCGGTGCCAGTCCATCGCCCTGTTTCAAACTAGTGCGTGTTTCAAATATGTAGATCAGTAAGTCTATTATGTATCCTGACTTGTGAGACGGAGCTGGTCATCGTCATCTTAGTCAGTCGCACTAATTTGGCCGGTATACCAAATTGCAGCATGATGTTGTACAGTACTCCACGATCGATACTGTCGTATGCCTGCTTGAAGTCGACAAAGATTTGGTATACGTTTACGTTGTATTCCCAGCACCTCTGGAGTATCAGTTTGACTGAGAAGAGCTGATCGGTTGTGGAGCGACCAGGTCTGAAACCGCTTTGATTTTCGCCAATGATTCGTTCTGCGTACGGTTTTATTCTATTTTCCAGAATTTTCGTCCAAATTTTATAGGACGTACAAACTAGTGATATGCCCCTGTAATTCTCACACCGCAATTTATCTCCCTTTTTATGAATTGGATAGATGATGCTTCTGCGCCAATCGTATGGGATCTCCTCGTCCTCCCATACTCGCAGGAGTAATTGATGTATGGCATCAACTAGACTCGTTCCACCGAATTTTAGCAGTTCAGCTGGAATCTCGTCAGCGCCCGGCGCTTTATTTCGTTTTAGTGACCGCAACGCGAGATCAACTTCCTCTACTGTCGGGGGTTGAATGGGTGGGCCTAGATCAACAATATCGTCGAGAGCTTCCTGTGTGGGGGCCATCTAGGTCGGTTTAGTAGCTCTTCAAAATAAGAGGCCCATCGTTTGTTAATGCCATCGGTGTCAATGATGATGTTTCCATCCTTGTCCTTACGAAATAATCGATTATTCGATTATCAGAAATAATCGATTATCATACGATTAATCGATTATCAGAAATAATCGATTATCATACGATTAATCGATTAATCGCACGAAGCAATTTTCATAGGCAGACTTTCTAGAATGCAACGCGATGTTTTTATATATTGTACATTTGTATATATCAAGTGAAGCAACCACCTCAATTTCAGAAAAACTTGGTCAATCGCCTGCGTTCTGACGAGAAAATACTGTAGGGTTGTCAAGACATTACCACAATTCCTAGGGTAGTGGAGGCGTGGGGTTCATGTTAAATAAAAATCCTAAATGCTAGGCCCGTTTTCTCAATGTCCAGTTAAAATTTTAACTCGAGATAAAATTTGTTGGTTTTGTTGTTTTCCCTGTAAAATTTGACAGATGGGTACGTTCAATGTCTGTTTAGCTGGAGTTTAAATTTCAATCAGACATTGAGAAAACGGGCCTTAGTGTTATAATTACAGTTTTTGGTGTTTCGGAGATGAATACTCTTCATGGCGCATTTTCCATCATCTTCAAGGGTGAGAGGGAGGGGATTAAAAGCTAAATCTTTAATTACAAAATCCAGTACGCTGGCAGCCTTAACAAGATTCTTAAAAGTTACGCTTTTGACGCCCGGTAATCTTAGCACGCATTTAATTTTTCTTATAGTCCCTAGAAACTATGTTCCAAGTTTCAGACCGCTAGTTTTCGCGTTGTACCGAACGTACTGTATGTCTATGTAAACGAATACGATGTGCACACGTTTTCCGCAAACATTTCGATTATGCTTGGCTTTACAGAATCTTTTTGACGGAAGCAACGAAAGGTTTTTCGCAGAATTTTCGTACCAGTTAGCGACCGAAATGGACGGCGCATCCGGTGCAAAAATGAGCTATACGAACTACATATACGATCAAGAAGTTTCGGGGAAGACCGAGTGCTCGACTCAGTAGACGTTGACCCCGAGCCAGTGCTGTTTACCGAGATAATTCGAGGACAATAATTCAGAAAACGAAGGTCCGACGCGACGCTGCCGGCTGTAGGGTCACGATGATGACGATGACCATTTGAATTGTTGCTTTTTTTTTCTAGGAAATTCGAGTGTTGTTGAAGGCACTTTTAACCCTAAGGTGTTGAGATGAACACATTCTGGGACGTGAAGCGAAATCTAGGAAATACGAGTGTCGTCTGAATAGGGGTGTGGAGGCCAATGCTCTGGAATGTTGATGAAAGCGCTTTTAACCCTATGGTGTTGAGATGAACACATTCCTGGACATGAAGTGAAATCTAGAAAATACAAGTGTCGCCCGAATAGGGGTGGGGAGGCCAATGCTCTGGAGTATGGTTGAAGGCGCTTTCAACCCTATAGTGTTCAGATGGAAACATTCACATGAAATCTAGGAAATACGGATGTCGTCTGAATCAGGGTGATCAGGCCTATGCTCTGTTGAAGGCGTTTTAACCCTATGGTGTTGATATGAACACACTCTGGGACATGACGCGAAATCTAGGAAATGCGGGTACCGTCTGAATTGGGGTGATGAGAGCAATGCTCTGGAGTGATTAACCCTATGGTAATAAGATGAACACATTCTTTGACATGAAATCAAATCTAGGAAATACAAGTGTCGTCTAAATTGGGGTGGTAATTTCGATGCACTGGAGGGTTTTTGAAGGCACTTTTAACCCTATAGTGTTGAGATGAACACATTCTTGGGTATGAAGTGAGATCTAGGAAATATGTATGTCGTCTAAATCGGGGTGATGACGCTAATGCCCTGAAGTGTTGTTGTAGGCGCTTTTAACCCCAAGGTGTTGAGACGAATACATTCTTGGATATAAAACGAAATCTAAATAATACAGGTGTTGTTTGAATCGGAGTGGTGAGGTAAATATTACTTCTTTGTCTTAACCTCTAGTGGGGCATTGCGCGTCAACTACTCCTGCGCGCCATCGTACTCTGTTCTGGGCAATGGGGCGCAACTCCCCAAAACATTTACCCAGCGAGCTACATTCCTTTGCCACAGATCGCCGCCATGTGAGTTTAGGACCCCCTCTTGGTCGACCTTGGATGGAAATGGGCTTCCGTTTCATGGCATGCAAATCAATGCATTTATCACTCTTCCACAATGTGCCATTTTCGCTTGCGTATCAATTCGTCGATTGGCATATGCCTCGTACGCCGACTTAGCTCTTCATTTGATATTGTTTCGGGTCTGAAAATTTGTAGAATTAGACGAAAACTTGCAGCTTTCTGGTAACTCTTACAGAAACTTTCCATGTACTGCTCCCATACAAAAACACTGACGGTATCAGGGAGCGAAAGAGGCCCAGCTGGGTCTTGATGCTGATATAACTGCTTTGTTAGATTTCGGACAGCATTCCGTATGCGTGTTTAGCCTGGTTGATATTGATATGAGCGACGTCCTACTCCGTACGACCATTTTCGTCAACAATGATACCCAGGTAGACGAAGTTGTCCAGTTTCTCCACAGGCTGCCCATTAATATTGATGGCAAAAGACATCGGATTTCTTTTCGCAATGGCGGGCTAAGCACCTTGATCTTGTTGGTATTAATCTTTAGCCCAACCTTGCTAGCCTCCCTCTAGATCTAACGCCATTGCGGACAGATTCATGATTTTGAGGGAGAGTAGGCATTTGTCGTCAGCGTAGTAAAGATGTTGTAGATAAGATGACAGAGTCCATTGAATTCGTCTGTCTAATTCGGATAGGGCTGCATGCAACACATCGCCGATCACTATGAGCCATAGCATCGGTGAGAGGATGCACGCCTGCCGAACTCCACAGCGAATCTCAAAGTCCCCCGAACTTTTATGCAAAACGCGGCACTCCGCGCCGTCATAGGTTTCCTTAATAATAGCCACAAGCTTCTCAGGGATGCCTCTCCTTCGCAACGCCTGCATATAGAATCGCAGTTCACACTATCAAAAACCTTCCCGAAATCGATGAAAATCAAATGAAGCTGAGAATCGTACTCAGCGCCGTCGAGAGGGGGCGGGAGGGGCGAAACGCTCCGGGCCCGAGTTTTTATCGGGGGCCTGAAAATTTGAAAAATTGAAAAAAAAAAAAACCTATCTACGCACTGAGCTGTTTTTTTTTGGTCCTTGCCCTTTCATTCCACTCTGACGCACTGAGCTATCGGTCGCCATATATGGGCCCCTACAAAAGTTGAGTAATTTGAAAAATAAAAAAAAAAAATAAAAACGTATCTACGCTTTGAGCTTTTTAGGGTTTTGTAGAAAAACAAAACCCTTATGAAATCGGTCATGCGTCCGTCCGTCTGTCTGTCTGTCTGCCCATGAAATATCTCACGAACCGCCCAAGCTACATGCATGAAATTTGTTGGAAATATGTACAAGTACTATAATTTTCCGGAGAAAGCGATTCGTCGTAATAGGCCGACTTTAAGGGGGGGGGGTCCCCATAGAGGGGAAGTGACGGTCGAAATTTTTTTTCGTTTGGTATAGGCAAGTGGAGTATCGTAAGAAAAGTACAATCGAGTACATTCCATTTTTGGAATTTTTTTTCAAATTTGGAGAAAGGAGAGAAGAGAGAGAGGGGAAAATATGTGATCCGAGTTTGTCCCCCCCCCCCCTTGCATTTCGAGACCGTTAAACTTAGAAATATGAAAACTTACAGAAAAGCGGCAATTCACTAGCATAGAAAACTAAAAGGCTGGCCGCTGACTCCATTATTTTTATTTTTTCTGCAAGTTTGCAATTTGCAATGTCGTCTTAACAGGAATGGTAAAGCATCTCGAAGAGTAGGACAGCTTATCTCGTATACATATATATCTATCTACAGCACATCTTCTCGTATTAAAACTACTACTTTGAGAGGTGGTAGATGGAGTCTTTTTGTAAGATACGGGTAAGACATTTTAATTATGGTGTACCAAGAAGAGCAGGGAGCCAATATTTACATACCAAAATATGCGCATGCTACAAAACCCTCGGATTGCGGGCGTAGCCCTCTATATTCCGGTTTCATTTTTTTTTGTTGAGCTACCGGTCGCCATATATTTGCCCCTACAAAAGTTGAGTACCGGGCCCGGATTTTCTCTCAACGGCTCTTGCAGGAAGCACACAAATACCTCTCCAATTATTACAGTCTGTGGGGCTACCCTTCTTCGGAAGTTTGATGATCATTATATTGTCGTAAGACAGCTGGATTTTTTAGTCAAGCGGTGTTTAATTTGCGGCGCCTGGGTCTTTAGCTGTTAGGATGGCTCACGGCTGCAAGACGCAATCGAATATAAGCGGTCATAAGATAATGGTCTCCTCCTATCCCAATATCGGCACCCTTCTTGTTTCGCACGTCCAGGAGGCAGCTCTTGAATCTTTTACTAATGGCGAAATGGTCGATCTGATTTTGTGTTCTGTGCCGATTAACTGATTTTGTGGTGGTCATTATGCTCAAACATAGTACTACCGATGAAAACACTGTGAAAGTTGCAGAACTCTACAAATCTTTCGCAGTTGTCGTTACGATCACCAAGACCGAGTCTCCCCATCACATGTCTGAGCCCATAGTTATCAGCGCCAAATTTTGCATTCAAATCACTCATAACCATATAACGTCACGCCGCTGAACGGCGTTTAGTTTTTCGAAGCAGTTTTTCGCCAAGACATTGTCGGATTCAGTTGGAGCATAACATTGTTTTATTGAGATGTTCCTCATTTTGGTCCGGAACCTGGCGGTCCCCGGATAAGAGACAGTTTCGTGTGGCTCTGGGGTTAAGAGGAGCTTTACGCCTGACTCAAAACCACTGCCGGTAGCTTTACCGGAATATAACATTACAGTGCTACGCGTTGGAGAGATAAACTCTCCGCTGTTATACCGCTGAATCTCACTCTCGAATTGAAGAAATCTTGTGTTCTGAAGACCTTCTGATCCATTGTCCAGGAGAGTACGCACATTCCAGAATCAAATCTTTGTCAATGTACGATAGCCAAAAGTCGTAACCGTTGAGTCAGTCCTTATCCGAGGCATAGTTGACGTTTCCTTAGCATACAGAAGATTTCGGATAGTGCAGGTTGCTGGCATACACATCCTGTGCTTTGTTTGTCGGTTTTAACGACAGACCGTCAAAGGGAAAGGGCGTGGTATTATTTTTACACCCCACACCAGAGGGTGAAGGTTTACCTCAACCAAATCATCGCACCTCCATCACTGGTGGCTTGACATTGGTTAGCAAAGATGAGTGACCACTGCCGTCCTAGGGGGCGCCCACGCGGAGGACTATGGAAGAGGAATTTTTGTTTGTTTGAAGGTGCTTTTGACCCTATGGTATTGAGACGAATGTAATTTTGAATATGAAATTAAATCTAGGAAATACGTGTGTCGTCTGAATCGGAGTGATGAGGCCAGTTCTCTGTAGGTTGTTGTATGCGCTTTTAATTATCATTATTAATAATATTATATATTTTATTTATTTTATAATATTATTCTTGAAATTAGCATATTGTTGGACATGAAATGAAATATAGTAAATACAGATATCCTCTGAATCAGGGTGTTGATGCTAATGCAGTGGAGTGTTGTCGATAGTCTTTTTAACACTTTCGCGTTGAAATCAGATACCAAAGCGATATCGAGGCAATACCAAAGCGATATGAAATATCGAATATCATCAAAGCGACATCAAAAGCGGCATGTTTGTCAGAAAACAACGCCCCTATATAGCGGTAAAGAATTAACAAATTTTTCTGGTGATTCTGTATATGAATCTGAATTTATGATTAACACAATGAATATATAATTTAGAAATTCAGATATTCACTATTTGAAATCCTGAACGTAAACAGACATATACGATCCATTATTTTTCCTACAACGGGCAAGTTTCAATGTAATTTTTCTGTTTTTTTTTTTTTAATTTTCCTTCAAAACACTTTGAAATTGTCATGTTACAACTTACGCACTGCCCGTGGATCTTTTTGTTAAAAAAACAATATGAAGGTCAAGAAGTTTCATGAATTTTTACGGTAACGGTATGGACGGGAAAAAAACGCCACTCAAACCCGGTATACACAGTTCGGGTGAAATTCACTGGTGAAAAATTTTTCTCATACAAACTGCACGCGTAATTTTTTCACCGGTGAACCGGTTCGATATTTTTGTATGGATTTGACAAAACCTTTCACTTTACCGAGAACTATGTACCGGACTTTATAAGTAAAAATGTTTCAGGGAAATACTTAAGTGTATAATTTATCAAACAATTTACAATCCTCGAACACCGTAAAAAAATCTTGTTGTATTTTTAAACGCATGGCCGCAGTTACACACACTAGGAAATACTATGAAACGGTAAATTAAGGCATTTTTCACTGTTCTCTTTGTAATACCAATTTATTGGAAGCGTGTGGTCGACTAATATTTTGAAATGTTTCTTTGTTACGTTTTTCATATACTTTCGGATCCCCCTTTGGCAACAAGACAAATATGCTACAGGTCCTCTCCTCTGTTCAAGCGGTAGTTACCAACCAACTAAAGAAACACCACATTTGCTATCCCTGCTGATAAATAGCTAGCATTTGTCAATATTTAATATTAATATCCAGGTAGAGAATAATCAATCAACAAGTGGAACTCAATCCCAACTGTTTCAGTTTACAGCAGAAAAAATACTTTCGGATCAAAGTGTGTCATCGACAGAAGAAATTATGATTGAACCCATCCGATGGCAACCTGACGAGTATTTTTCACAGAACTTTGTCAGATGAATTTCAGTCAGGATCACCTAGATTTGCCTTCAAACAACTTTTTTTTTGCGTTGCATTGACAGTGTCTACTGCTATATACATATATAATAAATATATTAAATTGAAGCTTAGAGACGTGTGGAGCAATATAAATTGATTTGTGAGGGTCCAGGAATACTGGGTTAATGATTTATTATCTGATGATTGGTGGGCAGTAAAATGGAATTATGAATTCGAAGGATTTTCTGAACATTTGTAATTGTCATATGTCAACGAAAATTATTAATGAATATTTTTTCTGATGGAAATGACTTATGGACGTTTCAAAATGAAGCTACAACCTAAAACATAACACTAGAAGACACAAGGCCATTAATTTGAGGGCATGGGGATTTAAATTAGCTATATTCTTGAAACTACAATATAATTTAATAAACTTTCATATTCATTGACTTTTCCTAAAATGCGTATACTACCATATATTTGTATGGAAATAAAACTGAATTATCATAATCTCCGAGTTATTTCGCATTATACCTTTAAGGGTCGCTGCCGTCAAATAGACGCACGACTCAGAACCAGATACAAAAATGCACAACGACAGTTAAGTAGATCGTTAGTAGCGGCACATATCATGGAAGAAAACCACTTGAAAATATTCTCAGATGTTGATATGCTGCGACACACCAAACTAATTTCCACATTAGACCCCTGCCCTGGGAATCCTTGAAAATCATACGATTGGGAAAAACGGGGTCCTCTAAATACCGACGAAGGCAACTGTTCTTTGCACCAATCCGGACCGCAAAACAAAACAAATAAACAACACTGAAAAAGGAGAAAATAAACTGAAAACCCCGCTGGAGCCTGGCCCAAGCCATGGTTGAGAAAGGAGGAGGGAATGATATCTGAAGCCTGACTGGCTGTTACATCTAAGCATTTTAGGTCATTAGGGTAGAACGAATCTCGTAGTCACACCTGCAATATAGTTGTGTGAACTCTGGCACGTTATGAACCACCATCAGTCATCACCGATGCCACCCCTGAATCATCATCATCATCATCGTGGCGCGACAGCCCGACGTCGGGCCTTGGCCGCCTGGATCATTGTCCTCTAATTATCTCGGTCACGTGACCGCGTCCTCCAATTTTGGGAGCCCAGCAGCTGCGCGGCGTCCACACCTACTGAGCTCTCCCAACGAGATCTCGGTCGTCCTCGCAGTCTCGCTCCGTCGACTCGTTCTGCATTCATTACTCTCTTAGGCATGCGATCATCGTCCATTCTTTGTACATGCCCTGCCCATTGAAGTCGTTGTAGTTTGACGATTTTCGAGGCTTGCAGCTCATCGTACATTTCAGACAACTCATGGTTGTACCGGATGCGCCATCCATCTCGATCGCAAACAGCCCCGAAAATTCGCCGTAGAACCTTACGTTCGAAAGTGTCTAGCATGTTTTCGGAGGCTTGAGCTAGGGTCCATGCTTCGCAGCCATAGCATAGCACTGGTCGTATAATGGTTTTGTACACGCGGAGCTTCGTGTTTCTGTGCACATGTTTCGATTTCATTATGGGGAGAACCGAGAAAAAAGTCTTATTAGCTAACTGTATCCGTCGCTCGATTTCGTCAGTTTCGTTGGCGTCCCTTGACAGGTTGCAACCCAGGTAAATGAAGTTGTTCACGAACTCGATGTTGAGGTCCCCCACATTGATGCTTGGTTGTGCAGGTGTCCTTGTCACCGATTGCATCATTATTTTAGTTTTACCCTCGTTAATACGTAATCCAACTTCCTTTGCAGCGGTATCAAGCGTATGCAGAAGTTCTTCTGCGTCAGCCAATCTTCGGGACATGATGTTGATGTCGTCGGCGTACGCTGCTAATTGTGTCGACTTGATGAGTAGCGTCTTGCTGTTGTCCAAATTCATGGCCCGAATAACGTATTCCAGTGCTAGGTTGAAGAGCGTCGGAGCCAGTCCATCGCCCTGTTTCAAACCAGTGCGTGTTTCAAATAGATCAGTAAGTCTATTCTGGATCCTGACTTGTGAGACGGAGTTGGTCATCGTCATCTTTGTCAGTCGCACTAATTTTGGTATACCAAATTGCAGCATGATGTTGTACAGTACTCCACGATCGATACTGTCGTATGCCTGCTTGAAGTCGACAAAGATTTGGTATACGTTTACGTTGTATTCCCAGCACCTCTGGAGTATCAGTTTGACTGAGAAGAGCTGATCGGTTGTGGAGCGACCAGGTCTGAAACCGCTTTGATATTCGCCAATGACTCGTTCTGCGTACGGTTTTATTCTATTTTCCAGAATTTTCGTCAAAATTTTATAGGACGTACAAACTAGTGAGATGCCCCTGTAATTCTCACACCGCAGTTTATCTCCCTTTTTATGAATTGGACAGATGATGCTTCTGCGCCAATCGTCTGGGATCTCCTCGTTCTCCCATACTCGCAGGAGTAATTGATGTATGGCATCAACTAGACTCGTTCCACCGAATCTTAGCAGTTCAGCTGGAATCTCGTCAGCGCCCGGCGCTTTATTTCGTTTTAGTGACCGCAACGCGAGATCAACTTCCTCTACTGTCGGGGGTTGAATGGGTGGGCCTAGATCAACAATGTCGTCGAATAGGGTTTAGCAATAGGCCGAGAACACATCCTTGTAAAATCCGCTCCATGTCAAGAAAACTGAAAAAAAGCCTCGGATTGCACGGATCAACAACGACGACCACGCAAACGTTTAACTGATTATTCTTTCGGATACTGGAATATACGCTGTAGCAATGGCGACCGGAGGGCCAGGGTATGGATTGGCCGGAAAGGCCTATGTACACCTAAAGTGACAAAAACCCTCTCCGATGACCACCCGTGACGTGCGCTGGCAGACCAGCTCAGCTGTCGGGAGTGGTGGGGTGAGTAGAACTCAGCAGTCATCGGCCTCTTCCATTCACGTACAACGAAGGAATCGCACGTCTGCCCGGTAAACCAAACAACAAAAGAAAAGTGAAATACACTAGAGGCTAAAAGAGATAAACAAAAGAGAATGCTAGCGGTGACGACGAACGTCAAACTCCCAAAAGACGAAATCGATACAAAATCCCGTGAAGGGATACAGGGCTGCATCAGCCAAACTACTAATTGGCACAAGGCCGAAAATATAAATAGAACGGGAATACCGTCCAATCAGGACAGATCCTTTTCCCTCTCAGATACAGAGCCTTCAGATGACGAACGGCTCAAGCTACGGACCCCAGATGGTATGGGCCCAGCGCGTCTTTACCCTCCCTACCGTGGGACTTCAGGCGCATAATGCGAAATCCCCCGAATTAATTAAAAGTTCACATCGGAGGGAGGGAGAGGGAGAGAAAAAATGATAGGCCTAGCCCCTCATATTAAATCCAGGTCGCGGGAGCAGTCTAAAATTTAATTCAAATTTGTTAAACTTAATATTTATTTATTTTTTCATTTTTATTTTATTTATTTTTTTATATATTTTTTTCCATTTTTTTTTTATTCTTATTTATTTCAATTATGCAATAATCAAGTTTTTTCTTCATAAGAAACTCAATCCTCACATTTTTTCGCTTAACCACCAATTCAAACTTTCGTTTCAACGCTAATTTCGCTTGAAACTCGATTTTCATTTGCTTATGTTATTATGGTGTATTATCGGCTTACATATTAGTAAGCATGTTTAGGACACATTCAATTACATTACAAATGAGGGAGAAAAGAGCAATATTTACACTGATACCAGTGTTCCAGTTAATTCACACCAAGTACTAAAGAGACGAGGGAAATAGTCGGTAAATAGCATTTGTCTAATAATAAATTATGGAAAATAAAAAAAAGAAGCTTAAAGCACAACGCTAAGTAATAAACACAATAATATCTCTCTTATTCAATCCTGTATTTTGCCTTTTAATTTCAGTAGATATGCTGCTACAACTCGTAGGCAATCGCACTGAAGCTCACCATTAAGGTTAAATATTTTCCATATGCTAATTTTTTCCGCAGTAGCAAGTGTTCTTTTTAATGTATTTTATCGCACTGTCCATAGTGGTGTCTACTAATTTATACTATTGTATTTATTAAAATAGTTGGAACTATTTGGAAATTGGTCGGGAGTGAAATCTCGATCGGTTTTTAGGCTTTCTTGGACGTTGAAACGTAGGGCCTCTGGATATGAGAGCTGCACTGCTGAGCTGTGCCTCAGTTTGTTATTTTACCACGAAGCCAACTCGGTCGAACTAAACATACTGACTCCGAGATCGGGGCTCTTTGCCCTGCAGACGTTAAGGAACATATGCCAGCTTCAGGACACAAAGAAAAAAAATAAAAGGCTCGATACAGCTCACCTAGAGCCCCGCGCTTTAGGCGGAGCCCTTCTATCCGGTCTATGGGGCAGAGCGATGCGCACGAGGGGGTGATAGGCTCACGATGCCGTCCTTCTTTCCGTCCTTCTGCAAATAGTGGAACAAAAAACACACACTCCCGAAAAGATCGCACCGTTTTTTGTTTCCCTTTGATTGCTTTCACTCGGACATCTACCGTTTATTTTGCGAAAATACCACGAAAAAAAAGGATTTCCACGACAAATTTGACGAAAATTGCACGCTCGAAAATATTCCCGACATAAATGGTCGCTGCTGGTGCTCCGAAAAAAAACCACAAAAAAACTTCCCGCTCCAAACAGTCGTCCGTGGGTGAACAGAAATCCAAAATCCAAGCTAATTTTTAAAAAGTGCAAATCCGCGCTAACGATTTCTTTCGAGCGACCCGTATCCAATCCCCCCGACAAGCTTCCTCACTGTCCTCGGTTGATTGTTAGATTAACTTTTAAAATCACAATCACATTTTTTTTCTGGATTTATTCACTCGAAAAGAATGTCCACAATAATTATCCTAGTAAATCCACTTTCTCCCTTTCGAGTGGATTACCCAAATTCCAACCAATCTGAACGAAATGGACTGTTTCCAGATCGGAAGGTGTCGAGACGGTTCGTTATCGTAATCGGCACACACGATGATTGTTGTTCTTGTTTTGGCGCTACGGCGGTTTCTTGCCTTATCGTCACACAGGGCCCCAAAGGAAAAAAAACAACTTCAGCGAATTTTCTTAGATATTCGGGAAATTTTTGCACTTTTCGTTGCGCCTGAAATGCATTAGAACGCGACACAGAGTTTTAAATGAAATTAAGTCTGGAGGCAACTTAATTCACACAGTGCACGAAAAAGTGTCGCAAAGAAGCGAAATCCAAAAAAATTTCCGGCAAAACACAAAAAACGACGTCCGACGATCACGTTCGCTGCAACTCAACTCCTTCCATCAGGTCTCGCAACTCACTCCCGCTTTTTCACTTACATCGAGACAACGGAACCCATCCCAATACCTGTTTCTATGCCTACCTCTATTGTTCATAGCCTGTTATCATAATTTTCTGCATCTTGACCATTTTTAGGGTTTTGTATTAAAAACAAAACCCTTATGAAATCGGTCAAATGTCTGTCCGTCTGTCCATGAAATATCTCACGAACGGCTGAAGCTACATACATGAAATTTTGTGGGAGTATGTAGAATTATTATAATTCGCCGGAGAAAGCGATTCGTTGTAATAGGCTTACTTTAAGGGGATGTCCCCATAGAGGGGAAATGAAGGTCAAAATTTTTTTTTCATCTGGTATAGGCAAGTGGGGTATCATGAGAAAGGTAACACTGAGTACATTTTATTTCCGGTATTTTCATCAAATTTGAGAAAAGTGGAAAAGAGATAGAGGGGAAAATATGTGATCCGAGTTTGTCCCCCCCCCCTCGCATTTCGATACCGTTATACTTAGAAATATGAAAATTTGCAAAAAGGCGGCATTTTACTAGTGTAGAAAACCGAAAATCGTAGAATTTTGATATCTCAACAAAAAAGGTTAATAATAGTACATTTCTCTAGTTGCAGTTAGCATACCCCTGCACACCTTAAGCACAGCCGAGGTCAAAAATATTGATAACCAACATCATCGGCAATAATATCTTTAAGTTTCATTACAATCACATAATATTTAATAATAGTACACTCATTTAAAATTAGGCATTTTGACACTATCCACACAAAAATTACACCTACCGGCCTCATATGTAGGTGTGAGTACTACTTTCATGTTGTTTTTCGTAGTGCGAATTGCAGTTATTTAATTAATCATTTTTGAAAGGGTGAAGATTAGTTGGGGGCGCTACGTCGTAACTGGCAAACTTTACCGAGTGGAAGGGGGGAGGGGTCCACATAGAGGCGAAATTAAGCTCAAAATTTTTTTTTATCGACTGGTATAGGCAAGTGAGGTGTCGTGAGAAAGGGTTGAGTACATTCCATTTTTTCGCATTTTCTTGAAATTTGTAGAAAGGGGAATAGTGGGGGAGGAACTGCCCCCCCCCTGGCATCTCGAGACTGTTAGAACTATGAAAACTTACAGGAAGGTGGGTTCCGAATAGCATATAAAATGGAAAATAATGGAATCTGTATATCTTCTCAGAATAGGTAAGTAATAGTTTATTTCTGTAGTTACAGTTAGCACACCTCTGCATGCCTTAAACACGTTCGAGGTCAAAAGTACTGATGGCTAACGATAACCAACACCTTAAGCAATAATATGTTCTAAGATTCGTTACAATCACGTAATATGAATTGGCATGTAAAATGTAAGTGTGTAATACAGTTTAATTATGTTTTTTTTTGTCCATCTGAGTGGTATCAAGAAGAGCAACGAGCCGATATTTATATACCAAAATAAGCGCTTGCTACAAAACCCTCGGATTGCGGGCGTAGCCCTCTATATTCCGGTTTCATTATCAGTTGTAACTGCACACACTATCATAATAATTGCGGGTACAGTGACTCGAAGAATTAAATGGACAAGATGCAGGAAATTATGGCAACAATAACCATATATGTGAATATACTCGTACATCACCTGTATTGATATATGTACGTATATATTCGCAAAAAGGTAAATATTACAACGCTCACGGAGCAGACCGCGGCTAAGAAGGCCCTGCTACAACAGGTCGAGAAATAAAAATTGAGCATCAATGCAGTCCAGGAAACAAATTGGCTTGGCAGTGAGATCAACGAACAGTAATCGACCATAATGTTCAAATGCGGTAAACTATCTGGACACAAGGAGTTTTGAGTTGCGTTAATCGTGAACAACCACCCCAAACCGCATGTTATTGACTTCAAACCCATACATAGTTGTGTGCGATTCGCATTAAGACTCGATTTTTCAGCCTTTGGCACGTGCACGCCCCCACTGAAGTGAACGAAGAAGCAGGCTTTTTGACCGCCTGAGGACGTTGTTTGAATCACTTCGAGCAAACGCCGTCAAAATACTGCTCGGAGATTTTAAATTGGGAACGAGAGTTAGTATTGGGGAGCCACAGAAGGACACAGCCTCCACAATGAACGCAATGACAAAGGTCAACGACTAGTTGCCTTCGCATGGAATAGGAACCCTATCGTAAGCTCAACATGATCTCCGTCTCCGCACCGACGCAATTATAAACAAACCTGGAAGTTTCCGGAGACACGCACAGTCAACCAGATTGACCACGTACTCATATGCAAGAGATGGACTTCAAGCTTGATGGATGTCCGATCATGCCGAGGAACAAATTGCGATTCTGACCATCACTTGGTAAAGACAACCTATCATTGCAGGATCTAGATCCACCAATCAAGAATCAGCCCTCCCAAAATCTTTGCGGCCGACCAACGCTTGAACGATGCTACAGCGCAGACATATACAGCCGCACTTAAAGAAAAACTGACAGGCACCTATGCTACACAACATCGGAAACATATGTGTATAAGAATTAAAAAGTTCTATCAAGGAGGAAGCAGAGAAATTCGTGGGACATAAAGCCAGGTGAACGCAAAATGACTATGTAGTTCGACGAAGAATGCCAAAAATCACTTGTCGCAAAGAACGAAGCTTACAAACAATGCATCCAACGTCCAACTAGAGCTATCATTTCAAATAATTAGACGTAATAAACGAAATTATTTTTTCAAATCAGCTGCTGAACATTATAAAATATAATAATAATAAATCTACCTAATAGAAACACCAGACAAGCGTACAGACTAGTAAACACGATTAAGAATGGCCATCCACTCAGGACTAGCCGCTGTAAGGAATAGGGTGGAAACATCATCAGCGACACCGATAGCATCAAGAAACGATGGGCGTCCTATTTCAAACAGCTTCTTAATCCCACGGCCCTATTAAAGAAGCTCCAATCTATGACGATATGATCGATCATGGTCCCAATACACAACCCCCGACAGTAAAAGAAGTTGATCTCGCCTCGCAGATGTAATGTTTAATCTTTTATGCTGAATCAGAAGCAACGTGATTCTATGGATACCATCTGTATCCCAAGCATGTCATGTTGATGTTTACAGTGTTACCATATAAAATTTTATTTACTCACAATATCATTTAATATTATTACGATTAACCATTCATTATAACTATTATTATTTAACTTATCTCTACTGCAGTCACCTAAATGAAATAAAAGCGCCGGGTGCAGACGAGATTCCAGCTGAACTGCCACAATCTCGTGTAACGGGTCTATTAAATACAATATATCAACTACTTCTGCGAACCTTAGAGGATCAGGTGATTCCAGAAGATAGACGCAGGAGCATCATTTGTCCCACTCAAAAAAAGGGAGATAGATTGCGGTCTGAGAATTACAGAGGCATCCCATTAGTCTGTACGTCCTACAAAATACTGATCAAAATTCTGGAAGATTTAATAAAGCCGTACGTTGAACGAATCATGGGCAAATAACAAGGCGGTTTCAGACCTGGCCGATCTGCTTTTCACGGTCAAGCAGATCCTTGAAAAGTGCTGGGAATACAATGTTCACGTGTACTAAATCTTTGATGATTTTAAGCAAGCCCACGACAGCATCGATCGTGATGTACTGTATCACATCGTGCCGCTGGTATACCAAACCAGTAAAATTAGTTCGATTAACAAAGATAACGATGATCAGCTCCGTCTCAAAAGTCAGGATCCAAAATAGGCTGACTGATCTCTTTGAAACAAGTACTGGAGTGAGGCAACGCGATGGTCTAACTAAGATGCTCTTAAACCTGGCACTTGAAAACGCCATTCGAATAATTAATGCGGAACACAGCGGCACACTGCTCTTCAAATCGACGAAGTTGATAGCGTACATTGACATAAACATCATGTTCCGAAAACTGCCCGCCGGAGAATAACTTCTAAATATGACACGGCTGCAAGAGAAGCTGGACTATTTAACTAGATCAAAACAAAAGTAATGATGCAATCAACAACCGAACATCAACAACGGGAACCTCAGCATCAAGTTCGTAGTCGACTTCATATACCTGTGTAGTAACCCGTCAAAGGACGCCAATGAAACTGATGAAATCAAGCGACGGGTACAACTAGAAAATAAGACTTTCTTCTGGAAATTTTTTCCAGTTTCCCTTGAATATTTAAATTTTTAGTGTAGACATCACTGTACAAACAGGAAAAAAAAACGTGTAGTTTTGAAATTTAGCAAAATTAATGAGGGCAGTCTCCTGAATATTTACTCCACAGTCTCCGTTGATAGGGAGTCTGGAAGTATAGGGAAAAAAGGGCCGAAGTCCATTTTGAACTTTTTCTTGAATATTAACAGACAAGGACCACCTTGTATGGAAAGCAGCCTTGGTTTTCATTCGGTTGAACCAATTTTTACAGGGGAGTATAGAAATGTTCAATGCAGTCATCCGGTAGGCCATTACTGGCATGTTTGAAAATATTAAAAATATATAATATTTTTAGAGGAGGTAGTTGTACCTTTGTTGAGATCGTACCTATTCAGATCGTAACTAAATTTCAATAAGCGTATTTGATCAAATTTTCATGTCGCTTACTGTATTCTATCGAGAATTATCGAGCTGTTTTTTCTTGTGAGGAATTCAATATACCCTATACTAATTTACAGTCTAGAGTATAATATACTGTAGGAAATTTTTTGTAATACTTTGATTCGGCCTTGGGACATTTTTTTGTTGGATCCTTAGTTTTAAAAATAATCAAGAAAAACTGGGGAAAAAGACCCCCTCTCCCCTACACTTCCGGACCCTCTATCATCGGGGCCTTTTGAGCACATATTCAGGGGACTGTCTTCTACAATTGTGATAACTTTCAAAATTACACGATCTGTTTTTCCTTTTTTTCGTTCCTATGTATCGAATATCTAAATTAAGTAATTTAGCCGGCCTGAACCCGAACGCAATTAATAGTTAGCAGATATAGCAAAAGACCTTATCCATAATCCTCCTCGTGGGCGCCCTCGGTAACGGCAGTGTGTCAAACCGCTGATGGCCAAGTCTTAGCGATAAGAGTTTGGAAAAAGGCAGAAAGCTGTAGCTTGAATGGCTGATCAACGCCTAACCGTCTCAGGTTTAGTAAGATGGAATGATTTGTGCAGTTGGAACTGCAACACCGCTGTGTCAACTCCAGCACGTTTATTAAATCATCTGAAGCAGCTATCCTCGAGGGCACCCCCTGAATGGGGTTAAGCGATGTCCTGACGACCTTGTAAAAATCTCTCCACGTCAGTAAACTTGGAACAAAAGCCTAGGATTAGACGGATCAACAACGACGACCACGCAAACGACTAAAGGATTATTCTTTCGGATCCCGAAATGTACACTTCCTGAACAAATCGGCGGCCGACAACGCCTTCTTTCGACAGGTCGAACAGTACAAAATGAGCATTACTGCAGTCGAGAAAACAAATAAGGATTGACAGGGAGATCGATGAGAAGAAATCGCACACAATTTTTAGAAGTGGCAAACCATCGGGCCACGAGGAGTTTGGAGCAGCACCTCAAACCGCATATTATTGACTTCAAACCCATAAATGAACGGCTGTGTGCCATTCGCATTAAGACTCGATTCTTTAATCTTTGGCTCATCAATGTGCACGTTCCCCCCCCCCCCCCCCCCCCCCCCCGCCTTTGAAGCTAAAGAAGATGCAGTAAAAGATGGGTTTTACGCCCGCTTTCTGATGCTGGGAGACTTTAACGCGAAAGTCGGGAATGAAAGTTGGCACTGGTGGCCCACTGGAGGCCACAGTCTCCATGAAAAATGTAACGACAACGGCCAGCAGTTTATCGACCGCGCCTGCAGTAGGAATCAAGATGTAAGCTCTACGTGTTTCCCGCATCGACGCATTCACAAGCAGGGCTGGAAATCTCCAGACGCAGATACTGTCAACCAATGAAGTTTACGATGAGCTGAAAGTTTCGAAAATCCTCAAACTACAACGACTTTAATGGGCAGGGCATGTACAACGAATGGACGATGGTCGCATGCCGAAGAGGGTAATGAATGATGATGAGATATAGCTGCTGTTTTTAGCTGCTAATCGATATTAGCATTAACAATTTTAACAGCTAGCGGAAATGACCTCTTTCGCCCATCACTACTATGAAATGTAGTAGAGAATATTTTCGATACCATTTTTACGGGAGTATTGTCATTTGAAACAGGAATCGAAATTTTGCACCAGGTCTACCTTTTCAAATGTTGACTAGTAGTAGTGGTAGTGACAAGTTGATAGTTGATCACTGGTATTTTTTAAATTATTAAAGAATACTAATTACTCTCCAGCTACATATGTATGTAATAATATACATTTTTACTAGACGACGACGTTTCGCATTACAAATGCATTATGAAGTTTGAACTCAAATAGCAATATGCATCATCATACCGATTTATGTGAAATGACTTCATATGTACTTCATTTCTGTGAATACACAGTATTTATGCTTTAAACACTCAAAGATAATTAAAGTCTGCTACCGAGAGTCGAGTGAAGTTCGAGTTCCGTCATATTAAAAATATGTTTATACATTTATCAGCTATTTCGTATTTCCCTTAGAGCCTTTTAAAAAGATCCAAATCCAAATAATCCAACTCTCAACTTCCAGCCAAAGGGGAGAACCATGAATATAAAATCACTGTACAGAATGTCTGCTTGATGAATAATTAAACTGAAAGTCATTAGCGTGGCTGGGAGCAATCAAAGCATTTATTCATATGATCAAGTGCTTAACAGGCGTTAACCGTGAAAAGAACCGATGTCAGGAAAATCAAGGACAGAAACCGTTTAAACATCCTTTCACAGCTAGAATGTATTCAAAGCGACTTGTTCCAGATTAACAATCATGAAAATTTACTTAAAGCCATATTAACGTCGTGTAGTAGCCTATTTATTTATGTATTTGCTTGTCAGTGGAAAATAAAATAAGCGCGATTAACTGCTACGTCATCGCTTCAATGATTTAGACATTTCAAATTCAGAATTATTATACGAAATATTTTATTGCAAAGTTGATGAAATACCAAACGGCTCATTTTGCTATTCACCAACTTTGGAAAAAAATATTTTGTCAATTAATTCTAAATGATTACCTTTGGAATTTAACTAGTTTAACGCGTTAGTTAAGCAGCGTTCCCGTAAGGCGGATCTTGTTGGAAGACTTTTTAGTCGAACACAAAAGTATTTAAGATTAAAAAAAAAAAATATTAAATTATTAAAAACACCACTTACTTTGAATTCGCAAATTTATTTCGAGTCGAAATCTCCGGATGCGTTTCGGGCATCCTTCCGCTCATCATCAACAACACGACTAAAAATTCGGGTTTACATGTCAAAATTCACATACTCGTATGTCTCATTTAAATGATTTGATGCAAAAAAACGAGCACATGTATAAAAAATCAATCAAAAGAAAGACACCTCAAAATTGTTTATAAAAAATAATAATAAAACGTGATGTGATAGGGAGACACGGCCTTGGTGATCGAAACGACAGATTGTAGATTTCTACTAGTTCCACCATCTCTTTAGCGGTGCTACCATGTTGAGCAAGGACTGGAAGATTGTCACAAAATCAGTTGGACCTCTGTCGATCGGCACCGGATACAAAATCAGATCGATCACTTTGCCATTACCAGCAGATTCAAAAGTCGCCTTCTGGACGTACGAACTAAGTGGGGCGCCGATGTTGGGATTGGAAGAGATATGTTTTATGTTAGAAAAACGATAAAAGCTTTTAATCCGCAAAGTCATGAATTTTAAAATAATAATTATTTAAACCACCTTTATGACTTTGCTTTTTAACAAATTTATTATAGGAGTATATAAATTTATTAAGTTTGGATGCATTTCGATACAAATAGTCATCTTCAGCGAGTACATTTAAACTAACTACATTTACATTTAACTAGTTTAAATGTACTCGCTGAGGATGACTACTTGTGTCGAAATGCATCCAAACTAAATAAATTTATATACTCTTATAATAAATTTGTTAAAAAGCAAAGTCATAAAGATGGTTTAAATAATTATTATTTTAAAATTGAAAGAGATCATTATTTTATGACCGCTAAAATTCGATTGCTGGTGACGAAAGATCCAGTCACCTCAAATGCAACACTGCCCAACAGTATAGCGACCATTTTGAAGACTAAAAAACAGCACAAACGCAGTATATAGCGTCATCAAGGAGTTTACAGGTGATCGTTGTTCCTATCAACATCCGTTGAACCACAGTGATGGAGTAGCTATCCATCGTTGTTGTTGAACGGATGTTGATAAGAGTTACGATCGTTGTCAGATTAAGAACAGATAAGGCGGTGAAAAGAGCATTTCGCCACGGTTTTGAACCGTGTTACTTCTGGCAAAGTTCCCCTCATGTAGACGATTAAGCTGGCCATCAAAATGCGCGGTCAACTGTCCCTACTAAATAGAAAATAGTCCCTGCAATTATTGCACTGAAACAAGGTGTCGAACTACATCAAGCAACGCCAAGCATAACTCCTGATTTGATGCACCCACTTCTTGACAAACCGTGGAACACAGAGGCATTTTCCACTGATTGTCAGTGGAACGAACGCATAATAGTCAAACTTCCAAAAAAATGGGCAGCCTTACGAATTGCAATAATTAGACAGGCATTTATGTGCTTACTGCTGTTGTCAAAATAATAGCTAAAATTGTCCAGGAAAGACTAAGGCAGCACTTAGAAAGCACAATCGATGAAGAGCACAAACCGGCTTTCGATCCGGATTCTCGTGTGTCAATCATATTAACACCTTGCGAATCATCATCGGGCAATGTGCCGAGTACGATTCGCCGCTTCACATGCCTTTGATTGATTTTTATAAGGCTTTCGACAGTGTGAATTCGGGATTCAATATGGGCGGCCATGCGCAAGAGAGGCATCCCTGAGAAGATTGTGGCTATATATAAAGGGAACCTACGATTGCGCGAGATATCGCGTTTTGTATAAAGGTAAGGTGTTGGGGGACTTTGAGATCCGGAGTAGAGTTCGGCAGGAATGCATCCTCTCAGCGATTCTTTTCCTCATAGTGATCGGCGATGTGTTACATGCCTCTCCATCTGGACCACACAGAGGAATTCGACGGACCTTAACATTTAATCTACAACATTTTGACTACGCTGACGAGATATGCCCACTCTCCCAAAAAATCATAGATCTAAATGCAATGACTTTAGATCTCGAGAGGGAGGCAAGCGCGATTAGGGTAAAAATTAACACCAACAAGACCAAGGTTCTAAGCCCGCCGCGCCGTTGCAAAAAAAGAAGAAATCGAATTTAAAGTAAATTCAAAGTGCTTAAACTCAAGGGATGCGCCGCGCCGCGTCCAACGTATCTATGAAGTTCATGACTGAACAATTAAGGATTACGCGGAACTGAATTTCATTTTTACTCTGCGTATAGCGTCATTTGTGACCTGTTATTCGAAAGCGAATTTTGTTGTTTGCCTGTATGTATAATGTATCTATGTATAATTACCACCACTAAAGAAGGTTGTAGGAACAAAATAAGGTAGACAACAGTTTCAAAAAAAACCAGGCCGAAGCGTATATACCCTAGACTTGTACAGACCTAGTGGTGATACCAAAAGTCCCAATTGGCAACGACCATATGCATTAAAAGTGGGTCTCTTATATGGCCAGTTCATAGGGGAGGTTGGCACTCATTCAGTGGGATCTTGACCATTCTCAAAATCAATTAACTAACCCATTCTACAAATATTTATCCAATTTTTCAAGTCGCTAGCTTCATTCTATCGAAAATTAACGCTTATTTGAAGTTTCACTTGTAGGGGAGGTAGAGGTTCCTTGAGTCAGATCTTGCCCAGCATTTCCATCAACCAATTAGATCCCCTACAAACATTTAAACAAAATTTCAATTCTCTAGCTTCATTCTATCGAAAGTTATCGCTTATTTGAAGTTTCTTTTGTAGGGGAAGTAGGGGTTTCGATGGTCGGATTTTACGTATTTTCAATATTAGCCGACTGGATCATACTACAAACATTTGACCAAAATTTCAAGTCGCTAGCTTTATTTTGTCGTAAGTTATCGCTTATTTAAAATTTCATTTCTAGGGGAGGTAGGGGTTCTTTAGGTCGGATCTTACCCATCTTTAATGCCAACTAACTCAATCTCACTTTCAACATTTGATCAAAATTTCAAGTTGCTGGCTTCATACTACCAAAAGTTATCGCTTATTTGAAGTTTCATTTGAAGGGGAGGTGGGGGTTCCTTGAGTCGGATCTTGCCCATTTTCAATACCAACAAAGCAGGTTTTATTAGCAACATTCTTTCAAATTTTCAACTTGCTAGTATCATTTTTTCGAAAGTTATCGTAATTAAAGGAATATTTAATTTTTGGAAATTTGTAGGGGAGGTAGGCGTTCCTTTGATCTGATTATGCCCAACTTACATAATCTTAAGCAGCTTCTCACTTCAAGGTTACACGCCAAAAATCAGGTGTCTACGTCAATTGGCTCAGGAGTTATAGACAAAAAACCTGAAAAGTAGGGTAGTACGGGGTTCTTTGTAAGAAAATTACCGTTAGTTTTCAACTTATCAGTTTTATTTTCCCAGGAGAGTATGAGATAACCCTCATGAGTAATCTACCAAAGCTAGAGCTTTTCATGTTTCTTTAATCGGGAGTTATAGATACATTTATGTATTTTACATATGTAGGGGAGGTAGGCGTTTTCTTAGCCTGATCATGCCCGTTTTCAATACCATCCAACTAGATCACACTTCCAACATTTGACCAAAATTTCAAGGCTCTAGCTTCATTTTATCGAAAGTTATCGTGCGAACGGACAGACAGACGGACAGACAGACAGACATACAGACAGACGGACAGACAGACAGACAGACAGACAGACAGACAGACAGACATGGCTTAATCGAATCAGGAGGTGACCCTGATCTTTTATATATATACATTGCTATACCTCCGGAGCCTCCTTTAAGGTGTTACATATTTCCGTCGTGACAAAAACAATATACCCTATACTATAAGTCTAGGGTATAAAAAGGGCTGATTCATTTTTGTTGTAGGATTAATGCTTTAAAAACCCCGAAGGTATGATACCCTTAATTTAGAATTATGATGCGTTTGTCTCTCTGAAATTGGTAGTAAAACCTGTTCCGATCTCACTGTTCCTATGAGAGGTATATGAAACTGTGGGTCGATTTCAACTAAATTTTAGAATGTGGTTTGGCTGCAAATATGATTAAATAGTATGAGATTTGGTTAAGATACCTTCAGAAACCACCAAGTTTTTCTTACAAAAACTTGCTTTTGAGACGGCCATTTTTATGACAGCTATATAATAGAGTAGCCAAATTTTACCCAGATTCAGGAATTTGGCGAAAGATACTTAAGAATTATATGAAATTTGAAAAAGATATCTCTAGAAATAATATAATTTTTCTCACAAAGATTGACTTTTGGACCGGTCGTTCCTATGGCAGCTATACGATTTAGTGGTCCGATTCCGTTGGTTCCGACATATACACAGCGTGCTATAGAAAGAAGGCTTTGTACCTCTTTTCCGTTTGATAGCTTCAAAATTGAGAGACTAGTTTGCGTAGAGCCAGACAGACAGACGGACAAAGCATGATCGATTACCTCGTCATCCTGACCAAGAGTATATATACTTTATATCATTGGTTACCCAAGTTGTCCCTACGAACCCCCGGGAGGCTGTGTGTCGCTAAGCGGGTCCGTGGCAGATTAAAACCAATTTGGAGGTCCGCGGACAATGTCAGGAAGTCCGCGAATGATTTGTGTAAAACAAAATTATCGTGAACCATTTTCATTATTTTTCATTATTATTATTAAAGTTAAAATATAAAGCAATTCATAAAATTTGTTGCTATTTTCACGTACAAGTGAAACAGAAGTTTGAAGTTTTCATTCTCTAGAAATAATTCATTACCAAGCACATTGGTAATGAATTATTTCTTTGCAAAAAAACATTATCAGATGAATCGACGAAACGATCTACGCTTAAGAAGCATTTGAAAAAAGTCCATAGGGACCCAAAGAACAAAGATTTAAATTTTTTCAAAACACTGAGAGAAATTTTTTGAAAGCACCGTCATTGCGACAATTGTTAGCGACAACATCTGGGCGAGACGAAGATGGACTGCCTGCTCCCAATCTCTCTCTCTCTATCTGGTACCTGTTAACCCCCTGTGGGGCATAGGGCATTAACCACTCCTACTTTCCACCGCGTCCTGTTCATCGCCATCGCTTTCAGCTCACCCTACGACTTGCCTATTGAGACACCATCTCTCATAATTGATCTTCTCCAGGTGTCACTAGGTCATCCAACATGGCGACTTGCGTTGGTTCCCTGCGGGTTCCAAACGAGGGCCTGTTGAGCAAAGTTGTTCGGCCCTTTCCGGAGAGTGTGACCTATCCATTGTCACTTTCGCCTTTTAATGGAAGTGTCTATCCTGACCTGACCAGTAATAGTAAGGAGGTCGTCGTTAGAAATGACCTCCGGCCACCGTATGTGTAGGATGCGCGATAGACACTGGTTTACAACAGTTTGCAATCTAGTTGTTATGTCGTTGGTCACTTTCCAAGTTGAACAGCCATATAAAAGTACTGATTTTACGTTGGTTTCGAAGATCTCGAGATTGGTGCCTCTTGAAATAATGTTGAAAGAAAAAAAAGAAAGGAGTTAAACAGAAGAAAGCTTCTCGAGCCTTGTTGATGCGAGACTGTACATCAGCATCCGCTCCACCATCTGCTGTAACTACTCTTCCGAGATAGTAGAAATTGTCAATTTTTTCGACGGCTTGCCCCGAAACACAACTTCCGCTTTACCTTCCTGGATCCAAGCTCAAGTACTTTGTCTTGGCAGCACTGATTTTAAGCTCTCCATTACGTCTTCCGCAATGCAGAGCTACTTGATCCGATTTATTTGATAGAAGACAAATATCGTCAGCATAGTCTAGATGTTGAAGGTATTTGAACAACTTCCACCGTAAACCTTTGTCTTGGTGTTCTTGAAGCACGCCGCTTAGTACATCATTACTGACAATTAAAAACAGTATACGTGACAAAATGCAGCCTTGTCTCACTTCGCTTCGCACCTCGAAAGGATCTGATCGCTTACCCTTGTGTAAGACGTGACATTGAGCTCTCTGGTAGGACTCCTTAATGATGTAACATTATGTGTATTTATCTCACACGAAACCTTGTTTGCAATCTGATTTATCGCAGTTTATCGCAAGCCAACAACATCAGAGAGATACATTACGAATGACTCTCATTGTTCACAACACAAATTAGCTGCCTTTCATTCTATGATCCATCGTCTGTGCAATTTAACTTTATCTGCTACCAACTATTTAAAAGAATATCAATATAATTTAGCAGATATCAATGGTTTCAAAAGATCGATTATAGATGATCTAGTAACGAAACACTCAAAAAAGGCACATAAGAACAGCCTCTCAACATTGTTCGCACAAAATAATAACGACTCGTCAAAAAGCGAACATCGAGTGTCCTTCACATTCGCTGTTTTTTGTGTATAAAAACAACTCCAAACTGAAATGTTTGCTTGGATCAACGAAGGAAAAAACACCGACAGAAGAAAAAAGTGGGATTTATCAAATCAGCTGCAATAACTGTGAAGCCAAATATATAGGACAAACAAAACGGAAAATAAAAGCTAGATATAATGAACACATAAATGCAGTAAAAAATCGGACAACGGATAAATCGGCGGTGGCATTGCACATATACAACAACATTGACCAACCACCGCACAAAATCGGTGGTATCAAACTAATAAAGCAAATAACGGACTATAGAACACTCGACGCGTATGAAGCAATGCTTATATATAAATGCAATACAGAATACAGACAACGGGAATATAACGTCACATTTGTTTAAATTTGCCAAATAAATTTTCAGCGCTTCTCGCTCTAACTTGTTTAATTCCTTTTTATATAGTATATTTTTTTATATACATATATGATTCATATATTTTATATTTTCCACTAGTTTTCGTTAAAAATTGTATTTGAAATTTTCTTTAGTTAGCAACGCGTTTGCTGAGGATGAGGTGTTAATTGCCTCGAAATGCATACAATATTATAATTTTAACTTAGAAAAAAAAATAAAAATAAAAAATTACGAACTTTAACAAATTTGTTGCTTTTTAATATTTTTTTCGGGTTAATTTTATGTGAATTTTTGCAATCCATAAAGGGACAAACACTAACAAAAAAAAAAGATCCTTAATGATGGAAATTATTTTGACTCGATCGACGACTTATCGACTTTGTGGAAATTCATTTTAATCCCAAAAGAAAAAATATCGTACTTTGTCTTTTCCATTTTTATTTTATTATTCCTAACGCGTTTCGCTCTTTCGAGCATCACATTCCTCTGATGATGCTCGAAAGAGCGAAACGCGTTAGGAATAATAAAATAAAAGTGGAAAAGACAAAGTACGATATTTTTTCTTTTGGGGGAAATTATTTTATCTGGGTTACCTCTGCTACCTCAGCTCTGAGTTGGTCTTTGGCTGAGACGTCAGCAGCTGATTTAATCTATTGCTTAACTCTCTTGCGTGCTGAGATTAGAGACGGCACCATGAAATAAACCATTAGGAAATAAGCCATTAATGAATAATTTCGGTTGAAACCAAAAGTGGCCATGCATTCTTTTGGTTTCACACTCTTTGTTTAATTTCGTTTAAAAACGAAAGTGAGTATATGGCTATTTTCGCTTCGTTCGTATACTTTAATTCGACTTAAAACCGATATAATCCATGTATGCATTATTTCGTTAATTTTCCGATGAATACTTTCGGTTGAAAATGAAGGTGTGCAGCATGACCAATTTCGGTTTCCCTTAATATATAGAGACGGGCGTAAATAATCTTCTGGACACAGACTGAAGTATGACAAAGACGTTTTTAACCCTTTGGTCACGTAAAAAGGACATTCTTCGCAATGAATTGAGATATAGGCAATATGGGTATCATATGAATCGGGGTGATGAGGCGGATGCTATGAAGTACTTTTGAGGGCGTTTCCACTCCTCTCTCTGTCTGGATCCTGTCAACCCCTTGTGGGGCACAGGGCATTAACCACGCCGACTTTCCACCTCGTCCTGTTTGCCGCCATCGCCTTCAGCTGTCTCCACGATTTGCCTAATGACTTACCCTCGAACCCAACTGATCTTCTCCAGGTGTTTCTAGGTCGTCCAATGCGGCGGCTTGCATCGGTTTCCTATGGGTTCCAATCGAGGGCCTGTTTAGCAGTGTTTTCCGGCCCTTTTCGAAGTGTGTGACCTATCAATTGCCACTTTCGCCTTTATATGGAGGTGTCTACCCTGTCCTGGCCAGTAATGAACAGGAGGTCGTCGTTAGAAATGACCTCCGGCCAGCATATGTGAAGGATGCGCCATAGACACTGGTTCACGAAAGTTTGCAATCTAGTTGTTATCGCCCTGGTCAACTTCCAAGTTGAACAGCCATAAAGAAGCACAGGTTTTACATTGGTCTCGAAGATCCTGAGTTTGGTACTTCTGGAGATGTTGTTGTTCTACCAAAAAGGAGTCAAACTGAAAAAAGCTGTCCGAGCCTTATTGATGCGAGACAGTACATAAGCATCCGCTCCGGCATTGGCTGTAACTTCGCTTCCGAGGTAGCAAAAACTGTCCACTTTTTCCACCGTCTGCCCCGAAACACAAATTTCGCGGTGCAGTGCATCCGTCATTTGAACTAGATGATCCGATATATTTGAGAGAAGACAAATATCGTCAGTGTAATCCAGGTATTAAAGGTATTCAAACAGGTTCCATCAGATACCTTTGGTCTGGTGTTCACGAAATGCACTGAAAAAGTGTCGTTTATGGCAATCAAAAACAATATAGGTGACAAAATGCAGCCTTGTCTCACTCCGCTATGTACCTCGAAGGGATCTGAAAGCTTAGCCTTGTGTAAGACGTGACATTGGGCTCCGCTATAGGACTCCTTGATGATGGATATGATTTTATCTGGTATAGCTCTCCTATGTAAAGCTTTCCAGATGTATTCCTGGCCAACGCTGTCAAACGCCGTTTCGAAATCGTTAAACATGAGATGTAATGGGGATCTCCACTCTGCGGATTGTTCAACAATAATTCGGAGGGTGTTGATGTGGTCGCTACATGAAAAGCCCTCGCGACAATTAGCCTGTTCATCGTTCAGTGTGTGGTCAACTGTATGCTTGATCCGGTTTAAGACTATTTTCGCTATCAGTTTGGAGACTGCGGGGAGGAGGCAAATTCCACGCCATTTATTACAATCCTTTAGGTTACCTTTCTTCGGGATCTTAATAATGACGCCCTTCTTCCATTCTTTAGGGAGAGTTTCGGTTTCCCAACACTCTTAGATAAGGGGGAGAAGAATATCCGCAGATATCCGCCTTAAAGAGTTCTACCGGAATTCCATCTATCTCCGGCGCTTTACCCGCTTCCATCGATTTAATAGCCACTGTTAATTCCTGTTTAGATGGTGGGCTGTTATCAACTCTGGCTATTTGCGGAATATTTTCTACATCTAGTGAAGATGACATCAAATGTATAATGGTGTTATTGAGGACCTCAATGAAGTGCTCTCTCCACCGTCGCAGTTGGTCTTCATCAGTGACCAGTAGGGATGGGATGTTTATTTGCAAAAGATTTGCCAGTTAATGGCTTGATAAGATTGTAAAAGGTTCAACTGTCACCATGGTAAGCCGTTTCCTCTGCCTTCTCCGCTAATGCGCTGATGTTGTTGCGTTTGTCCCGTCTTACGCTTCTTTGCAAGCCTGTCTGAAGAAAACGGTATTCAGCTCTAGATCAACCCTGTTCTCTGTTCTGCCATCCGGAGAAACCCAGGTTGTTAAATGGCAGCGTTTGTGTTTGAACAAAGTACCGACGATGACGAGCTGACGAGAGTTGCAAAACTCAACGAACATGTCGCCATTTTGGTTCCTGTTGCCTAGACCATGATTGCCCATTAGGTGTTCCAAACCAAGTTTGTCAGACCCGACTTTAGCATTATCATTTTTATGTCATCTTTGGGAGCCTTGTCGAAGGTATCGACGAGTTGAAGATAGAAGGCGTCTTTAGCTGATTGATCCGTTAGTTCAGTCGGGCATAGCACTGAATAATTGTGAGGTTTCTTACCATGGATTTAAATCTGGCTGTAATGATACGGTCGGAGCTGGGCTTTAAGTCAATTAGAGATAGGCGTGCCTCCCTAGTCAACACAACAGGATTCCGACGCCTGCCATTCGAGGTGACGAATCGTCTTTATTTCCAGAGTAGAGCAGTTCTGTTTGGGAGCTTGTTTCGATCAGTCCTAGTATATCGATGTTATATGCCGTCATTTCCCGTTCGACTTCAGTGAGCCTTGCACTATTTCGCTCGCCCCAGATCGTTGGAATGTTACAAAAACCGATCGAAGTCCATTGTTTGTAGCCAAAAGTCGCTAACGATGAATCAGTCCGTGGTATCCAAGACTCGTTTAATGTTTCGAGTGTAAATTTATTTCAGGTACGCAGGTTACAAGCCCACACACCCAATCTTAGGGGAAGGGTTGCTTCCTTTGTTGTCCTAAGAGTCGCCGGGAGCTATATTTTTTTATATAGCGCAGAGGTAGCTCCAATGGTGTTTTTGATCGAGCTTTCTTTTGATGATCTTTCAGCTGGGTGTGACATGTTGGTTTTCTCACAGCTATGTTGCAACTCCACCTTTCGCCCACCTCCTGAGACGCACTGGTGTTATTGGTCATTCAGGATGATAATCGTTATGTGCCTCTACCAAATGTTTTGAACGGCAACGGTTGGCGTGGTTAGCCGTTCCAGAGGGCGCCCACGGGGCGGACTACGTAAGAGGTATTTTGCCCTCCCTATAATATTTGTTTATTGGTTGCGAAGTTCGGAGAGCCAAACACCGTTGCGTTGGTGAACAACTAATTTTATCTTGTGTAGGTGAGGTAATGAGCACTGTGCTGCATAAACCATAAAAAGAATTGAGTAATAATACAGTTCAAAGAAGGATTGATGAAATGGCTCAGTGCGTAGAAAATTCTCTATGCGAATACTTAAAAACATAAAATTTTTCTGTACAGTTTGATGAGTCGACATTGCCAGGAAATGATGTTTTACTCCTAGCTTATGTAAGATTCTTAAAAAAGAACAAGTTTGTTAAGAATTTGTATTTGCCTATGTTTAGAAGCAGACACTTTAGACTAGACTCTTTTCAGTGAATTCAAAAAAATAGTAGTAGTGGTATGGCTCACTAGATTACGTTATTAGAGCTGTCAATAAAATCAAAAGGAATGCACTGAATTAGAGATTATTTCCTCAACTTTGCTTCGAAAATAATGAAGATTATAGTAAGTTGCTACTTAATACAGAAGTTCGTTGATGATTTTATGCACTTTTTGAGTTAGTGTTCGAGTTCCTGGAAGGGAAAAATAATAGTTTGCGGCACAATTTAATTAATTCAAAAATGGACATAGCTTATACGACTGACTTATTTGCAAAATTTAACGAAACCAATTTGAAGTTCAATAAATAACTGGCGCAACAGTCCAATTTGAACCATGGCCTCGAGATGAGTTAGCATCATCTCATTTTCTAGATCGCGACGGTATGTCTTGTGCAGAGGTGTGTGATCAGCAACATGCTCAACCGAGTTATTTACCCCATAAATGGGTACTCATTTAACAGCTGAGTGGGCTCATAGTCCGACACGCAAATCCCCTATCGAAAACTATCGCATTCAGTAGGAATCGAACCGGGGCCCAGTGCGTAGAAAGCGAACGTGCTAACCGTTGTGCCATCCGGACTACAATTTGAAGTTAAAAGATGATCAATTAAATTTAATCAAAATGAGAAGCATCAATTCTGTATTTGTTGCTAAGCTTTTCCGATTCAAACAAAATTTTTAGAGAGGAGAATGCGTTCAGTTTGCAAATCATTTAAAATTACCAAAACAGGACGACAATTTCCTGGCTTATTGTGAATACTTAACATCACTTCATTCTGAGTTTAGCAAAAGATTTGTAGAAATTGTTCAATTGGTTATTCCCGACTGGGTTGCGAACTCATTGGCAAGTATTTTAATCCAATCCAACTCAGCAGAATCCGTATGAATACAAGAGTACCTTACTGAAATATCAACAAATAAAATTACTATTTAAGGATACCAAAAATTCTGACTAAAAAACAGATTCCATTCCTTTTCTTACATTAAGGGCAACCGTACAGAAACATTCGATCTTCTTATTTAATGGAACGGAACTTTAGTGCAGTATTGAGCCTCATCGCATAAAAAGGCCTAATGTTGTTAGCCTAGTGTGTAAGTTGTTCTTTTCTGTTGACAAAAAGACAGAAAAACGGCTATTGTTGGGGAAAAGTGTTTAGAAAATGTGTTTCCGTAAAAACAATCGGCTGCTCCAACTGAAAGTTATAATAGATCCCGTATATGAGTGATTTTTTTATGAACTACTTAATCCGGTCTGTTTCGAGATGAAGAGAAAGAAGTTCGTACTTCCAGGAAACCTATTGGAATTGCTAATTAGATGCGAATCCATCCAAACAACAGAATTTAAATTTGCATTGATTTTATTGACTCTCTTAAATCAATTTATTCGACCTATTCGTATCAATTACGGACCCACTTTTTGCAAACATGCTGATTGACTTGACTCATTGGAATTGAATGCAGTAGGGTAGGTTAATGACACAATCGGTAAATATTTTGCTCAACGAAGTTAATTGAATGGGACACATAATAGGAAAGATAAAGTAGGCAAATCTCGGCACAGTTACCGTTGGAAATCTGCTCAATTACGAATACAAACTTCTGAGACTCGGGAATCGTTTGCGAATGGCGAACTGATGGGTTTGTACGTTAATTAGCTACAATAATAAATGATGATAAAGAGGAAAGATGACAGTGGACTATGATAAGAGTATGTATTCATGGATGATAATTTTCCTAAAACACAATACTAAATTTAAATAATATACACTTTAAAAAGTCAGCCACCAAATGGGAAAAAATCCTGTATTGCATAATTTGTGGGCTATACAGGATTTTGGGATAATACAAGTTATCAAATTAAAGCTTTTTTTTTATCATTTTACTCGTAGAACAACTATTTTTTCAGATGTTTGGGAAAATACATAACGAAAACGAAGATATTGCACTTTGTGGAAATAAAAGAACAAATGATTCAAGTGAGACTACCTGTTCTATGGATTCTTTTCTATTCTATTATTTTTGTTTCAAAAAGCTTTTCGGTAGGATTAAAAAGTCTTGTGTTTCTAACTGATTTAAAAAAAAACATACTTATCCAACCCTCCTTCGATAATGACTTTCGGCATCGGAGTTGGTTTTTTACGTTTAATGGCCCCAGGAATCGATTTGCATCATTACATTTTATCTGTGCCTTAATGCAAGATTAACCAATGATTTAGAGAAAAAACTGCCTTATGAAATGCTTGGGTGATTTTTTAAAAGCGATTTTTTCTCGGTCCTTATAATAATCAAATAAAAGTATTTGCGCAGGAAAACGAAGCTCCGCATCTATAAGATGATCCTACGACGTGTGCTGCAAAAATTGTACCCTTACTCAAGTCTTCGAAAACATTCGAAATATTTTTAAAAGGAGGATCCTTTAAAGAATATTCGGAGCGGTTCATGATCGACATAGATGGTGAATCCGATACAACCATGAGGGGTACAGCCATTCCGATGGCTGGAAGGTTCGAAGATCATCAAATTACAACGACCACAATGGGCCAGGCACGTGCAACGTATGGACGACAACCGAATACGTAAGCTAGTTTTAAAAGGCAGCGTCAGCGGAATAAGCAGAGCTCGATGGGAAGGCTCAGTTGATGCGGACGCCGAACAACTGCTGTGCCTTCGAACTTGAAGTACAGGGTCATTTGACCAATACAATTGGAGGAAAACTATCCAGACGACGGCGACGCAGAGTGGTGCCAAATAGCCAAAAAGCGGACAAGAACCAATATCTTTTGAACCAATGGTCGTAACGAGTTGGGCTTGGTCCTATTGGATTCAGAATGACCAAATAGGAAATTAGGAATCATAAATGGCAAATAAGGCAAAATTTTAAAATTATTGACGAAAATAGCTTAATTAATTATTCCAAAAAATCGTAAAAAAAACGCCAATAACGTTTGAACTAACAATCGTATTGAGTTGCGGTTTATTTTACCCCCACAACCAGGTTAAGCGGAACGAATACATATGGTTGGTTCCAGTCATATAGAGTCTAGACAATGACTGGAAGTAGACTGGTAGTCGTGAGGTTCAAACCCGATCGATACTGGAATTGTGTAAAAATGTCCGTACACTAAAATCGCGATTCACAACGCAGCAAAGACCAGTTACCATTCAAGCGACTTTTACTTTAACAGTACCGAAATTTCACCAAAAAACGAACATATAAAATTCGAGCTTGGTACGTATTGAAGAAAATACATAATTTAATTAAAAAATAAAACCGGAATATAGAGGGCTACGCCCGCAATCCGAGGGTTTTGTAGCAAGCGCTTATTTGGGTATATAAATATCGGCTCCTTGCTCTTCTTGATACCATTCAGATGCATAAAAAAAACATAATTAAAATGTCTTACTCGCTTACATTTTACATGCCAATTCAAATTACGTGACTGTAACGAAACTTAGAACATTTTATTGCCTAAGGTGTTGGTTATCGTTGGCCATCAGTACTTTTGACCTCGAACGTGGTTAAGGCATGCAGGGGTGTGCTAACTGTAACTATAGAAATAAACTATTATTGACCTATTCTGAGAAGATATACAGATTCCATTATTTTCCATTTTTTTCGGAACCCACCTTCCTGTAAGTTTTTATAATTCTACAATAAGTAGAACGGTCTCGAACTGCAAGGGGAAGGGAACAAGGTACGAACTAATATTTTCTCCTCCCCCAATGTTCCCCTTTCTACAAATTTCAAGAAATTGCAAAAAAATAGAATGTACTCAACATTACCTTTCTCACGACACCTCACTTGGCTATACCAGTCGATAAAAAAAATTAACCTTAATTTCGCCTCTATGTGGACACCGCCCCCCCCCCCCCCCTCCACCCGCTTAAGTTGTATTAGTCAGCGCCCCAACCAATCTTTACCCTTTCAAAAATGGTTAATTAAATAACTGCAATTCGTACTACGAAAAACAACATGAAAGTAGTACTCACACCTATGAGGCCGGTAGGTGTATCCGTATTTTTTGTGAGGATAGTGTCAAAATGCCTAACTTTAAATGAATGTACTATTATTAAATATAGAAATGTACTATTATTAACCTGTTTTGATGAGATATCAAAATTCTACGATTTTTGGTTTTCTATGCTAGTAAAATGCCGCTTTCCTGCAAATTTTTATATTTATAAGTATAACGGTCTCGAAATGCAAGGGGGGCGGACAAACTCGGATCACATATTTTCCCATCTAACTCTTTTCCCCTTTTTTCAAATTTGATGCAAATACCAAAAATGAAATGTACTCGGTGTTACCTTTCTCATGATACCCCACTTGCCTGTACCAGATGAAAAAAAATGTTGACCTTCATTTCCCCTCTACGGGGACCTCCCTTAAAGTCAGCCTATTACAACGAATTGCTTTTTCCGGCGAATTATAATAATTCTATTTTACATATTTTCACAAAATTTCATATATGTAGCTTCAGCGGTTCATGAGATATTTCATGGACAGACGGACAGACAGACGGACAGACGGACGCATGACCGATTTCATAAGGGTTTTGTTTTACTACAAACCCCTAAAAAACGAAGAAATGTGAATATATTTTAAGCTAATATTAGTATCGCATTACGGCTGATTTTATTCGATTTAGAATGACCAAATACATTAGGAAATAGCTTTTTATTTTGAGCTTATTAAATAAAATAGTAGATTTGATAATTTAATAAAAAATTGGAAAAAGATTAATATTTTTTAACTAATGACCGAATTGAATTGCGGTTTATCTCATTAGATTAAGCGTGATAAAATACATAAGGCAACATCCAAAAACTACAATAAAAGCTTCGAACCTCAAACTTATTGAAGAAAATGTCATGCTTAATCACAAAATAGCTTTATCTTAATATCTCTTGAACCAATGAAATAATCGAATGGCAGTTAGTCCCATTTCATCCAAATTAACAAATACATTAGCAATTACACTCAAAATGAAACCGGAAAATAGAGGCCTACGTCCGCAACGGCATATTGTAGATCTAAATCTGAAAAATATGATAAAGTCTGTAGAGGAGAATAGTTAACCGGTTCAAAAGATGTCAAACCCTAGAAAATTAATCAAACTCTAGATGGACGGAAGAATTGATATTGAAATCACAACTGATTTATTGCTACTTATATCTTTAAACACATAGATATAAAATATATATATATTGTATATATACATACTGTATGTGATTAACGTAAATTTAAAAATCTGAAATGATGTAGGTATACATGTAAAATTAGTAGAAGGAACACGTTTTGATAAAAAGGTCGTGCGAAGATAAAAAAAAACAAACACCTGTAAAACTGAACACATACACACAATAATTAATGAAGTTCTATAATGTATAGTAGATAAGAGATTTTGATTGCTTCCTGAATTCCTGAAGGCCTTCCCCTTTTCCACTCTCGTCGCGTAACTATCGTTTTTTCGCTATGGGGGTTGAGCAATATTGCGCGGCTCAACCCAAGGTCGGGGAGGGAGCGCGGAGCCCCATCGCCATCAGGGGACTCCCGTGCTAGTGGCACGGACTTTGAGGGAATTTCGCGGCCCAAATTTCTTTTTTTTTGTATGATATCCTTTGAGGGACATCCGTTGGCTTAGGCCCTCGGGCAGTCGCGTGAATTTTTTTTTTGTATGGATCACGAGGCAGAGTGACCAAATCAAAACCCCGCCTATACTACCGATAGCTGAGCTAGCTATCAAGCACGCGTCACCCCTGATCATCTCTGAGGAGATATTGGCACTTAGGTGTCACGGCAGGTCTGAACGACCAGCCTCAATCTCCGTCTTCGGTTTGAGCCCAGCTCAAGCACCACAATACGTTACAAATGGCGCCCAACGTAGGGCCAAATAATTACCGTTATTCCACCTTGAGGTCCCATTATCGGTCCCACTGCCGGAGTTTGACAGCTTTTGCGGTCCTATCCTCACTTTGGTGCTGCACGCACCCAGGGACTTACAAACTCCGGCTTTATTTTTTTTTGCTCTTTTTTCTATAAAATCCTCATTCCATCCATGTAGAGTACCCTATCCATGTAGAGTAGAATATCCTATCCCCACCTATCCCCCAACAGGCAGTGCCTACGTTGTTTTGTCAGAGGATGCTTGTGCATCGTGGGCAATACGAATCGACAAAAGGGACTCCTTGGAATTACCAGAATCGGGAGTTTACTCCTGGTCTCCAATCCGGATCCCTTGATCGTTTTCCCACCTTTATGTGTAGGCACTGACCTTCTCTAGCTCTTTCTCTTATAATAAGTCGGAAGTCATGACTCGTCTTTGCCCTGCCTATCCTGTTTCGACGGTCAAGGGAGTAAGAGAATTGCATTTTATAGGCGTTTACGCCTTCAAAATGACTCTAACCTCCCGAAACCTATGAACGGAATAGGTAGCGTATCGACGGGAAATGACTCCGAACTTATTCCCACATTTTTGCTATAACTTTTATTTTCACTGTGCCGTCGGAGTTCCTTTTCGTCTCTGGGACTAGCACGTATTGTTTTTGATGAGAATAATTAGTATTGAGGAGTGGAAGGGAGGAGGACTCCGAAAGGATTCGGGAAGCAACTACCGTCATTAAGAAATCGTTTTTCGTTTGAGAGATATTTTTTTGAGAATTCTTTTGGTATTTATTAACCTCAAATCGTATAAATATCGCGTACCGGGTAATAGAGTTATAATAGTAGCAAAATATTCCTGTTCGTAAATTTTTGTATCGCAACTATAGGTACATCCCCGCAAAATGTCAATGCAACACACGCCACCTCCAATTGGACAGGCAAGGGGAGCGGTGCCAAGACAAGGGAACATGGTGACTCGGTCGATGTCACAGGCACATCTCAACCCTGACGCGGAAGAATTTCCGTCAGCATGGGGACAAGAGGGCGCTCCGGTCCAAGAACAACCGACCCAGGGCCCGGCAGTACAACTGCAACAAGAGCTGCCGCTAAACGCGGCTAAGGACTCGCATGGCTATTACCTCGGATGGGGTTCGGCACCTCCGGGATGGGGTCAACGACAAACACCCCCACAGCAACAACAAAGACCACCTTGGTGGGGACATTCACCACCACCTTGGTGGGGCCAGCAACCACCGTCATGGTGGGGGGAACGGCCTCCTGCCTGGAAGGGTCAACAACGCCGCGCTCAGACCAAAGAGCCGTCAGCAGACCAGCTCCTGACAAAGACCCAGCTAGGACGCCGGTGCAATCTTGTGGCGGTCAGTTTCCGCAGGGATTCGACGAATCCTTGCAGAAGCTGATTGACATACAATGCGCCCGGCGCATCTCCGCCATGGGTTTGAACGAAACTCCCCGTGTATCGATTTCGCGAGCCGACCCAGTGGAGTGTCGGCACCAGCCGCCTGTCTCTTCAGCGACCATACCACCCCACCATGTCCACCGCACCATCACAGAATGGAGACTTAAGTTCCACGGGACCTCGGTCGACGAATTCGTTCGTCAGGTGGAGCTTTTCACTGACCGCACCCTTGGGGGGGACTTCGAAAGCGTATGCCTGCACGCCCACCTCTTCTTCCCTGGGGATACAGCCGAGTGGTTCCGACACTTTGCTGCCAGCTCGCGCAACCGATACACTTGGGAGTCGTTGCGAGCTGCTCTCTGAAAACAATACACGGACCCCTACGACGATGACGACCTCATGGAAATGATGCGTCATCGTCCACAGAGAGAGGGGCAGTCGTTTGACGATGTTTTGAAGGAGATTCGGCAGCTCAACCACCGCATGCGGGACCCTCTATCGGACAGAGAGTTGACAAAGATAATGAAGAGGAATCTACGGGAAGACGTAGGTCGATCAGCTCTTCATGTCAAATTCGCCGACTTGCTGGAATTGCGAGAATTTGTACGAAACTTAGAAAATTACAATGAGTGTATGGCTTCCCGACGTTCCTTTCACTACCCTCATCAAGTCTCGCGTCCTAGGGTAGGGAAGCTGGACCGAGATGCTTCTCCTGATACACTAGACGGTCAAACCATCATAGCCGCCCTAAATGCAAATTCCACCTGCTGGAATTGCCGAAGGCCCGGACATTCCTACGCGGACTGTCGGGAGGAGCTCAAGGTGTTCGGTTTTGGATGCGGAGCTCCGGGTGTAGTCAAAAATTAAAAAAAAAATGTAACGGACGGATTGGTGGGCATCCGGAGATGCCTGTGGGGACGGAGCCTTAGGTAGTATAATGACCGTGAAGGTCGGGCCGTGCCATCCGGCGAAGAGAAAAGCCCCTCAGCGAGCTAAGCAGCGGCCTATGCCCTATCACATCCGTGAAGGGTATAAAAATTGACCTTAATTTCGCCTCTTTGTGGATTAATGGACAATCTCTACCCTTTATTGCGAATAAAGGTCTGCAACTTTTGAACTCTAGTGGTATTGATGAGAACAAAGTCCATCTTTTTTGTCGGATGGATTTCACTTGATGAGGCGTGCTATAAAGGTGTGGTTGAGAAAGGTGAGGAATATCCCGAAGAAATTCATTTGTAAATTAGTAGTGGCAAAGTCTTCTCCAAGAACATCAGTGTCAATGAAATAGTAATTTTTAGCTTTTATGATTATTTTAATAATTATAAGACACCGCTTAATAGTAAAAAAGACACCTGGCGCAGTGAAGCCAGAGGAACTGATTTTTGATATGATTTAATTCGGGATCATTTATGAGTTTATGTAAAATTAACATATGGGTTGGATACTTAACTGCAGTTGTTAGTACCAGATGCAGCTGCAGAATTTTGTATTTCGATATTTGCGGCGATATTTTCAGATGTTGAAACTTTTTAACTGTTCGATTGATTTGACTATATGAATTTATCTCCGGTTTTATTTTAAGTTTCAAAAACTAAATGCCTTTTGTGTAGGTAAATCTTTGCTTATTGCTTTTTGCTGTTGTATTACTGAAACCTTTCGACTGTACTGTGGATTTTCCTGAAACTGCACTTCACTAATTTCCATCAATTAGACAAGTTTCACTCAACTAGCTTTTTCCGTTATAAATTAATTGTGTTCGCAAAATTTTGCCGTTATGTACTTGTATATAGCTGCACTTCTGGAGCTGACTCATTGATGTTCCTGAAATTAAATAGGAACCCAGGCTTGACGATTGCCCACAAATTAGAAAAGTTTCACTCAACTAACTTCTTGCGTTATAGAGCTATTTCGCTTAAAAAATTTTGCCGTTATATAGCTGTAAGTTTTGAACCGTTTGATGCATTTTTCTGAAATTAACATCCACCAACTGAGTAGGTTTTGCCGAGCTAGCTTCTTCCGTTATGTAGTTATTTTGTTTATAAAATTAAGCCGTTATATAGCTGTAACTTTTTAACCGCTTGATGGATTTTTGCTGAAACTCAATAATAGACTAGTCCTTATTGACGTCTACTTACTGGGCAAGCTTGGTTTAGCTAGCCTCTTCCGTTATGAAGTTATTAGGCTCAGATTCTTTTGCCATTATATAGCTGTAACTTTTTAACCGCTTTATCGATAGTGCTGGATTTCAATAGCAGCCGGCTCTCCACTGACATCTATCAACTGGAAAAGTTTCACCTCGCTTATAACTTCCGTTCGACTGTTATCTTGTCCACAACATTTTGCGGATATATATTGTATATGTATAAAGGACACTAAAAAAATCTAATGATGCCAATCGATTCCTGGGGTTTTGAAACGTAAAGAAAACCAACTCCGGGGTCGAAACTCGTTATTGAAGGAGGGTCGAATAACTGATTTTTTTCTTCAAAAATCAGTTAAAAAGTGCCTAATTCAAACTTAACTTTTCCTAGTAATAAATGCCTAATGTAACACTTTTGCATGCCATTTGATTTGCCTACAACTCATTCTTATTGGTCCTAAAATTCCGATGTCTAACTATTAGAAGCAAATTTGCGCACTTCTTTCGCGATTTGAATTTTGCGAAATGACTATACGGGTAGGGATGCTATTTCTCCACAAAGGACTTTTGTATCATAAAAACAATATTGTAACCGGGACTGCTAAAAGGGGGTTAAACGTGTGAAAACACACAGTAAAAAATCGGGTGGTGTGATTTCAATTTTATCCAAAAAGGCATTATGTTTTTATAAATATAGAGTTAGTTACAAAAAATTAACTCCGACGAGAAATATAAAATTTATGTTGTATCCATTATTATAAAAAACTTCAATATAAATACGAATACGGATTAATTCAAAATTCAATCCACAAGGTTAAAACCCATTATAAAGGAAGTGTTACTATTACACAATACGGATGTAATAACTTTAATGTTTTGGTAACTTTGCGATAAACTCTTTAATGAGGGGGACAAAAACTCCATTTGGTGTTATTTTTTCCTTATTTTACACGTTCATAACTGTACATACACTGAAAAATCTATTTGGTGTTCAATTTACCCCAAATGGAGTTATCGAGCATTAGTAACCCGTACACGCACACGCAGTAATCGTTCATATTAGTGGAATCTGCTGTGCAATAATGACGCAATTAATGCTAAGTGTTTTTTATAACAGCGTAAGGAAATATATCGTGGTTAAATGTGACGATAACAATTGTGTTAGTGTTGTGAATATTCTGGCAGAGGCCGTGAACAAATTTAATATTTCATCAGAAAACCGAAGTCCGAAGCGTATATACCCTAGACTTCTACAGACCCAGTGGAGATACCAAAAGTACCAATTGGCAACGACCATATGCATTAAGAATGGGTCTCCTCTATGGCCAGTTCATAGGAGAGGTTGGCACTCATTCATTAGGATCTTGACCATTCTCAAAATCAATTAACTAACTAACCCATTCTACAATATTTGTCGAATTTTTCAAGTCGCTAGCTTCATTCTATCGGAAGGCATTGCTTATTTGAAGTTTCACTTGTAGAGGAGGTAAGGGTTCCTTAGGTCGGATCTTGCTCATCATTGCCACAAACCAATTAGATCACCCTACAACCATTTAAACAAAATTTCAAGTCTCTAACTTCACTCTATCGAAAGCTATCGCTTATTTAAAGTTTCGTTTGTAGGGGAAGTAGGGGTTTCGTTGGTCGGATGTTACCCAGCTTTAATGCCAACTAACTCAATCTCACTTCGAACATTTGACCAAAATTTCAAGTCACTGGCTTCATTCCATCAAAAGTTATCGCTTATTTGAAGTTTCATATGTAGGGGAGCTGAGGGTTCCTTGGGTTGGATCTTGCCCATATTCAACACCAACTAAGTAGGTCTTACTAGCAACATTCCACCAAATTTTTAACTCGGTAGTATCATTCTATCAAAAGTTATCGTTTATTTGAAGTTTCATTTGTAGGGGAGGTAGGGGTTGGTTGAGTCGGATCTTACCCATTTTCAATACCAACAAAGTAAATCCTACTTACAACATTTTGTGAAATTTTCAACTCGCTAGTGTAATTCTATCGAAAGTTATCGTAATTAAAGTAATATTGAATTTTTTTAAATTTGTAGGGGAGGTAGGCGTTCCTTTGATCCGATTATGCCCAACTTACTAGAACTCAAGCGTCTTTTCACCCTAGGGTTACATGCCAAAAATCAGGCGTCTACGTCAATTGGCTCAAGAGTTATAGACAAAAAACCCGAAAAGTAGGGTAGTACGGGGCTCTTTGTAAGAAAATTACCGTTAGTTTTCAACTGATCGATTTTATTTTCCCAGGAGTTTATAAGATTACCCTCACGAGTAATCTACCAAAGCTAGAGCTTTTCATATTTATTTAGTCGGGAGTTACAGATACATTTAAGTATTTTACATATGTAGGGGAGGTAGGCGTTCTTTTGGCCTGATCATGCCAATTTTCAATACCATCCAACTAGATTACACTACCAACATTTGACCAAAATTTCAAGGCTCTAGCTTCATTCTATCGAAAGTTATCGTGCGAACGGACAGACAGACAGACAGACAGACAGGCAGACAGACAGACAGACAGACAGACAGACAGACAGACAGACAGACAGACAGACAGACAGACAGACAGACATGGCTTAATCGAATCAGGAGGTGACCCTGATCATTTATATATATACATTGCTATACCTCCGGAGCCTCCTTTAAGGTGTTACATATTTCCGTCGTGACAAAAACAATATACCCTATACTAAAAGTCTAGGGTATAAAAATATTTATTTGTGTGACGCAAAAGGCACAGATATTGATGATACTGTGATAAACATTTTATTGAAAGATTGTGTGCATAGCTACGACATCGATTTGTTTGTAAGAGCCTTTCAAAACTATGGTAAGCTAATTTTATATTATTAAATTATTTTTAAGTAAAAGTGTGTATTTGCGCAAAAAACGTTGCAAAACTGTGTGGTCGTGTGAAAACTGACGAAGCCTTTCACAGCATGTCGGAATAAAACGTACAGGATGTATATGTCATATGTGCAACTTGCATCATCCGAAATCTATATGCTACGAAACTTGGAGTGGTTAACGCGTTATAGTTTGGATTATATACATATAATATCTGAGCCTCAACAGGCATGTATTCGGGTTATATACACAGTTAAAAATCTCGGTATTTTTTTTAAACCTGGTCTTGTACTACCACCATTTTTAATAATTTTAATTCTATAATCTAAACCCTTTCAAAGTTTACTTCTATTTTAAACCAAATTTGTAATAAATTCTAATACAATTCAAACCTTTTTGTGTTCTTTTTGTTCTCGCATTAGTTTCTAATCTAAGTTTAATTAAAAGGTAAACCCCACAAAGTATATTTTTTGAGTCTCAAGTCTCACTATAACTACTCGCAGTCAGCTCAAAATATTATGCTGCGTGGCCGAGTGGTCTAGGTCGCAACTCTACAACACGGAGTTCACAGGTTCGATGCTGCGCCATGGCGAAAAAAGTTAAAGATTAGCTGGCTAACCTGCGATGGGCTTAATAAAGGATTTAGAAGTTTAGAAAATTGAAAAAAAAAATAATGGAGAAAAAACTTAGAGGAGTTAAAAAAACGCAGTAAAATTAATATTTTTTCATAGATTATAATATCTGCAGATTAAATTTTAAACCAACAATTTGATTAAAAAAATAATGCCAGAAAAGTTTAATATTTAAAACAGTGAAGTTTACGGAAGCAATTGTAATACTTTCATTTTATTAAAATCTAATACAATTTTGATGTCGTCATATATGTAACCCCAATTAGCATTGATAATAGACCAGGATTTTTAACTGTGTACGAAATCTGCTAATTAAAATTCACTATTTTAAAGTCCATAAGTTCGAAATCCATAAATATTTGTATGGAAAGGGCCAATACCATAGCAAATTTTTACGATTGCTGTTGGAGTAAACGTTCTACGTCAAGTGGTTATATTTTGCGTGGTTATTCCAACTTTGAAAGCTTTTATAAATAATAGACTCCGCGGTTAAGGGGAAACAACCCTCAGGAAATAGACCTAGAACGCTCGCTATGCCCTCTCCAACCGCAAGAGCAATACAAAAATTATGGATTTTGAACTTGTGGATTTCTACTTTGTGGATTTCGTATAAATCCATGGATTCATAATAGTACTGGAAATGCTATACCGTGTTGCGAAATTTGTACACAGAATATTTTATTTAAAAAAATAATAGATAGACGAAAACAAGACACAAAACCAAATTACTATTTTTTAGAGTTGTTTAAAGATGCTGCAGTTCAAACGGAAGATGAAGTATATGCCGCACCTGTAAGAAGAGATGACTGTTTCTTAGGATCACTTCCCAAGAAAATTAAATTGGATGAACTGATTTTGAAGCAGGTATATACATACATTAAGAGAAATAGAAAGTTGCCAACATAATTAAAACTTTTATATAATTTCAAAGGAATTGACATCTTATTTGAAAGAAAAAGTAGCAGGAAGGACAATCCTCGAATATTACGAGGCGCAAGCAAACCTGCCGAAAAAATTGAGGATCAAGCTTATAAACGTTCTAGTGGAGCACCTTATTGAAATACATGGGAATTACCCAAGTACCGAAGCGAAAATCCTATGGGCTAAAGCAACGGCTCTTATTTTTCCAAATTTGTGTGAAGACCATAATCCGGAAAATTTTGTAATAAACTAATATATCATGAAATCCATTCCAGAAATATCATTCATATTTTTCATATACAGGGTATATTTTACAATCCTGTAACTAGATCCGGATTTTTTTCCTTCCGGCTTCGCACCGTTAACAGATCAACTGGAAGTTCCAAGCGCAGTAGGGAAAACTATAATGAGACTGAAACTGAATGTTTGGAAAACAATGGAGTTGAACAAAATTTCGAAGAGGAAATTGAAAGGTTAAAAAGAGCCTGTCCAAAAAATGCTTCGAAGGAAATCTTTGATTTAACAAAGCAAACTATTTCCGTCCGACGACAGCCATTCTCTATCGATTCAATTCGGAGATTTTTCGACACACCAGGATTGGTAAGTTACCAACTTTTAATATTTTTAAATTTTAAAACATAATTTACTTCCAAATAAATTTGCTTCATAAAATTTTACTATTTAAAATAGATCGAATACGAATTTGAATGTAGATTCGACAAAAAATCTTCAATAACGGAGAATTGGGAAGAGATTAAAAAAAGTATTAAACGCCTTTCGTTGGAAAAAAATTCAGGTGTATGATGAATTCACACTTGAAGAAGAAAGTAAATAGTTATAACAAAACAAAAATGCACCGGAAATAATTTTAATAATTTACAGAGTTCGATGATGACATCACTACAATATTGCAATTGACGAAATTAGATAGCACCATTGGAAAACGCGGCTTCAAACAGGAAAAATACAAAATCTTCAATTTTCGTAAGGTATATTAGAGAAAAAAAAAATGTTGGACGAATTATTCATAATTCGATTGTAATTTTAGATTGGTGAAGTTCATCATGAGGAGGAACGGTAGAAACAACCGCATATAGTGTTAAAAGGAACATCTAAAAGAACACCTAGTTCGTACTGGATTTATATTGACGGCCACGACATTCCAATCAAAGTACAAACGGGAGTTGCAGCGTTTGATGTTTTGTTCAAGAGTTTCTTTGTTTTCCACGCTTTATATCCAAGAAAGGTATATTTCTTCTTTTTGTTTGTACAAGAAGTATTTTATAAATTAAATTTAAGTAGTTTAAGCCCTCGACTTACTGAAATTCGTAATCAATTAGAAATCTAAAACAAATAACAAAAATGTAAAATATAACTGCAAAATATGTAATAATAGTTTTGAACAAGCAAAATTTTATATAAGGCATCTTAACCTTGTCCATAATTTATGTAGCGCCAATGGAAGTAATATGCCTTGTGGATTTGAAAAATGTGAGTCTACGTTTTTTACGTATAGTGGGCTTCGAAAGCACATAAAAAGCAAACATAACGAAATTAAGACAGACCATGAAATTTCAAAATCTGACTCAGTTAATTTGAATAGTAGAAAAGTTAATAAGCCCTTATGTGTTGGAGAAAAATGTTTGGAAATTCCTCCCAGTAATTTAAATTATCAAGAAATATCATTGCACTTTATAAATAATATAAATAAGTTGAATACTAGTGAGAACATTAAAACCGATATTCTGTTGTCGGTAGTTTTCCCGTTGAAACTTATTATCATTAAAACAGCGCGTTTCCATAACGAGATCTTTATTTTTCCTTTTCGAATACAATTGTTTCGAGAGACACTTGCTCTCTTCCTCAGTTCGTGGTGCTGACTACTCAACGATGGCTAAACTACATCCTTAAATACTAATACTATTATGATCCTACCTTACACAACTTTTTAAAAAACTAATTAAGAGCAATAAATCCTTACACGACCTTACATCACTAATTAGGGCTGTATCCTAATACATTTTATCTAATTTACCTAACCTAACATTTCATATTTTTTATTTTGGGAAATTTCCTTTAGGTTTTCCCTGATTAACGACCTTTAATAATTTAGATGGGCGATTTCCATCATCGTGGTTCAACAAACGTCTTTTCGGTATCCTACTGATCTCGAGACTTTCCGCTGCGTCGAGTTTGTAGGGTTGTCGGACTGCTCGTAATATTTCGACGTCGTCAAAAACGATCGAGTGTCCCGATTCGACCAAATGCCTCGCAACCATAGACTTAACATGTCGTATGGGATTCTTTCGTCCTAGTTCCGCGTCTTTCTTGTGCTCCTCGAATCTCGTAGTGATTAGGCGTCGGGTTTGTCCTATGTATACCATCTCACAGTCCTTACAATTGATCTTGTAGATTCCGCTTCTCTCTGTTTTTCTCAGGTGGTCCTTCGCACTACCTAGACGTGCTTTAAGCTGGTGCATTCTGCTGGTTCCTACTGCATCGATCCGGTGCTTTGCCAGCACCTGCCTGATACGACCGAACATCGGTGAGAAAGTTATCCCTGCTCTGCGCTCTTTTGTAGCGTCTACCTGTGAACCAAGTGTAGACAGACTTGCTCGATCGCTCTGGGTTCGCTTCTTCCGGATCAGGTTGTCAATGAGCTTAGGGCTGTATCCGTTGATACTCGCAGTTTCTTTAATGTAATCGAGTTCGACTTGGTATCGGGCGGCGTTCAGCGGTGTACTTACTAGTCTGTGCACCATACTATGGTACGCTGCCACCTTATGTTGCCATGTGTGTTGTGAGGTGCTCACGATGGTGCGTTGCGTGCTCGTCGGTTTCCGGTATAAGTCGAATTGTATTTTATCGTCTTCTCGCATGATCTTCAGGTCCAGAAAAGGCAAAACGTTATTCTCCTCGACTTCCATGGTGAAGTTGATGTTCTTGTGGATTTTGTTGATGTCCTCTAATAGGCTGCTCGTCTGGTTCCTAGGTGCGATCGTGATAATGTCATCGACGTATCTAGCCCAAAATCGTGGCATTAGCCCTCGTTTCGCTATTTCTTCCTCGATCGACGCCATGAATATCTCGCTCAATAGGGGTGACAAAGGGTTCCCCATTGCTGTGCCTGCTGTTGTTTTGAAAAAATGCTCTCTGAAGGTGAAATATGTTTCACTCATACAGAGGGCCGCTAGCTTGGTGTATTGCCTCGTCTTTAGTCGCCATTCCGGTGTAGTGTCGTCGAACTTCGTCAACCATTCCTCGAATTTAAGCAATGCTTCCTTCACTGGAATACTCGGAAAAAGAGCTTGGACGTCGAAAGATATGATCACCTCGTCCTCACTGATGTGGCTCATAAAGGAGTGTCAGAAGCTGGGTAGTTTTTATAGCCCATACGCTATAAAAAATTCAGGGGACCTCATCGAGCGCTTAAAAAGTGTGGAATCCATCAGTGAGGACGAGGTGATCATATCTTTCGTCACCCCTATTGAGCGAGATATTCATGGCGTCGATCGAGGAAGAAATAGCGAAACGAGGGCTAATGCCACGATTTTGGGCTAGATACGTCGATGACATTATCACGATCGCACCTAGGAACCAGACGAGCAGCCTATTAGAGGACATCAACAAAATCCACAAGAACATCAACTTCACCAATGGAAGTCGAGGAGAATAACGTTTTGCCTTTTCTGGACCTGAAGATCATGCGAGAAGACGATAAAATACAATTCGACATATACCGGAAACCGACGAGCACGCAACGCACCATCGTGAGCACCTCACAACACACATGGCAACATAAGGTGGCAGCGTACCATAGTATGGTGCACAGACTAGTAAGTACACCGCTGAACGCCGCCCGATACCAAGTCGAACTCGATTACATTAAAGAAACTGCGAGTATCAACGGATACAGCCCTAAGCTCATTGACAACCTGATCCGGAAGAAGCGAACCCAGAGCGATCGAGCAAGTCTGTCTACACTTGGTTCACAGGTAGACGCTACAAAAGAGCGCAGAGCAGGGATAACTTTCTCACCGATGTTCGGTCGTATCAGGCAGGTGCTGGCAAAGCACCGGATCGATGCAGTAGGAACCAGCAGAATGCACCAGCTTAAAGCACGTCTAGGTAGTGCGAAGGACCACCTGAGAAAAACAGAGAGAAGCGGAATCTACAAGATCAATTGTAAGGACTGTGAGATGGTATACATAGGACAAACCCGACGCCTAATCACTACGAGATTCGAGGAGCACAAGAAAGACGCGGAACTAGGACGAAAGAATCCCATACGACATGTTAAGTCTATGGTTGCGAGGCATTTGGTCGAATCGGGACACTCGATCGTTTTTGACGACGTCGAAATATTACGAGCAGTCCGACAACCCTACAAACTCGACGCAGCGGAAAGTCTCGAGATCAGTAGGATACCGAAAAGACGTTTGTTGAACCACGATGATGGAAATCGCCCATCTAAATTATTAAAGGTCGTTAATCAGGGAAAACCTAAAGGAAATTTCCCAAAATAAAAAATATGAAATACAGCCCTAATTAGTGATGTAAGGTCGTGTAAGGATTTATTGCTCTTAATTAGTTTTTTAAAAAGTTGTGTAAGGTAGGATCATAATAGTATTAGTATTTAAGGATGTAGTTTAGCCATCGTTGAGTAGTCAGCACCACGAACTGAGGAAGAGAGCAAGTGTCTCTCGAAACAATTGTATTCGAAAAGGAAAAATAAAGATCTCGTTATGGAAACGCGCTGTTTTAATGAAAATTAAAACCGATATATTGAATTACGTTTCTGATTTAACAAATGGAGTTCAAATAAACATAAGGCGCAAGCTTCTTACTGCTGAAGCAAATGTAATTACATTGAAAAATGAATTAAATTTCATGGAAGATCCTTTTAAAGGATGTGGCAGTACTTTCCAGAGAAACAAAATTTTTTTTTCTGTTGTTCCATCACCTATAGAGGTAGCCATTGGAGTACGAGAAGATAGAGTATGGAGAAACGAAAATTCCGCTTTTGAAAATCGCATTCCAATTACTAATACGTTTTGTTATATTTCAATAATAGATACACTTAAGTTTCTGTGCCAAAATAATTCATTTTTCAATATAATTATGAGTAAGTTAGATATTTCTTGTGGAAATGACTTACATTTTTCACGAGGTAGATATTACAATACCCACCGCATTTTTTCATCAAGTGAACCTAACTTCTGTATTCAAATTTATATGAATGAATTCGAAACAGTCAATCCTCTAGGATCCAAAACGGGGATTCATAATTAACATTTTACTTCACAGTGTTAAATTTGCCTATATATATGAATACAAAACTGGAAAATATACAATACATCTATTATCACTTTGTCATTCGGCCGATATCAAAGAGAAAGGTTTAAGTCCTATTTTGAATATGATTTATGAAGAAATCAATATACTTGAAACTGAAGGAATTCAAATTGACAAAAATGGGCATTTGAATAAAATTAGGGGATCTTTATTTTCCGTTTCTCATGATAATCTAGGAGCTAATTCTCTAAATGGGTTTCATGAATCATTTAGTTCTAACTATTTTTGTAGATTTTGTATAGTCGAGAGAAAGGATATCCAGAAAAAATTTATAGAAGAGACTGAAATACTGCGAAAATTAGAAACACATAAAGGTCATGTACAAAGAAATATATTTGGAGTTAAAGATTCGTGTAAGCTGAATGATTTAACCTATTTTAACTGTTTTCGTTCTCTGAGTGTCGATATTGCCCATGATATTCTTGAAGGAGTAGCCCAGTATGAAATAAAATTGTTCCTTACATATTTAGTCAAAGAAAGAAAATTAATTTCTTTCGAAGAATTCAATAATAGATTAAAAAATTGTAATTTTGGGTTTCTGAATCGTTCGAATATTCCTTCTCTTATAAATCTTGAAAGTAAAAATAAAAATGTAAATCAAACTGCGTCACAAGCATGGTGTTTAATAAGATATTTGCCTTTTATTGTCATAGATCTGATTGAAAATGGCGATTCTGATTTTCATGCACCGTATTTTTGCTGCTATTACAAATTACAAGCCTTGCATTTTCCCCAATTATCAAAAAAGATCACATTGGAAAATTGAGGACCATTTTAGAAGAACATCATCGTGCTTTTAAATTACAATATCCAAATAATAACCTTCTACCAAAACATCACCTACTTTTACATTATCCAACAGTACTAACAGAAATGGGCTCACTATACACATTGTGGACAATGAGGTATGAAGCCAAACATAAACAATTAAAAAAATATGCGAAAGTAACAAACAATTTTAAAAATATTTGTAAGACATTAGCAACAGAACACCAAAAAATTAATTATACGGAATACATAGAATCTATCTGCAATCTGATACCCACATTTAGAGTAAAAAAGTATGACTTGTCATTGGACAGAATAAAATATGTGAACAAAATTTTTTGAAAATAAAAAATATATCAACGAATTGGAATCTGTTAAAAGATTTGCAATATGGATTCTTATATAAACCTAACTTTGTAATATACCTTACTTATAACGCAGACAAAAATTTACCCATTTTTGGAAAAATTACATTTCGATTAGAAAGTGACAAAAATATAATTTTAATTTATAACAAAATGAAGACTGTTCAATTCAAAGTGAAATTAAATTGTTTTAAACTTAAGGAAGAAAACGAAATCGATTTTGTGTTGTTAAAAGATCTCAGACCAATAGATCCCATGGAATCAATATTTATTCGAAGAAATGAAAATTTTGTATTTATCCTCCCAAAATATGAATTACGAAATAACATTTAATTGATCTGAAACCTATCGATACCTTATCATTACATTTCATTTGTAATATTCTTCTAAATTTGCTTAAGAAATAATTTGAATAAAATAAAATAAATAAATAACTGGCGCAACAGTCCAATTTGAACCACGGCCTCGAGATGAGTTAGCATCATCTCATTTTCTAGATCGTGACGGTTTTTGTGCAGAGGTATGTGATCAGCAACACGCTCAACCGAGTTATTTACCCCATAATGGGTACTCATTTAACAGCTGAGTGGGCTCATAGTCCGACACGTAAATCCCCGGAATCGAACCGGGGCCCAGTGCGTTGAAGGCGAACGTGCTAACCGTTGCGCCATCCGGACTACAAATAATAAAATAAAATAAATTCACAAAAAAAAAACGTGTTTTCAATTATCCCATTGAAGTGTTACAGAGTATCTATTTTCAGTGCAACATAAAGTTCCCATTTATGTACATATTCTGTTCTATCCGCAAAGTGTTATTAAAGTAGCACAATTTGTATAATTTTGCACACCTTTTTTGGATAAATTTCGGAACATGTTTTGGTGTTACAATATATTAACACTATATAATATTCATAAATACACCTTTTAGTGTAAGTTTCCGTTCATCCATTTAGATATAAATCAAATTTATCTATAAGGAGGGACCCTATGCGACAATTTTTGGAGTTAAATTCACACCGAATTTTTTACTGTGCAACTTTTCGAATAAACGACTGGTAAAGAAACCAGCCGGTGGCATAGCATTTTGTTAAATTTTAATGATTTTCAATTCGCATTTACTTGGATTGTGTTACTAACATTGCTGATGAAGCAATTGTTATCATTTTGTGGGGGTCTGAGGAAAGAAATAAACCATTTTCAAATCGATAAAATCTGTCCGCCCGTTCTTACGTCTGTTTAGTCTGCCCATAGATTATCTCCGGAACGGCAGAAGCGATTAAGATAAAATTTAGTGCGGATATGGAAAATGGTTGTGTTTCATTGGGTAGTTCATCTCGTTCAGGCAGACCTACTTTGAGGGGTGGTGCCCATAGAGGGGAAATTAGGGTTAAAGTTTTTTCTTTGAATGTAGGCATGTGGGGTGTCATATTAACGGGGGAAATGAGTACATTTTAGTTCTATATTTTTTTTCCCAATTTAAAGTGCTAACAACAAAGTTTTGGGCAAAACAAGCAAATATTGATAGACTTTATCATATTTTTTGATGGGTATTGTAACATACAGTGATATGAAGCATTCGTGAATGATCGTACTTCATGAGCATATACATGTGAAATACATGAAGTATTGATCCATATAAAAAGTTATGACATATACTATAATTTATGTTTCTATAATTCCACTTAAAGCTTCGTCTAAAACATGTCTACGGCATACTTCTCATACAAAATCTAAAAAAATGCAATTATTCGTTTAAATGTTATAACTTTCTTCTAATATCTAACGATATTGTTATCAGAACAACTATTGTAAAATGGAATAGATGTTCGAAAATAACCTTTTGAGTTCTTGATAAACAAAACAGGTCGGTCGATAAGTAACTGACACTTATAATATGTAATCGTGATGATTGCAGTATTTATTAAATAACTTACATATATCATCACAAGAGTTGATGATACAGTTATTATTTTGATTTCATAGTTAGATTTGAATTAAAGTCTATGCAGAAGAAAAGGTATTGAAAATAAAAGAAAAACCAACGATATTTTTTTGAAGGTCATGAACTGGAAAATCAACTCTCATGGAAGGTTTTAATTCTTTCTTAGATATCTTGCGTCCGGAAATGCAATTTTGTTATACATATTGCATTGCTACTAATACACCAAATGCAAATCAATAAATAAGGGCTACCCAGCAAAAAACGTACACCCGGTAACGCGTACTAACCAAAATGGCTATGCAAAAGCCATCCTGGCGTACCCACTAGTTTCACTCAGCCCATATTCTTTCCAAAAGACCTATATTTTTTGAGCTATGACCATAGCGCGGGGGCAACGATTTTCAAGATTTAGGCAATCCAGGTCTGTACCCAAGGTAGATAGCTATTCGGGGACAACAATGTTCATGATTTAGGTAACCCAGGTAAGTCCCCAACTTAGTTAACTACTTTTTATGCTGGGACAATATTGCTTATAAAGCATTATTTGAAAGACATTCTGTATTAGCCTCGATGTTCGTATGTGGTAGCGCGCTGGGTTCTGAAGCACAACGACCCGAGTCCGAATCCCGGTCGGACATGCAAACACAAAAAAATTGACTTAAATTTTTAAAAAATGTAAAAAAATTCTTGGGAAATGATCCAACCGTAAAATCAAGTAAGCATACTGACCGGATGTTGCCGATTTTTTTTTAATTTTTTTTTTACTTACGGTGGGTATTTAGGGGACCAACTTAGGAAAGGTAAATACGGTAGTAGCCTACGTTAGCAACACTGGGGCACCGTTGGTTGCCAAAATACCTGTGACATTGCTGAATTTTAAATTGAATTTCCCACAAGAGATGGGGAAGACTCAAATGTTCACGAATGCTCATAAATTCATGTTGCCCATGCAAAAGCAGAAAAGACATCTTCTTGTTGTTGGTGCTTTTCAATGTAATTTTTCAATATTCGGTGCTTGACTCAGCGTTCACGTGTAAACGAAGCATTATATTAAGAGAACATGGCAAAATAAATAAGGTCTGTTCCAATCCAAGTCCAATTTAATCATCTGGAATTGTTAAGGTAGTGCAATTTACAAATTATAAGTGATTCTAGTTCCGCAGCTGGAACAATTATCATGATGACTTTCATCCAGACACTTATCATGAGCGTATTAATAACTTCATTCTGACATGGCTAAGAGGGAAACCTAATTGTGAATTAAAAAGTAAACATTAACTGAATGAATTATCGTTGTTAGTATAGGTGGTTTACTCTAGATTTTCCAGTCGAAAAACGTTCAAGAAGGAGAACAAGATAGGCCAGTCAAATGAAGCCAATTTTGGGGCTTTTTAATAATAATGAGGGAAATATCTGGAAATAATTTTAATCCCTTTTATAGATACTGAATACATGGAAACGGAGTTTGCACGGTCGTAGAAGGTGAGCTTAACTTTTGGAGGGCGAAAATCCGAGAAATTTGAGCCCTTTTTTTATTATTTTTTATTTTATTATTATCGTTATAAATCCTAAACGGTGCTTCGGGTCGAAAAACCTTGCAAAAGTAAATTGAAGACCGTTGAATTCTGCGTTCAACGCATTGCTTAAAATTGAAATTTGGTTCAGTGGCGTAATCAAAATCCATAGTCAAAAAATGACAATTTTCGAGGCTTCCGAGAAAAATCACACTTTTTCACTTTTCAAGCTCACAGATCTTTGCAACGAAAGCTCCAATTGGAAAAGCTTGTCTGTAAAAGTTGGAAAAATTTGATTGTGAGCCTAACGTGGCCAATATTTTTCAATTCGGGCCATTTTTAGAGTAGCTATGAGGAAAAATTCAAAAATGAGTGCTCAACGATTTATGCCTCAAAAGCTCTATCTCGGTAAGTATAACAGATAGAATTTCTATTTTAGTCTCAAATTGTAGATAGATTACTTTAGTTAAATAAAGTTTTACAAGATTTCTTGTGAGACCAATTTAGGGGATACTAAAAAGAAACAGGACAAGCCAAACAATTAGGCACATTTTCAACATGGTGGCGGGGTCCGTGGTGTTAGGGGGGAAATAGAAAACTCGAATTTTTAAGCAATGTACCAACTCAAACAATACATCAAAAATCGAAACTACACTAATTAAAGCAACCAGTGTAATAACGATTTGACGGACCAAAGTAATTTAACCTTTGCAAAATCACCGACTTTTTTTTTTAATAAAAACGTAATTACTCAAAAACTATATCCCCTAGCATATTCTAGTAAAGAGTGAATCGCAGGTAATATCTTACCCTAAAAGCAGAAGATAACCTGTAGAAATCAGATAAACTGTTAATTAGATATGGCCTTAGAAAATAAAATAAAAAAAGTGTGAACAAATTACTTCTTTTAATTAAAGGGCTGTAAATGACTCGAAATTTAAAAATTAGTATTATATAATGTTAAAACAAATTGTTTACAACAAAACAGGAATTTTTTATTTTTGATAAAGTTAGTATAATATATAGATGAAAACTCGAGAAAAATAAGATAAAACAGCAAAATGTTGATCGTGGGCTACATATCCTTCTTATTTTTTCGAGCTATATCTAATAAACAGTTTATCTGATTTCTACAGGCTGTTTTCCGTGTTTAGGGTAAGATATAACCTGCGATTCACTCTTTACTAGAATATGCTAGCGGGTACAGTTCTTGAGTAATTGCGTTTTTATTAAAAAAAAAAGTCGGTGATTTTGCAAAGGTTAAAATACTTTGGTCAGTCAAAATGTTATAACACTGGTTGCTTTAATTAGGGTAGTTTCGATTTTTGATATATTGTTTGAGTTGGTACATTGCTTAAAAATTCGAGTTTTCTATTTCCCCCCTAACACCACGGACCCCGCCACCATGTTGAAAATGTGCCTAATTGTTTGGCTTGTCCTGTTTCTTTTTAGTATCTCCTAAATTGATCTCACAAGAAATCTTGTAAAACTTTAGTTAACTGGAGTAATTTATCTACAATTTGAGACTAAAATAAAACTTCTATCTGTTATACTTACCGAGATAGAGCTTTTAAGGCATAAATCGATGAGCATTCATTTTTGAATTTTTGTTCAAAGCTACTCTAAAAATGGCCTGAATTGAAAAATATTGGCCACGTTAGGCTCACAATCAAATTGTCCCCAGCTTTTACAGACAAGCTTTTCCATTTGAAGGATCCGTTGCAAAGATCTGTGAGCTTGAAAAGTGAAAAAGTGTGATTTTTCTCCGGAGCCTAAAAAATTGTCATTTTTTGACTATCGATTTTGACTACGCTACTGAACCAAATTTCAAGTTTAAGCAATGCATTGAACGCAGAATTCAACGGTCTTTAATTTACTTTTGCAAGGTTTTTCGACCCGAAGCACCGTTTAGGATTTATAACGATAATATTAAAAAAAGGGCTCAAATTTCCCGGATTTTCGCCCTCCAAAAGTTAAGCTCACCTTCTACGACCGTGCAAACTCAGTTTTTATGTACTCAGTATCTAGGAAGGGATTAAGATTATTTCCAGATCTTTCCCTAATTATTATTAATAATATTTAATTTGACTGGCCTAAGAAAGGAACTGATTTGGTATATTTCAAGAATATATTCAAAGGCCAGAAATCAATGACTCTATTATCAAGCTTCGTGTAAAGACAAAAATGACGAAATTAAAGTAATATCGTTTGACTTCGCACAAACAGTTCCATATTTCGTCAGTTCACAACAACCAGGAACAACTTACATTAAACCTTAAGGCATCAAATAAATGCACAGTATTCGGGATTACGAATGAAAAAAAGTGTTCAAGTAGTCATTTACAATGATTGAAAAATTCGTTAACAAGTGGTGCGTTGTATAATAATAATTACTTATTCACTTTGCTGATAAATTATTTGATTGATGAGAACGAATAATTTAGAAAGAGCCCTACTTACGTAATGTAAGTATGCAATATCCTGCATCACCAGCTCAGTACATGGAGCAACACTGAAACTCTTGTGATATTCAGCGACAACTGTGTGGTTCAAAATATAAATAATGCTATTTTAGGATACCTAATGTAGAGAGTGGTCAAATGCTGAAAAAAATTTATTATATTTATTTACCTACTTATAGAAAACACCAATGTTTCAACCGGTATTATGGCATATTAAAATCAATATGAGCTATCTCTAGTGTAGGTATCTAAAGTGGTTTCACAGACCATTAGTTGGCATAACGCAGTTCCACCATTTCATGATTTCCGCAAAATCTGTGAAAGCGAATCAGTTTCCAGGTAGAGAGGAAATACAGGAATACAATGTTTTTCTGAAGCCGATGGATAGTCTCATGCCAGAAGTTATAAAACCTGAAGGATTGTCTTTGGAGCTGCAGTGGTACATGTACAAAAACCTTAGAAACTTAGGTACCGATGTCACAAAAGTAGACGAAGTAGCACCACTAACAAAAGAGAGTATAGAAAAAAATTTAAACTAAAATTCAAAAATCGACAAATAAGTGGAAAAAGTAAAAGTATATTTGATAAAAAAGTACTTAGACACTTGATTTATATGGAAATGATCAGGGTTAACTCCTGAGTCGATTTAAAAATGTACTTCCTACAGAATCCCTTTGTTCATAATTTTTAATCGAGTTCACGTAGAGATAATTTTTGGCATTGGCAAGCATGAAGCTTCAGATCTTTCTATCTCTCTCTCTATCAATTGGCCTAACCCCTTGTGGGGTATAGCGCGTCAACTGTTACATGTGGCCCAGTTGACGTTTCGACGGCATAAACTGGTTTCGGAGAATGCAGTTGCCAGAATGCATCTCTTGCACATCCATGGCCACGAACGTCGTCGTAGGCGGGATTCGAACCTGAAACGCCGGTAGTCAAACATGAGAGTGATACCTCAACACACTGCGCTACCGGTCGCCCATAATTCAACCTTCAAGAAAATCGTCCGTAATAATAGGTTATAATGTATTCTTTCACCTCGACGAAAATTGGGATACAAGCATGTACTTATTTTGCAAAGTCTGTATTTGACACCCAGAGATGGATTGACCTTGGACTTAAACAGCAGTGGAAATACTACTATACATCTTAGCGACTCTGAAAACTATAAATTCGACACTAATAATATTTTTTTTTCATGTCACTCGCTACCACCACTCCTAAGAACTTTAGAACCCCTATAATATCTTTTTAAAGCGTGTTAACACTCGTAATAATTTTCAACAACTCGCACCTCGGTTGAACCTCATTGGTTACAATATCGCCTCTGCGCAAAAATTGAATTGACAGCCCGAATACAGTCAATAGTGTTTTATTTCGGAAGGTTATGCGTTTTATATACCACCGTGTGTTCATCTTCTCACTGGGTTTTTCGCGGGAGAAGCCTTCCCGCTGTACTTGGACTTGCTGCTGCAAAACGATTCCTGCAAACAGCAGCGTTGTCGTAACGCCTACATTTAAATCTAACGCTTTACACTTATGCAACGCTGCAGTTTGCAGGAATCGTTTTGCAGCAGCCAGTCCAACGACAGCGGGAAGACTTCTCTCGCAAGAAAACGCAGTGAGAAGATGAACACACGGTGGTATATGAAACGCATTACACCTTCCATTTTTTGGTTCAACGATATAATAGAAACGCATGCACCCAGTGACGAAATTCATGCAGTGCATCCATTGAGGACTGGCTGAAATTGTATCGGCCTCCCGACTTCTACCTACTATATTGCCACAAAAATAAAACCATCAATATCCTCACTGGGATATATTTATTTCTTTCACAAGCTTTTCCCGCAGAGAAACGCAATGTGTAATTATAGGGTTCTCTTCTTGTACGACAATGCGTTTTTTTGCGGGATTGCTCTTCCTGCATAAAAACGCAAAGTGTAATGCCAGGCTTAGGAGCTATTCTGACAATCGCCTGCGTAAACAACAACAATTACAATACCAGCGCAGCGGTGGCTGTTCATCAGTGACAAATTAAGCGATAAATATCAGAAACAAACATGGCATAGGAAAGTGTTGCTGTCTGCTAAGTATATCAGTATTGGGGCGACCGGTAGCGCAGTGTGTTGAAGCATCAGTCTCATGTTTAACTACCGGCGTTTCGGGCTCGAATCCCGTCCACGACGACGTACGTGGCCATGGATGTGCAGGAGGTGCATGCTGGCAACTGCATTCTCCGAAACCAGTTTATGCCAACGAAACGCCAACTGGGCCACATGGAATAGTTGACGCGCTATGCCCCACAAGGGGTTAGGGCAATTAAGTAGTAGTAGTAGTAATTGACAATTTTATCGTATAATATTGCCGGGTTGAAAATAAAAGTTTATTTAACGATTTTTACGAGTATTTACTCGTAAATCCGTTCCACATAATCATACGTATACTACTAGAGACGTACGTCACAGAAGGTTATGAAATATAGTTCATGAGAAAAAATTTTGAATTAAAATGGATTCCCGCGGAAAGAAGAAGCGATAGAGGAAGAACTACTGGAGGATTTCTTTTTGGATACAAAAAAGAACTGAATTTTAATAGTAATATAGTACTCGTATATGTAAATTTCATGATATCAACGACAGGATCTATTTTACATTACTTTGAGAAATAAAATAGGCAACTAATTATACTACCTACATACCTTTATGCCCGGTTCACATCAGTCCAGTAACCAATCCAGTCCAGTAATCCAGTCCAGCGCTGAATTGCTACTGGAATAATGTGAACCGGCACTGGACAGCAATCCAATCCAGCAATCCAGTCCAGTGACTGGATTGGCGGTCTACTTTTTCATTCCAGCTCGCCCAGAAATCATTGTCACTATAGTTACCGAATCAACAACACACTCGCCGGACTACTGGACTGGAATAATGTGAACCGTTCATAACTGCAATCAGTGGACTGACAACTTCAATAATCTGTCTGACGTGATAGTTCAATTGGATAGCAATGATGTTCTAATCATGGGAGATGTTAACGCGAGAGTTAGTACGGAGCAACCAATTGCGAACTTTATGGAAACAACAACCCGCCAAACCAAGGATGCAACCATCAACACTTGCGGAAGGAAAATGCTAGACCTGATGGACTCTTTTGGTTTGAAATTTCCAAATGGTTGTTCGAATAGCGATACTGATGGAGAGTGCACATACATATGTATGTATATTGGATACAATGGTCACACCGTCATTGACCTGTGCCTGGCCGGAAGGGACTGGTTGCCCCTTATGATGGACTTCATGGTAGAAGTTAAGCACTTTTCCGATCACATTGGGTTAGATTGCATCGGTAGTGCGCAAACGAAACCCATGGATTTATTGCCTAAAATTGTGTGGCGGGAGGAATATGCAGCGCATTAAAAATTGAGTCTAAGTCGACATCTAACGCAAACTACAAATATAAACATCAAACAGTTAACGGAAATCAGTACGACTAGCGCTCACAAGACAGGAAGGCCCAAAACGGCATTCAAAAAACCTTGGTTCGACAATGAATGCGAAAAAAATTGGAAACCGGTCGTTCGGCCGGCTAAAACTTTTCAGAAAACATAATACGGATAATGAATGCACAAGGGAAATGTACATATCAAATAGTATAGATTCCACAAGAGTTATCACTCCATAGAAATTTCGCCTCTGCCAGGAGATTTGTTTGTATTGACAAATTGTATAAATATAGTATAAACTACACAGTATAGATACACAAGAGAATCAATATATACAAATCTACCGCCGGAGGCGGAGTTAGCTTTCTTGTGAAGTCTATACAATTTGTCAATACATACAAATCTCCTGGCAGAGGGGAATGTTATATGAAGTGATAACTCTTGTAGAATTATCAATCCTCTTTGGTACATATATTAAAACAAACCAACAGTTGAAAGCAGTATGCAGAGAAAAGAAACGACTATTTTATCAGCAGAGGAAGCAGAGGAAGTGCAAGAGGCCGTACAAATATGTAAGGATAATAAAGCTCCAGGCAGCGGCAGGATACCTGTGGGATTTTTTAATTATGTCATTGAGGCTCTTGTCGATATTTTAACTAAGGAATTCAACCGAATATTCGACAGTGGAGATATTCTCGACGAATTCTGTCATTCAATCTTACTCCCTATATTCAAGAAAGGAGATCCTGCATGTTATCGCGCTATCTCAATCCTAAATGCTTCAGGAAAAATTCGGCTTCGGCTCTATATGAACGAAGGGCGCAAATTGTACGCCTTTTTTTGTCGATTTCAATGCTGCCTTTGATACCGTTGACCGCAAAGCTCTATTCTACAAACTATACAATAATGACATGTCTGGAAAATTTGAAAACATTCTTGAAAATGTGTTCGAAAATACAAGAGCGATGATTTGGAATGGAACGCTTCTCTCGGCGTCATTTGATACAAATGTTGGTGTCCGCAAAGGTTGCAAACTAAGTCCAGACGCCTTTTCAGTTTACGTAAATGATATTATGGACGATATGCCTGGTGGTGCGGAGACATTTGATATTTTGCTGAAGGAATTACTATATGCGCACAACATGGTATTTTTCACGAAATTGCCAGATTTACAAAAAATGATCAACCATCTTGAAGCTTATTGTTCACAACGGAAACTAACTTTAAATTTAGAGAAAATTAAAATAATGGTTTTTTTAAAAACGGGATGAACTAGGTCAGGATGAAAATGGGCGTACAAAGGACAGGAAATTGAAGTGGTTAAAACGTACAGATATCTCGGCATACTAATTACTAGCAACTTATCAATGGAACTGCATCTGAAACAAAAAATGAAACTGAAAGATGCAAAATGGGAAATTAATGCGGTATGGAAAAATTGCTTCAATAACCCAGGTATATGCCACACAGCCAAATACAATATATTTAAAGCGGTGTCTAAGTCAATATTACTATATGCTGCTCAATGCTGGATACATTAAAAACGCATGTTAACAGAAGAACGGTTACCGAAAAAAGTATTGTTGCATGCAGTACCTTCAAGAAAAGCATTTTAGCAATTTACGAGCGCTTGCAAACGAGTGTGGGACAGATTAGGTACAATTGGAACGGTACACTCGAATCTTCTTCCATACTACAAAAACTAATAAGCGATGTAAGGTAAATGGTAGTTGAAACAACTAAGGAAAGTGCGTCGTCGCCTCAGTATCGCGAAATACACTCGCGGCGAAATCACGAACTACTGCCGCTAAATTATGTACCACACCGGGGAGATCTACCTAATTCTGAAGTTTAAGAAACTTGAGGACCAGAGAGGATACTCCGCACTTTATAGGCATATGTCCAATATTGAAGGAATGCTGTTGCCGAAAAGACAGTCTAAGTGATGTGGAAATGGAGGAAATATTGAACGATTTTGATTGGGACAAATTACTTAGTTTTTGTAATATAGCACTTAAATACCGACAACGGATAATTAATGGTGTGACAGCTTCTGTGGCAGCACCAGAAAATTATATTGAACTATTGTATATTGTATTAGTATGTAAGAAAATAGCTCTCTTCTGACAGCCTCTGTGGCAGCACCAGATATCATCGACAAAATGGAAGACTTGTTTTATTGAAGATGGAATAGCTCTCTTCTGTTTGAGCCGTCACGGAGTGCGGACGTTCTTAATTTAATAAAAAGTAACTTTTAAACTGATAATAATGTTTAATTGAACAAATCTCGGATGTCACACTGGCGACGAGGACTTTCAAAGAACGACGCGGATTTATTGGATGAATCCGGATTCCACATTACCTTAAATGGGGAAAAAAAAAGACGTATTACGCGAGCGGGTGGTTTCGAAGCTATAAGTTCTGGATCTTTAGACGAAATAGCCGGCAACAGAAACAAACATGGCGCTCGCAAATTTTGTTTTAAATACGAAACATTTTGAGCCAACGGACGATTGGATAATCTACAAAGAAAAATTGACGCATTTATCCGTATTAAAACTAATAAATGTTCAATCTGAGGAGAAAGTAAGTGTCCTGATTTTGATATTGTCACCGCAAGTGTATAAACTCCGACGCGACATGTGTATCTCCGAGAAGCCAGAAAACAAGAGTTTTCAACAATAATGCGATATTCGTGACAAGTACTACGGGTCGATGAGAAACATATGGCGTGAAAGGAAACTATTCCTTGAAGCAACGAAAAATAGTGACGAATCTTTGAATGAACGGCACGCCCGAATAATGAAATTGGCGGCAGAATGCCAATTCGACAAAGAAATATCAACGTTAATAAAATTTAAATTTATAACAGGGACAAACGGCAAGGTTTTTGCAGCATTATCAGAGCTTGCGCCGGATATATCTCGGGAACACGTCATATCAAAAGGGCAGCCGATAGAATTAAAACCCGAAATTGAACATAAAGTGCATAAATTCACACAGAAAAACGAAAAAGTAACTCATAAAAATAATGACAAGGAGTCTAAGCCTTCAACATGTTATAGATGTGGCAAAACAGGACACTATGCAAATAAGTGCAAGTACAGAGAGTACAAATGCTCCAAATGCCACAAAACAGGTCACTTAACGAAACGAAAGATAAGAAGAAATCATCAGAACCAGTCGAACAACTAAAATCGATCAACGAGTGAGAGTCATCAAAATGGCGACATCAGGCAGTACAGCAGCAGAAATCAGTCATCCAATGAAGTATCCAACCATCATAATAAATTTCTAATATCGAATTTGAAAACAAATAATAATGCTCCAATTATCGTTTCAGTAGATTTAAATAGCAAATTGTGTGATTTCGAACTGGATAGTGGCGCTGCAATGTCGATTATTACTGAAGATGAATATCATTTACGATATGCTGATATTAAGCTTGAAAAAGAAAATACGAAAATAACTACATTCTCTGGTGAGTCTTTAAAATTTTGTGGATCATTTTTGGGAAAAGTTTCATATGAAAACAAGTCAAACTATCTAAGAATATACGTAATTAGTGAAGCCAGTAACAATGTGTTAGGTCGTGATTTTCTGAACAAATTTAATATAGGTTTCAAAGTGATAAATGCTATCAAACGTGATTACCGAAAAGAATTGCAGGCATCTTTAAACAAATTCAGTGATATATAATATTCGATGACACTTTAGGCAAATACAAGTATGCTACCATTGGGCTTGAGTTAAAAGACAACATAAATTTGTGCCCAAAATTTATAAAAAGTAGACCTGTCCCGTATTCTAACAAAGCGCTAGTGGAAAATGATTTATTGAAATGGTGTGATCAAGATTTGATTGAAAAGGTAGATAGAAGTGATTGGGGAACTCCAATAGTTGTTGTCCAGAATAAGAATGGAATCAGGATATGTGGTGACTACGAAATGAACATCAATCCGATCTTAAAAGACTTTAACCATGTACTACCACGAACTGATGATATTTTTTCATCTCTTTCAGGAGGGAAAGTATTCGCTAAGTTAGACAGGCCTTTATGCAATTTGAATTAGACGAGGAATCACAAATTTTGACAAGAAGATGCCACGAATGCCACGAAAGCTTAAGGGCAAGTTGCACAAAACGGTCGTACGTCCCGCACTCATGTATGCGTCTGAATGCCGGACTATGTATAAGACATACGAAAGTAAAATGACTGCGACCGTGATGCTACGGATGTTGTTTATTGAGCAAACCGATCACTAAAAAGCTCGAAGATCGTCGCATGGATTGGTATTGCCACGTTCAAAGGCGACCCATTCTAGCCTACGCATCAGTGGTATGGTGGCCAAAAGCCATGCAGAATACCACAAAGCAGAAGCTGGATGGGGTACAAAGGATAGCTTGCGTAAGCATTTGTGGTGCAATGCGCACCACACCAACGCGAGCAATGGAGGCATTGCTGGGACTGCCGCCGTTGGACTTATTTATAAAGAAAACGGCGGCGCTTTCGGCAATAGGCATGGAAAGGGATGCCATGTGGCATCGCTTTGGAACTAGCAGCGGTCATAAGAGCATCCTAGACATTATTCATGATGAGGTCAGGGAGACTCTAATGCCGGTAGAAGGCATGAGAAGACGTAGGGTAGTTGAAAGACTACACAAGACTCAAATTGCAGATGGAAACATACACAATGAGTGTGTGTACAATGACATCAGCATTTTTACTGATGGCTCTTTAATGGACGGTAAAGCGGGGGCGGGGGTTTACTCTGAAGAGCTAAACCTAGCATGTGCGCTTAGTCTAGGAGAGTAAGTGTCCGTATACGAGTACCAGGCAGAGATGCTTGGCTTGTTGCATGCGTTGGACCACCTGCTTGAATGTCGGGTGCGGGGGAAGAAAATCCTTATTGCACTGGACAACCAATCGGTGATCAGACGCATGCAGCAGACGAACATAAACTCTAAACTGGTACTAGAGTGTGTCCGGAAGCTCAACACGTGTGCCTCAGAAAATGAGGTTACACTGATGTGGGTAAAAGGACACATAGGTACAACAAGAAATGAAGCGGCGGATGCCCTAGCAAAACAGGGATCTGCGGCAACTTTCATTGGCACAGAACCCAGAGTTGCTCTGGGGAACGGCATGATTGGAGCGAAGGTTGGGGAGTTGGCTACTCACTTGCAAACAAGCTCGGAATGCAATGACCAGCCCTTTAGGCGGGGAAGCGAGAAAGGTACTCAGTTATAAACGGAATACCCTAAGCTGGATAACTGCCTTGGTCACAGGGCATGGTAATTTTAAGGCTCATCTGGCCAAGATGAAAATCGGGGAAGATGACGTTTGCAGGCTATGCCTGGAGGAGGCCGTGACGGCAGCACACATTGTGTGCGAATGTCCAGCACTGGCTAGCACGAGGTTGAGGATCACAGGCAAGCACACGATAAGTGTGGAAGCCATGAGTGAACTCAGCCTTAAACAAATGCTAGCAATAACACGGGACTCAGTGATGAAGAAAGAGGTCGACAACTATCAGTCGACATCTGGAAGCCACTGATGACCGAGAGGGGGCGAAAAGGGACCCAAACGTTAGTGGTCTGCTTCGGCTATCCCCCAGAATATAATAATAATAAGGCGTCCGTCTGAGAACCCTGTCATGAAAACACAATCAACGAATGTTCCACGAGGCACGCCGAGGCAGACGGAAACACACGTGGATCGATCAGATGAAAAAGCAACAACAACGCGTTAATCTTGGCGATGATACGATCCAAGACCGAGCCGCCTGCAGAAGGAAGCTGAGATTATACCGCCAGAATGGGCGAAGTGCCAACACCACAGGCAGAGCAATGCGAAACCTCAGAGTGGTATGAAAGTTCAAAGAAGAAGAAGAGGAATCACAAATTTAGTGTGCATTAAGTACTCATTTAGGTATTTTCAAAATGATAAGAATGCCATACGGTATTAAATCTGCAACAGGGAAATTTCAGAACAAAAGTGAAAAAGTGATATCTGGGATTGAAGGCGTCACTGCATATGTTGACGATTTGGTGGTATCAGGTGCAAACGAAGAGCAGTTACTAAAACGAAGAAGGATAAATGCGAATTTTTAATCGAATCTATTGATTATTTGGGACGCACAATTTCTGCAGAGCGGCTATCCAAAAATAAAAGCAGGATCAGCACATTTCTCAACTGCAACGAACCACGAAATGTGGAAGAGGTTAGAGCATTTTCCGGAGTTGTTAACTACTATTCCAAATTTGTAAATAACATTGCGGGTTTGATGAGTCCAATCTATGATTGCCTGAAAGAAAATCAAACGTTTAGTTTTAATGCGAAATGCAGAAAAGCATTTGATGAAGTAAAACAAAGAATTGCAGATGACATAATACTGGCACACTACGACATCAATGCACCTCTAATTTTCACCACAGATACAAGCAAACATAGTGTACCTGCAGTTTTGTCGACTATAGAAAAAACCAAGGAACGACCAATTGCTTTTGTTTCCAGGAAATTAACGAAGACTGAGCTTAATTACTCAGTACTTGATAAAGAAGCGCTGGCTATAGTGTACGGTTTTAAAAAAACTGCATCATTATCTAATAGGTAGGAGGTTCAAATTAAGATTTGATCAGAAAGCGTTAATTGGAATTTTTAATTCTGAAAAGCATCATCTGAAGCATCGTCTGTCCAATTCACAGATAAGGGAGATAAACGGCGGTGTGAGAATTACAAGGGCATATCACTAGCTTGTACGTCCTATAAAATTTTGACGAAAATTCTGGAAAATAGAATAAAACCATACGCAGAACAAATCATGGCGAATACGAGTATCAAAGCGGTTTCAGACCTGGTCGCTCCACAACCGATCAGCTCTGTACGGTCAAACTGATACTCCAGAGGTGCTGGGAATACAACGTAAACGTATACCAAATCTTTGTCGACTTTAAGCAGGCATACGACAGTATCGATCGCGGAGTACTGTACAACATCATGCTGCCATTTGGTATACCGGCCAAATTAGTGCGACTGACAAAGCTGACGATGACCAACTCCCTCTCACAAGTCAGGATCCAGAATAGACTTACTGATCTATTCGAAAAACGCACTGGTCTGAAACAGGGCGATGGGCTGGCACCGACTCTCTTCAACTTAGCACTGGAATGCGCTATTCGGGCTATGAATATGGACAACAGCAGGACGCTACTCATCAAGTCGACACAATTAGCAGCGTGCGACGACATCAGCATCATGTCCCGAAGATTGGCCGACATAATAGAACTTCTACATACGCTTGATACCGCCGCAAAAGAAGTTGTACTACAAATCAACGAGGGTAAAACTAAAATAATGATGCAATCGACGCCAGGGACACCTGCACAACCGAGCATCAATGTGGGGCACCTCAATAACAAGTTCATGAACAACTGCCGAAATCAAGCGACGGATACAGTTAGCTAATAAAAACTATTTTCTCGGTTCTCCCCATAATGATATCGAAGCATGTGCACGGAAACACGAAGCTCCGCGGGTACAAAACCATTATACTCCCAGTGCTATGCCATGGCTGCGAATTATGGAGCCTAACTCAAGCCTTCGGAAACATGCTAGATACATTTGAACGTAAGGTTCTACGGCGAATTTTCGGGGCTGTTTGCGATCGAGATGGATGGCGCATCAGGCACAACCATGAGTTGTATGAACTGTAAGTTTCTAAAATCGTGAAACTACAATGACTTCAATGAATAGGTCATGTACAACGAATGGACGATGATTGCATGCCAAAAAGAATAATGAATGCAAAACGAGTCGACGGAGCGAGACAGCCTAGACGACCGAGATCTCGTTGAGAGAGCTCAGTATATGGACGCCGAACAGCTACTGGGCTTCCAAGATTGGAGGACACGGTCGCGTGACCGAGATAATTGGAGGACAACGATCCAGGTGGCCAAGGCCCGACGTCGGGCTGTCGCGCCACGATGATCCTGAAAAGGGTGCAAAAGATTTCACATCGGAAAGACTTAAGAGAAAGTCTATTTTCGTCTCCGGATACGATTATGTAGTAGAATATATTGCAGTAAAAAGAATGTAGCGGATCCTTTATCGAGATTGAACAATAGTGAGGATAATGAAAGTGTTATAATTTAGAAGAGGAGTCTCAGTCTTCTATACATTTTTTAGGGGAAAGGGAAGAAATGACAATATGTCTGAATGATATTGAATTAGCTACGCAAGAAGAAGACAAGATTCTAAAAAACGTATACAGCTCAATCACTAATCAAGAAATTTATAAATTAAAGGGAAAATATTATGCACCTTATAAATAAACTTAGTGTTGAATCTGAAGTGGTAGGATTTTAGTACCACTTAAATATCGAGAAATAATTTTGAGATAATTGCATTCTAGCCATATGGGCATGGCGAAAATTAAGTCACTATCTCGTAGTTACTTCTGGTGGCCTGGAATAATAGGGGACATTGAAAAATTCATTGGTAGTTGTAGAAATTGCCTAATCAATTCTCCGAATGCTGTAAAAATTAAGTTTAATTCTATGGAAAATAACTAAGCATGTATGGTCTAGACCAGGTGTCGGCAAACTCCGGCCCGCGGGTCAAATCTGGCCCATCTCTGGTTTTTATTCGGCCCGCGAGCTAATATTGATTTTGACATGAAATATTAAAAAGGGAAATAGTTTTAAATAAAATAATAAATGAAATTATTCACTATCCAGTTTTGTATGTAAAGTATTTATTCGACGGCGTTTCGCTTTTATAGCATTATCAAGTCTAATATACAAGAATAATATCAACAATCTATATAATCTATACAAACATGAATATAAAAAAATTAAAATAAATAAATTACCTTTTATATAAAAATAATATTTATAAATTTACGAGTATTAAGTAATTTAAATTGTCAAGAATTAAAATTGGGTAACTTTATTTAAAATTAGTAAATATTATTTTGTATTTTTTTAGTCGAATCATCTAACTCGGATCTAGAATTAAGGGATTTATTAAAATTTTTGTTAATGTAAATTGCTTCTTTAACACGAATTTTATTTTTATTACGATCTTTATCAATAATTTTGGTGTTATCAAACTCCATGATATGTTTATCATTTATTTGATGCTTAACTAAAATATTATTAGGATTATTATTAATCCTATAAGTACTCTGGTGTTCTTTAAGTCTAGTATTTAATTGCCTAATTGTGGATCCGTAATATGCCGTATTCTTATTGTTGTTAGCGCAAGTTTTACAGGGAATTTTATAAATAACGTTATTATTATCTAATAATATAATATATCTAATTTTTGTTTAGTATCCGTGTGAAAAATATTTTTTTATTTATTTATAGGTTTATAAGTAGTTTTTATATTAAGAGGAATGCCATTATATGTAATAGTTGTTTTTGGTGAAATATTAGAAATACGTTGTGATAAATATGGTATATACATAGGTTAAGCTATTATATATGTATATTATTAGACTTGATAATGCTATAGTGGTATCATACTACTAGCGACTCTGCAAGTACCGACCAAATATCGGCATGTACCAGGTCCAACCACACGACTAGTCATTTGCTTGGCGAGCAGCCGCAGCGTGTGGGTAGGGCAAGCATTTCCTCGGTATTCGCCAAGTAATTGTTGGTTAATGACGATGATGATGACTCGAGCGGGAAAATTTACATGTCTGGTGCAAGTTGCTTGGCATTTGGCAAGGCTTCGGCAATTGGCTAGTACTTGACATTTAATCAGTACTTGTCGAGTCGGGATTAGTGTGCTGGCACCATAAAAATCCCCTTCCCACATCCATGTCAAAATACCAAATTAAATTACACATGTCATTTTTGTGGCAAGAGTAGTTCGGTGAAAAAATTGCATTGCTCTTACGACATAAACCGCAATTTGTGATTTTACCTCGAAACACGATCTTTTATCGGATGATCTGTGATCAAATACGATCCCATCAGGCCGAACTGGAGATGATATATACTACGTAATCAGCCAAAGCGACACGGATCTCGTGGACGTGTAGGAATCGAAAGTTACGACCTTTTCGTAACTGATGGTACGACCAGTGTTGAAATATTTTGACTTGTATAGAGGGCCAAAAATTAAGAGGCCTGCCCTACGATATGCAACAAATTACAAACGTCACGTTTTCTGAAGCATCAAACATACATAGGTGTACCATATGCTATACTTGTGAAAAATGAAGCTGGCAATACAGTCTCTGGACTGATAACCAATAACCAGCGTATTTCAGTCCGAGATCCATGCCATTGAGTCCTGTGCCAGAGGCTTTATAAAGACCGCATTTTATCTTTGCAGGTAAATGGATAGCAACTCTCGTCTCACAAGCTCTCATCGAGGCTGATGGATGAAAAAGTACTTTGAAGCCTTTAATGCGAGGCGACCTCCAAGTAAGTCATTCTGTGAAGTTTTAGCGGTCAGAACTCATTCATGGCCTTCGCTGGATCTCAGCCAGAACACTGGACTGAAATAATCGACCTTATTAGATTTTGTTGTACTTTAACGACGCTACCCATATGAATAAAGCTGCCAGAGAGATATTTATCTGGACACCACTGAGTGAGATGACACCCCAGCTAGATGTCCAACGACGCGAAATATCGGCTCTGTTTCAAAGACGTCAATTCCACTAATCGCCTTGACTACTTTTCATGCTGAAAAAATTTATAGAATGTGTTAACAAAAAACACCATTACCTGAATGTCATGGCGGCGTGGCGGATAAATTTTCAGAACTGAAAATACCGTTGCCAAAAAAATATTTTTCGGATCTTTATATGTTAGGAAAAACTAGTAAAGTCTATTTGATTGCATAATTGAGGTGCTTCCGTCAAACCTTCAATTAGCAGTGGGTTGACCACATTGGTGAGCAGTTACATTATGTCTCTTATATTGCCCACTGAACCCAAAATCCCAACGATATGGCCCTTTCCAGGAAAAGTTTGCCGACCCCTGGTCTAGACTACACATAGGCTACGCTGGGCCGAAATGCGGATTTTGGTTTCCGGTCGTAGTTGATTCGAAGTCCAAATGGATAGAAGTTTTTAAAACAAAACATCCAACCGATGAGTTTACTAGAACGAAATTAACCCTTGAAGTTGGTACAGTGTCTGCCAGGCACGTACGGTTTTTAGTTTTGCTGTGCTTGCAAAACTGAATTTGTTTTTCAGCTGACGTTCACAGTACCTTCCTATTGATGATCAAAGAGTGTTTTCGGGTTATTGTTTGCCAGTTGCAATTCTGACCGTGGCTGATTAAGAGCTTATCTTAAAACTCACGTTGTCCCACAGGCACAGTACCGACAATACGCCACTATATTCTACGTGTACAGCAGGCACGGTACCAAAATTAATACCATTTGTAACATTTGATTTTTGGTAAGTACGGCTAAATAGTATTTTATAATAATTTAATAATAATTTTATAGTTGTTTTTTTTTTTATAGGAAACATGGATGCCCCTGGGCCAAGTAAAAGTAAAAAATCTCGTATTTCATTTGGTGACCCTGATGTTGAAGCTTATAGTGAGGAGTGGCTACTATCTGATAACGACTTTAGTGTTGACGACTCTGATGAGGATCTTTCTTTTGAGCGTGATTCTACAGAAGCGATTTTGAATGAAATAAGCTCCTCCAGTGAAAATGATTCAGATAATGAACGTAGTGTATCAGCTCTAGCAGCCTCTGCACCTCCGACAACTGTAACTCCATTCTACTATAGTAAGAAAAACTGTTATAAGTCGAGTAAAAACCCACCGGCAGAAAACCGAAGAACTTTGTGTCATAATATAATAAAAAAGCTTTCTGGTATCCTGAACCCTATTCGTCGACTAGAAGATAGTCCAAAGTTTGATGATATATTTTTTTTACTCATCGGTAAATATATTTTGGATGAAATCATTCTAAGGACGAATGAAAAACTGAGGGCTGTGAAAGTAAAAAAAAAACGGAAAGATTTGATTTTGTAAAAGAGTTGCTTGTAGTTTGACAAAACCAGAGCTGGAACGTCGATTGACTTCACCACAATTACGCAATGAAGTAAAACGTCTTATAAGAAGTTGTCTTGGACTTGAAGAATCCATGGCCGAAACAATTGTTTTTTCTGAACGATGTGACAAGTTACCTAAAAAGATAAAATTTAGTTTGTGTCCGTACACCAACAATTGTAATACGTCATATAAATGTGTCAAATCTAACAATCCGATTTGTCTTGAATGCTCAAAAAAGTATGTAACACCTGCTGTACACAATACTGTACAATACACTTAATACTTAAATATTTTTTCATTTGATTTTTTTCCCAAATTTAATTGTATTTGTCTTGTATTTAGCTTCTTATTGAATCTTTAACTTTATACTTGAAAATATAAACGCTTTCTAAATCAAAAAATATTTCTTTTATTATCACGACAAAAAATAATTGGTTTTTAAATGTAGGAAACCAATATAAAAAAGTAGGTGTCTGGCAGACACTGTACCAACATTACTATTAAACAGAATGTACCCACTTTAAGGGTTAAGAATAACTTTTGCTCGGTTTGGGATTTGTGATATGATTGTCTCGGATAATGCAAGCATGTTTCTCTCAGGTACTTTACAAACACTTTTAAAGTCAAATGGCATAATTCACCAAACTGCCCCAACTTATTATCCAAAAACGAACGGTCAAGCTGAGAACACATTCTGCACACCAACTTAGTATGCGTCTGTAGCTTAGCTCGGTAACACCCGGTGCCCAAGTGTCACAAACAATTCCGATTTTCGCTGAAATGATTCGCACTTGTACATTTGCAAGAACATTAATATATAAACTGAGAATACAGTTCGCACAGTAAAAACAGCATTATTAAAATCTTAGCAAAACAAACCAAAACCTGATTATGAAATTGAAGTCAGTCTTTAAAACTTTCTCTTCGGGTACAGGATTACACAGCACTCATCCACAAACACTTCTCCCTGTAAAATGATATTCAACAGAGCAATCAAAATCTAGTATCTAGACACCTTGAGACCTGAACAAATATCAAGCAAAAAGGAAGACAAAAACGCAGAGTTTTATTTAAATAGAAGTAAAGAAAAACAAACAAAATATTATGGGGGAAGGAGAAAGGAGTCATTTATTGTAGGAGATGATGTTATGATAAGTATTTTCAGACAAAATAGTTTGACTTGGGTTCAGACGAAATTTCACAAAGTTCCTGGAAAGAGAGTTTATCTATGTAAACGTGAGAATGGTGAAGTTATTAAAAGACACATTGAAAAAATCAAGCGCATACGCTAAGTCTATCCAAGAAAAAAAATAATAATAAGAAAATCATGGACTAAATATTTTCTATTATTAATTTCATCCAAAATTAACCATAACGTAGAACAAAATTGAATTTTGAAATTAAAGGCGGAGGGTGTGACAGCACCAGAAAATTACAATATACTATATTGTACAGATGTATGTATTAGTATTTAAGAAAATCGCTCTCTTCTTAAGCTGCTAATAATGTTTAATTGAACAAATCGCGGATGTCACAAAAGTATTATTGAAAATAAATTCAAATAACCATTCGTGATTACATGCAGAATCTGGCGTTGTGTGAACTACATCACCCAGTTCTCCGGTAATACTTAAGCTCAACGTTAATACACCATTAGATCCCAAACCAAATAAAATTGTATCAAATAATACTGAATAAAGAAAAATTAAGCACAAGAAAAAAGAAACATAAAATATACAATAATATAATTTAAATTTATAATTTTTAAATAATTGAATTAACCAACTACATATATCTTAATATGTAGTCAATTACTTTAAAGTCAATCAAATCGGGCAGACGGCTAAGCCACGCCACACCTTTGGTTTAAAATCAAACTACATTACGTTTGTATGTACATATGTATAAAATAAATTGTGAGTAAAACATCTATATATGTATCTATCTACTCGTAATATGAACACCAAATTTAGTTAAATTTACTTCAGTGCTTCCAGAGTTATACTGGAACCTGCATATATCAATGTTATTGTATATTATATTCTGGATAATAAATAGCGTATTTCGAAAACATTTTCGAATTTAAAAATGTGTGGTTTTCACCATCGGAAAGAGCATATGTTTTTTTCGTGGAAATCGTCAATAAAGTGAGAATCGATATTTTGACACATTAACCACTTTTAGCAGTAGATATTATTATGTATAATACATGACACTCTTAAGAATTTAACTCTGACTGACCAACAAAGATAGGTATATGTATGTACATATATATGTACATATGCTAATCTAACTTTACTATCCTTTCAATAAGGAGTAACTAAATTGCCCTGGCTTAGCTTCCTGGCGATAACAAACGATATAATCAACGATCTTAGGCCAACGCTTTGAAAGCTGAATTTCAATTTTGTTACAATTGCCTCCTTGAGTAACCTTCACTAGGTGCTTATTATTATATTGTACTTATCGTCTTGTTATAAATCTTGAAATTTATGACATGTACCTACTCCTATGTATGCATGTTGTTCGTCTGAAACACATTCAACGGAAAATATTATCGAAAATCGATTTGGAGAGCCTATGCGGATGTCACAAAAGAAACTCCAGACAATTTATGTGAACACGTTTCCAGTCCACCCCACATATTCTTATAAAAGAAATATGCTGCCCTCAGAAGGCTTAACAATATAATAGTGAAAGTTTATAGTGAAATGCAATTTAATTTTGCAAAGTTCTGCAGTTCACATTTATTGCAACATTTTTCAATACTACTACATAATGTATCACCCTTACTGAATAAATTTGCTAAATACTCACCCCGCTCGGACTCGAATAGTTTAACTTCGCCCAAAAAATATCCAAACACAAACTTTCGGAGATATCACAGCACTTCACAAAAAAACCCGGGACACACACAACAAATAAAAAAATATGTATTACCAATCACTTTTCAATTTGTCGTGAATGGACCACAAATCTGGTAGGATAAAAAGCCCGCCCGCCTCTTTTCAAACACTAAGGACCAAGGAAACACTATGTGATGCACTTCACGTACTGAAGATACGTTAAACTCTCACAACGGCACCGGAAATTCCCTGAAGGATACTAAACTCTCGAAATGGGCAATAAATTATTATCTGTAGGGATCAAGTGATAGAAGAGGTAGCTTAACATATAACGTCAATGCTAAGGTTACACATTCTTCACGGAGTTGGGCTACAAAATCGTTTTCACGATGTTAACCGCTAGCTACTCAGGACGTATAAATTCTTCAGCCAAACATGCTTTTGCATAAGCCGTGCAGAGCCGAGCATTCGAGATGATAAGCGCCGGACTGAGCCAGCTGAAATCAAAAACCATTCCCGCACGATACTCTCACTCTCATCCCAATTAAGACCAGTCCAGACATAATTCCGCCACCACGAAATCGAAATGTCGTCACCGTCGCGTCGCTGTCGTAATGTCTGCCTTTACCGCGTATTTATCTCCAGGGTTCGTTAAAATCTCTTAGGTTTTGGCATTTTCCTTTTCCGAATTTAGTCACCCGAAATAATCAACCGAGAGAACGAATCGAACGGAACTTGAATGGGAACGTGTCCAATTTTCGATAGCACTTTAGGCTCAGCACTGAAAAATCCACCAACCTGGGCATAAAGCCCACGCACTACACATAGGGAGACGAAATATATTCTTTAGAAAGGGATATTATTATGCACCGTAGATAAACTCCACCGCGTATACCATAAAACCGTTTCAGGCGACCGATAGATTCAAACTGAAATGAACAGAAAGTGCCAGATCACGCAAAGATGTGAAGCTCCAACGTTTCATTCTCGTTTCACTTCCGTCAGAAAGCAGATTTGAGTCCTGAGGATGTACGCATATAATGTATATGAACTTTGGAAGCTTTGGATGCTGGATGCTGCTTCCACTTACCAAAAAGCTTCTACATTGAGAAACTTTATTACACATTTCGTACAATTGTACACGTTTTGTAATTTCAACCATTTGTTCCACAAATAAAATGGAATGTACAATACATATCTATTACGAGTATTAGACGCGTTCGTTTCACAGGATTTCGACCCCCAACCGAAAAGAACGCCACAGATCTACGACGGGCGGAACTTAATCAACCACCCAGGGCCGTCGAGGGAAAATCCGGGCCCGGTACTCAACTTTTGTAGGGGCCCATATAAGGCGACCGGTAGCTCAATGAACAAAAAAAAGGTCAAAGCGTACGTTTATCTTTTTTTTTGTAGGGGCTCATATATAGCACAATAGACCTCAAGGTTGCAACGCTGACCCACGGCCCACCTCTTTTATCTATATAGGGCGACCGGTAGCTCAGTGCGTAGATACATTTTGTTTTAAATTTTTCAAATTTTCGGGCCCCGAGAAAAACACGGGCCCGGGGCGTTTGGCCCCTCCCCCCCCCCCCCTCTCGACGGCCCTGCGACCACCATACAAATACTATGCCGCGTGGCGCGAATTGCGGACTTAGTATACATATACTTAGATAGGAGCGAAACAAGTTGACGTTCAATCAATTCACTTTCAACTTTGATCCGATGAGATCTAACACGAGACCTGGATCAAAACCGGTCTGTCGTTTTGTATGAAAATGGATTTTATCCGAAGTTGCCCGTGGGACGGCGCCTAAGATTGCATAGTAACCGTGAAGGTCGGGCCGTGCCATCTGGCGAAGAAAAGGGCCCCTCAACGAGCTAAGCAGCGGCCTATGCTTGCTGTACCTCAGTTCGTGGGACTTGGGCGGAGTTTTCACTGCTCGTTGCCCCTGGCCTTTACGTATTAACAAAAATCCATAGGCCTGGTAAAGACAACACAAAGAGGGGAGACAAAAACTGGGAGTATAAAAAAATGGAACGATAAGGATGGAATGGTTGACGAACGGATCAGATGCCTTCGCGCTCGCATCGGGATCCAGATGTAATGGGACCCTTAACCTATGGTTTCGTACCACCGACAGATCACTACTCATCATCAGGTAGTGCCTTCGATCCGCCGCTGGAACCAACCAGACTGTAATATGGTTCAATACAATCGTTCCTACGGCAGCCGGTTCTACGCACCGGAACGACGTGTTTTTCAACTGCCAAGAGCTGCCATACCCCTCGATGCAAAAAGAAATATGTATGTGTGTATCTTGTACATACGGAATAACAAACCGCAAAGCTGCTCTCAACACTACTCGTACGAGCCGGAATTGAATCAAAACCTGGTCCTTGGATATTATGCTGCTTTTGCAATAAACCAATACATCATAATGCCAAGTCAGTCACCGCTAATAGGTGTAGAAACAGTGCTCGACCATCTTCTTTCTCGCTCGGTACCCCAAGCTTGTCGGTATCAGCGGGTACTCAATCGGGCTCGCAGATATCTCCGGTAACTCCATTGAATACTAACACCAATCATCGAGGTTCTTCGTCGCTGCACAACCTTACCCCAGCACCTACTATTGGAAACCTAGATATAATATCGCTGATGCAACTGAATTGCAATTGGCTGCAACATAAAATTCCTGAAATTAGCGCTTTTTTGGATAGGCATCGGGTAACGATCGATGCTATACAGGAGACGAAACTTAATCCTAACTCGTCCCTCAAATCATACGGTGGCTACAATGTAATAATGCTAACGAAACGTCAACTATTCCTCGGATAAGGACTGACTTAACGGTTACGACTTTTGGTTATCGTACAATGACAAAGATTGAACTCTGGAATGTGCGTACTCTCCTGGACAATGGATCAGAAGGTCCCCAGAACGCACGATTTCTTCAATTAGAGAGTGAATTTCTGAGGTATCAAATAAATATCTTAGGAGTTAGTGAGATAAGATGGTGGAACAGCGGAGAATTTATCTCTCCAACGGGCAGCACTGTAATGTTGTACTCTGGTAAAGCTACGGGTAGTCGTCGTGAGTCAGGTGTGGGGCTCCTTTTAACCAGAGCCGCGCGAAACTGCCTCTTATCCTGGGAGCCGGTCTCCGACAGAATCTTGACCGTCAGGTTCCGGACCAAAATGAGGAACATCTCAATAATACAATGTTATGCCCCTACTGAACCCGACAATGTCTTGACAAAAGACTCCTTCTACGAAGAACTAAACGCCGTACAGAGCAGAACACCTAAAGGTGACATTATAACGGTTGTGAGTGATTTGAGTGCAAAAGTTGGCGCTGATAACTATGGGCTCAGACATGTGATGGGGAGACACGATCTTCGTGATCGTAATGACAACGGTGAAAGATTTGTAGAGTTCTGCAACTTTCACAGTCTCTTCATCGGTGGTACTATGTTTGAGCATAAGGACCACCACAAAATCAGTTGGTCCTCTGTTGATCGGCGCAGAACACAAAATCAGATCGACCATTTTGCCATTAGTAAAAGATTCAAGAGTTGCCTCCTGGACGTGCGAAACAAGAAGGGTGCCGATATTGGAATGGGAAGAGACCATTATCTTATGATCGCTAATGTTCGATTGCGTATTGCAGCCGCGCGCTGCCCCAGCGACGAAAGATCCAAGCGCCGCAAATTCAACACCGCTCGACTAAAAAATCCAGCTGTCTTACAACAATATAATGACCATCTTGCGCAAAAAGCAGCTGAGATAACTAGTCACCCAGATAGTGACATAAACGAAAACTGGGATGCCATAAAAAATGCGTACATTGACAGCGCAGATACCACCCTTGGCACAAACCCGGATTGCCAGAATAAGCCCTGGATGTCCGACGGTTCATGGCAGCGGATTGTTGAAAAAAAAGGAGCTGAAAGTTCGTTTGGCTGCAGCATTAGACGACGATGGGGGCAAAGACCTTTTCCATAGTCCTCCGCGTGGGCGCCCCTTGGTAACGGCAGTGTATCAAATCGCTGACGGCCAAGGTCTTAGCGATAAGAAAGTTTGGAAAAGCCAGATAGCTGTAGCCTGAATGGCTGACCTAAGGTGTTGGTCAGCGTCTCAGGTTGGACCTGCAACATAGTTGTGTGAACTCCAGCACGTTTATTAAACCATCGGAAGTAGCTATCTTCCGAGGCCATCCCCTGAATGGGGTTAAGCGACGTGCTGACAACTCGTCCTTGCAAAAACCACTCCATGTCAAGAAACCTGGAACAAAAGCCTCGGATTGGACGGATAAACAACGGCGACCACGCAAACGACTAAAGGATTATTTTTTCGGATCCTGGAATGTACGCTCCCTGAACAAACCAGGAGCCGAGAAGGCCCTCCTTCAACTGGTCGAAAGGTACAAACTGAGCATTACTGCAGTCCAGGAAACAAATTGGCTTGGCAGCGAGATCACTGACAAGAAATCGCACACAATTTTTACAAGTGGCAAACCATCGGGCCGCAAGGAGTTTGGAGTAGCATTTATAGTAATCAATCACCTCAAGCCGCATATTACTGACTTCAAACCCATAAATGAACGGCTGTGTGCGATTCGCATCAAGACTCGATTCTTGAACCTCTGGCTCGTCAATGTGCACGCCCTCACTGAAGTTAAAGAAGACGCAGTAAAAGACGAGTTCTACGCCCGCCTTGAAACTCTCTTCGACTCACTTCCAACAAACGACGTCAAATTGCTGCTGGGAGACTTTAACGCGAAAGTCGGAAATGAAAGTTGGCATCCGGGCACCACTGGAGGACACAGTCTCCATGAAGAATGTAACGACAACGGCCAGCGACTTATCGACTTCGCCTGCAGCAGGAATCTAGTCGTAAGCTCTACGTGTTTCCCGCATCGACGCATTCACAAGCAGACCTGGAAGTCTTCAGACACACATACCGTCAACCAAATTGACCACGTCCTCATTTGCAGGAGATGGGCGTCTAGTGTGATAGATGTCGGCTCTTATCGAGGAGCAAACTGCGACTCACATCATCACTTGGTGAAGACGACTTACAGATGTAGAATTTCCTCAGTGCACCAATCAAGAATCAGCCCTCCCAAAATCTTTGCGGTTGATAAGCTTCTGAGTGATGCAACAGCGGTGGCGTATACAACCGCCCTTGGGGAAAGACTATCACCTATGCTACACAACATCAGCAACACAGGCGTCCATGGGTTCTAGGAAGAACTCAAGGGTACCATCAAGGATGTCGCAGAGAAGGTCGTGGGAAATAAAGCCCGGCGAGCGCGAAACGACTGGTTCGACGAAGAATGCAAAAATTCACTTGACGCGAAAACGAGGCCTACAGACAATGGATTCAACGAGGAACCAGAGCCAGAAGAGAAAAAATATGACGAGCTACGGCGAATATTGAATAGAATAATTAGATGTAAGAAACGTAAATTCTTTGATGAGCAGTTGCTGAATATAAACGAAAACTTAGCTAATAGGAACACTAGACAAGCGTACAAACTAGTAAATACAATTAAGAACGGCTACCAACCCAGGACTAGCCTTTGTAAGAACAAGAATGGAAACATCATCAGGGACACCGATGGCATTAACAAACGATTTGAACGTAAGGTTCTACGGCGAATTTTCGGGGCTATTTGCGATCGAGATGGATGGCGCATCCGGTACAACCATGAGTTGTATGAATTGTACGATGAGCTGCAAGTCTCGAAAATCGTCAAACTATAACGACTTCAATGGGCAGGGCATGTGCAAAGAATGGACGATGATCGCATGACTAAGAGAGTAATGAATGCAGAACGAGTCGACGGAGCGAGACTGCGAGGACGACCGAGATCTCGTTAGGAGAGCTCAGTAGGTGTTGACACCGCGCAGCTGCTGGGCTGCAAATTGGAGGACGCGGTCACGTGACCGAGATAATTGGAGGACAATGATCCAGGCGGCTAAGGCCCGACGTCGGGCTGTCGCGCCACGATGATAATGATGATTAGACGACAATCGAAGCAGCTTCGAACTCCTTTACCGTCAGAAAACTCGAGACGTGCGACGCGATAAAAGAGTTTATGCCAATTCTCTTTTAGCCTCAGCAGAAGAAGCCGCAAGAAGTAACAACTTAAACGCCGTATACGGTGTCATCAAGGAGTTTACAGGTGGTCGTAACTCCTGCCAGCATCCGGTGAAAGATAGTGATGGAAAGCTACTTATCTTGGAAGAAGATCAAATGAGGCGGTGGAAAGAACACTTCGCCGCGGTCTTGAACCGTGTAACCTCTGGTGAAGTTCCCCCTCATATAGATAATTAAGCTAACCATCAAAATGTGCGTATACGGTCCACTGTCCCGACTAGAGAGGAAATAATCACTGCTATTATTGCACTAAAACGAGGAAAGGCCGCCGGACTCGACGGTGTCCCTGCCGGACTTTATCAAGCTGCGCCAAGCGTAACTTCCGATTTGCTGCACCCACTTGTTGATAAAGCGTGGAATACAGAGACCTTTCCCACTGAGTGGAAGGAAGGTTTGATCATCGAACTTCGAAAAAAGGGTAGCCTCACAGACTGTAACAATTGGAGAGGCATTTGTGTGCTTCCTGCCGTTGCCAAGATAATAGCTAAAATCGTCCTGGAAAGACTAAAGGCCCACTTAGAAAGCACAACTGATGAAGAGCAGGCTGGTTTTCGATCCGGATTCTCCTGTGTCGATCACATTAACACCTTGCGAATCATCATCGAGCAATGCGCCGAATACGATTCTCCGCTTCACTTGCTTTTCATCGATTTCGAAAAGGCTTTCGATAGTGTGAACCGGGATTCTATATGTGCGACCTGTGAAGCGTGTGGCTATTGTTAAGGCAACCTATGACGGCGCGAAATGTCGCATTTTGCATAAAGGTAAGGTGTCGGGGGACTTTGAGATTCGCAGTGGAGTTCGGCAGGGGTGCATCCTCTCACCGATCCTATTCCTCATTGTGATCGGCGATGTGTTGCATGCAGCCCCATCCGGACTCGACAGAGGAATTCAATGGACTTTGACATCCTATCTACAACATCTTGACTACGCTGACGACATATGCCTACTCTCCCACAAAATCATGGATCTGTCTGCAATGGCGTTAGATCTCGAGAGGGAGGCAAGCAAGGTTGGGCTAAAGATTAATACCAACAAGACCAAGGTTCTTAGCCCGCCGGCCGTTGCGAAAAAGAAATCCGACACCTATTGCTTTCAATATTAATGGGCAGCCTGTGGAGAAGGTGGAGAGCTTCGTCTACATGTGTAGAATTGTTGGCGAAAATGGTGGTACGGAGCTGGATATCGCTCGTCGTATCAACCATGCTAAGCGCGCATACGGCATGCTGGCCAAAATCTGGCAGAGCAGTTATCTCAGCATCAAGACCAAGCTGGGCCTGTTTCGCTCCCTTGTACTGTCAGTGCTTTTGTATGGGAGCAGTACCAGAAAGTTACCAGAAAGCTGCAAGTTTTCGTCAACTCATGTCTTCGTCGAACTTTAAAAATTTTCTGGCCCGAAACAATATCAAATGAAGAGCTAAGTCGACGAACGGGTCAGATGCCAATCGACGAATTGATACGCAGGCGAAAATGGCAGTGGAAAGGCCACACATTGCGCAAGAGTGATAACTGCATTGCTTTGCATGCCATGAAATGGAACCACATTTCCAACCAAGGCCGACCAAGAGGGGGTCCTCGAATCACATGGCGTCGATCTGTGGCAAAGGAGTGTCAGGCGCTGGGTAAGTCTTTTGGGGGGTTGCGCCCCATTGCCCAGAACAGAGTACGATGGCGCGCAGGAGTAGTTGACGCGCTATGCCCCGCTAGCGGTTAAGGCAAAGTAGTACAATATTATAATTCTTCAAAATATTTCGGTGTTATTTTAGACCGAAAACTACCCTGATCGGAACACCTTCACGCAGTATCAGGCAAAGCCATCAAAGCCCTACGGATTTATAGGCAGTTTGCGGGCAAGACATGGGAGCCCTCGCATAATTCTCTGGATCTATAAGGCTATTGTTAGACCAATAATTGAATATGGAGCTATTGTCTGGTGGAAAAAAATCAACTACCAATGAGGGTAAAATAATTTTAGGTTAGATTCAGAGACTAACATGTCTCACAAGAACGGGTGCATTCGCAGCTGCTCCCTGCAGCTCTTGAAGCACTATTCAACGTTCCGCCGCTACACATTCATCTTAAGGCAAATGCCAAAATAGCTTTATAGACCAATGAGTGCTCAAAAGAGGGGTGAAGTGTGCATGGGATAGGTGATAATTTTTGACTTCAGGCCTTTGTTAGGAGGTAAACATACTAAAAGTCCCCGACCCTGTAAGGTGAGCTAACTGTGGGAGGGTTGGGGAAGGTCCCATTTTTGGGTTTTTCTATTATATCTCTGAAACGTTTGACTCTAGAAAAATATATTCTATGCGGAAATGAAAGCTTACTAAATTCCCTATAAAATTATTGTTATTCATTTATTCATTTATTCAATTTTAAACGGTTTACGAGATATAATTAATTGAAACTCGATAATTTTCAAAAAAAATATTTTTCGAAGAAATAGTTTGCTAGTGCGTACCACGATCTTTTCTCAGAAAACTAGTCTGAGACGAAGTTGTTGAGAATTAAGTTTCCTTCAATTTGATTAACGAGTACGTTTTCTTCAACCAGTCAAAAGTTATAGAATTTCTAACATGCACAATCATTTTCAAAATATTAAAGCTAATTAAATTTCCTATGCAGTCGACTCCATACATATGTATCTCTGGAACTCCCAACGGTTTTCGTGTTATGTAAGTAATGAAAATCGATTATTTTTGAAAACGTCAAGTTAGTTATTATTAAATAATATTATTAAACTTCTGTACAGTTGACGGGACCGGGACGGTCGTCGGTCTTAATCTTCAGTTTCAGTTCATTTCAAACGTTCGTGCGTCGTAGATTTGAACAATTACTCGTATATGCAGTTTAAATTGACTCCCTACTCCTTGGTATTATGTAACGAATGTGGAGTAAGGAAGTGCAGAAAGTCAGCATTATACACATTTTTTAACGAAAATGATAAGAACGTCGATTTAACTACCTTTGAATTTGTTGTTGATGGGGGTTTCCAAGTCCACAAAGTTTTTTGGCAAAATAGACAAGTGTATCAACCATTCATGATGGTTACCTAAAATTTTTGATTACCCATTATAATGGGAGAGGTTGTACAGTGGTTTTTGATGGGTACACGGACACATCAGAGAGCACAAAAGCAGCAGAACTGATAAACCTGCTGATGATGCATAGATAAATATGCTCCAAGCTTCAGGTAATGCTGAAGTTGATATTGTGAAGACAGCTATCAACAAATCGCAAAATTGCTCGGTAGCTGTTATTGGAGAGGACATCGACTTGGTTATTCTCTTGGTAGCCATAACCCCATCAGATCGTAGCACTCTGCTGGTAAAACCTGGAAGAGGAAAGGTCAAGACTACTGTATATTCCTCACAACAGCTGCAGCAGGAGTTGACAATGAAGGACAATGCCCGTTTGATATTCTTACATGCATTCACAGGCTGTGATTCAACATCCGCAGCATATAGCAAGAGTAAAGTTAGTTCTGTCACATCGTATAAGAAGTCCAAAATCATTCAACGTACAACTGAGGTATTTGCAGCGGCTCTTCTTCCCCTGACTCTATTGAGATAGCGGGGATCATGAGTATTCTCTCATGGTATGGCGCTCCAACCACAGAAAAATCCCTGAACGAGTTCCGTTACAAATCATTCATCAAAGCAGCTGTCAACATGAAGCCCGATCTCTCAACTCTCCCTCTAACTGAAGGATCTGTTAAGCAGCATGCATTCCGGACTTAAAACCATGTACACTTGTGGTTAGGGGCGGAACCTAATGGTGAGGCGTCTAATTGGGGTTGGGAGAGGAGGAATGACCAACTAGTTCCGAAACTCTCAGAGTTGGATGCTGCTCCTAATGAAATATTGAGGATGATTTTTTGCCGATACACGAAAGGATGTGACAGTGGCAGGTGTGGTTGTAGAGAAGCATCGTTAGACTGCTCTGTCGCATACCCGAATTGCAAGAGCAGTTACAACAACGGAGTCGGAATTGTAAGTCAAGAAGAAGGCGGCGACGATACCATCGTTACACTACCGATCTCTTTTGAAAACGTCTTAACTGTTGACGAAAATGAATGAGCCTCAACTCTTCCGTTTTAGAAAAACCAAGTTGTCACCTTGAATGCTTATTTTTTAGGGCTTTGCAGAAAATCAAAACCTTATGAAATCGCTCAAATGTCTGTCCTTTCGTCCGTCTGGCTGTCCGACTGTCCGTTTGTCCGTCTTTCCGTCTATCCACCTGTCCATCTGTCCGTCTGTCCGCCTGTCTCTCTGTCCATGAAATATCTCGTGAGCAACTGAAATACTAATACATGTTAATCATCATGGTAGCGTCAACATACTCATTTCTAGAGAAACATCGAAATTGAACGTATATTTAAGAAATTCTATAACTATTGATTGGCTTAAGATAAAGTACCAAAAGTTATATCAAGTTGAAGGAAATTTAATTCTCTACAACTTCGTCTCAGACTCGTTTCCTAAGAAAAGATCGTCGTAGGCACTAGAAGCAAACAATTTCTTCGAAAAATTATTTCTTTGAAAATTATCGATTTTCAATAAAGTACATATATCTCGTAAACCGTTACAGATTCGGAAAATGTGAGTATAAACAATTTTTTGGAAATCTAGTAAGCTTTCATTTTTGCATAGAACATATTTTTCTGGAGTCCACCGATTCGGAGATATAATCCAAAAACCCAAAAATGGGACTTTCCCCCACCCCTCTCACCGTTAGCTCACCACCCACGGGCGGGGACTTTTAGTACTCGTATGTTTACCTCCTAACGACTCCTAACGAAGTCCTGAAGTCAAAAATTTTAGCCTATCCCATGCACTCTACAAAGTGTTCTTTGACTGGTCTATTAGCTAGACTGAAAGCTTGCCGGAACTTCCTCAAAATTCATTCAAAGCAACTAGGTAAACGAGGACATTGTTGTGGGTATGCCATCAGAACATCTAGCTTGAGAGCTACGCTTCACTCTTCTATTTTCAACCACTATCTGGAATAGCGAGGATTAGGATTCAAAGTTCAACTCAATCCACGCTAGCAGTGTTAAGTGGTATACAGACAGATCCAAAACTGAAGAGGGTGCAGGAGTGGGTGTTGCAGGACCGTCTCTCGAGATATATATTCCTATGGAAAAGTGTGCGACGGTATTCCAGGCCAAGGTTAACGCAATTGAATCCTGCGCGAACGTATGCCTTGCAGCCGGATACCGAGGTAATACCATTGCAATCCTCACAGATAGCCAGGCAGTTATCAAAGTGGTAAGCAATTTTTCTTTTTCATCGAAATTTCTTAGCTCTTAATAGCCGAGAAGCATTGCAATAGTCAGGCTCGGAGTATAAAGTTAACATCTTTTGGGTCCCTAGACACTCCGGTATTTCAGGAAACGAGAGAGCCGATGAGTTGGCGAGGAAAGCTTCTGCAATCCCACTTATCAGCCAAGAACCGAACTGCGATGTCTCCCTGAGTAATGTGAAACAGCAAATTAAGGATTGGAAGCACTCCATTACCACTACGCATTGGGACAACACCCCTGGTCTCAGACAGGCTAAACTGCGTGAGTGGCCAGCTATAAACGTCCACTCAAGCAGCAGAACCCTCGAACTGCTAAAATTATGCAGGAACCGGGAAAGAATTATTTGTGGGCTCCTTACGGGACATTTTACCTTGAGCGGTCATCTTTATAGAATGGGAATTGTCTCTGACCCAAGCTGTCACTTCTGTGAGAGTGAGGATGAGAATCCGAGCATACATTCTTTGCTATTGTGAAGCACTTTGGGTCCACCGCTTGAAATGCTTTAGTGACGCATCCCCTGAAGCGGTGCTACATACTACCTTGCCTTAACCTCTAGTGGGGCATAGCGCGTCAAATACTCCTGCGCGCCATCGTACTCTGTTCTGGGCAATGGGGCGCAACTCCCCAAAAGACTTACCCAGCGCCTGACATTCTTTTGCAACAGATCGACGCCATGTGATTCGAGGACCCCCTCTTGGTCGGTCTTGGTTAGAAATGGGGTTTCATTTCATGGCATGCGAAGCAATGCAGTTATCACTCTTCCGCAATGTGTGACCTATCCACTGCCATTTTCGCCTGCGTATCAATTCGTCGCTTGGCATCTGCCCCTTACGCCGACTTAGCTCTTCATTTGATATTATTTCGGGTCAGAATATTCTTAAAATTCGACGAAGACATGAGTTGACGAAAACTTGCAGCTTTCTGGTAACTCCTACGGAAACTTTCCATGTACTGCTCCCATACAAAAACACTGACAGTACCAGGCAGTGAAACACTCTTGATGCTGAGATAAACGCTCTGCCAGATTTTGGACAGCATGTCGTATGCGTATTTAGCCTGGTTGATACCACGAGCGATGTCCAGCTCCGTACCACCATTTTCGGCAATAATGCTACCCAGGTAGACGAAGTTGTCCACCTTCTCCACAGGCTGCCCATTAATACTGATGGCAATAGGTGTCGGATTTCCTTTCACAGGCTAAGAACCTTGGTCTTGTTGGTATTAATCTTTAGCCCAACCTTGCTTGCCTCCCTCTCGAGATCTAACGCCATAGCGGAGAGATCCATGATTTTGTGGGAGAGTGGGGATATGTCGTCAGCGTAGTCAAGATGTTGTAGATAAGATGTCAAAGTCTATTGAATTCCTCTGTCGAGTCCGGATAGGGCTGCATGCAACACATCGCCGATCACTATGAGGAATAGGATCGGTGAGAGGATACACCCCTGCCGAACTCCACTGCGAATTTCAAAGTCCCCCACATCTTACCTTTATGCAAAACGCGAAATTTCGCGCCGTCATAGGCTGCCTTAATAATAGCCACAAGCTTCTCAGGGATGCCTCTTCTGCGCAAGGCTGCCCATATAGAATCCCGGTTCACACTATCGAAAGCCTTCTCGAAATCGATGAAAAGCAATGCCCAATTGCGTGGCCCGTCGTCTGGTTGATGTTTCATCGTTCTGAGCGACATCGACAGCCACAGCCGTGATATTCTCGGTCGAACGACCAGTCCGGTGGCGGCCACGCCCTGCAAGGTATCGTGTGGCTCCAGTCTGTTCGAGTCGAGCAGCGAAGCACTGGATTATTTGCCCAGTTGGCGCGACACGATTAGGAAATCGACGTCGAAATTCACGCTGCGCCAACACCACCGACCGATTATTGGTAAAAAAAATCGACACAATTATTCCACGCTCTTGTGGAGTATAGCGCTCCATTGCTTGTATGTTTGTATACTGCAGCTGTCTTGTTTACAAATATCAAATATGATTCACGTACGACGCCATTTGTAAAAATTACAATATAACATCTTCCGACAGGGTGTTTAATTTTGCGCCACCCGATATATATGTACATACAGATAACATAGTCGCAACTACCTATGACAGCATAAAAAAATACAATAATAACTAGAATACTAATCGCATTGTGTATTGGGTTTCCCAAGAAAGCTAATGCAAGACCCTGGAGTGGTGCTAAGAATATGATAGTTTGATTTCTCACTTTAATTCTAATAATGGAAAACTTTTTTTTTTAATTAACTTTGTATACACATTCATATAAATATAACTGATCGCAATTTCCCTATTACTATAAAAAAATAGGATCCTAAGCGTGTTATGTATTGGCCATTCCAACAAAGCCAATGAAAGGTCGGAAGACGTTCTAAAGCTGTGATAATTTGTTTTCTCATTATAACCCTAATAATGAATGAAACCGGTCACTAAACGAAATAAAGCGCCGGGCGCTGACGAGATCCCAGCTGAACTGCTAAGATTCGGTGGAACGAGTCTAGTTGATGCCATACATCAATTACTCCTGCGAGTATGGGAGAACGAGGAGATCCCAGACGATTGGCGCAGAAGCATCATCTGTCCAATTCATAAAAAGGGAGATAAATTGCGGTGTGAGAATTACAGGGGCATCTCACTAGTTTGTACGTCCTATAAAATTTTGACGAAAATTCTGGAAAATAGAATAAAACCGTACGCAGAACGAATCATTGGCGAATATCAAAGCGGTTTCAGACCTGGTCGCTAAACAACCGATCAGCTCTTCTCAGTCAAACTGATACTCCAGAGGTGCTGGGAATACAACGTAAACGTATACCAAATCTTTGTCGACTTCAAGCAGGCATACAACAGTATCGATCGTGGAGTACTGTACAACATCATGCTGCAATTTGGTATACCGGCAAAATTAGTGCGACTGACAAAGATGACGATGACCAACTCCGTCTCACAAGTCAGGATCCAGAATAGACTTACTGATCTATTTGAAACACGCACTGGTTTGAAACAGGGCGATGGACTGGCACCGACGCTCTTCAACCTAGCACTGGAATACGTTATTCGGGCCATGAATATGGACAACAGCAAGACGGTACTCATCAAGTCAACACAATTAGCAGCGTACGCCGACGACATCAACATCATGTCCCGAAGATTGGCTGACGCAGAAGAACTTCTGCATACGCTCGATACTGCTGTAAAAGAAGTTGGATTACGTATTAACGAGGGTAAAACTAAAATAATGATGCAATCGGTGACAAGGACACCTGCACAACCGAGCATCAACGTGGGGGACCTCAACATCGAGTTCGTGAACAACTTCATCTACGTGGGTTGCAACCTGTCAAGGGACGCCAACGAAACTGACGAAATCAAGCGACGGATACAGTTAGCTAATAAGACTTTTTTCTCGGTTCTCCCCATAATGAAATCGAAGCATGTGCACAGAAACACGAAGCTCCGCGTGTACAAAACCATTATACGACCAGTGCTATGCTATGGCTGCGAAGCATGGACCCTAACTCAAGCCTCCGAAAACATGCTAGACACTTTCGAACGTAAGGTTCTACGGCGAATTTTCGGGGCTGTTTGCGATCGAGATGGATGGCGCATCCGGTACAACCATGAGTTGTATGAAATGTACGATGAGCTGCAAGTCTCGAAAATCGTCAAACTACAACGGCTTCAATGGGCAAGGCATGTACAAAGAATGGACGATGATCGCATGCCTAAGAGAGTAATGAATGCAGAACGAGTCGACGGGGCGAGACTGCGAGGACGACCGAGATCTCGTTGGGAGAGCTCAGTAGGTGTGGACGCCGCGCAGCTGCTGGGCTCCCAAAATTGGAGGACGCGGTCACGTGACCGAGATAATTGGAGGACAATGATCCAGGCGGCCAAGGCCCGACGTCGGGCTGTCGCGCCACGATGATGATGATGATGAATGAAACCGGAATGTAGAGGGCTACGCCCGCAATCCGAGGGTTTCGTAGCAAGCGCTTATTTTGGTATGCAAATATCGGCTCCTGGCTCTCCTTGGAACCACTCAGATGGATAAAAACACCATAATTAAAATGTCTTACCTATGATCTAGTATCTTACATGCAAATTCTCTTGTTCCCCTTTCTTCTTCTTCTTCTTCCTTGCCCTGTCATACCACTCTGCGGCTTCGCGTTGCTCTGCCTGTGGTGTTGGCACCTCGCCCATTTTGGCGGTATAATCTCAGCTTCCTTTTGCAGGCAGCTCGGGCTCGGTCTTGGATCCTGTAACGGACGGTTTGGTGGGCATCCGAAGATGCCCGTGGGGACGGAGCCTAAGGTAGCATATTACTGTGAAGGTCGGGCCGTGCCATCTGGCGAAGAAAAACGCCCCTCAACGAGCTAAGCAGTGGCCAATGCTTGCTGTAGCCCAGTTCGGGAGATGTGGGCGGGGTTTTCGCCGCTCGTTGCCCCTGTCCTTTACGTATTAACAAAAATTCATAGGCCTGGGGAAGACAACACAAACAGGGGAGGTAAAAATGGGGAATAAAAAAAAGTTGTCGATAGAGATGGAATGGTTGGTGGACGGATCAGACGCACACGCGATCGCACCTGGTTCCAGGTGTAATGGGACCCTCGGCCTCTGGTTTCGAACCACCAACAGATCACTACTCATCAGGTGCTGCCTCGATCTGCCGGTGGGAGCAGCACTACCAGACCATAATATGGTTTGTTACAGGTGGTTCACTACAGGGCAGCTTCTACTTCGAGGGCTGCCAAGAAGAAGAAGCTGAGGACAAAGTGTGCTGCTAGAAATAGAAAAAAAAACAAAAGCGAGCTGGGTACTGGAGTCAGCCGACAACCATTGTAGAGGGGAAAAATTAGCAAACCAAAAAAAAAAATACAGGCCAAAGCTTCGCTTGGTGGTGATCCCAAAAGTACCAATTGGTAACGACCATATGCATTAAAAGTGAGTTTTCTCTATGGCCAGTTTATAGGGGAGGTTGGCAATCATTCAGGAGGATCTAGACAATTAACTAACCCATTCTACAAATATTTGTCGAATTTTTCAAGTCGCTAGCTTCATTCTATCGAAAGTTATTTCTTATTTGAAGTTTCACTTGTAGGGGAGGTAGAAGAAGAAGATCATGCTTCAAACATTTAAACAAAATTTCAAGTCTCTAGCTTTATTCCATCGAAATATATCGCTTATTTGAAGTTTCATTTGTAGGAGAAGTAGGGGTTTCGTTGATCAGATTTTACGTATTTTCAATACTAGCAAACTGGATCCTATTACAAACATTTGACCAATATTTCAAGCCGCTAGCTTTATTTTGTCGTAAGTTATCGCTTATTTTAAGTTCCATTTCAAGGGGAGGGAGGGGTTCCTTGGGTCGGATCTAGCCCATCTTGAATACCAACTAACCTGATCTTACCTCAAACATTTGACCAAAACTTCAAGTCGCTGGCTTGATTCTGTCAAAAGTTATCGCTTATTTGAAGTTTCATTTGTAGGGGAGGTAGGGGTTGCTTGGGTCGGATCTTACCCATCAATACCAACTAAGTAGATCCTACTAACAACATTTTGTAAAATTTTCAACCCGCTAGTGTCATTTTATCGAAAGTTATCGTAATTAATAGAATATTAATTTTTTTGAAATTTGTAGGGGAGGTAGGCGTTCCTTTGATCCGATTATGCCCAACTAGAAGTTAAGCATCTTCTTACCCCAGGGTTACATTCCGAAAATCAGGTGACTACGTCAATTAGTTCAAGAGTTATAGACAAAAAACCCGAAAAGTAGGGTAGTACGGGGCTCTTTGTAAGAAAATTACGGTTCGTTTTCAACTGATCGATTTTATTTTCCACGGGAGTAGAAGATTATCCTCAAGAGCAATCTACCAAAGCTAGAGCTTTTCATGTTTATTTAATCGGGAGTTATAGATACATTTAATTATTTTACATATATAGGGGAGGTAGGCGCTGTCTTGGCCTGATCATGCCCATTTTCAATACCAACCAACTAGATCATACTTCTAACATTTGACCAAAATTTCAAGTCTCTAGCTTCATTCTATCGAAAGTTATCGTGCGAACGGACAGACAGACAGACAGACGGAAAGACGGAAAGACGGACAGACGGACAGACAGACAGACATGGCTTAATCGAATCAGGAGGTGATCCTGATCATTTATATATATACATTGCTATATCTCCGTGTTAACGTGTTACATATTTCCGTCGTGACAAAAACAATATACCCTATACTAAAAGTCTAGGGAATAAAAATACTACATTTCTCAATCATTCAAATGATCAACAGGTTACAAAGAATTCTGAGGCCAGCAGAGGCGGAACACTGCATTCCTTACCGTAATTCACTCAGAAACTCAGTAAGCTTCTGAGCACATGAATAATAGCAAAATGCAATACTGTGTGAAGAAATTGTTTTTTTTTTTAAGTTACTTAGAAGCACAATCCTGGCAAACAAAAAGGTATCCAGGGCTCCTCCGCGCTTCGTCCGGTCACCGAAGAAACTCCAAATGCCGGCAATTCAAAGCATTTATGGAGGCCTTAAATACGTGGCTAAACCACAAAAGACGAACACAAAACCAGGACTGCCTTGTTAAACTGAATCTAAAAGGAAAAACTACTCTATAGGAAGGATTGGGGTGCTACAGAGGAAAGCACAGCTACTTGAAGGAAAAATACGTGAAGTAAAGATGGCTAAGTCCTAAGACTTAGAGCAAGTAGCCTTAATGTGCTTGTGGGGATGCATAACGGTGGAAGGACTAAAAAGGAACCCGATGAGGTCCTTTTTAGTCCTGTTCTTTACCAGAAATGGGCCCCACGTTCGGCGCCAAATATGTAACGGACGGTTTGGTGGGCATCCGAAGATGCCCGTGGGGACGGAACCTAAGGTAGCAAATTACTGTGAAGGTCGGGCCGTGCCATCTGGCGAAGAAAAAGGCCCCTCAACGAGCTAAGCAGCGGCCTATGCTTGCTGTAGCTCAGTTCGGGAGATGTGGGCGGGGTTTTCGCCGTTCGTTGCCCCTGTCCTTTACGTATTAACAAAAATTCATAGGCCTGGGGAAGACAACATAAACAGGGGAGGTAAAAATGGGGAATAATAAAATAAAAATGTCGACAAGGATGGAATGGCTGGCGGACGGATCAGACGCCCACGCGGTCGCACCTGGGTCCGGGTGTAATGGGACCCTCGGCCTCTGGTTTCGTACCACCAACAGATCACTACTCATCAGGTGCTGCCTCGATCTGCCGGTGGGAGCAGCACTACCAGACCATAATAGGGTTCGTTACAGGTGGTTCATTACAATCGTATCATCGCCGAGATTAATGCGTTGTTGTTTCTTCTTCATCTGATCGATTCATGTATATTTCCGTCTGCCTCGGGGTTTGGGTCCAGCAAATGGAACATTCATTGATAGTGCCTTCATGACTGGGTTCTCAGTTGGATGCCTTAGAACATGGCAATACCAATCCATACAACGATCTTCGAGCTTTTCAGTGATCGGTTGCTTAATAAACAAGCTGCCTCGGATGAAGGTACATTTGGTGCGATCCTTTTTGGCACACCGGCTGACATCCGTAGCATTTTCATCACGGCCGCAGTTATTTTACTTTCGTATGTCTTATACATAGTCCAGCACTCAGACGCATACATGAGTGCGGGACGTACGACCGTTTTGTAGAACTTGCCCTTAAGCTATCGTGGCATCTTCTTGTCGCAGAATGCTCCAGAGTGTTCTCGTCACTTCATCCAACCGACACTAATGCGAAGCTTGATGTCGTTATCTCAGGTAGCTTCCTTGTTGACCATGGAGCCCAGGTAGCTGAACCTTGTACCAGACTTCAACTGCTCTCCTTTAATGTAGACTATTAAATATCTAGCATCGGTCTCTCTGGATCTGAGAAAGAACAGTCTTTGGTACGTTAATTCTCAGTCCATGACCCTCCAGAATCTGACACCACTTAGTCAGTGCAGCCTGAAAGGCAACGATTTCTTTGCTACTCAGGACAACGTCATCGACGAAGAGAAGGGATATTTCCAGGTCGTCAGAGATGAGTGTTAATAAATAGATAATGATGATGTTGAAGAGCAAGGGACTCAATACACTGCCTTGGTGAAGTCCGACTTTAACCGGAAATTCTTCAGACTCACCAGCTGTGCATCTAACTTTAATAGTTGCATTATCATACATGTCTTGTATCATCTTAACATATGCCTTGGGGACGTTAACTGCTCTTAGGGCCACCCATATCAGATCACGAGGAACTGTGTCGAAGGCTTTTTCCAAATCGATGAACACAAAGTGCAAGTACGCCCGGGCATCACGATGTTTTTCCATCGTAACACATACGTATGCACTGATTAGCATCGACTGTGGACCGACCATCCAAAAGTCGCATTGATTGTCATCCAACCGTTCAATCCCTTTCAATTGCTTGCAGACAACTCCCTCGTAAGTCTTCAATGTGTGAGATGTTAACTTAATTGCCCTATAATTGTTGAGCTTGCGTGAGTCACCCTTGTTCTTATAAAATGGGAGAAGGAACCTTTTTCTGAAAGCGTCAGGCATCCGTTATCCTCTAACAGATTTGTTGAAAAGAACAGTGAGCCATCTAAGCCCGACATGATTAATCTTCAACCAAAATCCCAAGAGTATTTTGTTCGGTCCGACTGCCTTTCCGCGTTTCATCTGCATCATTGCCTTCATCCTGAATAATCCGCGATATCAGTTCTGTTTGGTTCCACAGCTTGAAAAGCTTCTCGATGAAATTCTTCGTTCATAAGTTCGTCAACGTACGGACGCATTCTGCTACAGATTGCTGTATCTTCAACCAATAGCACTCGTTGTGAGTCTGCAATGTACTTTGGCGCCTGACTTTCGAGCGTTTCTTCTCCTTTGGGCTGCGACCTTATACATCCTGGCATTGTCTTTAGATTTCTCTTGCAATGACGATATCGTATCCGTAGCCAAATCTTCTAGTTCCTGATAGAACTTCTCGGCTGCAATCGCCTTTACTTGAGCCACATTTCGCTTTACTTCCCTCCGATATTTATCATCTCCCGAAAACAACTCTATTGTAAAAAATTCCCCACCAAGAAAAACGTCTCAACCGCAAAAAGGATTGATATGAATACAATACCGCCAAAGTACTCGTAGCTTCGCGCCTCACTCTAGGGTTGGCATATTGAGCACTGATTGAATTAGTTAATTTCTTTCAAAGCTGATTGGCGGGGAGCTTCGTAGCCTAAAGACTCACCGCCGAACGGATTTAATGACAAAATGACAGTGATAATGACAACGATGTCGTTCTGATGAAATTATGGATAAGTGCAGGGTTATCCATTTTTTCTTTCGGAAAATAAACTTAAATTAAACACAGTAAATATTTGAATTTCGATGGAATTTTTATTTCATAACAAAGTCTGGATTATGCCATTATACGTGGAATACAATATCTGTCAAATGTCCCCCACGGGACCGCTTGCAGGACTCGATCCTTTTGAGGTAATTTTCGATTACCTTTTCACACATTTCGGGCAATAACTCGGCTATAACTCGACGGATTTCGTCCTTCAATTGACCAACCGTCGAGGGATTGTCCGCATAGCCCCACAAAAAGAAATCTAACGGCGTTAAGTCGCAAGACCTTGCTGGCCAAGCCACATCGCCGAATCTCGAAATTGCGCGTCCTGGGAATTTCTCGCGCAATAAAGCCAAATTTTGTCGCGTGGTGTGGCATGTGGCCCCGTCTTGATGAAACCACATATTGTCGAGATCCATATTTTCAATTTCCGACCAAAAAAAGGCATGAATCATGGCGCCATAGCGCTGGCCATTGACTGTAACGGCGGCTCCTTCATCGTTTTTGAAGAAAAACGGCCCAATGACGCCGCCGGCCCACAATGCACACCAAACAGTCACTTTTTGTGGGTACAACGGTTTCTCAGCGGTCACTTGCGGTTGCTCACTGCCCCAGATGCGACAATTTTGTTTGTTTACATAGCCGCCGAGCGCAAAATGGGCCTCATCGCTAAAGAAGATTTTCTTCGAAAAATCGGCATCGGTGGCCTGCTGTTCGAGGACCCAATCTGAGTACTCACGACGCAATCTGTGATCAGTCGGCTTTAATTCTTGCGTGATCTGGACTTTATAAGGATGGAGATGAAGGCCCAAATGCAAAATACGCCACAATGTGCCGTAAGATAGGCCTAAATGCTGGGATCGGCGCGGAATCGACAAATTCGGGTCTTCGGCCACACATTCACTCACAGCGGCGATGTTTTCGGTCGAACGAGCAAAACGATGATGCACAGGTGTAGAAATGTCTGTCACCGATCCAGTTTCTTCAATTTTTTTCACTGTGTAGGCAATTGTGCGCTCATTGAGACGATTATCTCGACCATAATCTGCGCGTAATGCACGAAACGTGGCCACCGCAGATTCACCATTTTGGTAGAATAATTTAATAATTTTAACGCTTTGTTCAGTCGTAAAACGTTCCATCTTTTAAAATGGCAAACCTTCAACTAAACCAATACCAGTTTGGAATACACTGACATTTGACAGATGTCGAATGGCAGGGCTTTACTTTCCGAAACACGAAATGGATAACCCTTTTGCGTGCGGATCATGCTGTAAGCTCTTATGCCAAGTATTATTGGCTTCTCGCCCGGATCTCGTAATAAAGGTCACGGCTTACAAAAGACTGAAAATGCACTTCAGGCCAGAAGTGATTAATAAACTATTTTTTACTGTGCTCATCTTCAGATTGGTCAACTTATTTTGTTTAATGGAAGCTTCTCCTCCCCGCCAAACAGCGTTGAAAGAAATTAACTAATTCAATCAGCGTTCAATGTGCCAACCCTAGAGTGAGGCGCGAAGCTACGAGTACTTTGGCGGTATTGTGTTCATATCAATCCTTTTTGCGGTTGAGAGGTTTTTTTTCGGCGGGGAATTTCTTGCAACAGAGTTGTTTTTGGGAGATATCATATCTTTTTGCATAGTAGTAGTAGTAATACAGATGGCGCAACGGTAAACAACGTTCGCCTTCTATACATTGGGCTCCGGTTTGATTCCTACTTAATGCGGTAGTCTTCGATAAAAAAGAGGATTTACGTGCCGGACTATGAGTCCACTCAGGTGTTAAATGAGTACCCATTTGGGGTAAATAACTTGGTTGACTGTATGTATTGTAATGAACCACCTTTAATCAACCATATTATGGTCTGGTAGTACCAGAATACGATTCGTTATAGTATTTATGTGTTTTACAGAAGAAGAACCCTGACTTGAATTTCAAAACTGCCTTAAAGTGCTTGTAAAATTTATTATTATGTACAATTGATTACTGGCGTGTAGGTTTTTATTATTAGGGTTTTGTATTAAAAACAAAACCCTTATGAAATTGGTCAAATGTCTGTCCGTCTGTCCGTCTGTCAATGAAATATCTCACGAACGGCTGAAGCTACATACATGAAATTTTGTGGGAGTATGTAGAATTATTATAATTTGCCGGAGAAAGCGATTCTTTGTAATAGGCTGACTTTAAGGGGATGTCCCCATAGAGAGGAAATGAAGGTCAAAATTTTTTTTTCATCTGGTATAGGCAAGTGGGATATCATAAGAAAGGTAACATCGAGTACATTTCATTTCCGGTATTTTCATCAAATTCGAAAGAAGGGGAAAAGAGATAGAGGGGAAAATATGTGATCCGAGTTTGTCCCCCCCCCCTTGCATTTCGATACCGATATACTTTGAAATATGAAAATTTGCAGAAAAGCGGCATTTCACTAGTGTAGAAAACCGAAAATCGTAGAATTTTGATATCTCATCAACAAAGGTTAATAATAGTACATTTCTATAGTTGCAGTTAGCATACCCCTGCACGCCTTAAGTACAGCCGAGGTCAAAAATATTGATGACCAATGATAACCAACATCATTGGCAATAACATCTCTAAGTTTCATTACAATCACAAAACATTTAATAATAGTACATTCATTTAAAGTTAGGCATTTTGACACTATCCACACAAAAATTACACCTACCGGCCTCATAGGTGTGAGTACTACTTTCATGTTGTTTTCCGTAGTGCGAATTGCAGTTATTTAATTAATCATTTTTGAAAGGGTAAAGATTAGTTGGGGGCGCTGCGTCGTAATTGGCAAACTTTAAGGGGTGGAAGAGGGGAGGGGTCCACATTGAGGCGAAATTAAGGTCAAATTATTTTTTTATCGACTGGTATAGGCAAGTGAGGTGTCGTGAGAAAGGTAATGTTGAGTACATTCTATTTTTTCGCATTTTCTTGAAATTCGTAGAAAGGGGAATAGTGGGGGAGGAGAAAATATTAGTTCGTATTTTGCCCCCCCCCCCCCCCCGTGGCATGAGGCTGTTAGAATTATGAAAACTTACAGGAAGGTGGGTTCCGAATAGCATATAAAATGGAAAATAATAGAATCTGTATATCTTCTCAGAATAGGTAAATAATAGTTTATTTCTGTAGTTACAGTTAGCACACCCCTGCACGCCTTAAACACTTTCGAGGTCAAAAGTACTGATGGCCAACGATAACCAACACCTTAGGCAATAATATATTCTAAGTTTCGTTACAATCACGTATTTTAATACGAATTGGCATGTAAAATGTAAGTGGGTAAGACATTTTAATTATGTTTTTTTTTGTCCATCTGAGTGGTATCAAGAAGAGCAACGAGCCGATATTTATATACCAAAATAAGCGCTTGCTACAAAACCCTCGGATTGCGGGCGTAGCCCTCTATATTCCGGTTTCATTTTTTTTATAGATTTACGTTTTTAATAAAATTATTTAATATTTTACTATTTATTAGTTAAATATTATTTGTTGTTTTTTGTTTGTTACATCAGTATAGTCCAAATAACCCTAGACGTTTAAGAATCGTCTTTCTGAAATTTGTTTATACATGAAGGATAGACGTCAAGTTGCCTCGAATCTATAAATAGACTATTCATATCTCATATATCATAAATGCAGAGAATTGAAATAATAATTTTTCAACTAAATAATAAATATTTATTACGAAAATTTCACTGAATACTTATAATTATTATCATCTCATCAAACATCAAATTATAATAATAATAATAATAGTTACAAATGAATAATGCAGATAGCGGATCCTTCAATAATTATTATTTCTTCTGAAATAGTAATTATTTTTTCCTAGACACGGACGTACCGTGTTTTGCCCAGATTACGTTCAGTGGAACGAACGAAAAGAATTTCCTTTCAGCGCATGTGTTTTGGCCAGCCACTGTACTCGCTTCCTTACTCAAATACACATCGCAGACGCAGCCGCATACTCTTAAAAGTGGATTTTGTTCATTAGCCGGTCCGTGATATTGTGCAGAGCATTGGGAATTTCAGGCTTCTATAATAATTCTTCTTTCTTCACTGTGTGTAGTCGCTCTCTTGTACAACCCCTTCTTGTTTTTTCCGTAGTGGAACTGATTTTAAAAAAATACACTACCGACTTACTTTTTCTATTTTTTTGGGCAGTATCCCAATAAGTTCATCCGAACTCCTTACAGGCAACCATTTAGCCCTTTTTTCCGCTGTCAAAACCTTTCCTTCACTCGTTTTTTGCAAGATCCGTTAATGCACCACAAATGACGAAAATCAGTGAGATTGCACTCTTTTATCAAAATCGTATATACCTATATTATAATAATCGTATAATCGCAGGGTGAACAGTCTTGACTTCGTGAAAAAAAGTAATAAAGAAAAAATAAATATTTACTTCAAATTTGAACAAATAATCGTCATTGTAATAATTATTTTTCTTCTGGGAAATGATTATGTCAAACAATAATTATTATTTTCAAAATTGAAAAACGAATAATAGTAATATAATAATTATTGATTTGAATAATTTTGTCCAACCTCTGCATAAATGAAATATTGTAAATCATATACCGGACATCATTTTTTTTTATTTAGTAAAAAAGATATTCAAAAACAAAATTGGATGGATTTTGCACCACCCTGTACACAATTTTAAGACGATTTTTTTTATTCATATTTCTGTTAGCTTGCAAGGGCTTAGGGGTAGCGAGCAGGGTTCTCACTTCAGAAAAAAAATCGCAGTAGATGTAAACAAAAAATCGCAGTGTTTGATTATTTATTGCAGTGAATCTAAATTAAATTTTTTTCCTTAGGAATTAAAAAATTCTTAAACAAAATTATTTCACATCACAGTTTGCAAATTGTATAATTGTAATTGTCATGCCCTAGGAAGTGCGACCTTTACCTCCGCGTGGTGACGGGTGGAAGCAGGCTGTTGGCAAAATCTTATCTTTGCCATCAGCGCTGACTAAACTTGGTCGGGCGGGGAGCGGTATCTCCCTTATAAACATACCCTAAATCCAAGGTGGAACAGCATACGCCGAATAATGCATGGTCAAGACGTTGCTTGGCCGCTAGTATGCGAACTCTGGATACCTGTCGACCTCCAGTTTTAAACCAGACTTCTGACGGCAGACCGGGTGATGTCGTCGGTGACTGTTTTTCCCGGATATTCATGGGATTCTATGAATAATAAAAAAGAAAAACAAAACAAACCAGAGTGTGATGCAACTGCAAATACATCAAACACAGTTTCCTCTGAGCTGCCTACTAGCTCACTGCTCGACGGAGCCTCCAGGCCCGTTGTTGAGACTGTCGATGGACTGGCCGTTAAGCGATACAGTCCCTCTGAGTCGTCCTTGGACTTCTTTAGCCCAAGGAACCTCAGCGGCTCTCACCGAAAGGAGCGTCAACGAAGGGGGGACGGAGGCAACAGTTCCCGACAGGGCAAGCAAAAGTGCCTAGTCCAACGCTCGCTATCCTCGCAGGACCATGAGCGCCATTAAGGTGCTTTAAGCGAACCTGCACCACGCAATAGGAGCATCGGCCACTGTGTGCAGGTTATTCGCCGATAAACAGGCCACCATTGAGCTTATTCAAGAGCCATGGGTGGCCAGTGGCCGAATTTGCGGTCTAAACACAACAACTGGTAAGTTGATATATGACAGGTTAGCGGGTTGTCCGCGTGCGGCGCTTCTGATCGACAAATGCGTCAACTATTTGCCACTAACCAATTTTATTTCTAGAGATCTAGCTGCAGCATTGGTGGAGGTATCCACGCTCAACGGTCGTCAGAAAGTGGTAGTTGCGTCTGCCTACTTCCCATCTGACAATGTTGAGATTCCACCACTCGAGGTCCAGCTGCTCGTTGACTTCTGTCGACGTACAAACCGGCATTATGTGATCGGTTGCGATGCAAACGCACACCACACGGTGTGGGGTAGCAGCGACATCAACGACAGAGGTAAGCGCCTTCTTGACTATCTTATGTGTAAACATGTGAATGTCCTGAACAGGGGGTGCAAACCTACCTTTGTCACTGCGGCAAGGGCAGAGGTACTCGACATCACCCTTGCTAGCTGTTTCTTCTTGAGGTTCATTGCGAACTGGCACGTGTCGGACGAAGTGTCTCTTTCAGATCATAGACACATCAGATTTGACATCCTAGGACAATCTGACATTCGCTCGGATACTTTTTGTCCAAGGAAAACTAACTGGATTAAATTCCGTGAACTAGTTAGCTCCAAAGCGGAACTACTGGTCAGCCCCATAAGCACTACAGGGGAAATTGAGATTGCAGCTGAGGAGCTCAATGAAATTTTAACTTCCTCCTACAAAGATAGTACCGTTTCACGTTCGGTGGAGTCGGGGCGTAAAGTACCCTGGTGGAACGAGGAATTGGCCCACAAGCGAACTTAAGTTAGGAGGATGTTCAACAAAGCCAAACGCTTCAATAGGTGGGATGAGTACAGAACTGCTCTCACCGAGTACAACAAACTCATTAGGCATTCCAAACGAGAATGCTGGAAAAGACACTGTGATAGCATTCAGTCGCTACCGGAAGCGGCGCGCCTTCACAAAGCCCTTTCCAAAGACTCAGCAAACGGGGTCGGCCTTCTATTGAGATCAGACGGTTCGTATACTGAAGGTCCAGAAGAAACATTAAAGTTGCTTCTTCAGACCCATTTCCCAGGGTCCGTACTGTCTGATGGTGACCCCTGCCCAACTGCAAGGCCACAACGGGTTCCCGTAAGCCGGGCTCGCAGTTTATTGGGGGTCATCTTTGACATGGACAGAGTAAAATGGGCGATAGAATCCTTTGAGCCATTTAAAGCTCCCGGAGTAGACGGCATTTTCCCCGCTCTGTTACAAAACAGCTTGGAGATCATAATAACTCCGCTAATCGAACTTTTTAGGGCAAGTTACACCCTAGGGCACATACCACAACCTTGGAGGAAAGTTAATGTGGTCTTCATACCCAAAGCGGGCAGTAAGCCGGAACATATGCCCAAATCCTATAGACCGATTAGCCTTACTTCCTTCTTCCTTAAAACCATGGAAAAGTTGCTTGATTTGCATATCAGGCACAAGATGGAACTGTCGAGCCCCCTACATCGTATGCAATTCGCGTACACGAAGGGTAAGTCAACAGTAACCGCCTTGCATAGCCTTGTCAGTACAATCGAAAAGTCCCTCAGTGAAAAGGAAATCGCGTTGTGCGCGTTTCTTGACATTGAGGGGGCTTTCGATAATACCGGCTACGAGTGCATTTCCAGAGCACTGGAACTCAGGGACATCCCGCCCGCTACCATTGCATGGATAGATGCCATGCTCCGGGGACGGGATATTCACTCAACTCTAGGCAGTTCATCCATTTGCGTGAATGCCGTAAAGGGTTGTCCACAAGGTGGCGTTCTGTCACCCCTTTTGTGGTCCCTTGTCGTGGACGAGCTGATTTCCATGCTTAATGAGCGCGGTTATCTTACTATCGGATACGCGGATGATTTAACTATCATAGTCAGGGGCAAATTCGAATCTACCATCACTGAGGTGATGAGGTCGGCCCTTGACATAGTTCTACACTGGTGTGTGGCTGTGGGCTTACATGTAAGCCCACTGAAAACTGTCGTTGTGCCGTTCACACGAAAACGAAACATAACATTCACAGTTAAAAATCCTGGTCTATTATCAATGCTAATTGGGGTTACATATATGACGACACCAAAATTGTATTAGATTTTAATAAAATGAAAGTATTACAATTGCTTCCGTAAACTTCACTGGTTTAAATATTAAACTTTTCTGGCATTATTTTTTTAATCAAATTGTTGGTTTAAAATTTAATCTACAGATATTATAATCTATGAAAAAATATTAATTTTACTGCGTTTTTTTAACTCCTCTAAGTTTTTTCTCCATTATTTTTTTTTCAATTTTCTAAACTTCCAAATCCTTTATTAAGCCCATCGCAGGTTAGCCAGCTAATCTTTAACTTTTTTCGCCATGGCGCAGCATCGAACCTGTGAACTCCGTGTTGTAGAGTTGCGACCTAGACCACTCGGCCACGCAGCGTAATATTTTGAGCTGACTGCGAGTAGTTATAGTGAGACTTGAGACTCAAGAAATATACTTTGTGGGGTTTACCTTTTAATTAAACTTAGATTAGAAACTAATGCGAGAACAAAAAGAACACAAAAAGGTTTGAATTGTATTAGAATTTATTACAAATTGGTTTAAAATAGAAGTAATCTTTGAATTGTATTTGAATTTATTACAAATTTGGTTTAAAATAGAAGTAAACTTTGAAAGGGTTTAGATTATAGAATTAAAATTATTAAAAATGGTGGTAGTCCAAGACCAGGTTTAAAAAAAATACCGAGATTTTTAACTGTGTTGGATCCAATTTCGTTAGGCGGCACGACCTTAGATTATTCCACTGAAGTTAAATGTCTCGGGGTAACTCTAGACTCGAAACTCACCTGGAATACTCACATAGATAATGTACTTGGCAAAGCCACACGCACAATGTGGGCTTGCAGAAGTTTCTTTGGACGGACATGGGGGCTCACTCCAAAGATAATTGAGTGGTTATACACCATGCTGGTGCGGCCTATGGTGACCTACGCAGCGCTTGTGTGGTGGTCGAAAACTCAGCAATCTTCTGTCTTACTGAAGTGCAATAAGCTTCAACGCCTTGCCTGCCTTGGCATCACTGGAGCTATGCGCACTTGTCCTACGCCAGCCCTGGAGGCGATTATTGGACTTACTCCGTTGCATATATTCATTCAAGAATCAGCAGCTCTAAATGCTCTCAGACTTCGTTTAACTTCCGACGTGCGTAGTGAAGAAAGCGGTCACATGAGCATTCTGAATCAAATTCCTGACGTGCAGATCTGCTTGAGATCAGATTACATGATCACGGAGGTTTGCTTCGGCAGAAAATATTCAGCCCTCATCCCTAACCGCTCTGAATGGGTAAATGGCACACCCTGTCCAGACCCTAGATGTATCAAGTGGTTCACCGATGGGTCTAAAACAGAACAGGGTGTTGGTGCAGGTGTCTTTGGACCCAACACCAGAATTTCGATCGCAATGGGAGTCTCGCCCAGCGTTTTTCAAGCTGAGATCCACGCCATTGAGGTCTGCGCCAGGGTAATCTTGGAAACTGGACTTCGCGGCGCTCACATTGCTATCTACTCAAACAGCCAAGCAGCTATAAAAGCGCTCTCCTCATTTAAGGTCTCTTCAAAACTGGTGAAGGAGTGTTACAATCTCCTTCAACTGTTGGCAACCAATAACCGAGTCTTCTTGTGTTGGGTGCCAGGCCAGGGCATTGAGGAGAACGAGGCTGCGGATGAACTTGCTAGACAAGGATCATCCAGTCGTTTCCATGGACCTGAGCCTTACTGTGGCTTCGGACTGACCTCGGCCAAACTGCGGATCACAGATTGGTTTGCACGATTGCGTCAACAGTACTGGAATAACCTTCCAGGGCTTCGTCAATCAAAGGAGCTGATAATGCCCTTCAGTCACAAGGGTACTACTCAAATGAGTAGAACCCACCTAAGACTCCTAGTGGGGTACTTATCTGGCCATCACTTGGTCAGATATCACCTGAACAAGATGGGTCTGTCAAGCGAGACTGAATGCCGTCTTTGTCTGGAAGACGTGGAAACGACCAAGCACCTCTTGTGCGAATGTCCCGCCATCGCACGTTTTAGGATGTCACTCCTCGGGCAGGCTACTATCAGCACTGCAGAATTCAGGTTGATTCCTGCTAAAGACTTACTGCCCTTTATTAGAAGGGTGGACGTTCTTTTGGATTAATGAGCTACGGCACAATAGATCTTTATGGTCGCAGTGCCTTCCTGCTGGGAAAGTAGCTCGCATTTTTTTTATATCTATCTATCTATCTATAATGAACAAAAAAATATTGCATTTGAAGTTTCAAAAGTAAACTTATTCTCGGAGACAGGGCTATGATTGAAATTCATTAAATTAAACCATTTCACTTGATTGTATACAATTCAAAACCATCTACAGAGAACAAACCGGGAAATACGGTCACAATAGGAACCAAATCGACCTACATCAAATATAGATGTCATTTTCTATTCGGTACAATTAGTAAAGGACAGGTATATTTGACGTAGGCCGATTTGGCCCCTATTGTGACTATACTTCCCGGCTTGTTACCTATAGATGGTTTTGATACAATTATATAATTGTGAACGCTATCTGAAACGATTTTACTGACGAAATTTTATATTAATGCCTCGTATTTCCCATCTACGAATTTAAATTTTTTGAAATATTTAAGCAAATTTAGAGGAGGTTCGAGAATTTTTTGATTTGTGTCTGATAATAATGACTTACAGAACATTAAATTTTCAACAGTCTTAACCTTAAGCCTATTTCTGAATTTACATTTTACAATATTTTTTGGCTGTTGCCAAATCGCAGCAGAATCGAACAAAAATGCAGTGGTGCAGTAGATGAGCAATTTCGGTGAAAATAGCAGTAGATTTAGTACGATTGCAGTAAAGTGAGAACCCTGGTAGCAAGCCTTATCCTCTAAACTCTCTCGAGTCAGCTTTAAGGTAATAACTGGTCGTATAGCATCCCAGTGCGAGGTACTCCGGGAGTTCGGAAGGAGAGATTAGCTTTTAAATGGGATAGATATGTATATGTAGTAGGTATTTTCTTCAATATGGCAGTTGTCCGAGAAAAATTCCTAGCAGTACGTAAAGAGTGTTGTTCCCATTTTTTTTAGACATGCCCTACACAGCGTTACCATGTATTGTACTTCCCTGATTCTTAATTTAGGTGTGCATTTCGAAAGAATTTTTTGTTGGGGCGTCTGTATTTGAAAAGACATTTACGAAGCACCTTACGTTCAAAGATCGGCGAAGTGTAAGATCACGCAGGAAAGCAGTAGTTGATTGATGACCTGATTAGTGTTTTGTATACCATGAGTTTAACCGGTTTGTCCCGTGATAAGGACGCTAATAGCGAGTTCAGCTTGAATGCCGCTTGTTTGACCTTTGTCAGGATTTTCTGCGCTTTGGTGTTATTTCGACATTTATGATCCAGAAGATATCCAAGTTACTCGTAATTCAACTGTTCTTTAAGGGTAATTTTTTGGCCATTTATCTGGAGACATCGGGCCCGTATGCATAAAAACAAGTAAATGCTAGAAAGTAGTATTTGCTGGCCCTTAGCAAAATGTGCTAGCAAATACTAGTTTTGGTATGCATACAATTTTTTTGATTATACTATTTTCGAATCGGTCGAAAATAGTATTTGCTAGTTGTTGACGTTTGTATGGCCAATGCATTTGCATTCACCGCGCGAACAGTCAAGATGTGTTTTTGGTTTTTCAAAAGCTAAATGAAACCGGAATATAGAGGGCTACGCCCGCAATCCGAGGATTTTGTAGCAAGCGCTTATTTTGGTATATAAATATCGGCTCGTTGCTTTTCTTGATACCACTCAGATGGACAAAAAAAACATAATTAAAATGTCTTACCCACTTACATTTTACATGCCAATTCATATTACATGATTGTAACGAAACTTAGAACATATTATTGCCTAAGGTGTTGGTTATCGTTGGCCATCAGTACTTTTGACCTCGAACATGTTTAACGCATGCAGAGGTGTGCTAACTGTAACTACAGAAATAAACTATTACTTACCTATTCTGAGAAGATATACAGATTCCATTATTTTCAATTTTATATGCTATTCGGAACCCACGTTCCTGTAAGTTTTTATAATTCTAACAGTCTCAAGATGCCAGGGGGGGGGGGGGGGAGCAAATTACGAATTAATATTTTTTCCTCCCTCACTATTCCCCTTTCTACAAATTTCAAGAAAATGCGAAAAAAATGGAATGTACTCAACATTACCTTTCTCACGACACCTCACTTGCCTATACCAGTCGATAAAAAAAAATTTGAGCTTAATTTCGCCTCAATGTGGACCCCTTCCACTCGATAAAGTTTGCCAATTACGACGCAGCGCCTCCAACTAATCTTTACCCTTTCAAAAATGATTAATTAAATAACTGCGATTCGCACTACGAAAAACAACATGAAAGTTGTACTCACACCTATGAGGCCGGTAGGTGTAATTTTTGTGCGGATAGTGTCAAAATGCCTAACTTTAAATCAATGTACTATTATTAAATACTATGTGATTGTAATAAAACTTACAGATATTATTGCCAATGATGTTGGTTATCATTGGCCATCAATATTTTTGACTTCGGCTGTGCTTAAGGCGTGCAGGGGTATGCTAACTCCAACTATAGAAATGTACTATTATTAACCTTTTTTGATCAGATATCAAAATTCTACGATTTTCGGTTTTCTACACTAGTAAAATGCCGCCTTTCTGCAAATTTTCATATTTCTAAGTATAACGGTATCGAAATGCAAGGGGGGGGGGACAAACTCGGATCACATATTTTCCCCTTTATCTCTTTTCCCCTTTTTTCAAATTTGATGAAGATACCGGAAATGAAATGTACTCGATGTTACCTTTCTCATGATACCCCACTTGCCTATACCAGATGAAAAAAAAATTTTGACCTTCATTTCCCCTCTATGGGGACATCCCCTTAAAGTCAGCCTATTACAACGAATCGCTTTCTCCGGCGAATTATAATAATTCTACATACTCCCACAAAATTTCATGTATGTAGCTTCAGCCGTTCGTGAGATATTTCATGGACAGACGGACAGACGGACAGACGGACAGACGGACAGACGGACAAACATTTGACCGATTTCATAAGGGTTTTGTTTTTAATACAAAACCCTAAAAATGGCGAAATCATCTATCAGGTCATTAAGTGCCGATTTATTTGAAGAAATAATAGAAGCAGATCTATTCGGTGCTACTGAAGCAGATGAATATCAGTCGAATGATGATGAAATTCGCGAATACAATCAGGAAAAGGGGTTTTCAGTGAAATTAAAGAAAGATTCCAATGAAGCATCAAAGTTATCGGGCGTTTCGGATGCAGTGTTTACCGAATTGATAAAAAAATATAGCAAAGTGTTATTATCAGAAAGTTTAACACCAGCATGGAAAAGGTTGAAAGCAGACGCAGCTGCTAAAATGAGTGAGTAGTTGTTGTTGGCAAACTTCCCAGACTGTTCGGCTAACAGTACATTGATGAATGCCGATATCTTCAGCAATACCACTCTAGAAAGGTTACAAATTGTTAGTTTATATATAATTTTCAACATAAAAAATTTTACTTGAAATCCAGGATCAGCAACATATCTTAAAAACGTTTGCAGTTTTTTGTATGTTGCTTAATGCACCTCCCCGAAATTCCGTATTTGGTGGCAAAAAATGTGACGCCAACCATTCCACCAACGTTTTTGCGAGAAAAACGATACAAATTACGATAATTATTGTCATCTCGTGGCCTCCGTTTTTTGTATACTTTAGTTTTTTTTGGACTGACGACCATAAATAGAGCCATTTGAACTTAATTTTATTAAAAATTACCGAAAAAAAAATCGTCAACATTCAAACTAGCAACCTATTTAGCTCACTAGAAATTTTAATAGTAAATGCTATTAGTTTTCTAGTGAATGCTAGTTTTAAGTATACCATTTTTGGCATACTAGTATTTCGAAGTTAAACTAGCACAGACTTCTAGTATTTACTAGCTAGTAAATGCTTTTTATGCATACGAAACGAAAATAAAATAGTGATTGCTACTAAACTAGCATTTACTATTTTTTATGCATACGGCCTCGAGTCTTCCTTTAGGGTACCGCTTTTGCACGAGCTTTGCCGCTGGTACTGTGGACACAGACTAGCGCACATTTGATATAGTTGACTTGAAACCCCCCGCCAAGTAGGAACTTAAAAGCTGAGGCCAGTGTTGAATACTTATACTTTCGAAGGTGTGCAAATTTTACATTTTATTAAATATAATCCGCGAAAAACGTTGCGAGCTTAGAATCCAAGCTTGGCCAGATGTACCAAGCTTGAACAGATGTATTTGCTACAGCGTTGGATCAGCGGTTCGTGGCTTTGCGGGGATTCGGTTCATGTATATAATGTTGTAAGCTTGGGCAAATGTATCCAAGCTTGGCCAGATGTACCAAGCTTGGGCAGATGTATTTGCTACAGCGTTGGATCAGCGGTTCGTGGCTTTGGGGGGATTCAGTTCATGTATATAAAGTTGTAAGCTGGGGCAAATGCAAAAAACATTGCGAGCTTAGAATCCAAGCTTGGGCAGATGTACCAAGCTTGGGCAGATGTATTTGGTCCTAACCAATTTTCAGTTTGAGTGACTCTTATTCTAGAAGTTTGCGGTCGATTTTAGTATTTGTTCTTCTTATTCTAGGGAGTGTTTAGGTAGTGACGTATAGCCCATGAATCAATAAGACATTGACCCGGCACAGCCGGATCATCTAGTACGTATTCAAGCAAAAGCCGACCCATACATTATGATTTTACCTATAGACGATGGTTAGCAGAGATCAATATAGGAAAATGAAAATATAAAAGAATTCAAGATCGATCTCAGACAGTATCAAATTCAGTTTAATTCGACTATAATTAAAATTTGGCTTGGAAAACCTAATGAGCAATTATGGTCTAGGCAACAAGAACCGAAATTGCGAAATGTTCGTGAAGTTTTGCAACTCTCGTCAACTCGCCATCGGAACCTTGTTCAAGAACAAACGATACCATTTAACAACCTGGGTTACTCCAGATGGCATATCAGAGAACCAGATTGACCATATAGGCATTTCCAAAACATGGAGAAACTGTCTCTAAGTGTCACCACCCACTGTCAATCTCGAACTCGAACACGAACCTGGTACAAGTGGACCGGTTTTCTTCACATCTATGTGAAGTGTGTGTACCAGGTTCGTGTTCGAGTTCGAGATCGACAGTGGGTGGTGACACTTAGACGTTAAGTCGAAGCGGAGTGCTGGGGCAGATTGGAGCGCGGTTGGAGACCATTCATTAGTGACTCTATAAGGTCTCGTTTGTCCCGTCTTAAGCTTCTTTACACACCTTTCTGAAGAGAACGGTATTCAGCTCTAAATTGATCTTTGACTGAGTCGTCAGCAGCTGAGATAATTTGTTCTTTAATTCTCTTGCGTGCCAAGATCGCAAGAGAATTAAAGAACAAATTAAGTCAGCTGCTGACGACGCTGAATACCGTTCCCTTTAGAAAGGTGTGCAAAGAAGCGTAAGACGGGACAAATGCAACAACTTCTATGCATTAGCGGGGAAGGCAGAGGAAGCGGCTTACCGCAATTACAGTGGAACCCTTTACAAACTTATCAAGCCATTAACTGGCAAATCTTCTGCAACAGAACATCCCTTGAAAGATAAGAAGCCTGAGTTGATAACAGCCCACCATCTAAACTGGAAGTAACTGTGGCTATTAGATCGATGGAAGTGAGTAAAGTTCCACACACTGAATGATGAACAGGCTGGTTTTCACGTGGGCTTTTCATGTAGCGACCACATCAACACTCTCCGAATTATTATTGAGCTGTCCGAAGCGCGGAGATCCCCATTACATATCATTGCTAGCTAACAGTTTTGCAAAATCGCATACGCTAACTGATCAACTCAGCGATTTGCACACCACCCAAGAGGTAAATACAGTAGCAGATTCCCTGAATGAAGCCTCTATTGATTTTTCCCCAGCAGATTTTTGCAAACCGTCTGAACTGAAGAAAGTAATAAAAGATTTAAAAGTCAAGAAGGCAGTTGGCGATGACCATATTGGAAATATTTTAATAAAAAACCTACCTAGACGAGCGATTGTTGCCCTCACCTATATTTTTAATAGCTGCATGAAATTAGGATATTTTCCGGATCGGTGGAAAAATGCTATCGTCATTCCTATTCCCAAGCCTGGGAAAAATCCATACATAGCTTCTAATTACCGTCCAATTAGCCTCCTGCCATCATTTAGTAAAATTCTTGAGAAAATCATCCTCACACGTCTCCAACGCAAATTAGAGCAAGACCATATTATTCCAGACTGGCAATTCGGTTTTCGACCCAGACTTTCCACAAACCACCAATTACGAAGAGTGGTCAGTCATATCCGGACAGGCTTCGACAATAAACAATCAACTGGCCTAATTGCTCTAGATATCCAGAAAGCGTTCGATTCTGTGTGGCACAAAGGTTTAATATATAAAATGGTCAAGTACTCATTTCCGAACTACCTAACAAGAATTGTTTACTCCTTCTTAGATTCAAGAACTTTCGCGGTTAAAACCAAGTCTGTATCTTCCAAACGGACCATCCCTGCTGGTGTACCACAAGGATCCGTATTAAGTCCGACTCTATACAACATATACACGTCCGACCTTGAGAAGCTACCAAATTGCGAAATTGCTATGTATGCCGATGATACTGCGATTTATTGCACTTCTGACTCTCCATCAGAAATTGTTTACACCCTACAACAGCAACTCATCGTTCTAAATGATTTCTATAACAAATGGAAGATCCAAATCAACGCAGGAAAAACATAAGCCATATTTTTCACGAAAAGACGTGCCAGGAGATATATCCCAAATCCGCAACTAAATGTCCTAGGAGAAACTGTCGCCTGGTCCAAAAGCATTAATTACCTAGGCTTACACTTGGATAATAAGCTCACTTTCAAGATCCATGTTGACGAAACCACATCCAAACTGAATAAGTGCATCCACTCCGTATATCCCTTCATCAATAGGAAATCTAGACTTTCCCTGGATAACAAGATACTAATCTATAAAACAATAATGCAGCCGGTGATACTATATGGTTCCCCTGTGTGGCACAATTGCGCCATTACCCACAAGAAGAAGCTGCAAATACTACAAAACAAATGTCTTAAAATTATAACGAACCAGCCATTCTTCTTCTCAACTAAAAAGCTTCATACAATGACTAAAATAGATCTAATATCCGCTAAGACGCTCAAAATTTACAATAAATTCATTGCTAAGTGTTCATCTTCGGACAACCCACTAATCAGACTATAGCATCTTCTCTGAGCTTGTGTTAATCACAGTAACACATGTTAGGTTAGTGCAGTAGATTTTAAGTTAGGATAAGGTAGCCGTTAAGTTACAGTAGGTTTTTTTAGTGAATTTTTCCTCAACACATTATCTGCAATATGCAAAATACTGTCTTGTCATACATATAAATAACATTAATTTAGCTGTAAAGACCTTGTCTAAACCCTAATCTAAGTATTGTATCACACAAACTGAATTTAAAACAAAATAAATATTATTATTATTATTATTATTACATATCATGTTCATCGATTTCAAGAAGGCGTTTGACAGCGTTGACCGGAGAGCTTTACGTAGGAGAGGTATACCAGATAAAATCATATCCATCATCAAGGGTCCTATAGCGGAGCCCAATGTCACGTCTTAGACAAGGGTAAGCTTTCAGATCCCTTCGAGGTACATAGCGTAGTGAGACAAGGCTGCATTTTGTCACCTATGTATATTGTTTTTGATTGCCATTAACGACGAACTCTACAGTGCGCTTCGTGAGCACCAGAGCAGAGGTATCAGATGGAAGCTTTTTGAATACCTTCAACACCTGGATTACGATGACGATATTTGTCTTCTTTCAAATGGATCGGATCAGCTAGTTCAAATGACGGATGGCCTGCACCGCGAAAGTCGGAATGAGGGGCTTAAAACCAATGCTGCCAAAACTAAGTACTTGAGCTTGGATCCAGGAAGACAGAGCAAAATTTTTGTTTCGGTTCAGACGGTGGAAAAAGTGGACAATTTTTTCTACCTCGAAAGCGTAGTCACAGCATATGTTGGAGCGGATGCTGGTGTACTGTCTCACATCAATAAGTCTCGGGCAGCTTTTTTCAATTTGACTCCTTTCTAGCAAAAAGAAACATCTCCAGACGTACCATACTCCGGATCTTTCTAACCAATTTAAAATCTGTCTACGGCGCATCCTACACATACGCTGGGCATAGGTCATTTCTAACGACAACCACCTGTTCATTACTGGCCAGGACAGGATAGACACCTCCATAAAAAGGCGAAAGTTGCAATGGATAGGTCACACACTTCGAAAAGGGCTGGAAAACATTACTAAACAGGCCGTCGATTGGAACCCACACAGGGAACTGATGCAGGTCACCACTTTGGACGACCTAGAAACACCTGGAGAAGAGCCATCCCGCCCATGGTGTGCTGGTTTCGTCACACAATGGATCACTCTTCAGGTGCTGCCTTTGATCCCTTTGTGGCAATGACCTTCTTTCTGTCACAAACACTTTTTATAAATGAATGATACACCTTTTAACAAAAATACCCCAAAGATTAGTAGTAGAAAACTACATATGCTATCGAAACGCCAATTAACGACAACGACGCGCCTATCCTCTTTTGAGAAAGGGAAGTGGGTGGATGGTTTAAATTTTTGCTGATCAACAGAAAAGAACTGAGATTTCGTGATGATCGGTACAATTGTTTGGTATCGTACATAAAAAACACACCTGCCAATTCCTATCTATAAACGTACAATTTTTTTTACGAAGATGGCGGATAAACCACAAAGATTTCAGGAGCGGGGCAACTACGTAACTAGAATTACACCGATTTTTTTAGATTTACTGGACTAAGTACTAGACATTCATAATCAGAACGTTTTTATACCCTTCCCGGATGTGATGGGGTATATTAACTTTGTCATGAAGTTTGCAACGCACAGAAGGAAGCATCTCCAACCATATAAATTATATACATTCTTGGTCAGTATGATGAGACGAGTCGATTAAGCTTTGTCCGTCTGTCCGTCTGTCTGTCTGTCCGTCTGGTTCTATGCAAACTAGTCCCTCAGTTTTAAAGCTATCAAGCTGAAATTTTGTATAATGCCTTCTTTCTACTGCACGCTGTAAATATGTTGGAACCAGTGGAATCGGGGCACTACGTCATATAGCTGCCATAGGAACGACCGGTCCAAAAATCCGTCTTTGTGAGAAAAACTTTTTTATTCCTAAAGATATCTTTTTCAAATTTCACACTAATCAATATTGTTTTTAGCAAAACCACGATACTGAATTTGATTGAAATCAGACTACTCCATCATATAGCTGTCATAGGAACGACCGTTCCAAAAGCAAGTTTTTATTAGAAAAACTTTTTTATTTCTGAAGATATTGTAATAGACGGTTTGGTGGGCATCCGAAGATGCCCGTGGGGACGGAGCCTAGGTAGCATAGAGACCGTGCAGGTCGGGCCGTGCCATCTGGCGAAGAAAAAGGCTCCTCAACGAGCTAAGCAGCGGCCTATGCTTGCTGTAGCTCAGTTCGGGAGATGTGGGCGGGGTTTTCGCCGCTCGTTGCCCCAGTCCTTTACGTATTAACCAAAAATTCATAGGCCTGGGGAAGACAACACAAGCAGGGGAGGCAAAAATGGGGAATAAAAAAAAATTGTCGATAAGGATGGAATGGTTGGTGGACGGATCAGACGCACACGGGATCGCACCTGGGTCCAGGTGTAATGGGACCCTCGGCCCCTGGTTTCGTACCACCAACAGATCACTACTGATCAGGTGCTGCTTCGATCTGCAGGTGGGAGCAGCACTACCAGACCATAATATGGTTCGTTACAGTTGATTCATTACAGGGCAGCTTCTACTTCGAGGCCTGACAAGAAGAAGAAGCTGAGGACAAAGTGTGCTGCTAGAAATAAAAAAAAAACAAAAGCGAGCTGGGTACCGGAGTCGGCCGACAACCATTGTAGAGGGGAAAAATTAGCAAAGCAAAAAAAAATTTACTACATTTCCCAATCACTCAGATGATCAACAGGTTACAGAGAATTCTGAGGCCAGCAGAGGCGCAACACTGCATTCCTTGCCGTAATTCACTCATAAACTCTGTAAGCTGCTGAGCACATGAATAATAGAAAAACGCATTACTGTGAAAAAAATTTTTTTTTTTAAGTTACTTAGAAGGACAATCCTGGCAAACAAAAAGGTATCCAGGGCTCCTCCGCGCTTCGTTCGGTCATCGAAGATGCTCCAAATGCCGGCAATTCAAAGCATTTATGGAGGCCTTAAATACGTGGCTAAACCACAAAAGACGAACACAAAGCCAGGACTGCCTTGTTAAACTGAATCTAAAAGCAAAAACTACTCTATAGGAAGGATGGGGGTGCTACAAAGGAAAGCACAGCTACTTGAAGGGAAAATACGTGAAGTAAAGATGGCTAAGTCCTAAGACTTAGAGCAAGTAGCCTTAATGTGCTTGTGGGGATACATAACGGTGGAAGGACTAAAAATAAATCCGATGAGGTCCTTTTTAGTCCTGTTCTTTACCAGAAATGGGCTCCACGTTGGGCGCCAAATATGTAATGGACGGTTTGGTGGGCATCCGAAGATGCCCGTGGGGACGGAGCCTATGTAGAATAAAGACCGTCCAGGTCGGGCCGTGCCATCTGGCGAAGAAAAAGGCTCCTCAACGAGCTAAGCAGCGGCCTATGCTTGCTGTAGCTCAGTTCGGGAGATGTGGGCGGGGTTTTCGCCGCTCGTTGCCCCAGTCCTTTACGTATTAACAAAAATTCATAGGCCTGGGGAAGACAACACAAGCAGGGGAGGTAAAAATGGGGAATAAAAAAAAATTGTCGATAAGGATGGAATGGTTGGTGGACGGATCAGACGCACACGCGATCGCACCTGGGTCCAGGTGTAATGGGACCCTCGGCCCCTGGTTTCGTACCACCAACAGATCACTACTCATCAGGTGCTGCTTCGATCTGCAGGTGGGAGCAGCACTACCAGACCATAATATGGTTCGTTACATGTGGTTCATTATCTTTACGAAATTTCATATTATTTAATCACATTACCTGCCAAATCACGTTCCTACATTTGGTTGAAATCAACCCACAATTTCATATACCTTTCATAGGAACAGTGAAATCGGAACATGTTTTACTATTAATTTCAAAGTGGCAAATGCGCCATAAGTCATAACGAAGGTATGATACCCTTCATCATCATACCTTCGGCTTGTTTTTTTTTTCAGCTTTTAGCCCTATGCCCTACCGCCTCTTGCACGATTGTTTTCATTTTGTGCTTGATCACACGCCTCGTCGACTGATCTTATTGTAGGGTTTTTACGTATTGAGTGAAATACCTCGTGTCCAAGAAGCCGAAAACTCCAAACGAAATCCGAACCGAACAATTCGATCGTCAGTCGCCGCGCACATCATCGAAAAAGGACATACCGTTACCCGCGAAAACTTGGAAATACTTCGACACATCAACAAGCCGTACACCCTGGATCAATGGGAAAGCCTCGAAATCATGCGCGAAAATCCGGAGGAATTATTAAACACGGACCAAGGAAATTGCACTTCGAAACTAATTAAACTCGCCGCGAATAGATGTAGAAAAGCAGGTAGTAAAGGACCCTAAACTGCTGACATATGGCTCCTCACTTTTTAGGACACAGGTATAACTTTTTATGGCTCTCGACTACCTGCAACGTTAATGTTAAGATTCCTTAATTGTTCTGTAATTTTGCCATTAGGTTTAGTAGCTTGTATACTGAGGAAGGGAGTAAGTTGCTCCCGAAATACATGTATATAAAATATAATACACAAAATAAATCTTGTAGTTTGGGGAAAAGCTACGTTTTCTCACTTACTGAAGGTGTTGTAACAACTTCATGAATTTTATCAGCAGCTTCTGCAACTTCCATTAACGAACCTTTTGCTGCTACAACTACGGTTCTGATATTCGTGGGGAGTCTCTCCAACCGGAGACAACTAAGAACCCTTCCATCAAAATTTGGTCCGGCCAGACTTTTCATCTCTCCTAAAAGCTGACCTGGCTTACGGTCGCCCAAATCCAAACCAGTTAGCAGTTTACGGATTCTCGATGAATCCGATAAATTGTATTTATCAATTACAGCTCTTTTAAAATGTGTGTACATAGAACAATCCCGGAGTCCCTCAAATACTCCATCCATGTTCTCCAAATCTATGGGCGACCGGTAGCGCAGTGTGTTGAGGCATCAGTCTCATGTTTGACTACCGGCGTTTCGGGTTGGAGTCCCGTCCACGACGACGTTCGTGGCTATGGATGTGCAGGAGGTGCATGCTGGCAACTGCATTCTCCGAAACCAGTTTATGCCAAGGAAACGTCCACTGGGCCAGATGGAACAGTTGACGCGCTATGCCCCACAAGGGGTTAGGGTAATTGAGTACTAAATCTATGGGCGAGAACATACTTAATGCCAAATTGAATTGTTCAACCTCATTATCAATACGAAACGCTGCAAATTGCCTTTCAAGCAGAGCAAACCAACCGACCGAGTTCCTAGGTCAAAAAGGAAAACTTCTGAGACGAATCCTTTTATGATCATCATGTTGAGGAGCTCGAGCCGCCGAACCGCACAACTGTCGCGAATTTGAAACTGCTCCAGATGCTAACAATGGAGTAACATTAACTTCAACCTCAGTTTGAATATCTTCTCCCGATGAGGAATCATGATGGAAGGAAGAATTCGCAGTTCTGCTTCTAGTTACCGGCATTTTAATTTTGATCACAAAAGTCCACTTACCTTTACACTAATTGTTTAAAATATATTTAAATAATTAAAAATTAATTTAATTGAGAAATATAGCAGAATAAGCAACTTTTTGCTTCTAGCGCTAACTGCTGATGGACTAGTCACGTAGGACGAATATTTGAACGACGATGTTGTTCAAACGTTGCATTTGTTCGAACGTCGCCCGACTTCTAGAGGAATTATTGTTCCATTTTCGGGGTCACCAGTTGTTAAGTATCCTTCTTGAGAACTCTTAAGAATTTCTTGAATAGCTTCACTTCCAAAGAAAGAATGGAGATAATTTGATATTTCCTTTATTCTTCTCAGATTTCTTGAATTTGATTTTTCCTTAATTCTTCTCAGATTTCTCGAAACAATTCAATTTATAATATATTGAATTAAATATTTAATTAATTCAATGAAGAAATAAGATCATTGGATTTCAAAGATATTCTTTTTAAATAATTAATATTATTTTTTTTTAGTTTTTGTAGTTTACAAAAAAACTAATGTTCTCGAAAGAAAAAATGGAAACTTAATAATATATTTTTTTTAAACATGTCAACTTTTTAGAATTCATGAAAACTTGATTGAAAATAATCAATTAAATAGGTAAGTGGATTTTCTTTTATTTGTAATGATTCTAAAAATCCACAAAAATACGACAGTACCAATCGTGGTGTTCTGTAGAACATCTTGCTGCAATTTGGTATACCGGCAAAATTTGTGCGACAGACAAAGATGACCATGACCAAGTCCGTCTCACAGGTCAGGATCCATAATAGACTTACTGATCGATTTGAAACACGCACTGGTTTGAAACAGGGCGATGGACTGGCACCGATGCTCTTCAACCTAGCACTGGAATACGTTATTCGGGCTAAGAATATGGACAACAGCAAGACGTTTCTCATCAAGTCCACACAATTAGCAGCGTACGCCGAGGACATCAAACATCATGTCCCGAAGATTACTCAATTTCCCTGACCCCTTGTGGGGCATAGCGCGTCAACTGTTCCCATGTGGTCCAGTTGACGTTTCGTCCCGAAGACTGGCCGATGCAGAACAACTTCTGTATACGCTCGATACCGCTGCAGTTGGACTGGGTATCAAAGAGGGTAAAACTAAAATAATGATGCAATCGACGACAATGACACCTGCACAATGGAGCATCAATGAGGGGTACATAAACATCCAGTTCGTGAACGACTTCATATACCTGGGTTGTAACTTTTCATGGGACGCCAACGAAATTGACGAAATCAGGCGACGGATACAGTTAGCTAATAAGACTTTATTCTCGGTTCTTCCCATAATGAAAGCGAAGCATGTGCACAGAAGCACGAAGCTCCACGTGTACAAAGCCATTATACGACCAGTGCTATGCTATGGCTGCAAAGCATGGACCCTAACTCAAGCCTCCGGAAACATGCTAGACACATTTGAACGTAAGGTTCTGAGGCGAATTTTCGGGCTGTTTGCGATAGAGATGGATGGCGCATTCGCTACAACCATAATCGTCAAACTACAATGGCTTCAATGGGCAGGGCACGTACAATGAATGTACGATGATCGCAGAGTATAATGAATGCAGAACGAGTCGGCGGAGCGAGACTGCGAAGAGGACCACGAGATCGTTGGGAGAGCTCAGTATATGCGGACGCCGAACAGCTACTGGACTTCCAAAATCGGAGGACGCAGTCACGTGACCGAGATAATTGTAGAACAACGATCCAGGCGGCCAAGGCACGACATCGGGTTGTCGCGCCACGATGATGATGATGATGAAATTGTTGCTTCGTTGGAAGTTCGGTTGTGGTTGTGTACGATTGTGTGTGGTGACCGTTAGGCTTCATATTCCTCCTTGACTCGACACACACTTCGAAGGAACGAACATTCTATGAACTTGACGTGGATACAAACCGTTTGGTTCGATAGTCTGTTGTCATCATTGAGTGCGTTCTGGATATTAAACATTGCATGAATGTTGCAAATTTTCAGCAATTTAGAAGAATGTAAATCTGAAAGAAGGGAAGTAAGGCGGAAAAAAATTCTGATTAATTTCCCCAGTTCATGCTTTACATGCAATCTACACCAGAAATTGAATAGAGTTGAAATCAACTTGCAAGGTTTAATGGTCACCACAGACGATCGAACCAAATGATTCGCTACCAGTACGTCAAACCCATAGAACGTGTGGTAAAACTTATCCTCATTTCCCTCGTTTTATTGAAAAGTCCTTGTCTGTGCCTTAAGTTAGACTTTGACTGGCCCAGATGGAGATAGTTATTACACCAAAGTCTGAAAGAATAAGACAATCCCGAAATGGGTCCCGTCTACGGCGTTCGTGGCCATGGATTTTTGTGTTGTCTCAACCTGTGGTACGGGGCGTAATAATAAACCACAACACCTCCCGACTTGTCGCAGGTAGGCGGCTAAATGTGAGCAGGAGGTACATGCTGGCAACATGCATCGTTCGAAACTGGTCTATGCCAACGAAACGTCAGCCACATGGTATAGTTGACGTGCTATGCCGCACTAGGGGTCACGGCAAATGAGTATTCACATGCGTCTCGCGTGAAGAAGTGGTTTACATATGTAGATTGGCGGAATATTTTCGCGAACCCAAAATTTCGCTTGGCGACCCCACAGTTCAAGAAACGATGGTCTCTAATTGATCTCTGGAATTTCAGAAATTGCATCTGATATGCATATTTATTCCCGCATATACTACGCTTTTGATATACTTATACAGTGTGGAATATGTACTTCTGCGCATTAGCAAAAATATGGGTCAGGCAGGAGGTTACATCAACAACGGAGATATGATTTGCGTAGAACTGCCAGAATGGAATGGGATCATTCACCACGTAAACGGATTCGAGATACAATCACTTCAAGTTTTGAGCTTCTAACTTGCAGTCTGCAGCAATTTATGTACAGTGTGTCCGCATTTCAACCCCTTCCGTGATTTCATTCCGGCTTTTCTTCTGTGTGCGATGACAATTAATTTTACTAGAGAGGAGTGCAAATGTATGATAGTTGCCCTACAACCAAAGCTGCCCATTTCCGGTTTGAATAATTTCTGCTTGTTCTGGTTAAATAGTCATCGTTGTCATCTGACGACCTATGTACTTGCGGAATTCGTACATGTATGATGCATAAAATCATTCTACCTATATATACATATTATGGAATGGAAAGTGCCAGGATCCAAAGGACTTAACTATAATTTGAACCCTAGGCGGACGTGCTTCGTAGAAACCGGAACGAAAGTTTACTTTTCACCATTCATCTCGGTTTTTCGTTTTGTTTTGGGCTCATTTTTTGTAGCCCTAGCCTTAGCTAAGCTTGTAAGGCATGCCGAAGTACAGCAGCGTACAGTACTCCGAAGTACCATTATCAAAAAATAAATCATTCCGATGTTTCGACGAAGCATTTGTGTAACTTTTTGGACTTAATTTTACGACCTTAAAAGCTACCATCCCTCAGAATGTTTAAATCCTATTCCATACATGATATGACAATGACGAGCAATTAAAATCTGATGAAAAACAATCGTGCATTTTATAATTGTCTAAGCGGCGATGAAATCGACATGTATTTGGACAACAAATGCTGGATAGTTTTATTACTGACCATTGCTCGCGCTCGGTGGCCGTGATCGTTCGGTCATCGCCTTACGATAGTAATCCAGAGCTCGGAGTTCAAATCTCGAGGCGATCAAAAACTGCCTGTGAGTACTAAATAACTTTAAATAAGCGATAACTTATGATAGAATGAAGCCAGCGACTCAAAATTTCGGTCAAATGTTTGAAGTAGGATTGAGTTAGTTGGTATTAAAGATGGACTAGATCCAATCCAAGGAACCCCTACCTCCCCTACAAATGAAGCTTCTAATAAGCGATAACTTTTGATAGAATGAAGCCAGCGACTTAAAATTTTAGTCAAATGTTTAAAATAAGATAGTTGGTATGAAAGATGGGCCAGATCCGACCCAAGGAACCCCTACCTCCCCTACAAATGAAACTTAAAATAAGCGAAAAGTTCTCTCTCTCTCTCAATTGCCCTAACCCCTTGTGGGGCATAGCGCGTCAACTGTTCCATGTGGCCCAGTTGACGTTTCTACGGCATAAACGGGTTTCAGAGAATGCAGTTGCTAGTATGCATCTCCTGCACATTCATGGCCACGAACGTCTTCGTGGACAGGACTCGAACCGGAAACGCCGGTAGTCAAACATGAGAATGATGCCTCAACACACTGCGCTACCGGTCGCCCCAGAATAATAAAGCAAGAGACTTGAAATTTTGTTTAAATGTTTGTAGCATTATCTAATTATTTGCTGGCAATGATGGGTTAGATCCAACCGAAGGAACCCCTGCCTCCCCTATAAATGGAACTTTAAATAAGCGATAACTTTCAATTAAATGAAGCTGGTGACTTGAAATTTTGGTCAAATGTTTGTACTGGGATCTAGTTGGTTGTTGCTGAAAACGCACAAGATGCGACAAAAGAAACCTTTACCTTCCCTTTAAGTGTGGCTTCTAATAAGAAACAACTTTCGATAGAATAAAGCTAGCGACTTGAAAAATCGACAAATATTTGTAGAATGGGTTAGTTAATTGATTTTGAGAATGGTCAAGATCCTCCTGAATGAGTGCCAACCTCCCATATAGGAAACTCACTTTTAATGTATATGATCGTTGCCAATTGGTACTTTTGGTATCATCACTAGGTCTGTACAAGTCTAGGGTATATACGCATCGGACGGAAGCGAAGCTTCGGTCTGGTTTCAATTTATATTTATTTCAAATGTAAGCCCCGTTTCTCCTAACGTTAGAAAAAAAAATAGTGCCGACGGCACGGATACGAAGAAATTAAAGAAGTCCAAACATGATCAGCTGGATCAAGGACTTATAAAATGGTTTTCGCAACGGCGAAATTCAAATGTCCCTATAACAGGCGCTGCCTTCCAATCGAAAGCGAACGAGTTCGGAAAAAAACTTGAAGATAATGACGAATTTTCTTGTAGCAAGAGCTGGATTGAACGATTTAAAAAGCGCCATGGTATCGTTTCCGGAAAATTAATTGGAGAATCTGCAGCGGTAGATAAGGATGACTGGCGACAAAACAAATGGCCCGCGCTTGAAGAAAATTATAGAAGCTGTGACATTTTCAACGCAGATGAAACCGGCTTATTTTATAAGCTCACGCCAAACAAGACACTAAAATTTAAAGGAGAATCCTCCTCCGGTGGAAAGCTTTCAAAAGAGCGAATAACGGTTCTTGTTCCAGCAAATCTATTGGGAACTGAAAAAAGAAAATTGCTTGTCATTGGCAAATCTAAAAATCCCAGATGCTTCAAAAATAGGAATCTACCCGTCGACTATGAAGCCAATTCTAGAGCCTGGATGACGGCTGATATTTTTGCGAATCATTTGTGGCAGTGGGATAAAGAGTTATCCAGAATAAATCGGAAAATTCTATTATTACTGGATAATTGCCCTGCTTGCCCCGATCTGAAAGATTTAAGGTGCATTAAATTGGTTTTCATGCCACCTAACACTTGTGCGAAGTTACAACCAATGGATCAGGGGGTGATTCATAGCTTGAAAAGCAATTACAGGCGCATTTTTCTAGCGAAGTGGATTCATGCTATTGACGACGGCAAAGACAAGTTTGCTGTTACCCTTTTAGAGGCAATAAATTTTCTTCGCATGGCATGGGAAAAAGTTTCGACACGAACAATCGCGAACTGTTACGCTCATGCCCGGATTTTTGGAGGAATACAATTCTGACGGATTTGATGCAGAAGACGACATTTCACTTACTGAGTTGCTGAGACAAAGTAGCGAAACGATCATGCCTGGCATAGACGTAGAGTTCAGTGAGTACATCCGAGTTGACGAGGATCTTATTAGCACCGAACATCTAACCGATGAGCAAATTTTGTCAAGTGTTTCATCGGCAGAAAGTGACGATGACGATGAAGATCCTGTAGAATATCACAACACGATACATTCAGCTCCGCCGATTATCGATGTAATTCACAAGATGGGTCAGATTCGCAATTTTTTTCAACTTCGAAATGCACCAATCGACATACTTAATAGTTTTGCGCGAGTTGAGTCACACATAAATGAATCATATTTAACTTCCAGAAATAACCAATCGACAATTTTGAACCTTTTTTCTTAAAATACTTCCATTATGTACATGCGTATGAATATTGATACGACAATGTTTAAAATAAAAATAATTTCGTCATAGTTCTTCTACTTTTGTATCTTTTGATGAAATACAACATTTAAATATCAAATACGAATGCTACATATATGTATGTATTTCCCTTATATGTTCCGTTTATAGCGAACTCCGGATTTAACGAACCAAATCAGCCGGTCCCTTGAGGTTCGTTATATGCGGACTCTACTGTACTTCACTTTTTAACACTCGCATACATATTTGAGTACCCGGGTACTCAAGAGCTATAAAAAGCTTGATTTTTCACTTATTGTAATTTTTATTGTCCCCATCTTCCTAATGAGCTATCGCTATTATGTTTTACCTGTAAAAACATATCCACAAGCAATTTTGCATTTTTGTTTATACATTTTTTTTTCTGTTTTTGTTGGTTACCCCTTGGATACATTTATGAGTACCCGGGTACTCACCGTCATATTATATGGGGTCCTACCCAGAAAAATGATTCATTGTTAAATTTGGCAGTTGAAATAAAAAAGTGAATACTTCAAACGATAGGTTTATGACTCTAAGTGTCACCATACACTGTCGAACACGAACCTGGTACAATTGTCCTCTGACACACACACACACACTTCACATAGATATGAAGAAAACCGGTCCACTTGTACTAGGTTTGTGCTCGAGTTCGACAGTGTATGGTGACACTTACGTATCCTGTATCAGGATTAGGTAAAATCCTGTCGCATAAATTTGTTGAATTCGAGGGTTTCCATTCAATTTCGACTTGATCATTGAGAGTGTAAGACTGTAAAGAATTGGAAATGGATGATATTAGCCATGCTCGTTGGCAACGTATGACGGACGAAGAACGCCACGATTACATAAGAAGTCTTGTCGATTCCAGCGATTCTGGCGACTTCCTCGGTAGTTCAGACGAAATTTTGCAAGAAGTATAAATATAAGCACGCAGTATATATGTCGTAACCAACGGGATGGGATCATTACGTCATATAGCTGCCATAGGAACGACCGGCCAAAAAGTCAGTCTTTGATATAAATTCTAAATCACATCCTCGAATTTTGTTGAAATTGGATTACTCTATCGTATAGCTGTCATAGGAGCGACCGTTCAAAAAACAAGTTTTTGTTAGAAAAACTTTTTTTTTTTCTAAACATATCTTTACCAAATTTCATACCATTCAATTATATTTATCGCCAAACCACATTCTAAAATTTGGTTGAAATCGGCCCACTAGTGTATATGCCTCTCATAGGAACAGTGAAATTCGAACAAATTTTACTACTAATTTCAAAGTGGCAAATGCACCGTAAATCAAAATGAGGGTATGATAACAGGTAACACGCGAAGCTTGAACGGTTTTATACCTGTTTTTTTTTTTACAAATCCATTTGATTTGCCCCTTGTCAACACCAAATTCTAATTTCCATACAAAGTCTATCTGGGTACCCGGGTACTCATATATGTCACGACGTGGTATTGAGATGGGATGTATGCGAGTGTTAATTACAAACAATCAGAGCATGGGAATACTTAGTATTTTCGAAAATACTCAATATTAATTATCGTTTCAAAAATACCGAATACTGCCTAAAATATTTTTTTTTTTAAAAGTATTTAATTACAAAATATGATTACTTTTTTGTTGAAAATGGAAAAGATATTGAGTACTCATTACTTTTTGTACCTTTCACGGGTGTGATACGGCATATTAACTTTGTCATGAAGCTTGCAACGCACAGAAGGAAGCATCTCCGACCATATAAACTACATATATTCTTGGTTAGTATGATGAGACAAGTCGATTAAGCTTTGTCCGTCTGTTCGTCTGTCTGTCTGTTTCTATGCAAACTAGTCCCTCAGTTTTAAAGCTATCGCGCTGAAATTTTGTATAAAGCCTGTTGCGAACCACGGCTCTGTGTGGAGCCGCCGTCACTGCAACAAAAAATTTGTTCTAACCATGATGCTTTTGGCTCGGTGGCACCGGTCCCGGCTAGACCAGCGGAGGTCGTGGGATTTGAGCCAAAGCACCCTGGTCCTAGATTAGCCACCAAGAACATTAAAGCACGAGAGAAGGAATTCGAGGAGGGGAGGAAGTGTCCATCCTTCGGGACACGGAAGAACCCAAAGTGACGAAATAGATTAATTAATCATTATAATATGTTGTATATTTAGGAATAAAAAAAAATATACAATTCAATAACAAAAAATTTATAAAAATTAAAGAAAAAAGAAACTTTAAGGAATTATTTCAAAAGTGAATAAAATTTATCACGAAGAGAAAAAACTAGAATTAAGACTCAAGAAAAATATATATATAAGAATAGATAATGTAAATGAATGAATAACAATGTAAACTCACTGTGAGACTCCCACGATTACGATCGATCGCCCTCGATGGTGTTCCAATGGTTATCGAATGAGCAAAAAAAAAGAAAGATTGTAAAATAAATAAAAAACTAAAATGTAAAAACTAAGTTGCAGATTCAACCAATCCCTTACGCAAGCCCGTCCGAATGTCGATAAATCCGTCTTCCAGCAGCGGCAAATATAACTCCTCAAACCAATTCAAGGCTATTCAAAGGCAATTCCAAAGGATTGCCAACTTTCAAATAAGAAAAATCCAAATTCTTTAACTCGATTACGTCAAAGCCTTCGTTGATTTAATTTTTAGTTTATTTTAAGTGCACAAATTGACTAACTGTAGTTAAAATTCGCCGTTTCTATACGTTCAAGTTTTTCACATTAATTCTCACATATTTAACTTTAGCCAACTTCCACTTTTAGTTGTTTTTCGTTCTTTCAGACAAACTTTCTTCCCGCACAGTATTCTTTTAACAATTTTGCACTTTCAGTTTTTTTCCTTTCTTCAATTCGTCGCCGTCACGTTTTCTCACAAAAACACTCTTTTTTTTTCCAACCACAATTAGTCTTCCAATCCAAATTCTTCCAAATTCTCCAATCTAAAACTTATTTCTCCACCATCCAAAAACTTCACCCCAAAAAAAAAATCCAACTTAATTCAACTACCTCAGCTCAGCAATCAGTCCCCGTCTCGTCAACCCAAAAAAACTCCAACTCCCATCTCATCAAATCGGGGTCAATCCTCCCAACCATTTTTCGTCCTCCAAATTCAACCTTCATGGTGATCGTCATCCACCACTTCCCCTTCCCAAACTCCCCTCATTTCGCTTATACGCAACATAATTTTTTGTCTCCATGCACATACTCACATACACTGCCTAGAGACGATCGCATTTCTCATGCATAGAGAGGATTGTATCTATGCAGCGTAAATGCATAGAGACAAACATTTCGGTCCGTTGGCTATGCAACGATGTTGCTCTGCCAGCGACGACTCGACCGGTGTTCACATTTGGTTCATATTCGTGTGCAGCAATGTCGAACAGCTGACTGAGCAACGTAGCCGCGTCAGTTGAGATAGAAACAACTGCAGTTTGCAATTTATGTTTCTATAGCCAACGGAACGAATCAGCTGTATTTTGTATATGTGAAATGGAGCAGCGGTCGACGCGACGTATCATTGCAGGGGTTCGCAACAAGCCTTTACACTTTCTATTGCATGCTGTTAATATGTCGGAGCCAACGGAATCAGACCACTACGTCATATAGCTGCCATAAGAACGACCGGTCCAAAAAATCGTCTTTGTGAGAAAAACGTTTTTTTTTTGACATGGATATGTCTTATAGCTGAGGGTCATCCTAAAAATCTGTCTGTCACATGAAATGTCTGTTTTTCTACTCGGGGGTCAGAAGAGGAAACAAGCCCATTGAAAATTTTTCTTTTCTGGTTGTGCATGTCTGTTGAGTGAAGTGGTCATTGTGTATGGCTGTTGCTTGTAGCTCCGCGCGGGCGGCGCGCTTGCGGGGATCCTGAGTGTACATGTTGGGATGTTGATTTGATAGCGATAAAGGTTGACGTTGTGGACGGCAAGAAATAACATAGTGTACGGGTGAACAGGCGCTCTCTGTGCTCTCTGTCCCACGCTCTCAGTCAACCCAACGCCATAATCAAAACTCCTGCATACACACCTTACCATACATCCAAAATTCAAACTTGACTAGGCCCCCAGAACACGTCGCAAGAAGTCGTCTGCTCTCCTCGCTCGACATGCTCACACGCAATTTATGGACTCTGAATGTATGCGAAATTTCGCTCAGGGCAGCGGACCTCCTCCTCTCATTCATTCATATCATTCTCATTCTCACCATTTCATTAAACAAATTGTGCACTCCCGACATGCACATGCATAGACCCAATCTGAGGTCAAAATGAATGAAATTCCATTTTTACTCATTATTTAGGTCAAGGACTTCCAAGGACTTTCAATGACCTTCAATTTCCGCCAATTCCCATTCATCATTTAATAAAATAGCCCGTGTTGTACTATCTGAATCACTAGGGTCCCAGAAAAAGTAGCAAGTAGTCAGTTCGACTAACATTTGGACATGCGCAGACGCAATTTGAGAGAGTGTACATAGTTCCCGCCCCCCGAAGATGAGCGAGAACGGATGAAGTTCATTCGAGCCAAATCGGGTGATCCAGCGACTGTGTTTGTACATTTGCAATGGCGGCGATTCGAGGTCTGACTGGTCCACAATGTGGGCCCCCACCACACGTGCCATAAAAATATAGAACAAAATGGCGGATTTATACTTGGCGAGTTAGAATCTCTCAAGTTCCGAAATAAGGAAATATTCGTCGCAGGATGTTATATGTTATGATTTACATTCAGAGGTCTGCAGAAGATCAAATGCCCCCCTTCCGCAAAAATTCCGAAATGTTTAAAATGGCTGGAATCCAAACAAATAAAATAGCGCGCGTTGTACTACATATCTGAATCAATAAGGTACCAGAAAAAGTAGCAAGTAGTCAGTTTGACTAACATTTGGACATGCGCAGACGTAATTTGAGAGTGTGGGACGTGTTTTTTCGAATGATTTCATCCAGTATAACTATACTGGGATCTTTATACAACTTACGTCGATATCTTCAACACAACAGGTTCCACGCAGTCGGTAGTCATAGACTTATCCATGTTCCGATGTATCTGAATACAGTGTAGATACTTTGTATCTTTTTTAAGATATCTTTTTAAAATTTCACACTGATAAATATTACTTTTAGCCAAATCATATTCCCGAATTTGGTTTAAATCGGACTACTCTATCATATAGCTGTCATGGGAACGACCGTTCCAAAAGCAAATTTTTGTTAGAAAAAGTTTTTTTTATTTCTGAACATATCTATCGAATTTTATATTTTATTATTCAATCATATTGACTGCGAAATCACGTTTTCAAATTTGGTTGAAATCGGCCCACTATTTCATATACCTCTCATAGGAACAGTGAAATCGGAACATGTCTTACTACTAATTTCAAAGTGGCAGATGCAACATAAGTCTTAACAAAGGTATGATGATATCATACTTTTGGCCTTCGGCTAGCTTGTTCTTTTCCACTTTTTAACAATTTAAATTTAACAAATGATAGCTTTTTTACTTTGTCAAATCAGACTGATTCTATCAACAGAAAAAAAAATTTATTATTTTCAAATTTTCGATTGTACTTTTTGTATTTATTGTATTAACCTTTTAGGTTGTAAAATAAGAATGTTTTATCAGTAAAGCTTGAATTTAAAATAAATTTTGTATACCATATAGTACGATAAGATGTTGTTCTGTTCTTAACTAAAATAAATTTGGTATGCAGGCTCCTTGTGTCACTCTGAGTACAAATCTGGGACCGCAATTTTGATCATCGACTGGACTAGCGGTATAGGTATATTCTGTTTAGATTAAACGAGAGAAACTCGCCTAAGTCTTTTTAAAGATTTTTCCAACTGGCATTTCCCGTTGCCCGATTTCAACCAAATTTTGGACGCAGTGATACAGTGATATTTTGGTCCTCCTGCATGTTTGCATCAGAGAAAAGGACTCCCTTTATCTTGAAATGAAACGGAAACCAAACCTTGTGGATATGGGTATCTCCTGATTCGGAGTGATGAGACCAATGCACTCGAGTACTGTTGAACTCCTTGGTCAGGACCGATACCATTCCTTTGGTGTGGAAAAAATGACTTTTTTGGCAGTGAAGCGATAACTAGGCAATATGGGTATGATATGACTGAGGGTGTTAAGACGAATACACTATACCACTATTGAATGCATTTTGAGTCCCTTGGTGTGGAAAAATGGATATTCTTGGCAATGAAGGGATGACTAGGCAAGATGGGTGGGTATCATATAAATGGTGGTCATGAGGCGAATGCGCTAGACTACTGTTGATGGTATTCTGAGTCCTTGGGCTAGAAAGTGGAGTCATTCTTGTATTCTCCTGCTGGACATGGGTATATCCTGAATCGGGGCGATAAGGACAACCATTTGCAAAGCAACTCATAAACAACTTGAAAGCAAATGGATTAAAATAAAGTGTACTTGCATGGGATATCGCTCCTTTTGTGGCATCTTATATTTCTTGGACTAGATGCGAATGTTAACACTGGGGTGACAGGAATTCGCAAAAATATGTTTGTATATTGGTATAACATTTTTTCGGTTTCCCAATACGTTCAAGTTCATACTCTCTCTCTCTCTCTCAATTGCCCCAACCCTTGTGAGGCAAAGCGCGTCAACTGTTCCAAGTGGCCCAGTTGACGTTTTCACGGCATAAGCTGGTTTCGGAATATGCAGTTGCCAGCATGCACCTCCTGCGCATCCATGGCCACGAACGTCGTCATGGACGGGACTCGAACCCGAAACGCCGGTAGTCAAACATGAGACTGATGCCTTAACACACTGCGCTACTGGTCGCCCCAAAGTTCATGCTGGCCATGGACGAACATTGACTTTGTTGTTTTGAAATCCTGTTGTTCATCTAGCTCTAGCAGCACAGTTGATCAAGATGCATCTATACATCTAAATTGTTGGCATCATATGAAAAACGTCTGCCACATTACACGGTTTCTTTTTATCGCTTGTTTACTGCGTTTTAGAAACGATCGAAAATAACGTTTTAGAGCGATAGTCAACCAAATTAAGGATTTAAAAAAAAGTAATTAAGTAGTATTTAGTACTCAGTAGTTTCTGAAATAATTAAATATATTTTCCACTCATTACTTTTTCAACTTATCCAAAATTACTGATTTTATACTCATTACATCGAGTATGAATAAAGTACAATAAAAAAAATACTCATTACATTTTAAAAAATAATTTGCCATGCTCTGAACACTATGTAAATAAGATAACGGTATTCGTTTTCCTCAAAAAAGTATAATTTTATTATAATTGAACAATTATTGTTACAGTTCAATGTTTCCTTACTAACTAACTAGATACTTATGCTAAGAGGATTTTTATCTCCTCTGGTAACTGACTCAGCAATTCGGGTTGTGCGAATTGCTCGCGATCTAGTCTGTTTCCCACAGTCGCTATCTGTTCTAGGAAAGACTGGAGATGCACAGAAAATCTAAACTTTACGATTACATGCAAGATGCATCGGAATTCTAAACATTGCGATGCATCTTCAGACTAATATTATATTTCATTTAATTTTTATACCCTAGACCAGGGGTCGGCAAACTCCGGCCCGCGGGCCAAATCCGGCCCGCCTCTGGCTTTCATCCGGCCCGCGAGCTATTATTGTTTTTGAAATGACAAAATCAAATTTATATTGTACAAATACTCGTACATGATTCAAAATCAATTTTGGTTTATCACAACGTAGTGTGTTTGAGTTGAATTTAAAACAAATTTATTTGTTACATTGGAGACAAAATTGGAATAATAATTCAAATGGCAATCCCTGTCAAGATCCTAGGTAAATTACATGGTAAAAACCTATCAGAAAGTCTGTGGTGGGGTATTTGAACTAAACACTAGGATATCGCTAAGGACGTCTGGCCCAGCGTATATTAAGCCTGTTTTCATGCCATTAAGTCCTGCGCCACGGAAATATTAATTCCGAGGCTTCGTGGCGCTTATTGCTATTTGTGCAGATAATAATGTAGGGATTAGAGCACGTATACACTCTAATCACAAGACATTATTGAGGCTTGTGAAACAGTAGTTCGAGGTCCTTGGTGAACACCAACCTGGTCGTTGAAAGTTTGGTTCACTTGGTTTCATTCTGCACACCGGCTGTGATTCGCGCCTCTCACGGCAAAAATACTTGTCCACTAAATTTTATTCATAATTAAAATGGAGGGAAGGGCGCGAACTTCAGTCCACAGTGTTTCGACTGGCAACACAATGACACGTTGTCAAGCTAATCTACACACGCATACTAAGTTTGTAAACAGAATGAAATCAAACCAACTAAGCTCCCAATTTCTAGTGAAACATAATTCTTTGCAGGACATTTTATTAACAACCAAGTCACTCTGTACTGCTTGCTGGGTGACGGATTTAACGTATTCACTACACCAGATCCGGTGATGAAATTGATGCGTGTGATGCGATTAAATGAATTTAAACTCGCATCGATTTCGTCAATTCCAGGTAACGAGGCATTTGCGGTATAAAATAGTAATACAACTGTGTCTACTTCAACAACTATAGCTAGATGGAGTAGTGATAGTTTTTGGTAATTTGTTTTTGTTATAAATTTAATGTTTAAAAAGAAGCTAAACTGTTTCCTGAAATAAACGATATTATTTGAGTATCGGTCTGGAAATGTTCAATGGGGTGGAACATTTCGTTTCCGTCACCTTGTATACGGAGGCTTAAACACAGAATATTTTCAATTTTTCTATCAATATTAGCCTGCAGAGATTCACTTTTTACTGCGGTCTCCTCTGTCAAGAATTTCAATCGCTGAAGTCGATTTCATTAGGCATTAGGTTTTTAGGCAGGCATTACGCTTTTTCGTTATTCGGCGTTAAGCTTTGATTATGTTGCAGGTACATATTACATACTAAGGGGGAATCCACTCAGGCCTCACCCTCAATAACAACACTGCAAAAAATAAGTAAATTACTTGATTTCTCTTCAATTTTGGCACGAAAAAATAACCGTCTTTTCTCTTCTATCTAGCAGTTACATTGCTCATAATGTAGATACAATTTCGTCTACATCTAGTTATATCACAAATGATATCTTATCTGTTTCGTTACTTCGAATTGACGAAATCGATACAGGTTTGCGGTCATTTGCTGAAACACATATCGATTTCGTCTTTGGATTTGGGCGTAACAGATACGATACGGCTTGGGCTGCTGGCACACGGCAAGCAGTTTCATTTCGAAATTGCTATCCAGCCCGCTGAGCTTAAAATTTAAAAAATCTGGCCCTTTTCAAAAAAAAGTTTGCCAACCCCTGCCCTAGATTTATAGTATAGGGTATATTGTTTTTGTCACGACGAAAATATGTAACACCTTAAAGGAGGCTGCGGAGGTATAGGAAAGTATATATATAAATGATCAGGGTCACCTCCTGATTCGATTTAGCTATGTCTGTCTGTCTGCCCGTCTGTCTGTCTGTCTGTCCGTTCGCACGGTAACTTTCGATAGAATAAAGCTAGAGCCTTGAAATTTTGGTCAAATGTTGGCAGTATGATCTGGTTGGTTGGTATTGAAAATGGGTATGATCAGGCCAAGAGAACGCCTACCTCCCCTACATATGTTAAATACTTAAATGTATCTATAACTCCCGATTAAATAAACATGAAAAGCTCTAGCTTTGGCAGATTGCACCTGATTTTTGGCAAGTAACCCTGAGGTGAGAACTTGCTTAAATTTTAGTAAGGTGGGCATAAGCAGATCAAGGGAACGCCTACCTCCCCTATAAATTTCAAAAAATTAAATATTCCCTTAAACACGATAACTTCGATAGAATGACACTAGCAAGTGGAAAACTTGGCGAAATGTTACAAGTAAGATCTACTTGGTTGATATTGAAAATGGGCAAGATCCGACCCAAGGAACCTTTACCTCCCCTACAAATGAAAAATTCAAATAAGCGATAACTTTTGATAGAATGAAGACAGCAACTTGAAATTTTTTGGTCAAATGTTTAAAATAAGATTGAGTTAATTGGTATTAAAGATAGGCCAGATCGGACCCAAGAAACCAATACCTCCCCTGCAAATGGACCTTAAAATAAGCAATAACTTACGATAAAATAAAGCTTGCGACTTGAAATTTTGGTTACATGTTTGTAGTAGGATTCAGCTTTCTGATATTGAAAATACGTAAAATACGACCAACCAAACTCTTACTTCCCCTACAAATGAAACTTCAAATAAGCGATAACTTTCGATAGGATGAAGCTTAAGATTTAAAATTTTTCTTAAATTTTCATAGCATGATCTAATTGGTTGGTGGCAATGATGGGCAAGATCTGACCCAAGGAACTCCTACCTTCCCTACAAATGAAACTTCAACTAAGCGATAACTTTCGATAAGGTGAAGCTAATGACTTGAAAAACTCGACAAATATTTGTAGAATGGGTTAGTTAATTGATTTTGAGAATGGTGCAAATGATCGCTGCCAATTGGTGCTTTTGGTATGACCACTAGGTTTGTACAAGTCTAGGGTATATACGCTTCGGGCTCCAAGGGGTTTCAAGTTGAAGATGCTGGGGTACGTAACCTGTACATGTAAGAATAGGGGACGTAAGTACAGAGAATAGTTATCGAAACAGTGGAAATAGTGAATGGAATGGATAAATCATGCAGGAACTGAAAAGCGGCGAAAGAGTGGATCGGCGAAAAGCGGAACGGCTAAAAACCGAGGACACCTGCATTTGTAGTTCTTTTAAATGCCACCAGAATGCAGTCACATAATTGCTGCATTTCTCAAATTTGAATAAATCAGAATTAACACAACTGTCGGTTGGTCCGCATTTTTATCGTTTGTTTCTGCAGTTAAAACGACGCAGCTGATACTTTTTGCAGTTGGACATATTTTTTTTTTTGTCAAAGCTCAGTGGAACAAGACGTAAATCTTGCGTGTGAGATATTTTGAAAGGCCAATAACGTAACTGGAACCATGACGATTTTGACTTCAGAGAATATCCTACTGATATCTATAACTGTATGTTTTTATACTTCAAATAACACTTAATTTGAAATCGTTTGAGTTGAGCTGATATGGTCAGTATCACCATAGATAAACAGACTACTGTAGTCTGTTTATCTATGGTATCACGCACGTCCTTCCCTTACTTCTCTGATTTTTGTCATTTCAGTGTACTCACTCAAAGCTGAGTCGACTAAAGGGCGGCGAGAAAACCAAATGTGTGAATATGTTTGTGACAGGAATCGAAACAATCGTACCTCTCGTTTAGTACAATAAATTAACGCTGTAGTGATGTAATATGTAATGTAACACTACACACCCTCAATTTTTCCTTTGTACCAAACTCAAAAACCATATCCTTAGGTCTAGACATTTGAAGTTCCCAAAAGATCGTGTGAACTAGTGGTCATTACAAAATGTCATTTCACACCTTCAATGCACTATGCATACATGGGTAATGAAAATGGTCAACTTTGTACACAGTGACGAAACGCGTGCATGTCATCGTGTCCATGACATATTGGTTTATGAGTTGGCCCAATATCGATGCTCTGCGAGTCTACAACCTAGGATATGGTTCAGGGATAGAACGAGGATTAAGATATTGTGGGATAATAAACTATGTTAATTTATCACTTAGGCTTCATGAAATTTAGTACATATATAAGAATGATAATATTAGAATAAAGTTACAGTTGTTACACGATTTCAACAGAGTTTTGACTTGTGCCTAATCGAAGGGAAATAAGGTAACACTTGATCAAATGTTTAATCGATGGGCAAATTTGATCATAAGATCAAATGCTTAATTAATGGGCATTCAATCAACCCGTACACAAGGCATCCAAAAGTCGTGCCCACCCATTGTTAATTACTGTTTTATTTTTCTCTCTCCCTTCTTACTCTTCCATAATAATGGACTACAATAGTGTATCATGTCAAATTTCATTGGTGAAGAAAAGGACATGTTCTATTGTACAATGCTCTACCCATAGAACGCGTCCTAAGCAAAAAAATTTATGTTTCAATTGCAATTTCAGGAGAATTTTTAAATTTGTTTGTGGCGCTACAACCCGATGTCGGGCTTTGGCCGCCTGGAACATAGTCCTTCAAATATCTCTGTCAACTGACCGCGTCTTCTTATTTTGGAAGCACAGCAGTTGTTCGGTGTCAGCTTCTACTGAGTCTTCCCAGCGAGCTCTCGTTCTTCCTAGTAGCTCCGCTGATACTGGCGTTGTGAATTTGTGCTGTTCTAGCGATAGACTAAAATTGAGTGATTTTCGTCGCGGCTTTTCCCCCTGTAATTTGGTTTGCGCGCTATGGCAAAATCAAAGTGTTGATACGAATGGTATTCGATTTAAGCAAAACTGTTAACCTTTTATGCTTTAACAAACTTATATCGGGATAAAATTACATGCCGTACCGAAAAGTTGAGAATAAATTTTGTTGTTTTTTTATTGAAATGCATTACAACCAGAGTTCTACGAAAATTGGACTAATTGATAAATTGAACAGAACGATAGTTGGAAGTGGAGTGACGTCAAGCCCAAATATTTGAAATTAGTTTTGTAGTTCAGTTGTCTGCAATTATCCCAGCGATTCTTGGAGAGCTTTGAAGTTGGAGTCCACTTTATGGATTAACCGACATTGGATTGTGTGCACCGGCGCTTATATAGTACATATTTTTTCAGTTAGTTTTGATTTAGATATTTTCTTAATAATTTCTTTGGAAATCTGGATTTAATAGCATTCGGGGATTACCATTGACGGGCGATCGATGGTTACCTACGGTCAAATTAAGAACTACATGTAGCACTTCAGAATTATTTATTATAATTTTTTGTATACCTACTAAAAAGTACTATCGAAAATAGTCAAATAATTAGACTTCAATAATTATGGCACTTTTCAACCGTATGTTCACCGCATATAGGTTTTTTGCAAATCATACAGTAGACTTTAATCATTCTTTTCTTCCTCCAGTTACACATACTGCAGCACGTCCTTTTATCAAGTGTTGCCGTGCTGCATGAATTTGTTTGCATACTGCCAACAAATACGCGCAGTAGCTTCTAGAAAATTGCTGAACTTACTGTATTAGATTGGATAATGTTGGAATGTTGACACTAGGTGTGTTTTTTTTTGCGTAACCGTGTAGGGTCCCTGCCCTGGTTGCGCAAAAAAAACGCTCTAGGGCAGCATCCAGGTTAAATTCCGAATCGTGAAGTTGTCTACACTGACGTCAAGTGGTGTGCCTGATATGTGGTGGAAATAAATTAAAAATTCGAATGAAATATCAGTTGGACTGTCGGATCGTTTATTTATCGCGACAGCGGACATTTATAAACTTGGCGTACCGCTCTAATTTAACAAACATCATTCAAACGAGCTATTGTATTTATCAGTGACAGCTACAAGTGCAACTCTATCCAAATGGGTCGCGGGTTCGATCTCCAGCAAACTCTTTTTTTTTTTTTTTTTTGTTCCATTGATATTTTTAGTAATCCTATTGAAAATGTATTATTTAATAATAGGCATGGGCCCATCAGAGCAAGACGTAATATTAGTTTACCAATGAATTTGGCTGAGTGACAGAAACACAAGCGTGCCAACATCGACATATTACGTTCTACACAACACCAGAGCCATCTGTGTGTCATGTATGTGGAGTTTATTGAGGGGTTATAGCGTGTAGGGCAGCCATCAAATTAAGCTATCCCGGTTAATGTTGTTGGTGTAACGCGTGTGTTATTTTACCCTACACGCGATAAATTCCCAAAAAAAAACACGCCTACTCACAGCGACGTTCAACAACTGAATGGGGAAAGCACTGCTAGAGTGAGTGATCACCCGGACTCGCAGACTTGCACATAAACACTGTTGTGTGAGCGAACACGTTAATCTGACCTAGTGTTCTATGGTAATGATTTGACTAGACATCAGTCGGTAAGTCCAATTCATGGTGACTTCATATTTTTCGAATTTCTCATTCGAGTCAATGCTTATCTAACCATAGAATGATTTGCCTATGCAAGCATGGGCAAATATCTTATGGTCACCACACACGAAAAACCACAGCCGAACAACCGTCGAACCATCAATCTCCTAGGTAGGTTGCCACACACGACAACCGTTTTGGTCGCGAGCATTCATCGAACTAAATTAAACTAAATAGAAAAAAAAATTTCCTCATTTCTACCGTTCTGTGATATTTGATGGGTCGATGGAAGTTCGGTCCTGGTTCTGCGTGATCATGTGTGGCGATCTAGAGAACGATGGAAATGAGGAGAATTTTTTTTTGTGCGTAATCCTATGTGGCGACCTTTATTATAACAATGTAGCATACATAGAAGTGACTGAGCTGTGCACCTCACAGATCAACTTATATTCCAAGGACTGTCCATGTTTTGGTCGCAACTCCAATTCCAACGGCACCAATAAGTCGAAATGATTTTACGAGTATTCTATGGTTGTGGAATCATCACATAAACATTATTAATTGTGGGTATAAAGAACTAAATTCAAAGTGCCAATTATACTTTATCCAAATTTCCTTGTTTGATTTTTTTTATTGGTTACAAAGATTTCATTTCGGTACATAAAAGTAGTTCAATAACAAGTCCTTACGAGTAACTGACTTAGAAATCATACTGCGAAAAAACTATACTACTCAAAACAAAATAAGGGTCACCCGAATATTTTTGCTTCGATAACTAATTTTTATGAATGCCGTTATGTTTTCAAGTGTTTTGTTAACGATAAAGTGAATGGGGCATGGAGGAATGGCGTGAGGTGCTTTTCACGGATGAGTGTAAAGTGGAGTTTTTTTTTTAATGACAATCGACGTATGAGAGTATGGAGAACCACAAAAAAAACAATCGGAAAATTATTAGTGGCCCTTATTTTGTTTTGAGGAGTATAGAATAAAAATGCAAACCTTGAATTTTTCGGATTTCGCGCACTAGTGAGATGGATTTAATAATGCAGTAAGTAAACATGAATAGCTACAAATAACACTTTAGGGCTCTTTTGAATGAAAAATAAACGCTTTGAATTGGTCTCCATCTTCTACATTAAATTTTCTTTAAATTTATTTTCCAGTAAGAGCTCATGAACCATATTGATTTCAATGAAAAGATGACCAGAAGTGTATTTTCTTTCACAGTTCTCTGTTGTTGGGATGAGTTCATCTACTTAATGGAAATATTTCATAAATTTGATGGATTCCAGTTAAAAGAAATTTAGGAGAAGTTATAGTAACTAAAAATATGCATGTCATAATGCCTGCCTCTCTGCCTATCTTGAATCTAAATAATATCCTTTTATTCACATACTGTGTGTATTATATTTATTTCTTTCAAGCAGATTTTTTAATGTATTAAGTGGTGATAATGACATCCCATTTCCGGTATTTATCCAATTCAAAGTTGAGGAAATGGGATAAGAGGCTACATTTGCGAAAGAAAATCTGTCACTTGTCTCTTTACAGAGACTAGTTAAACTTCAAACGACACATAAACAACACCTTGATACCTTCTCAAAAAGTAAATATGCACATGGAATTCCCTAATTAGAATGCTGAGTTGCCAGGAAAAATTGATCGAGTAAAACAGATTTCAAGTTAACCCTAGAGTACTCGCCTACGAGGCGATTTGTATAACAAAGCAACTTTTTTCATGTATAAAGGTCGCCACCCATTGACGAGCACAACCACGATCAAACTTGCATCGAACCATCAATTTCATAGAACGTGTGGAAAAAAATCCCCCTATTTCCACTGTTCTATGATATTTGATGGTTTGATGCAAGTTTGGTCGTGGTTGTGCTCGTCAATGGGTAGCGACCTTAAGACTATAGTTTTTATTAAAAAATGGCTTGAATTTATTTGTCTAAATCAGCTTGTTACGAAAAGAAAAATATAGCATATTTTGTAGTACAACCAAAGAAAATCGTATTCGAATAGAACACGACAGTTTCATAAAAATAATTAACAAAATTGAACAAAAACATATTCTAGCTCAAAAAAGTTGTTGATTATTATACATGGGTTTGAAGGTTTTAACGTTAGCTATTAAATAAAAAAATCTTCCTTAATAAATTTTTTTGTACTAAAAATAACCCGAAAAAAAAAACAATAACTTTAACACTAATATTTGCCTGCCAGGCTACTTGGACACCTATTTTTCAGCGACAGAAGTGCGTAATAGAACTTCCGTTAACACATAAGCTCCGTACACGGCCCAACTGAGTTGGCATGCTTTGATACCACCAAGCGATCACGAAATATCGTGAACAAAAAAAAATTAAACCGGAATACGCCCGCAATCCGAAGGTTTTGTAGCAAGTGCTTATTTTGGTATGCAAATATTGGCTCCCTGCTCTTTTTGATATCACTCAGATGGATAAAGACACCATAATCAAAATGTCTTACCCATGATATAGTATCTTACATGCCAATGGGTAAAAAATAACTCCATCTGTCACCTCTCAAAGGTGTACTGTACTGTAGATAGCGATGTAGGGTGGGCCAAATACAAGTTTCTTTTTAAAAATGCAATAAAATTAACAAAATTAATTTTTTTTCCATGTATTATGGCTTCATTAGTAAGAACAAACATTCCCATTAATGATGAAACACAACTTCGTTCAAGTGGCTGCCTCGGCTGGCTTCGCAGTAGCGCATTCTGCCATTCCAATTTTCCAAGACCATGCCGATGGTTTCGGGCTGTAGCTCACGGATTGCTTGGTTGATATTGGTCTTAAGTGCTTGAATCGTTTCTGGATTGTTGGCATAACATCGGTCCTTCACGGTTCCCCAGAAAAAAAAAACTCCAAAGGGGTCAAATCGCAGCTTCGAGGCGGACAATTGACATCACCAAGACGGCTGATAACACGATTTGTGAATTTGGTGCCTAAAAGATCCATTGTGGCATGGGGTGTGTGGCATGGCGCGCCATCCTGCATGAACCAGAGGTCGTCCGAATCCTTGTCTTCAATTTCAGTAAAAAAAAAGTCGGATAACATGGCTCTGTAACGTTCACCGTCGACCGAAACGTTGTTCCCAGCCTCATTTTCGAAGAAAAATGGTCCAATGATGCCACCACTCCATAATCCGCACCAAACTGTCACTCTTTGTGGATGCATTGGCTTCTCGACAATAACGTGCGGGTTTTCCGAGCCCCAGATGCGGCAATTTTGTTTGTTAAAGAAGCCTCCGAGTTGAAAATGCGCCTCGCCAGAAAAGATGATTTTTCGCCCAAAATCGTTGTCCAATTCAAGCTGCTCTAAGGCCCAATCTGCAAAGCGATAACGAAGCGGATGGTCGTGCGCCTTCAATTGCTGAGTCAATTGGACCTATTAAGCGAATAATCCGAGATCTTTGCGCAGAATTCTTCTCAGGCTAGTGCGTGAAATGTTGAGCTGTTGAGATCGATGGCGAGTTGATGTTTGTGGAGTGAGTCTCACACTCTCGGCTACAGCAGCCACATTCTCGTCTGTGTGCACCGTACGACGACAGGGACCATGAGTGTTGTCCACTGGCATGCCAGTCTCACGAACTTTTTGCACAAACTTGCGTACAGCAGTCACGGTGGGTGCATCATTTCGGCCAAAACTTCTTTTCAAAAAACGCTCTGTTTGGGCTACACAGCACTCACTTTGGAAATAAGTTTTCAATATTTCCCAACGTTGTTCAAGTGTAAAGCGACTCATTGTGTTCTGCGGAGGTATGGTACTGACTTTCTGTCAAGATTTCGAGCGGGAAAGAGCTTTCACTGTCAAAATAACCTATGATTTAAAAAGAATGTATGTACACAAGGTAAACTGCCCTATTAGTCGAGATGCTAAACCAATCATATAAAAACGACATTGCAACTTGCAAACTTGCATTAAAAAAAACCAGACCGAAGTTTCGCTTTGGCCTGGAGTCCGAAGCGTATATACCCTAGACCTGTACAGACCTAGTGGTGATATCAAAACTACCAATTGGCAACGATCATATGCATTCAAAGTGAGTTTCCTATATGGCCAGTGTATAGGGGAGGTTGGTACTCATTCAGGAGGATCTTGACCATTCTCAAAATCAGTCAACTAACCCATTCTACAAATATTTGCCGAAGCCTCACTTGCAGGGAAGGTAGAGGTTCTTTTTGTCGAATCTTGCGCATTCTTAATAACAACCAAATAGATCCCAGTACAAACATTTGACCAAAATGTCCAGTCACTAGCTTCATTCTATCGAAAGTTATCGCCTATTTGATATTTTATTTGTAGGGGAGGTAGAGGTTTCTTCGGTCGGACCTTGCCCATCATTGCCACTAACCAATTAGATCATGCTACAAATATTTAAACAAAATTTCAAGTCTCTAGCTTTATTCTATCGAAAGTTATCGTTTAATCGAAGTTTCATTTGTAGGGGAAGTAGTGGTTTCGTTGGTCGCGTTTTACTTATTTTCAATATCAGCCAGCTGAATCCTACTACAAATATTTGACCAAAATTTCAGGTCGCTAGCTTTATTTTATCGTAAGTTATTGCTTATTCTAACTTTTATTTGTGGGTGAGGTAGGGGTTCCTTGTGTCGGATCTGGCCCATCTTTAGCAGCAACTAATTCAATCCTACTTCGAACATTTGGCCAAAATTTCGTGTGTCTCCATCAAAAGTTATCGCTTATTTGAAGTTACAATTGTAGGTGAGGTTGGGGCTCCTTAGTTCGAACCTTGGCTATTTTCAATACCAAACAACTGGATTCTACTAGAGACATTGGAGCAGAATTTGAGGTCTCTAGCTTAATTCTATCGAAAGTTATCTGGCGAACGGGTTTTATTTGTAGGAGAGATAGGGGTTCCTTGGGTTGGATCTTACCCATCTTTAACACCAACTAACTTAATCCTATTTTAAACATTTGACCAAAATTTCAAGCCGCGGGCGTCATTCTATCAAAAGTTATCGCTTATTATACCCTTCACGGATGTGATAGGGTATTTTAACTTTGTTATGAAGTTTGCAACGCACAGAAGGAAGCATCTCCGACCATATAAACTATATATATTCTTGGTCAGTATGATGAGACGAGTCGATTAAGCTTTGTCCGTCTGTCCGTCTGTCTGTCTCTCCGTCTGTCTGTCTGGTTCTATGCAAACTAGTCCCTCAATTTTAAAGCTATCAAGCTGAAATTTTGTACAAAGCCTTATTTCTACTGCACGCAAAAAATATGTCCGAACCAACGGAATCGAACCACCACGTCATATAGCTGCCATAGGAATGACCTGTCCTAAAATTCGTCTTTTTTATTTCTAAAGATATCTTTTCCAAATTTCACACTAATCAATATTATCTTTAGCTAAATCATATTTCCGAATTTGGTTAAAATCGGAATACTTTATCATATAGCTGTCAAAGGAACGACCGTTCCAAAAGCAAGTTTTTGTTAGAAAAACTTTTTTTATTTCTGAAGATCTCTTTACCAAATTTCACACTATTCAATCATATTGACAGCAAAATCACGTTTCTAAATTGGGTTGAAATCCGAAACTAGTTGAAAACTAACGGTAATTTTCTTACAAAGTGCCCCGTACTACCCTACTTTTCAGGTTTTTTGTCTATAACTCTTGAAACAATTGACGTAGACACCTGATTTTTGGCATGTAACCCTGAGGTTAGGAGCTGCTTGAGTAGTAAATTGGGCATAATCAGATCAAAGGAACGCCTACCTCCCCTACAAATTTCAAAAAATTAAATATTACTTTCATTACGATAACTTTCGATAGAATGACACTAGCAAGTTAAACATTTGGTAGAATGTTGCTAGTAAGATCTACTTGTTGTTGGTATTGAAAATGCGCAAGATCAGAACCAAGGAACCCCTACCTCCCCTACAAATGAAACTTCAAATAAGCGATAACTTTTGATGGAATGAAGCCAGCAACTTGAAATTTTGGTCAAATGTTTAAAGTAAGATTGAGTTAGTTGGTATTAAAGATCGGCCAGTTCCGACATAAGGAACCCCTTCCTCCCCTTCAAATGCGACTTAAAATAAGCGATAATTTACGATAAAATCAAGCTAGCGTTTTGAAATTTTGGTTGAATGTTTGTAGTAAGATTCAGTTTTCTGATATTGAAAATACGTAAAATCCTACCAACCAAACCCGCACTTCCCCTACAAATGAAACTTCAAATAAGCGATAACTTTCGATTGAATGAAGCTTGAGATTTGAAATTTTGCTTAAATGTACATAGCATGATCTAGTTGGTTGGTGGCAATGATGGGCAACACCTGACCCAAGGACCCCCTATCTCCCCTACAAATAAAACTTCATATAAGCGATAACTTTCGATAAAATAAAGCTAATGACTTGAAATTTTAGTCAAATGTTTGTACTGGGACTAGTACTAGTTGTTATTAAAAATGCACAAGATTCGACAAAAGAAACCTTCCCCTACAAGTGACACTTCAAATAAACAATAACTTTAGATAGAATGATGCTAGCGACTTGAAAAATTCGACAAATATTTGTAGAATGGGATAGTTAATTGATTTTGAAAATGGTCAACACCCTCCTGAAAGAGTGCCAACCTCCCCTATAAACTGGTCATAAAGGAAACTCACTTTGAATGCAAATGGTCGTTGCCAATTGGTACTTTTGGTATCACCACTAGGTCTGTACAAGTCTAGGGTATATACGCTTCGGAAGCGGAAGCGAAGCTTCGGTCTGGTTTTACCTTAAATTCGCCTCTATGTGGACCCCCCCCCCCCCTTGGAGTTGGTCAACTTCAACACATCTAATTCTGGCATTTCTGCACATCCTCACCGAATTTGATGTGGATGGCTTCAGCCGTTCGTGAGATATTCTATGGACAGACGGACAAACATACATTTGACCGATTTTGTAAGATTTAAGACAGGAAACCCTAATAAAACAAATTCTATGAATAATAATTGTTGTTAGAATCACCGTCCCTACCAATCTTTGCCTTCCAAAATTGGTTCATTAAATATTTATAACTGCCATTTGCACTACGAAAAACAACATGGAAGTAGTACTCGCACCTATGCACGAGGCCAGTAGGTGTATTTTTTGTATGGATAGTGTCAAAATGCCTAAATTTGAATGAATGTATTGTAGTATCATTAAATATTATGTGATTGTAATGAAACTTAGAGATATTATTGCCTATGATGTGGGTTATCATCGTTCATCAATATTTTTGACCTCGGGTATGCTTACGTGCTTACGGGGTGCACGGGTGTGCTAACTGCAACTAAAGAAATATGCTGTTATTAACCTTTTCTGGTGTGATTTCAAAATTCTATTATTTTTAATTTTCTATGCTAGTAAAATGCTGCTTTTCTGTAAATTTTCATATTTCTAAGTACAACGGTTTCGAAATGCAAGGGTGGGCGGGGGACAAACTCGGACCACATATTTTCCCCTATCCCTCTTTTCCGTTTTCTGTAAATTTGAAGAGAGTTCCGGAAATAGAATGTACTCGACGGGATATTTCTTACGATATCCCACTTGCCTATACCAAACGAAAAAAATTTCGACCATCATTTCCCCTCTATGGGGACCCCCCTTAAAGTTGACCTATTACAACGCATAGCTTTCACCAGAGAATTATAGTACTTCGACATATTTCCACCAAGTTTCATGCATGTATGTAGCTTTGGCGGTTAGTGAGATATTTCATGGACAGACGGACAGAGAGACAGACGGACGCATGACCGATTCCATAAGGGTTTTGTTTTTACGAAAATATCCGCCTCACAGGCGAAAGTTAGGGTTAAAAAAAAGTTGGCAAACATATTTTATTACAATAACCAAATACATACATACATAAATGTACAATTCAAATACGACAGTAAAAAATCTCTATAGATGAATCAGGCTTTGTCCAAAATAATGCCATTTCGGCCTTAAAGTGCATTCTCTGTGCAACAATTATTTAGATATTTGCAAGTCACAAATGTAGCCCAGGCTAAGAAGTCCGAAAAAGCTTGATTAGGAAAAACGTGTAAACGAAAACGAAATTTGGCACAGTTGTTGGAGACAATCCCCTGAATATGTACTTAAAAGTCTTCGACGACAGAGGGTCCGGAAGTGTAGTGGAGAGTGGGTCAAAAGACCCTTTCCTCAGTTTTCATTGATTATTATCACAACTAAGGATTCTCAAAAAAAAGTCTGCAGCGTATATACCCTAGACTTGTACAGAGCTAGTGGTGATAACCAAAAGTACCAATTGGCAACGACTATATGCATTAAAAATAAGTTTCCTATATGGTCAGTTTATAGGGGAGGTTGGCGATCATTCAGAAGGATCTTGACAATTCTCAAAATCAACTAACTAACACACACTACAAACATTTGTCTAATTTTTCAAGTCGATGGCTTGCTTCTATCGAAAGTTAGTGCTTATTTGCATTCCCACATGTAGGAGAGGTAGAGGTTTCCTTTGTCGGATATTGTGCATTTTCAATAACAACCAACTAGATCCTACTACAAACATTTGACCAAAATTCCAAGTCACTAGCTTAATTTTATCGAAAGTTATCTCTTATTTTAAATTTTATTTGTAGGGGAGGTAGGGGTTCCTTGGGTCGGATCTAGCCCGTCTTTAATGCCAACTAACTAAATTCCACTTCAAACATTTGTCAAAAATTTCACGTCGCTGGCTTCATTCTATGAAAAGATATCGCTTATTTGAAGTTTCATTAGTAGGGGAGGTAGGGGTTCCTTGGATGGGATCTTGCTCATTTGCAATATCAGCTAACTAAATCTTACTACCAACATTCTGCCAAATCTTTAACTCGCTAGCGTCATTCTATCGAAAGTTATTGTAATTAAAAAATATTTAATTTTTTGAAATTTGTAGGGGAAGTACTGAAACTCAAGTAGCTTCTCACCTTAGGGTTACATGCCAAAAATCAGGTGTCTACGTCAATGGGTTCAAAAGTTACAGACAAACCTGAACCTGAAAAGTAGGGTAGTACGGGGATCTTTATAAGAAAATTACCGGTAGTTATCAACTGATCGATTTTATTTTTCCGGGAGAGAACGAGATTAGGTTATTTATTTATGAGATTACCCTCACGAACAATCTATCAAAGCTAGAGCTTTTCATGTTTATTAAATCGGGAGTTATAGGTACATTTAAGTATTTTACATATATAGGGGAGGTAGGCGTACTCTTGGCCTGATCATGCCCATTTTCAATACCAGCCAACAAGATCATACTGCCAACATTTGGCCATTTCTAGGTTCTAGCTTCATTCTGTCGAAAGTTATCGTGCGAGCGGTCAGACAGACAGACAGACATGGCTAAATCGAATCAGGAGGTGACCCTATTAATTTATATATATACATTGCTATACCTCCGGCGCCTCCTTTAAGGTGTTACATCTTTTCATCGTGACAAAAACAATATACCCTATACTGCAATGTAAGTCTAGGGTATAAAAAATGTTCCAAGGTCGAATCAAAGCACTTAAAATTTTCTACAAAATGATATGTCATACCCTGGCCTATCAAATGGTACATTATACTCTAGACTAGACCATACAGTAGTAAAGGGTTAATTTATTTCCTCACAAGGAAATACAACGTTAACTCCCGATAAAATACAGTTAGCGGCATGAAAATATAGTCAAATATTCCAATTGCGGTCTAGCTGGTTGTTACCACAATTTGGTACATGTGTACGATATCTTTAGAAATAGAAAAGTTTTTCTCACAAAGCCGGATTTTTATACCGGTCGTTCCTATGGCAGCTATATGACGTAGTAGTCCGATTCCATTGACATACTCGTACATATATACAATAAAAAGAAGGCTTTGTACCAAATTTCAGCTCGATAGCTTTAAAACTGAGAGACTAGTTTGCGTAGAAAGCGACAGTCAGACAGACCGACGGATAAAGCCTAATCGACTCGTCTCATAATACTGACTAAGAATATATAGAGTTTTTGACATGGATATGTCTTATAGCTGGGAGTCATCCTAAAAATCTGTCCGTCACACGAAATGTCTGTTTTTCTACTCGGGGGTCAGAAGAGGAAACAAGCCCATTGAAAATTTTTCTATTCTGGTTGTGCATGTCGTTTGAGTGAAGTGGTCATTGTGCATGGCTGTTGCTTGTGGATCCGCGTGGGCGGCGCGCTTGCAGGGATCTTGTGTGTACATGTACATGTTGAGATGTTGATTTGATAGCGATAAAGGTTGACGTTGTGGACGGAAAGAATGAATGTAGTGGCCGATTTAAAATAGCACCCATTGTACTATCTGAATCACTAGGATCCCAGAAAAAGTAGCAAGTAGTCAGTTCGACTAACACTTGGACATGCGCAGACGCAATTTGAGAGAGTGTACATAATTCCCGCCCCCCCCCCCCCCGAAGATGAGCGAGAGCGGATGAAGTTCATTCGAGCCAAATCGGATGATCCAGCGACTGAGGTTGTGCATTTGCAATGGAGGCGATTTGAGGTCTGATTGGCTCACAATGTGAGCCACCACACGTGCAATAAACATATAGAACAAAATGGCGGATTTATACTACGTGCTATAAACATAGAACAAAAGCTCCACATACGGTGTTCACAACACCAGCCACATCCAGACAACCTGTCTCCCTCACTCGTGCAAAGCGCTATAACTTCTCCTTCACACCAATCTTTTTGTTTTCATCAATTACGTCACTAACCTGACTGAATAAGAAAATCGTTGGGGTAGGTCGGGAAAAAGCTTCAACTTCACACACACACACACTGGTATGCACGCAATGGAGAGACGGTTGAGTCGAAGTAGTTCAATCAATGGACGGGTGTTGCTTCGTCATCGGCGACAGTGCGAAAGAGATGCTTGCTCCACGGACCGTGGACTACACTTCCGCGGGGGATCCCCCCCTCCTTCTTGCGATGGCCCCATCCCATCCAGCCGACTGAAATCAGTGTCACCAAGGTCACCAATCGCGCATACCGCGTACTATCACGATCGCTGATATATCGACTAAGGGCGACCACAGAGTGAAAGCTGAAGCCAAAGAGGATTGAAAATTCTACAATAGTTATCACTCCATATAACTTTCCCCTCTGCCAGGAGATTTGTATGTATTGACGAATTGTATAGACTTCACAAGAAACCTGACTCCGCCTCCGGCGGTAGATTTGTATGAATTGATTCTCTTGTGTATCTATACTGTGTAGTTTAAACTATGTTTATACAATTTGTCAATACATACAAATCTCCTGGCAGAGGCGAAACTTCTATGGAGTGATAACTCTTGTGGAATCTATACTATTTGCTGAAGCTGATGCTTATGCTGGTGTTTTGATTGTGAACACTCTGCGAAGAAAAACTTTCACATGAAACGTGCTCATGAAGCTTCCCCTCCCCATGTTGCAGAAGATTACATTCGTAATTGTCCGGTGTTTTCGTTAATTTTTATGTGTCAAGATTTTTTTTTTAATATGCCTGTAATGGCTTTTGTCGGTAATATATGTACATATGTATGCATGTATGTATGTATGTATATATGGTAGTTTTAAATAAGAATATGAATATCTTAGCCCCGTTCGATTCACTCGATCTCGGTCCGACACCGAAAAGAACGGTCTGGATCTCAAATGTCAGTTCGTGCCTCCGAAGTCTTACAGTTGACAAGTTGGAAACAATTTGACGGTGTTGTGTGCCGTTTGGTTGGCCGTGCATGGCGACCTTCACTTGCACTTCGTGAAAACCGTGCCATCAACTTAACAAAATGCAATGTCGCCTCATTATGACGAGATCCCATACGAGACCAGTTCATAGACCGGTCTACCGATTTGTATGAAAGCGTTTTTTGATCTGGTGAATCGAACGTGACTACTATTATTACACATACTATACAGTGGGTTGCCATATTATTAGGGACAGTACACAAAATAATGTATTTTTCGATTAAAAATCTCTTTTTGAGTAAAACAATTATCTTTCATAAGCTTATTTTATTTAATTTTGCTGCTGGTACTATTACTAATATATTTGACAAGTTGTTTCCAAATTTTAACGCTGGAAATCCGTATTTTCTATTAAATTAGTAAGGTAAGTGTCCATTTGGTTGTCGTTTGTTGACAAGTGCTGTGCAGTGACTTCGCCTAAAATGGCTTTAAATAATTTTTTCGCAATTTTTCCTTTTCTGCAATAGTTAAAACGTGAGTAATATCTCGTATTGAATAACTTTTTTTCAACCTTGATGAGAGAATTTCACTTTTTGTGAGCTGGTTTTCATGGTAACCTCAAAACCGTTACTTTCTTGTATGGGTAAGACTTCAGACACGTCTCCACGCAAATGTCGAGAAATTCTGACATCAATATTGCACCTCACACGTTCTCACAGGCAGATAGCAGCTATAACGGGTGTTTCGAAGCCGGTTGTCAACAAAACTAAAAAAAAAAACCGATCCAAACAAGCTCTTGGAGGCGAACCGTGCAGGAAAATGTGACAGGAAAAAAGTCACCACTCCCCGTACTGATAGAAAAATCAGAGATGCTGCATTGAGAATCGTAAAGAAAGTGAGGCTCGTTTAACGACATTGATAAACAATGAGAGAACTGAAGTTTCGAAGAGAACAGTCCAAAGGCGGTTGACTGAAGCAAGTCTGGTCGGTCGTCATCCTATGAAAAAACCGCAGCTCACCGAGGCCATAAAGAAAAAGTAACTGCAATGGATCAAACAGCACTGACATATGAATGTTGCAGACTGGAGTCGTGTAAAGACTTCTTTTTAATAGCCGTCAATGGTTTATTTGCCAGTTCCATTCACACTGCCTTGTAGAGATGGTTAAACACCCAGTTAGTGTTATGGTGTGGTCTGTTAAAATACCTCGGCCAAGGATATGGGGCGCCTTTCCATCGTGGAAGGAACCATGAGGCAGGATCAATACAAGCGTGCCCTGGAAACTCGATTGGTCCCAGAGCTCAAGGAATGGTTCTGTAATACAAAAAACTGCATTTTTATGTACGATTCGGCTCCGTGCCATAAAGCAAGAAGTGTCACGACATTCCTGGCCGAAAAAACATAGCGGTTTTATCCTGGCCGAAAAACTCACCAGACATGAAACCCATAGAGATCATGTGGGAGCTCACCAAACTGGCGATCGCCAAAGAAGTGATCACCACCAAACGCCAGTTAAATGAAACTTGACAGAGAGGCATTATAACACCAAAATGCAGGAAAATGCACAAGCCTGCATAGAGAGCATGTTACAAGGCCTGTCGCTTAATCGCCGATAATAGCGTAGAATTTTGCTTTCTTCATTTTCTCAACTATTATATTTAAAAACTATTAATGTTGCCAATTTTTCAATGACTTCATTTTAGGTAGTTTTTGTGATCAGAGCGCAGTTTTTGGTGCAGTATTCACTAGTGCTTTTGAGCTTAAAATCCATACTAAATAGTAATCACCACCCCAAACTACACTGTTAGAAAAGTTTGTAATTTTTAATACTTCTACGTTACAAAGGTGACGAATTGAAATTGAAACAGTTTAATGTGATCGACGTGACATCAATTTTCAAATTTAAATAGTTGTGTAAAAAATCAACACTACACCCTTTGAATATATAGCCATGGAATGAGCTTGTTCTGTATGTTTCCATAGAAACAGTGGCTCCAATATCTGGGTACTAAACCGACATGTAGTCGACTCAGTAGACCATTTTAGTACTTATGAATGACATTTAGATTTTGACAGGACGGGATGTACATAAATAAACTGAAAAAATGTGGTGTATTGATTAGATTAACTTAATAATTGCTGAAACGACATAATCGCCTGAGTGAAAAGTATAAATTTTGAGGCGAAAAGGCCCTTTTTGTTTTGTTTTTGGCGCAGCCAAAAGGAAGAAAGATGAAACAAACCAGTGAGATGGAAACCGGCAAATAAATTATATCCAGAAACGACAATTTATCTGCTGATTAACATTTATTTTTAAGGTACCCAAAAGAAAGAAATTAGCTGAATGTGGGCTTAACTGTTTAAATTTAAACTGAGTGACGATCATAAACGATTTTTGGACATTTTGCTTCATTCGATTTTTGCAAATCTGGCGGTCGACAACAGTTAATTAAGTGAAAAGTGTTTTAGAATGTACATTTTTTTCTAAATTAATGTGAAATAAAATGGTAGTGATACGATATGATATGCTTAAGTTTACTTAAAATTAGCTATTGATTGCGGTACAAAACAAGCTTCGAGGGAACTTCTCTGATAATGTTGTTATCAAAACAAAACAATTAGACATTACAGTCAACATATACGTCAATATCGAACCAACTGAGTAGGCTGGCTGTCGACTTATTCCCCGAATGTTGGAGCACTTTTAAATGGTCGAAGCACGGTCCATTGCTAAATGGTCTAAGACTACACCACAATTTGTTTTAGAGGAGCTACTTAGTGATTCGACTAAAATTAAGGTGTGTGAATCTCCTTGTCTGACGTAAATAAAAACATATGAATAAATCCAATCATTAATTATTCTTATGTACATAAGAACTTTATATGAATAAAAATTGGCATTTCCTAAAAAAAATTTGAAGTGTTTGTTTTAAAGTAAATCTTCAAGTTAAATTCTTGAGATTGGGGGGGGGGGGGGGGGGGGGGCACGGCCCCCTTGACCCCCCTCTGGATCCGCCAGTGATAGCTTCCTTTGGTTATTAAGTACAAAACGATTATATTTTGGTTCTGCTGGAGATGTGCGTCAGGGCCAAAGGACTGTTATTATGAAATGAAACAAAAACCAAAGCTGGTAGGTAAAAGTGTATTCTAAATCGTGGTAATGAGACAAATACACTGAAGTTCTTGTAATGGCATTTTGAGTCCTTCGATCAGGACTGATGGCATTTTGCGTCCTGTGAGAAGGAAAAGGACATTCTTGGAAAGAAGTGATATCAAGGGATGATGGGTGTCATATGACTGGGGGAAATGAGGCAAATGCAGTAGACAACTGTTGCAGGCATTTTGAGTCCTTTGGAGAAGAAAAAGGATTTTCTTCGCAAGGAAGCGATATCTAGGCAAGATAGGTATCACATGAGTGGAGGTGATAAGGGGAATGCAACAGACTGTTAAAGGCATTTTGAGTCCTTTTGGCGAGAAAAAGAATGTTGTTGGCAAGGAAGCGATATCTAGCCAAGGTGAGTATCATATGATGGGGGTGATGAGGGGAATGCAGTAGACGACAGTTAAAAGCACTGTGAGTCCTTTGAACTAGAAAAATGATATTCTTAGCAAGGAAGCGTTCTACCATTTTTTTAAAGTCATTCGGATCTTCAGAAAACTTAACACACCGATAGTGAGAATGGTTTAGGCGTTCATATTTCAAGTATTTCAAGAGGTGTGTTATTTAATGCATAATATTATTACAGATACAGCTTATTGAGATGTTAATACAGGTATTTATAATGATATATAAGTGACATATAAATGGTTGAAAGAAAATCGAAAAATGAGGGGTAATGTTAAGATTTTTGTAAATCGGAAAAGGAAATTTAAAGAATTGTGTGCTAATTATTTGAAACGACAACTTTAAACCATCTGAATATTTTACGATGTATGATGATTTATTGTATATGAGAAAATGAAATGTACAGCATATAAAACGCGATTCTTGCAACTGTTGTATAGCAAATTTAATCGACAATTTTTTAAATGAAGTTTGTTATCGAACATTCAGCAAAATCAATTTTAATTCAATCTTTATTCCATATTTTCATATTTTATGTTTAACATGTTATTTGATGTAGATACCGGCTAAAGCCTTAACTCTATGTTTTAGAAATAGTTAGCGCAATCAGTTATTTTGGTTGTTCTGGACTAATTGGGATTAAATTAAGGAAAAGTATATAAAAACCTTATGAGGCAAAAAAAAAAGTTATGTAAATAAATAAAAATCTTAACCTACAAATTAAGTCTACATCTATGTTAATCCAAGTTAAGTTATGATTAAGTATTCACTAAGTTTCTAATAACACTATTATTAACATTCGAGCAGGTTGCCAGAAATTTAGGAGTACTATTACTTACTAATTTATTCAGAGTCATTATTTTCGTTTAATGGTGCAACTTCTCAGTTGAATAGTAAAATGGTTTGTCAGCAATATGTTTAAGGATTTTGTTCTGTAAGCTGCTTTAGTTTTAGTAATATGGATATAATTAGATAAAAGGAACGGCCACCTCCCCTACAAATGTCAAAAAAACGAAATATTCCTTTAACCACGATATATTTCGTTTGAATGAAGCTAGCGAGTTGAAAATTTGGCTGTTGGGAGTAAGATCTAGTTAGTTGGTATTTAAAATGGGCAAGATCTGGCCAAAAAACCCCACCTACCCTACAAATAATTATCTAATTCTGAAATAACTTTCGACAGAATGAAGCTAGCTACTTGAAACTTTCACCAAATATTTGTGAAAAGTTCCAGTTGGTAGGTACTGAAATTAGGCTTCATCAGGTGAAAGGAACGTCTACCTAATCGGTAAACGTCATCTCAACTATTGATGGTGGCTGTAGGTATATCCCTGAGCTCAAGTGCTCTGGATATACTACTGTAGCCAGTATTGTCGAAAGCACCCTCAATATCAATGAAGGCACATAGAGCCATTTCCCTGTCGTTAAGGGTTTTTTCAATCGTACTCACGAGATTGTGTAAGGCCACCACAGTCGACTTACCTTTTACATAAGCGAACTGAGTACGATGCAAGGGTGACGTGTACTCCATTTTTTGTCTGATATGCAAATCCAGTAACCTCTCAATCGTTTTTAAGAGAAACGATGAGAGACTGATCGGCCTATAAGATTTCGGTAGATCCTCCGGCTTGTTTCCGTTTTTCGGAATAAACACCACGTTCACCGCCCTCCATAAACGTGGCTATATAGCTGAAGGAGTAGCTGGCTCTACACAATACAATCAATGGGGTGATAATAAAATCAAGGGAGTGTTGTGAAAGAGCAGGAAAAATGCCATCGGCACCAGGTGCCTTGTAGGGCTCAAAGGACTCCACGGCCCATTTGACTATTTCTTTTCTGAAAATGACCTCCGATAGGCTACTTAACCGGCTACACGGAACCAGATGGTCCGCCGATGGAATATAGGCACAGGCTCCAGCTTGCACTGAACCCGGAAAGTAGGTTTGAAGGAGGAGCTCCAGAGTTTCCACTGGACCCTCAGTAAAGGATCCGTCCTGCTTCTTAAGCTGCCCAATGCCGTTAGTATGCTCCCTAGAGAGGACTTTGTGAACGCGTGCCGCTTCAGGTAACGACTGAATGTTCTCACAATGTCTCCTCCAGCTCTCCCGTTTGGAGCGTCTGATAAGGAGATTATATTCGGTGAGCGAATGTCTGTATTCACCCCATTCATTATCACGCTTTGCTCTGTTGAACTTTCTCCTAGCCTGGGCCCTTTTGCGCGCCAGTTCTTCGTTACACCAGGGAACCCTACGCGCCGTACGAAAGCCACATGCTACAGTACTATCTTCGTAGGAGGTAATAAGGACGTCATTTAGCTGTTCCGTAGCCAACTCCAACTCACTAGTCGTACCGATGGAATTAAGAAGTTGATCTGCTTTGGAACCCACTAGTTCTTTAAAAAGTTTCCAATTTGTCTTCTTAGGACAAAAGGATGCAGATTGGAGTTCAGAACCCCCAGGAATGTCAAAACGGATGTGCATGTGGTCAGAATTAGACACTTCATCCGATACTCTCCAGTCCGTAACTGTCTCCGATAAAACTCCACTGGCAAGAGTGAGATCAAGGACCTCTCTCCTAGTCGCAGTGATAAAGGTGGGGTTGCACCCTTTATTAAGACGGAACACTTGTTTACTCATGAGATAATCAAGTAGAGACTTACCTCTGTCATCAACGTTGCTGCTCCCCCAAACAGTATGGTGGGCGTTGGCATCACGGCCAATGATGAATTGCCGATTAGACTTTTTGCAGAAGTCGACAAGTAGTTGGACCTCGGTGGGAGGGATTGCATCATTATCCGAGGGAAAATAAGCGGATGCTATAACCGCATGCTGACTCCCATGTGGAGTGGAGATGTGCACTAGAACCGCAGCTAGATCCTTTGAAGTAAAGTTGGTTAGTGGTAAGTGACTGATACAGTTGTTTATCAAGAGCGCCGCGCGAGGACGATCCGATAATTTGTCATAAATCAGCTTACCAGATGTACAGCTGATACCGCAGACTCGGTTCTTTACCACCCAAGGCTCCTGAATGAGCGCAAGAGTGGTCTTCTTCTCTTCAAATAATCTGCACAGTGTGGCCGATGTTGCTTTCGCATGGTGCAGGTTAGCTTGGAGCCCCCTAATGGTGCTCATGATGTCTATTCGAGGATTGGCGGTTGACAAGGCCACCAGGCTTGCCCTGTCGGGACTTGCCGCTACCATCGAATTTACCGCTCCCACAAGGGGGCTGTTCGCCTCGAGCGGTAATAAGTTGACGGCCAGTCGGATGATGCGAAGGCTGCTTGCGCGCAGTGCTTAGTGAATGTTCCGGATTCCTCTGTGGAGCCAAGATGCCCCGGCTGGTAGACGGTAAGTCCCAATGACTCACAGCGCTGGTGGTAACATTCAGGTTAGGGTATACTAACTTTGTCATGAAGTTTGCAACGCACAGAAGGAAGCATCTCCGACCATATAAACTATATATATATTTTTGGTAAGTATGATGAGACGAGTCGATTAAGCTTTGTCCGTCTGTCCGTCTGTCTGTCTGTTTCTATGCAAACTAGTCCCTCAGTTTTAAAGCTATTGAACTGAAATTTTGTACAGAGCATTTTTCTATTGCAGGCAGTATATATGTCGGAACCAACGGAATCGGACCACTACGTCATATAGCTGCCATGGGAACGACTTGTCCAAAAATTCGTCTTTGTGAGAAAAACTTTTTTATTTCTGAAGATATCGTTTTCAGATTTCTCACTAATCAATAATATCTGTCGTTATATCATATTCCTGAATTTGGTTGAAATCGGACCACTACGTCATATAGCTGCCATAGGAACGACCGGTCCAAAAATTCGTCTTTGTGAGAAAAACTTTTTTATTTCTAAAGGTATTATTTACAAAATTCACAATAATCAATAGTATTTTTAGCAAAATCATATTTCTGAATTTGGTTGAAACCGGACTACTCTATCATATAGTTGTCATAGGAACGACCGTCCCAAAAGCAAGTTTTTGTCAGAAAAACTTTCTTTATTTCTGAAGATATCTTTACGAAATTGCATATTATTCAATCGTATTGACTGCTAAGCCACGTTCCTAAATTTGGTTGAAATTGGCCCACTATTTCATATACCTCTTATAGGAACAGTGAAATCGGAACAAGTTTTACTACTAATTTCAAAAAGGCAAATGTACCTAAAAACACAACGAAGGGCTTCATACCTTCGGCATGCTAGCCGAAAGCTAGCTTGTTTTTAAATGCGATTGCACTAAAAGCATTGTCTTGTGGCTCACGAGCTATTTTTCATTCGATTTAGCGCTATTTGTACCATGGAATAGCCACCCACCTTTTTCCGATTTTGGTTATAATCCCAAAATCGAAGTACTTATTAATGAAACCGGAATATAGAGGGCTACGCCCGCAATCCGAGGGTTTTGTAGCAAACGCTTATTTTGGTATATAAATATCGGCAAATTACGAACTAATATTTTCTCCTCCCCTATTCCCCTTTCCACAAATTCCAAGAAAATGCGAAAAAAATGGAATGTACTCAACATTACCTTTCTCACGACACCTCACTTGCCTATACCAGTCGATTAAAAAAAATTTGACCTTAATTTCGCCCCTCCCCCCTTCCACCCGGTAAAGTTTGCCAATTACGACGCAGCGCCCCCAACTAAACTTTACCCTTTCAAAAATGATTGATTAAATAACTGCAATTCGCACTACGAAAAACAACATGAAAGCAGTACTCACACCTATGAGGCCGGTAGGTGTAATTTTTGTGTGGATAGTGTCAAAATGCCTAAATTTAAATCAATGTACTATTATTAAATATTATGTGATTGTAATGAAACTTAAAGATATTATTGCCAATGATGTTGGCTATCATTGGTCATCAATATTTTGGACCTCGGGTGTGCTTAAGGCGTGCAGGGGTATGCTAACTGCAACTATAGAAATGTACTATTATTAACCTTTTTTGACGAGATATCAAAATTCTACGATTTTCGGTTTTCTGTACTAGTAGAATGCCGCTTTTCTGCAAATTTTCATATTTCTAAGTATAACGGTATCGAAATGCGAGGGGGGGGGGGGGGACAAACTCGGATCACATATTTTCCCCTCTATCTCTTTTCTCCTTTTTTCAAATTTGGTGAAAATACCGGAAATAAAATGTACTCGGTGTTACCTTTCTCCTGATACCCCACTTGGCTCTACCAGATGAAAAATTTTTTTTGACCTTCATTTCCTCTCTATGGGGACATCCCCTTAAAGTCAGCCTATTACAACGAATCGCTTTCTCCGGCGAATTATAATAATTCTACATACTCTCACAAAATTTCATGTATGTGGCTTCAGCCGTTCGTGAGATATTTCATGGACAGACGGACAGATATTTGACCGATTTCATAAGGGTTTTGTTTTTAATACAAAACCCTAAAAATATAGTATAACGTCGATATGCAAGTATGTAGTACTCGCACCTACATATACATACATAAGGCCGGTGGGTGCTTTTTTGTATGGATAGTGTCAAAATGTCCAACCTTAGATGGATGTATTATTATTAAATATGTATTTGATTGTTACGAACTTGTAAATATTATATCCTATGTTGTTGTTTATCGTTGGTTATCAGTATTTTTGACATCGGACATGTTCAAGGGATGCAGGGGTGCTCCAACTATAACTATAGAAATATACTTTTATTAACTTTTCACTTATCATCATCATCATCGTGGCGCGACAGCCCGACGTCGGGCCTTGGCCACTTTTCCCTAATTTAAAAAAATGACAAGAATGGAATGTACTCGGCTTTACCTTTTTCATGACATCTCACTTGCCTAAACCAGACGGTACATATCTTGACTTACATCATTCTCACCAAATTGCATGTGTGTAGCTTCCATCGTTCATGAGATATTCCATAGACAGGCAGACATATTTTATAAGGATTTTGTTTTTAATACCAAACCCTTGAAAGTAAAGCATAATTTATCATATGAATAAAGGGCCTGAAAAAATGTTTGTGTTTAAATAATTCGGACACTCTGAAACACCGAGCACTGGGGAATCCCACCCCGTCTCTCCTCTAGTCATGCCTGACTATGATGACGCATTACATGTCATTGAAAACATTTTTAAAGCATTCTTTTATATCATCGTTAACATCGGACACATACTTGCGTCCTAAATCCAAATTGATCTCGGTCCGCACCAAAATCCGTAATATGTGGGGTTCAACTTGACACCTCCGAAATCTAAATTAAATATTCGACTCACCCAAAATCCACGAGCCAGAACCCGACTGCGCCAAATCCGAGCTGACCGGAGTCAAATTTTCTGATTATGTTTAGTGCTGCCACTGTCAAATAGAAAAAAAAACAAGCTAGTCTTCGGCTAGCTTGCCGAAGGTATGATACCCTTCACGCGAAGGGTTGTGTATTGTGCTACATTTGCCACTTTGAAATTAGTAGTAAAACTTGTTCCGGGCCGATGCAATTTGATTAAAAATACTATTGGTAAGTGTGAAATTTGAAAATGATATCTTTAGAAATAAAAAAGTTTTTCTCACAAAGACGAATTTTTTGACCGGTCGTTCCTATGGCAGCTATATGACGTAGTGGTCCGATTCCGGTGGTTCCGACATATATACAGCGTGCAATAGAAAGAAAGCTTTGTACAAAATTTCAGCTAGATAGCTTTACAACTGAGGGACTAGTTTGCATAGAAACAGACAGACAGACGGACAGACGGACAAAGCTTAATCGACTCGTCTCATCATACTGACCAAGAATATATATATTTTATATGGTCGGAGATGCTCCCTTCTGTGCGTTGCAAACTTCATGACAAAGTTAATATACCCTATCACATCCGTGAAGGGTATAAAAATCGTTTTGCATATTGACGGTCGCCGTGGTGTTTATGCAAAACTATTACAATCCGATTGTCGGTGCGTGAAATTAAATTAAAGAAATGAAAATTGAGACCTCAAAATTTGGATCGGGATCATTTTAAGCGGATCCATTTTAATTCGCATCCTAATGGACGTTTGTGTGTGTTCACCCTTAAATGCTAAGATACAAAGTTCATAAACTTTGCGCTGATGATGTAATATTCCCAAAGTTTCCGTTTGTTGTCATCTATATTTTTCACAACTTTGCTTTGCAAATACATGACACACTTGCAAATGCCACAGCTACAATTTAATACAATTCCATTCTTCCATTTTACTTAGCTACTCTAGAATTAATTCCATCGTATTGGGAATACTTAGGTATACATATGTATATGTACGTACATACTCTCATAATGCATAACTTTACCAATGCATATGCAAATGTTTTGTTAGCTTGGAAAATACAAGTCTATTTCCAACGACAGTGGCTTCCGTCTGTTGTTGAGCAAAAACTGAGACTCTTTATTTTTAGGTAAACTATGAGTGCATCCACGACTCTCGTTTCATCCGGAGCGCTCCGTAGCGCCACTACCCCTCCCGCTCGTGATTGCAATCGCTCCTTCCATCCGCTCCGGAGCGGTTACTTCCCCTTGGTAGCAGAATTTTTTTACGCTCTCTGGGCATATAGCCGCTTCATTTGGCAATTCGCAGCTGGTATGTGCGTTGTGACGTTTGTGTACATCAAAATCGCAAACAGAATCCCCGTCTATGTAAATTCACTGTCTTCTTGTCGGTTGATTTGATATTTCCTTGTTACAACACACATTGTACACCATTGTGGCGGTTCAATCCCGAAAGAAATGTTGACAGGTAGCGTCTCCTCAAATGTATAGTGGAGGGGATGTAGCGTTCCGTAGCGAAAATTGTTCACGTGAATGCAGCCAATGAACTCGTATGTTACCTTCCTGCTCATTCAGGAGCTCATCGCAAGTACGTTAAAATGAAAATGAAAACTGGGAAAACACCATAGTGGATCCCAAGACTAAGCTGATGTATGTATGTATATGCAACGAAATCCTCTTTAATCCAAATTCTTTGCTTGGAAAATAGTTCGCCTCTCGACTTCTCTAAAAACAGAGGCATCCGACTCTAGAATTGGACTTGTGAAGGTATTATATCTTTTTTTGATATTTGCGTATGGTTTCGTGCAGATACAATTACTATATGTACATGTACATATGTATCAGTGAGATAGCTAGGATTTTGGATAGTTATGCAGATTAACCACTTCACCTCCGATTTTCCTGGAATTTTAGTGTTGTTCTCCTGATGATGCTGATGAAGAATAAATATACACGTTGGGCGCGGAAACCATTTCTTCGCATAGTTTTTTAATTCTGAAAATGTATGGAAACACTTGTACAAATATTATGCTTCATTTACACGTAAACATTGAGCAAATCGTCGAGTTTTCGCATGTGCATTCTGCTGCGTTCTTGAGGATTTGGGCTATACCGACAAGCAACAGCTACCAAGCAAATTTCGTTCCCGGCCAACTCAAACGGAGCGTATGGCTCATTAAAAGATGCATATTTAGTCGCGCTCGATGGCCGTGGTCGTTGGGTCACCGCTTTACGATACTAATCTAGAACTTGGAGTTCAAATCTCGGCTCTATCAAAAATTGCCTGTGGATGCTTATGGAACTCTCATTCGAGCTTGTCAACATAAAGACGGCGCGGATAGGAGGTGCATGCTAGCAACTGCACTTCCGAAAAGTAGATATGCTATCGAAATGTCAACAAGGCATAGAAATTCTAGAGATGTTGACGCGCCCATGCCCCTGGAGGGGTCAATACAATTAACAGCAACAACAATATGGACCCGTAAACAGAAAGTTTGAAATGAACCACCTGCAATGGACCATATCCTGGTAGTGCTGCTTCCACCGGCAGATCTATGGCAGGACCTGATGAGTAAGGATCTGTCGGTGGTACGAAACCAGAGGCCGAGGGTCGCATTACACCTGGACCCTGATGCGCTGTCCGCCAACCGTTCCATCCTTATCGCCTTATTTTTTTCTCATTCCCCATTTTTACCTCCCCTGTTTGTGTTGTCTTGCCCAGGCCTATGAATTTTTATTAATACGTAAAAAACGCAATTGCCTTAACCCCTCGTGGGGCATAGTGCGTCAACTGTTCCATGTGGCCCAGTTACGTTTCGTTGGCATAAATTGGTTTCAGAGAATGCAGTTGCCAGTATGCACCTCCTGCCCATCCAAGTTAACGTTCTTTTCCCTTATTTCACGAAAAAAAGAACTAGTTTACAATTTCAAGTATATGTTTATTCCACGATCCGATTATTACAACTCAAAAACTTAATTCTATGTTTGCCTCTTTTATAGATTTAATTTTACAATAGTAAGCAATTCAATTAGGTGGACTAAAGTTCAATATATTGCAATTGCCACGCGCGGATATGCTAGTCGCGATATTTCCCTTAGTAAGCAATATTGATTTGTTAGGTAAATTATGAAAAGTAAAAAGATCGTTGATACGGCAAAAACAATTAAAGGAACGGATTGAATGAAAAGTGAAGGTATACCCGAAAAGAGAGGGGAAGAGGGGGAGCGTGTTAACTTCCATGACCACGAACGTCGTCGTGGACGGGATTCGAACCCGAACTGCCGGTAGGCAAACATGAGACTGATGCCTCAACACACTGCGCTACCGGTCACTTAATACGTAAGGGACAGGGGCAACTAGCGGCGAAAACCCCGCGCACGTCTCCCGAACTGGACTACAGCAAGCATAGGCCACTGCTTAGCTCATTGAGGGGCCTTTTTCTTTACCAGATGGCACGGCCCGACTTTCACGGTCATTATGCTACCTAATTCTCCATCCCCAGGGTCATCTTTCGGATGCCTACCAAGTCGTCAATTCTAAATTACCCTTCGCCTGTTGACCCTCGTTTGAAAAGGTACATTTCGATTATGTGCGGCGAGTATTTGCGTCTGTTCCGGGTCATCATGGTACCGGGTTTGAGCGGCTTTGAACATCTTGACCAAATAGGATTGATATTCTACAAGAGCGATCACTCCATAGAACTTTCGCCTCTGCCAGAAGATTTGTATGTATTGAAAAATTGTATAGACTACACAAGAAAGCTCACTGCATAGTATAACTTTAGCCTCCGCCGGTAGATTTGTATGTATTTATTCTCTTGTGTATATATACTGTGTAGTCTATACTATTTGTCAATACATACAAATCTACTGGCAAAGGGGAAAGTTCTATGAAGTGATCGCTCTTGTGGAATATCAATCTTTTTTGTCTTGGCCGAGCATGATTCTGAATGTATCTTTATACCCAAGACTTTTAGTACAGGTTATATTGATTTTGTCACGACGGAAATATGAAACACCTTAAAGGAAGCTGCGGAGGTATAGTAATTTATATATATAAATGATCAGGGTCACCTCCTGATTCGATAGAATGAAGCTAGAGCCTTGAAATTTTGGTCAATTGTTGCAAGTATGATCTAGTTGGGTGGTAGTGAAAATGGGCGTGATCAGTTCAAGAGAACGCCTACCTCCTCTACATAAGTAAAATACTTAAATGTATCTATAACTCCCGAATAAATAAGCATGAGAAGCTCTAGCTTTGGCAGATTGCTCGTGAGAATAATCTTATACTCCCCTGGAAAAATAAAATCGATCAGTTGAAAACTAACGCTAATTTTCTTACAAAGAGCCCCGTATTACCCTACTTTTCAGGTTTTTTGTCTATAACTCTTGAACCAATTGACCTAGACAACTGATTTTTGGCATGTGACCCTGAGGTGAGAAGCTGCTTGAGTTTTAGTATGTTGGGCATAATTAGATCAAAGGAACGCCTACAAATCTAAAAAAATTAAATATTTATTTAATTACGATAACTTTCGATAGAATGACACGACACGACGAGTTGAGCTTCGGTCCGGTTTTCGTCTTTTTTTTCCATAAGACGCTCGGAAGCATTTTTGTGGAAAAATTTTCAGGAAATGGATGGATGGAAACATTGCTTGCTCTGAGCCGCGGAGACAATGTTATTGTTGTTATATACACGTTTATATTCAGGGGAATGCTGATGTGTAAACGAAGCATAATGCTTCGTTTAGACGTGAACGCTAAGCCAAGCACCAGATATTGGAAAATTGCATTGAAAAGCACCAACAACAAGAAGATACACTTTTTGCTCTTACATGGCCAACATGGATTCGTGAGCATTCGAGTCGTTCCCATGTCTTGTGGGACCGACTCAAATTCTTATGAATGCTCATTAATTCATGTTGGCCATGTAAGAGCAAAAAATGTATCTTCTTGTTGTTCATGCTTTTCAATGCAATTTTTCAATATTTGGTGCTTGGCTTAGCGTTCACGTCTAAACGAAGAATTATGCTTCGTTTACACGTTCGCAAATTAGAGTAGCGAACACGAAAACGGGGCATGTCTTTGCTGGGAGGGTGTCTGGGTTAAGATAGAATTCAAATGTCAACTCAAACTTCAAGCAATCATATCGATGTAGACAAATTTCAGAATTACGCCACAGAGCAGATATACTAAGAGTAGGGACTCAGAACAGATTTATTTTTAAAGCAGGATGAAAATAACCCCACGCACACAAATAAGCCACCACTCTAGAAGCAACGGCTACAATTTAAAATAAACCTACCTTTAGAATGATAAGGACAGCAACACTTCAAATCAGCTGTGTCTGTTGATTAAAAATCCAAAGGTTTCTCAGCTGCTATTGTATGCGTGACATGGTTTTTCAATTTCATATGTGTGAGTTTCGGTCATTGCATTCGTTCATTTTCATCGTTGTGGGCGTGGCTTGTGGCAAGTGCATGAATGAAACGTCTGTGATGAAAAACAGTTTATTTTAAAAATTTTACAAATCTTAAAAGCACCCTAATAGCACCTCCACCAGTTTAGAAAAAATTATTATACATCATAATTCATGTGCCATAAATCATATATCATACTAAATCATAGACCACATGGAATGCTTTTTTCTTTCCGGACATCCTAAAATGCGACCATAAAGATTCAGTTTCCGATTTTTCATCACACACTTCTCATTCATGCACTTGCCACAAGCCACGCCCACAAAGATGAACTCTTCGTTCCCCCAATTTCGCATTTCCCCTTACCTGACGAGCACACGGTCGCCGCCATTTCTCACTTTATCAGCAATCATGTATATTTACCAGAGAGATGCAAACAGCTTTTCGTGGACAGCCGTTGGTATGCGATCTCATTGATAATGTTTCCAATACGAAATGGGTTAATCATAACACGAATTCTTTGTTATGGGATTTCAGATACTTTCTCAATGTTTATTATGTATGTATCTAATCATAAGCCACATTAGCTATTCATTTAATATGCACCTTGTCCTAACCCATATTTCGTTAACCAGTTTCGTATATGTATAATGAAACTTCGTCAATAGAATTTCACAAATTTTCGTGGTAGCATCAACCACTGGATAAGGGGATAGTATTGTTAATTGCCATCTGTTGGCATGCGACGTTCACTCCGATTTTAGAGGCCCCGCCAGGCACAATGGACGTGGATATAAGACCCCCATAGACAAGGCAATTCATCGTTAGACGACAATGATATTCGTCTTCGGATCAATCTGACGATGGTATGGAAGTGTAAAAGAAATCGTCAACGATAAGTACATACACTGTGCAATCAATGTGATGATCACAATATCGTCAGATTGATGTCGACTGATCGCAAGGTATATGGGGGGCTTTAGTTTTCACTTTTTGCACATCCATTGCGTACCGATTAGTGAACACAACACATACGCAAGTGAAATACTATGAGCAAACTTTGCTTAATTTATACTGAGTCCCAACTCTGTCTATTTTTCCTCTATGGTAGCTATTAATTTCAACCAGCTTCATACAACTACAGCTTTCTCGTTTAGTTTTTTTTCTCGAAGCAATCGTTTTGTGTTTTTTTCCACAATCACAATCTTTTTCTCCTTTCCAATTTTTCACTCAATTTTCTTAACTTCACAATTTTCGTTCTAAACCACATTAAAGATCTTTCCAACCGTCAAATACAATTCAAAAATCCATTTTCCTATTTCCCACGTTCCAACTCAAAAATCCGAAAAAAAAAACAAGCTAGTCTTCGGCACTTATCGTGCATTTGCCGCTTTGAAATTGGTAGTAAAGCTTGTTCCGATTTCACTGGTCCTATGAGAGGTATATCAAATAGTGAACCAACAAAAACCTGCTTTTGGAAAGGTCGTTCCTATGACAGCTATAGTAGTCGAATTTCAACCAATTTCGGAAATATGATTTGACTATGTGAAATTGGAAAAAGATAGCTTTAGAAATAAAAAAGTTTTTCTCACTAAAACTCATTTTTGGACCGTTCCTTACAATGGCAGCTATATGACGTAGTCTTCCGAATCCGTTGGTTCCTACATATTTATAGCGTGCAATAGAAAGAAGGCTTCGTACCAAATTTCAGCTTGATAGCTTTAAAACTGAGGGACTAGTTTGCATAGAAGCAGACAGACAGACGGACAAAGATTAATCGACTCGTCTCATCATCATCATCGTGGCGCGACATCCCGACGTCGGGCCTTGGCCACCTGGATCATTGTCCTCCAATTATCTCGGTCACGTGACCGCGTGCTCCAATTTTGGAAGCCCAGTAGTTGCGCGGCCTCCACACCTACTGAGCTCCCCAACGAGATCTCGGTCGTCCTCGCAGTCTCGCTCCGTCGATTCGTTCCGCATTCATTACTCTCCTTGGCATGCGATCATCGTCCATTCTTTGTACATGCCCTGCCCAGTGAAGTCGTTGTAGTTTGACGATTTTCGAAACTTCCAGCTCATCATATAGTTCATACAACTCATGGTTGTAGCGGATGCGCCATCCATCTCGATCGAAAACAGCCCCGAAAATTCGCCGTAGAACCTTACGTTCAAATGTGTCTAGTATGTCTCCGGAGGCTTGAGTTAGGGTCCATGCTTCGCAGCCGTAGCATAGCACTGATCGTATAATGGGTTCGTACACGCGGAGCTTCGTTTTTCTATGCACATGCTTCGATTTCATTATGGGGAGAGCCGAGAAAAAAGTCTTATTAGCTAACTGTATCCGTCGCTTGATTTCGTCAGTTTCGTTGGCGTCCCTTGACAAGTTGCACCCCGGGTATATGAAGTTGTTCACGAGCTCGATATATAGGTTCTCTACATTGATGCTCGGTTGTGCAGGTGTCCTTGTCGTCGATTGCATCATTATTTTAGTTTTACCCTCGTTGATACGTAGTCCAACTTCATTTGCAGCGGTATTGAGCGTATGCAGAAGTTCTTCAGCGTCGGCCAATCTTCGGGACATGATGTTGATGTCGTCGGCGTACGCTGCTAATTGTGTTGACTTGGTGAGTAGCGTCCATATTCATAGCCCGAATAGCGTATTCCAGTGCTAGGTTGAAGAGCGTCGGTGAGTCCATCGCCCAGTTTCAGATCAGTGCGTGTTTCAAATAGATCAGTAAGTCAATTCTGGATCCTGACTTGTGAGACGGAGCTGATCATCGTCATCTTTGTCAGTCGCAATAATTTGGCCGGTATACCAAATTGCAGCATGATGTTGTACAGTACTCCACGATCAATACTGTCGTATGCCTTGAAGTCGACAGAGATTTGGTATACGTTTACGTTGTATTCCCAGCACTTCTGGAGTATCAGTTTGACCATAAAGAGCAGATCGGTTGACGAGCGACCAGGTCTGAAACCGCTTTGATATTCGCCAATGATTCGTTCTGCGTACAGTTTTATTCTATTTTATAGAATTTTCGTCAACATTTTATAGGACGTACAAACTAGTGAGATGCCCCTGTAATTCTCACACCGCAATTTATCTCCCTTTTTATGAATTGGACAGATGATGCTTCTGCGCCAATCGTCTGGGATCTCCTCGTTCTCCCACACTAGCAGGAGTAATTGATGTATGGCATTAGCTAGACCCGTTCTACTGAATTTTAGTAGTTCAGCTGGAATCTCGTCAGCGTCCGGCGCTTTATTTCGTTTTAGTGACCGCCGCGAGAGATCAACTTCCTCTACTGTCGGGGGTTGTATGGGTGGGCCTGGATCAACAATATGGTCGAGAGCTTCTTGTGTGGGGATGTTAGATGGTAGGTTCAGAAGCTCTTCATAATAAGAGGCCCATCGTTTGTTAATGCCACGGGTATCGCTGATGATGTTTCCATCCATGTTCTTACAAAGGCTAGTCCTGGGTTGATAGCCGTTCTTAATTGTATTTAGGGATGGGTATCGATTAATCGATTAATCAAAATAATCGAATAATCGATTTTTATTTAATTGATTACATTAGGGTCGATTTAATCGGTTAATCGATTATTTTATAACGATTATTGAACTTTTTTCTTCGCTGAGACTTCAGATTTCAAGAGCGATATATTTTTCTATCATTGCGAAAAATCACTTACAACAGTCGTGTAAAGTATTTACCTACTACTTTTCTCATTCTACTTTTACCTATTTGAGAAGATATGGTCCAAAAGCCGTGCGGCACCCCAGGACGCTTCAGGCGGCATCAATGAGGAATTCAGTTTGTATCTGAGGACGCCACAGGAGAGGATTCAACAAAATCCGGTCTTATTCTGGAAACAGTTGGCTGAGACGTTCCCAGCAGTTTCTAAGGTCGCCTTAACATATGTGCCAGCGGTAGCGACCTCAGTTCCTTCAGAAAGGCTTTTCTCTGAAGCTCTGAGGGAACAGAGAAGCCGGCTGACCGCCGACATGGCCAATACACTTATATTCCTCAAGGACGTTTACGATAAGTATTGGGATTAATAAATAAGCTCAATACTTCTCACAACTCAATAATTACTATTGTATTATTTCTGCAGCTACTGGGAACGTTTCAGGCAACTGCTTCCAGTAGGTGTAATTATTATTTCTCTGTTTAATGATGTTTCTTCTATTTTCATGTGAATAAATAAGGACTATTTTTTATTTGGAGTTCGTTGTTTTCATTGTACCTCGTTTTTAATTTTATCCCAACCTTTTTTGATATGTCTATTAATCGATTAATCGATTTTTCAAGTCACAAATAATCGGTGTATCGATTAATTCGTAAAAAATTATAATCGATTTCATTAATCGATTACTTGTTGGTCGATACCCATCTCTAATTGTATTTACTAGTTTGTACGCTTGTCTGGTGTTCCTATTAGCTAAGTTTTCGTTTATGTTCAGCAACTGCTCGTCAAAGTATTGACGTTTCTTACGTCTAATTATTCTATTCGATATTCGCCGTAGCTCGTCATATTTTCCTCTTCTGGCTCGGGTTCCTCGTTGAATCCATTGTCTGTAGGCATCGTTTTTCGCGTCAAGTGAATTTTTGCATTCTTTGTCGAAAGAGTCATTTCGTGCTCGCCGGGCCTTATATCCCACGACCTTCTCTGCGACATTTCTGATGGTAGCCTTGAGTTCTTCCCCGAACCCATGGATGTCTGTGTTGCTGATGCTGTGTAATATAGGTGATAGTCTTTCCTTAAGGGCGGTAGGTTACGCCACCGCCGTAGCACCGCTCAGAAGCTTATCAACCGCAAAAATTTTGGGAGGGCTGATTCTCGATTGATGCACTGAGGAAATTCTACATCTGTAGGTCGTCTTCTCCAAGTGATGATCTGAGTCGCAGTTTGCTCCTCGATAGAAGCGGACATCCATGACACTAGACGCCCATCTCCTGCAAATGAGGCCGTGATCAATTTGGTTGACGATGTGTGCGTCTAGAGATTTCCAGGTCTGCTTTTGTATGCATCTATGCGGGAAACACGTAAAGTTTACGACTAGATTCCTGCTGCAGGCGAAGTCAATAAGTCGCTGGCTGTTGTCGTTACATTCTTCGTGGAGAATGCGGCCTCCAGTGGTCCGCCGGTGCCAACTTCCATCTCCGACTTTGCGTTAAAGTCTCCCAGCAGCAATTTGACGTCGTTTGTTGGAAGTGAATCGAAGAGAGTTTCAAGGCGGGCGTAGAACTGGTATTTTACTGCGTCTTCTTTAACTTCATTGAAGGCATGCACATTTTTGAGCCAGAGATTGAAGTATCGAGTCTTAATGCGAATCGCACACAGTCGTTCATTAATGGGTTTGAAGTCAGTAATATGCGGTTTGAGGTGATTGTTCACTACAAATGCCACTCCAAACTGTTTGCGGCCCGATTGTTTGCCATTTGTAAAAATTGTGTGCAATTTCTTGTCGTTGATCTCGCTGCCAAGCCAATTTGTTTCCTGGACTGCAGTAATGCTCAGTTTGTACTTTTCGACATGTTGAAATAGGGCCTTCTCGGCCCCCGGTTTGTTCAGGGAGCGTACATTCCAGGATCCGAATGAATAATCATTTAGTTGTTTGCGTGGTCGTCGTTGTTGATCCGTCCAATCCGAGCCTTTTGTTGTCAGCACGTCGCTTAACCCCATTCAGGGGATGGCCTCGGAAGAAAGCTGCTTCAGATGGTTTAATAAACCCGCTGGAGTTCACACAACTATGTTACAGGTCCAACTACGCAAGTCATTCCATCCTACTAAACCTGAGACGCTTAGGTGTTGTTCAACCGTTCAGGCTACAGCTATCTGCCTTTTTCCAAATGTCTTATCGCTAAGACTTGGCCGTCAGCGGTTTGAAACACCGTTACCAGGGGGCGCCCACGCGGAAGACTATGGAAAAGGTCTTTTGCTCCCCGTCTCATCATACTGATCAAGAATATATATTTTATATGGTCGGAGATGCTTCCTTCTGTGTATTGCAAACTTCATGACAAAGTTAATATACCCTATAACATCCGTGAAGGGTATAGAAACCAAAACCAAACAACGCGGCGGCCTTCGCCACCTCCTCCCAAAATCAATTTATTTCCTTTCAATCCAATTCGCAAAAAAAAATAAGGACCCTTTTTCGTCTATCAAAAATTTCTACGACCTCTTCCACAAAATAGTATACCAGCCCCCTTCTCTCTACCACCATCTTCAGCTGCAAGCCAATATGCAGAGCTATGCCACATAGGAATGACGTCATTCAATCAGCACAAACTATGTTTCATGGAAATGACATCGTCTAAGCAACATAGTTCAGCATGCGGTTATCGATGACTCTCCGCTGACACCTCCACCTGACCCGCATACGAATCCTCTCTGTGTATCGCCGTGCTGTGTAACACAGAGACAATTGCGTCTATTGAACAATTGCCTATATGCAATACAGAAAACGATACACAGCCATGACCGCTGCATCATCTGTATTGGCTCTTAACCATAGCGTACCGATAGCAATCCATTCGCACATTGAGGCGATCTTGCAGCATATCTTGCAATCGGGTACGCTAGCCGGTCAACGGAGTGTCATCAGCTGGGATTGCACCTAGTGTGAAATGGGATAGAATGCAATGAGTTGCAGTGGTTCGCAACAGCGAGATATCCCGTTTTGTACTGTTTAATTTTTTTCGATCACTTAACGCGCTCACTTAGAATAACAAGCTATGGTGCTCTATTCAAATGTCGCAAAAAAGTTTAATGAGAAAAAACAAACAAAATACGAAAACAAACTAACGGTACACTTCAGCAGTATACAAGTTTGCTCTTGGCGAAAGTGCATACAGAGATGTAGAAAAAAAACAAACACTAGATAATTCAAACTAGTGAGAAATAACAATTGAGAACAAAGGGTATCCTATTCAAGTGTAGCGCAGTGTATATATAAGTACTCGTATCTATTTCGGTACTTACTTTACATTTCATCAGCTGCCTCCCGATGATTCTTGCATAAATACTATCTTATTGAAATAAATACTAGCTTTTAAAAGTTTTCGTTAAGACTTCCTCGAAGTAAAAGCAACGAGATTCTTTTTATTTAGGACAACTGAGTTTTTCTTCTTCCTCGGGCATTTTTAACTATTCATAGAAGCACGGCCTCGATCTGCTATACACGTCTTCCTCATTTTTGAAAAATGTTTAATTAACATTTCTCTTATTTGCATGCATTACTCCACTGAGCTAAAAGACTAATTTATTCAACAGGCGGGCTGGCTCCATGACAACTCGAAGAAATATATTCCCCCAGTTTTCCGGCGAAACTTTGCAGCCTCTACAGAACACATTACGCGCAAATGCTTCAGAATGTGCAGTTTTTCTCCTTTTAAAAGCATTAGAAATGATAGCCGAGTATACGAGTAGTGTTTATTTCGTGTTCAGGGAACCGATTTACCTGCAATACTCGTAGTCATTACTCGATTTTTCTTTCTAAAATTAATTGCATATATCCAAAATCAGAATTGAATTGTTCACTATTCAACTTGAAATGAAAAACGAAACCACAAAGTACTCTACCGTTGCACACTAAGATTCATTGTTCAAGAACCAATTTGAAGTAGGGTTGGAAGAACAGATGATCGAATATGTGATTGTTCGAACAATGTCCGCAGTTAGTCGATTAACCGTCAAAGAAATCGTGGTGTCGATTAAACGCATTAACTGAACCTCTATTAATTAATCGATTTTTTGTTAAATCTTTTCACAGCCAAATAAATGTGTTACCCCTGGTGACGAGTGAAAATCGAGGGAAAACCAGACCGAAGCGTATATACCCTACACTTGTACAGACCTAGTGGTGATACCAAAACTGCCACTTGGCAACGACGATTTGCATCAAAAGTGAGTTTCCTGTATGACCAGTTTATAGGGGAGGTTGGCACTCATTCAGGAGGATGTTGACCATTCTCAAAATCAATTATCTAACCCATTCTACAAATATTTGTCAAATTTTTCAAGTCGCTAGCTTCATTCTATCTAAAGTTATCGCTTATTTGAAGTCTCACTTGAAGGGGAGGTAGAGGTTTCTTTTGTCGAATCTTGCGCATTTTTAATAACAACCAACTAGATCCCAGTACAAATATTTGATCAAAATTTTAAGTCATTAGCTTCATTTTATCGAAAGCTATCGGTTATTTGAAGTTTCATTTGTAGGGGAGGTAGGGGTTCCTTGTGTCAGATCTTGCCTATCATTGCCACCAACCAATTAAATCATGCTTAGAAGATTTAAGCAAAATTTCAAATCTCTAGCTTCATTCTATCGTAAGTTATCGCTTATTTTAAGTTCCATTTTTAGGGGAGGTAGGGGTTCCTTGGTTCGGATGTGGCCCATCTTTAATTCCAACTAACCCAATCTTACTTTAAATATTTGACCAAATTTCAAGTTTCTGGCTTTATTCTATCCAAACTTATCGCTTATTTGAAGTTTCATTTGTAGAGAAGGTATTGGTTCCATGCGTTGGATCTTGTTAATTTTCAACACTAACCAAATAGATCTTACTGACAACATTCTAACAAATTTTCAACTAGCTAGTGTCATTCTATCGAAAGTTATCGTAATTAAAGGAATATTTAATTTTTTGAAGTTTGTAGGCGAGGTATGCGTTCCTTTGATCTGATTATGCCCAACTTGCTAAAACTCAAGCAGCTTCTCACCTCAGGGTTACATGTCGAAAATCAGGTGTCTACGCCAATTGCTTCAAGAGTTATAGATAAAAAATCCGAAAAGTAGGGTAGTACGGGGCTCTTTGTAAAAAAATTACCGTTAGTTTTCAACTGATCAATTTTATTTTCCCAGGAGAGTATAAGATTACCCTCACTAGCAATATACTAAAGCTAGAGCTTTTCATGATTTTTTAATCGGGAGTTATGGATACATTTAATTATTTTACATATGTAGGGGAGGTAGGCGTTCTCTTAGTCTGATCATGCCCAATTTCAATACCACCCAACTAGATCATACTACCAACATTTGACCAAAATTTCAAGGCTCTAGCTTCATTCTATCGAAAGTTATCGTGCGAACGGACAGACAGACAGACGAACAGACAGACAGACGGACAGACATACAGACGGACAAACAGACAGACATGGCTAAATCGAATCAGGAGGTGACCCTGATCATTTATATATACATTGCTATACCTCCGGGGCCTCCTTTAAGGTGTTACATATTTTCGTCGTGACAAAAACAATATACCGTATACTATAAGTCTAGGGTATAAAAAGCTTTTCAAACGTTGAAAATACTTTCCGAAAAGCGAAAAATATCCGTTTTCTGGATGCATATTGTTAAATATCGAGAAAACTACCTATCCTACGAGGAAACGTGTCAAAAATGAGATTGCATAGAATTAAATTATCTTTGATTTGATAAATGTGCAACGACCGTAGGATTAGCAGTTACCTAGAAACTGGAGAAAACTAATTTGTTCAAATTTAGCTTTCCTGGCAAAAAAATTTAAAGATCACTCATTAACCCCTTAAAGGGTGTATTCCACAGAAAAGCGATGTTCGCAACTTTAAAGGAGCATTAAATTTTCGAAATTTTAGTATTGAAGTCATCTCGATACGTGCAACATTTTCCGATAAGCAGCTCTTCAAAAATGGGAGAAATTTTTCCAAAAGATTAATGAGGGAGGACAACAAAGGTACTCAGTCTTTGGTATACTAATCCACAGTGTATGAATCTCCAGTGTCTTAAACCACCTGGTTAGGGCAGCTTGTAAGGCAACGATTTTTTTGCTACCGAGGACAACGTCATAGGCGAAGAGTAAGAATAGTTCCAGGCCATCAAAGATAAGTGTTAATAAATAGAAAATGATGATGCTGAAGAGCTAGGGACTCAATATAGTACACTGTCTTGGTGAACTCCGACTTTACCCGGAAATTCCTCGAACTCACCAGCTGCGCATCTAACTTTATTAGTTGCCATACCATACATGTTTCGCATCATCCTGACTAATGCCTCGGGGACTAAGGATGGGCAATATCGTTACTTTTAAGTAACAAGTCTCGATTAGTTAGTTGTTTGAAAGTGCTTACTTTTATTACCTTAATTTCGTTACTTTTTGACATGGATATGTCTTATAGCTGGGGGTCATCCTAAAAATCTGTCCGTCACACGAAATGTCAGAAGAGGAAACAAGCCCATTGAAAATTGTTCTATTCTGGTTGTGCATGTCGTTTGAGTGAAGTGGTCATTGTGCATGGCTGTTGCTTGTGGATCCGCGCGGGCGGCGTGCTTGCGGGGATCTTGTGTGTACATGTTGAGATGTTGATTTGATAGCGATAAAGGTTGACGACGTTGTGGACGGCAAGAATGAATGTAGTGGCCGATTTGAAATTGCACCCATTGTACTATCTGAATCACTAGGATCCCAGAAAAAGTAGCAAGTAGTCAGCTCGACTAACACTTGGACATGCGCAGACGCAATTTGAGAGAGTGTACATAGTTCCCGCCCCCCGAAGATGAGCGAGAGCGGATGAAGTTAATTCGAGCCAAATCGGGTGATCCACCGACTGTGGTTGTGCATTTGCAATGACGGCGATTTGAGGTCTGACTGGTTCACAATGTGGGCCCCCACCACACGTGGAATAAACATATAGAACAAAATGGCGGATTTATACTACGTGCCATAAACATAGAACAAAAGCTCCACATACGGTACGATGTATTAGCAGCATAAATGTTGACTTTCAATAGGGCGTGTCTATCTGTCTCATGTGGTTGGGTGTTCAATCTCATTAGAACGAGTGTATCCGGTTCATATGGCGACGTTAGCTTCCAATGGGATATGTCTCTCTGTCTCTTAAAGGGGGTGTTAAGTTTGATTTGGGGCGAGTTTATCGGGAATCGGTTCTTGGAAGACAGGTTATTGGCTTTTGGTGGGAAATGATACAAAGTATCTACACTGCATGCAGATACATCGAAACATGTATATGTCTTTGGCTACCGACTGCGTGTAACCTGTTGTGTTGAAGATATCGACGTAAGTTTTATAAAGATCCCAGTATAGTTATAATGAATGAAATCATTCGACAAAACACATCCCACGCCTTCGGTAGGCATAAGACATACCCATGTTTCGATGTATCTGTATGCAGTGTAGATATTTTGTATCATTTTTTTTCTTGTAGTAAAAAACAAACCCTCATAAAATCGATTTTGTGAACGTCTGTCCAGAGAATATCTCGACAAAGGATGAACCGATTTCGTTGAAATTTGGTGAGAATGTACAAAATTACTACAATTCGCTGGAAAAGTAGGCCTACTTTGCGAGCACTTCCCCATAGAGGTAAAAAATAGGCGTTTATATTTTTTGGCGAATATTGGCCACATGTGGGGTATCATATCAAGGCCATTTCATTAATGAAGTTTATTCCGAATTTCGATCAAGCGTTAAGAAATGGAATGTGTCGCAAAAAATGTCCCCCTCCGTTTTTCGAGAACATTAAAGTCAGATAAACAAAAATTTTCAGAAATGTGGGGTTCAAATCCTTAGAAATGGGAGAAATTGCTTTTAAATCTAAATCAAATTACTTCAGAAATAAGTTAATTCATCATTATGCCGTCAAGAAATCTTATTTCATTTTTACTATTATTATCATAATTTACTATGTTTCACAATATAAAAATAGCCTAAATTCAAGGGTTTGTATTAAATAAAAATAAATGAAAATAATAAGTATTAGGTTGGTGCAGATGAAATGTCGGATTCAGTAGTAGATTTTTGAACAGCTGTAACTTTTTATAAAGATAATTTTCTCGATTGACGATATTTGCACTTTGTGATAGTCCATATTAAATTTGAAATCGGATACTTTGTCTAATCAGTGATTAGATAAAGTATCCGTTTTTGATTTCAAATTTAAAGATAATTTTATTAATCGAGATAGGTACTAGTGGATGCGAAACACTGTTCCCAACGAGATACAAGTGCATTTATTCCTGTTTCGTAGAAGTCCGAGTTTCTGGTTCGAAGAAACTCCTCGAAGGTATTTTTAACAGCTACTTCCTTGTTAAACTGTTTTCCTGTCAAAAAGCGATCCAAACTTTTAAAGAAATGGTAATCTGTTGCCGAGAGGTCTAGTAAATATGGCGGGTGAGGAAGAGTCTCATAGCGCAACTCGTTCAATTTTTGGATCGTTGTTCTCGAAACATGCGGTCGTGCGTTGCCATGAGACAGTATAACTCCATACCTGTTGACTAGCTCAGTTCATTGAACTGTCAATTTTTGAAGCATTTGGTCCAGTTGAGCGCAGTATTTCTCAGCATTGATGTTTTCGCCAGGTTGGAGGTACGAATAGTGGATAAATCCAGCTACAGACCACCAAACAGTCACCATTATTTTGTTTGGATGAAGGCTTGGTTTCGGCATGTGTCTTGGAGCCTCATCGACATCCAGCCATTAGGCCGATCGGCGGCGATTATCGTATAGTATCCACTTTTCATCGCAGGTCACAATTCGGTTCAAGAACGGTTCGTTTCTGTTGCCGGAGAGAAGAGAACTGGAAATCTCCATTCGACAGGTCATGTTTTGCTCGGTAAGAGCATGCGGAACCCACTTGTCAAGCTTTTTCACTTTTCCAAATTGTTTTAAGTGGCGGCAAACTGTCGAATGGTGTACGCCCAATTTCTCCGCAAGATCCCTTATGGTTGGCGGGGGTCGGACTCCACTAATGGACGCGGCTCGTCGTTATCCATCGATGGTCCTGGGTTTCCACCCGGCTCATTTCGGAGGTTCATATCTCTGGATTGAAATTTTTCGAACCACCGCTGAATGGTTCGTTCGTTAACCGTATCAGGTCCGAATGCGCTGTTGATATTCCTCGTTGCTTCCGTTGCGTTGTGCTCTAGATTAAATTCGTAAAGGAAAAATAATCGTTTTTAACTCGCTTCCACTCGATTTTCCTTTTTTTTTCACCGATCACCATGAAGTGCAAAACCGAAATGACTCCATAAGCCAAGGTAGCAGTACTTATACTTCAATATGTCATATTACTTGGGTCTACTACTACCTGGTGGCAGTTTGATACATAAAAATCGCAGCCAAATTCAACTCATTGCAAAATCCAACATTTCATCTGCACCAACCTAATATTTAATGTATTTTGCTGGATTGATTTCCATTCAAAAATAGTAGGTATATTTTCTGCATTTATATCGCTTAATCGGGATCGTCTCTCCGAAATCAATTGACCCGCTTTTGAAAACACGCGTTCACTTGGTACGGATGTGGCTACTAGCAAGAAATGTTTTCGTATAAGTTTTCCGATCGGCGGGTAACAAGCTTCGTGTGTCCGCCACCACTCCAGAGGATCCTGCAATCTCATGATGGTTGGCTTACCCCAATATTTCCTTAACTGCATTGATGCCTTCGCTGATGGAGTAGTGCGCATAATGTTGGTGATATTTTTCGTAACAAAATCGCTCCAAATCGAGATGCTATGTTCAGGCAAGGCGTTGGGCTCTACAACACCAACCGATTCAACCAGGATATCCCTCGTTCCTGCAGCAGCCGGTTCTTCGTACCGTAACGTCCCGTTTTTCAACAGCCAAGAGCTGCCAAACCCCCTGGATGCAAGAAAAACTGCAGTATTTAAAACATCGCTACCACAACAACAACAACCTGTGTATCTCTAATATGGCTTTCCACCGCATCCTTCCAATCCTGTAAAGCAGTTTCGCTTTCAATTCCTCGGTGTTTGAATCGCGGATCCAAGAAACTTGCCATGCATAATAATTTATTATCTGCAATTTCAGAAAAACGTTCCTGAAGCCCGCTACATTTTTGGCAACCTTCGATTGCGTACTATTCTTCGATTCTTTGGTCTTTTCAACCAGAAATCGAACTAAAACTAGCACCTTTGATGCAGCGACATTCTTTTCGGCGGATCCCCAAACGGCTTTAATATTTTGCACAATTCCGACACGGTTCTTATGCCGTTACTGTCAAACGACGGCAGATGGTATCTCCTATTTTGCAATAGAGTAATTGTAGCCGCCAGCGGCTCTTGCACCAGACATATTCTCTCAAACATTGGCCATGTCGAATTCCACCTGGTATCCACATCGCGAATGAGCTTATAGGGCACTTTTCTATTTTGTTGTTCATGACCCGTTGGCGATGCCAATGTCGTATTTCCTTCTACTTCAAACAGATCGTCATCATCATCACCATCATTCTCATTTTCATGGGCTGGGGTGCTCGGAAGTATCACCATTCAACTCAGCGACTTCGAAAATCATTATTTTGGTATCCATTTCAGTTTTTTTGTTTATGGAGGTGTTGAGGTTCGACGGCAGTAACGTTATTTCAATCAGCGACCTGAAAACCGAAGTCTACCTACCTAACTATGTCTTTACAATACCTGCTTTTTTCCACGATCCGCTACTTAACTACCCACCACTTTTTATTACTCGCTAGTTTTCACTAAACACTAATTTTCACTACTCACTACATATCACTACCTAGTACCCACTACATTTCACGATTCGCTACTTTTCACTACCCACTACTTTTGCTATTTTCGTTACATTAACCCCTAGCGGGGCATAGCGCGTCAACTACTCCTGCGCGCCAACGTACTCTGTTCTGGGCAATAAGGCGCAACTCCCCAAAAGACTTACCTGTGCCTGACACTCCTTTGCCACAGATCGACGCTATGTGTTTCGAGGACCCCCTCTTGGTCGGCCTTGGTTGGAAATGGGGTTCCATTTCATGGGATGCAAAGCAATGCAGTTATCACTCTTCCGCAATGTGTGACCTATCGACTGCCATTTTCGCCTGCGTATCAATTCGCCGATTGGCATCTGACCCGTACGCCGACTTAGTTCTTCATTTGATATTGTTTCGGGCCAGAAAATTCTTAAAATTCGACAAAGACATGAATTGACGAATACTTGCAGCTTTCTGATAACTCCTACGGAAACTTTCCATGTACTGCTCCCATACAAAAGCACTGACAGTACCAGGGAGTGAAACAGGCCCAGCTTGGTCTTGATGCTGAGATAACTTCTCCGCCAGATTTTGGACAGCATGCCGTATGCGCGTTTAGCCGGGATGATACGACGAGCGATGTCCTGCTCCGTACCACCATTTTCGGCAACAATGCTACCCAGGTAGACGAAGTTGTCCACCTTCTCCACAGGCTGCCCATTAATATTGATGGCAATAGGTGTCGGATTTCTTTTTCGCAACGGCGGGCTAAGAACCTTGGTCTTGTTGGTATTAATCTTTAGCCCAACCTTGCTTGCCTCCTTCTCGAGATCTAACGCCATTGCGGACAGATCCATGATTTTGTGGGAGAGTAGGCATATGTCGTCAGCGTAGCCAAGATGTTGTATATAAGATGTCAAAGTCCATGGAATTCCTCTGTCGAGTCCGGATAGGGCTGCATGCAACACATCACCGATTACAACAAGGAATACGATCGGTGAGAGGATGCACCCCTGCCGAACTCCACTGCGAATCTCAAAGTCCCCCGACACCTTACCTTTATGCAGAACGCGACATTTCGCGCCGTCATAGGTTGCCTTAATAATAGCCATAAGCTTCTCAGGGATGCCTCTCCTGCGCAAGGCCGCCCATATAGAATCCCGGTTCACACTATCGAAAGCCTTTTCGAAATCGATGAAAAGCAAGTGAAGCGCATTGCTCGATGATGATTCGCAAGGTGTTAATGTGATCGACACAGGAGAATCCGGATCGAAAACCAGCATGCTCTTCATCAATTGTGCTCTCTAAGTGGGCCTTTAGTCTTTCCAGGACGATTTTAGCTATTATCTTGGCAACGGAAGGAAGCACACAAATGCCTCTCCAATTATTAGAATCTGTGAGGCTACCCTTTTTTGGAAGTTTGATGATCAAACCTTCCTTCCACTCAGTGGGAAAGGTCTCTGTATTCCACGCTTTACCAACATGTGGGTGCAGCAAATCGACAGTTATGCTTGGTGCTGCTTGATAAAGTTCGGCAGGGATACCGTCGAGTCCGGCGGCCTTTCCTCGTTTTAGTGCAATAATTGCAGTAACTATTTCCTCTTTAGTCGGGGCAGTGGATCGTATACGCACATTTTGATGGTTAGCTAAATTATCTATATGAGGGGGAACTTCACCAGAGATTACACGGTTCAAGACCGCGGCGAAGTGTTCTTTCCACCGCCTCATTTGATCTTCTTCCAAGATAAGTAGCTTTCCATCACTATCCTTCACCGGATGTTGGCAGGAGTTACGACCACCTGTAAACTCCTAGATGACACCGTATACGGCGTTTAAGTTGTTACTTCTTGCGGCTTCTTCTGCTGAGGAGGCTAAAAGAGTATTGGCATAAACTCTTTTATCGCGTCGCACACTACGCTGAACTTCTCGAGCTTTCTGACGGTAAAGGAGTTCGATTCTGCTTCGATTGTCGTCTGATGCTGCAGCCAAACGAACTTTCAGCTCCTTTCTTTCAACAATCCGCTGCCATGAAGCGTCGGACATCCAGGGTTTATTCCGGCAATCTGGGTTTGGGCCAAGGATGGTATCTGCGCTATCAATGTACGCATTTTTTATAGCATACCAGTTTTCATTTATGTCACTATCTGGGTGACTAGTTATCTCAGCTGCGTTTTGCGCAAGATGGTCATTATATTGTTGTAAGACAGCTGGATTTTTTTATAGAGCGGTGTTGAATTTGCGGCGCCTGGATCTTTCGTCGCTGGGGCGGCCCACGGCTGCAATACGCAATCGAACATTAGCGATCATAAGATAAAGGTCTCTTCCCATATCAATATCGGCACCCTTCTTGTTTCGCACGTCCAGGAGGCAACTCTTGAATCTTTTACTAATGACAAAATGGTCGATCTGATTTTGTGTTCTGCGCCGATCAACAGAGGACCAGCTGATTTTGTGGTGGTCCTTATGCTCAAACATAGTACTACCGATGAAGAGACTGTGAAAGTTGCAGAACTCTACAAATCTTTCACCGTTGTCATTACGATCACCAAAACTGTGTCTCCCCATCACATGTCTGAGCCCATTGTTATCAGCGCCAACTTTCGAATTCAAATCACCCATAACCATTATAATGTCACCTTTAAGTGTTTTGCTCTGAACGGCGTTTAGTTCTTCGTAGAAGGAGTCTTTTGCCAAGACATTGTCGGGTTCAGTAGGGGCATAACATTGTACTATTGAGATGTTCCTCATTTTGGTCCGGAACCTGGCGGTCAAGATTCTGAGAGACCGGCTCCCAGGATAAGAGACAGTTTCGCGCGGCTCTGGTTAAATGGAGCCCCACACCTGACTCACGACGACTACTGGTACCTTTACCGGAGTACAACATCACAGTGCTGCCCGTTGGAGAGATAAATTCTCCGCTGTTCCACCATCTTATCTCACTAACTCCTAAGATATTTAATTTGTACCTCAGAAATCCACTCTCTAATTGAAGAAATCGTGCGTTCTGGGGACCTTCTGATCCATTGTCCAGGAGAGTACGCACATTCCAGAATCCAATCTTTGTCATTGTACGATAGCCAAAAGTCGTAACCGTTGAGTCAGTCCTTATCCGAGGCATAGTTGACATTTCGTTAGCATATAAAGATCTCGGATATTGCAAGTTGCTGGCATGCACATTCTGTCCTTTGATTGTCGGTTTTAACGACAGGCCCTCAAAGGGAAAGGCCGCGGTATTTTTTTACACCCCACACCACAGGAGTACCTCAACCAAATCATCGCACCGCCATCACTGGCGGCTTGACGTTGTTTGGCAATGGTCAGTGACCACTGCTGTTCCAGGGGGCGCCCACGAGGAGGACTATGGAAGAGGAATTTTTGCCCCCCCCCCCCCCCATCCAGTCCATCCGTCTTTTCTATTGTAATAGGCAAGCACTGAATAGCAACGACTGTGGACCGACCCTCCATAAAACCGTATTGACTATCATCTAACTGCACAATCTCTCTCAATCGATTAGAGACAACTCGCTAATAGATCTTCGATGTATCAGATGTTAACTAGATTGTCCTGTAGTTGTTGAGCTTGCGTGAGTCACCCTTTTTCAAATAAAATGCGAAAAGGAAACTTTTCATGAAAGCGCCAGGTATCGGTCGCCCTCTTTTAATTTTGTTGAAAAGAATAGTGAGCGATCAAAGCCCGACAATATTCATCTTCAGCCAAAATCATACGGATATTTTGTCCGGTTCGACTACCTTTCCGCGTTTTATCTGAATCATTGCTTTCATCAGCTTATTCACTGAAAAATCAGCGGTATCACTGGTGTTTGCCTCCACAGCCGAAGAAGCTTCTCGATGAATTTCTTCGTTCAAGAGTTCGTCAAAGAACTCGCGCATCCTGATCTGTATTGCTGTGTCTTCAACCGGCAGAACTCCTTGCAAGTCTTCAACATACTTTGGAGCTTGAATCTCTCGCGCGTTTCTTCACTTCTGGGCTGCGACCTTGTAAATCCTGGCATTATCTTTAGGTTTCTCTTGCAATGACGATCTCTTATCCACAGTCTTATCTTTTAATTCTTGATAGGATTTCTCAGCTGCCATCGCCTTTGCTTGAGCCACCTTGCGATTTACTTGCTTCCAGAATTTATCATATTCCTCCTAAAGTTGAATCTTCCCGGCTCCACTGCTTCACACGCATCTTTGAATGCGTTTGATTTGTCCTGCACTGCTTCTTTGGTTTCGTTATTCCACCACAACGTTTCATTGTTCGTGTGGAGTGGGCCTTTCGAAACTCCAAGTGTCTTTTCAGCCTCACATACTAACTTTTCATCCAAAACATTCCACACTTATGTTGGGCTCTGCTCATCGCAGTTGCTGTTGTTTTGAAGCCACCCCTTTATTTGAATTACTAATGGAGCTACAACCAGAGCTGTGATATCTTTATAATGAGTGCGTTCAGAAGGTGGCAAAAGAGCAGAAACCGCTCGCGAGCAGGTCCGTAACTGCTCGCGAGCAGCTCCGGAGCTGCTCGCTTTGGAGTCTGCACCTGCTGAACGCTACTTCACCAGCTGACAAATCGACCAGCTGAAAGCTGACGGTGACAATTTTAGACGTCAAGTGCCGAAAAGTGAAAAATACATGAATCCCACGCTGTCCATTACAAAAATCACGAACAACGAGAAAACAAATTCAAAACCACCCGAAAACCAAAGAACTAGAAGCCGAAAACGGCGAAAACACAACAACCAATTTGATGATTGTCAAAACTCGGAAACTCGCAACATGAGCGTGAGGTTGAAAAAGAAGAAGAAGAACCTGAGCAGTGAGCACTGATCAGTGAGCAGAAATATTTCTTGCTCGGTAAAATTTGATCATGCTCACCCGAGCGGAAGTTGCTCAGTCACTTCTGAACCCGCTCGTTCTGAACATGTTCGCCGAGCGGAAGTTGCTCAGTTCTTTCTGAACGCACACAATAAAAACATAAAAGAACTACGATTGGGGTAAACCCCAATCATGCAATACTCTAGATGAATTTGAACCTGGTTAAAGCCAATAAATAATTTTGGTTGCAATCTCGGATGCATCGTTAAGACGTAAGACGTAAGTCTTTAAGACGTTAAAACGTATTTCATGAAATAGTGCAGTTTGTATGGGAGGGGGTAGAAGGAGGGTGAGGATTGCAATAAATTTTATAATGTAGGTTACAATTATCATAAAAGTGAAATATTAAAAATTTCAAAGCAATATGTTTTATAGTTTCTGAGAAAATCTGATTATTGTAAATTTTCAAAAATGTGTCATTTTGTATGGGAGGGGGTAGAAGGGGTGGAGCGATTTAGCCCGTTCACGAACTTAGCCTTCATTTTTTGTCAAAAATAACGTGTGCAAAATTTAAACTTCATACCTCAACGCGTTCTCGAGCTAGAGAGGTCACGGACGGACGGACGGACAGACGGACAGACGGACAGACGGACAGACGGACATCCGGTTTTGAGATATTCGAGTGATAATATGAACTTCTGTATCATTCATTTTTTTCTGCGAGCCTTATTTCTTAGCGTTACAAACTTTGTGGCAAACTTATAATAATACTCTCAGATTTCATCTACCTATAGAGTATAAATACGATACCGATACAAATATAAAGAGAGAACATTTGTTTAAATACGATATTTATTCTAAAAAATATGTTCAGCTGCGTTTGAATATGATAAAAAAATTCGTACAAAAAAAATATCAATATCGATATTTTGTGATATTTTTTTTTTTACATAATTTCTTCAACAGTTTTTTGCCTAGGCTTAATCTTTTATCGTTAACAATCAACTTTACGCTGCTAAATAATCTCTCTACAGAGATTTGAGTAACCGGGTGACTCAATACCGCTTGAGCGACTTCATTCAAATACCGCGAAAAAGCATCCTTTTTATAGTATGCCACCATTGAAAAACGTCCGTATTTCGCTACTCGATCGGAACACCGTGGATACATTTTTTCTTAGTTTTTAGCACAGCGTCAATATATCTGGGGGGCAAAAACTCCTCTTCCATAGCCCTCCGCGTTGGCGCCCCCTGGAACGGCAGTGGTCACTGACCATTGCCAACCAACGTCAAGCCGCCAGTGATGGCGGTGCGATGATTTGGTTGAGGTACTCCTGTGGTGTGGGGTGTAAAAAAATACCGCGGCCTTTCCCTTTGAGGGTCTGTCGTTAAAACCGACAATCAAAGGACAGAATGTGCATGCCGGCAACTTGCAATATCTGAGATCTTTATATGCTAACGAAACGTCAACTATGCCTCGGATAAGGACTGACTCAACGGTTACGACTTTTGGCTATCGTACAATGACAAAGATTGGATTCTGGAATGTGCGTACTCTCCTGGACAATGGATCAGAAGGTCCCCAGAACGCACGATTTCTTCAATTAGAGAGTGAATTTCTGAGGTACAAATTAAATATCTTAGGAGTTAGTGAGATAAGATGGTGGAACAGCGGAGAATTTATCTCTCCAACGGGCAGCACTGTGATGTTGTACTCCGGTAAAGCTACCGGTAGTCGTCGTGAGTCAGGTGGGGGGCTCCTTTTACCCGGAGCCGCGCGAAACTGTCTCTTATCCTGGGAGCCGCTCTCCGACAGAGTCTTGACCGCCAGGTTCCGGACCAAAATGAGGAACATCTCATTAATACAATGTTATGCCCCTACTGAACCCGACAATCTCTTGGAAAAAGACTCCTTCTACGAAGAACTAAACGCCGTTCAGAGCAAAACACCAAAAGGTGACATTATAATGGTTATGGGTGATTTGAATGCAAAAGTTGGCGCTGATAACAATGGGCTCAGACATGTGATGGGGAGACACGGTCTTGGTGATCGTAATGACAACGGTGAAAGATTTGTAGAGTTCTGCAACTTTCACAGTCTCTTCATTGGTAGTACTATGTTTGAGCATAAGGACCACCACAAAATCAGCTGGTCCTCTGTTGATCGGCGCAGAACACAAAATCAGATGGAACACTTTGTCATTAGTAAAAGATTCAAGAGTTGCCTCCTGGACGTGCGAAACAAGAAGGGTGCCGATATTGGGATGGGAAGAGACCATTATCTTATGATCACTAATGTTCGATTGCGTATTGCAGCCGTGGGCCGCCCCAGCGACGAAAGATCCAGGCGCCGCAAATTCAACACCGCTCAATTAAAAAATCCAGCTGTCTTACAACAATATAATGACCATCTTGCGCAAAACGCAGCTGAGATAACTAGTCACCCAGATAGTGACATAAACGAAAACTGGGATGCTATAAAAAATGCGTACATTGATAGCGCAAATACCATCCTCGGCCCAAACCCGGATTGCCGGAATAAGCCCTGGATGTCCGACGCTTCATGGCAGCGGATTGTTGAAAGAAAGGACTTGAAAGTTCATTTGGCTGCAGCATCAGACGACAATCGAAGCAGCATCGAACTCCTTTACCGTCAGAAAGCTCGAGAAGTTCAGCGTAGGGTGCGACGCGATAAAAGAGTTTATGCCAATTCTCTTTTAGCCTCCTCAGCAGAAGAAGCCGCAATAAGTCACAACTTAAACGCCGTATACGGTGTCATCAGGGAGTTTACAGGTGGTCGTATTTGTAACTCCTGCCAACATCCGGTGAAAGTTAGTGATGGAAAGCTACTTATCTTGGAAGAAGATCAAATGAGGCGGTGAAAAGAACACTTCGCCGCGGTCTTGAACCGTGTAACCTCTGGTGAAGTTCCCCTCATATAGATAATTTAGCTAACCATCAAAATGTGCGTATACGGTCCACTGCCCCGACTTAAGAGGAAATAGTCACTGCAATTATTGCACTAAAACGAGGAAAGGCCGCCGGACTCGACGGTATCCCTGCCGAACTTTATCAAGCAGCGCCAAGCGTAACTGCCGATTTGCTGCACCCACTTGTTGATAAAGCGTGGAATACAGAGACCTTTCCCACTGAGTGGAAGGAAGGTTTGATCATCAAACTTCCAAAGAAGGGTAGCCTCACAGACTGTAATAATTGGAGAGGCATTTGTGTGCTTCCTGCCGTTGCCAAGATAATAGCTAAAATCGTCCTGGAAAGACTAAAGGTCCACTTAGAAAGCACAATTGATGAAGAGCATGCTGGTTTTCGATCCGGATTCTCCTGTGTCGATCACATTAACTCCTTGCGAATCATCATCGAGCAATGCGCTTCACTTGCTTTTCATCGATTTCGAAAAGGCTTTCGATAGTGTGAACCGGGATTCTATATGGGCGGCCTTGCGCAGGAGAGGCATCCCTGAGAAGCGTGTGGCTATTAATAAGGCAACCTATGACGGCGCGAAATGTCGCATTTTGCATAAAGGTAAGGTGTCGGGGGACTTTGAGATTCGCAGTGGAGTTCGGCAGGGGTGCATCCTCTCACCGATCCTATTCCTCATAGTGATCGGCGACGTGTTGCATGCAGCCCTATCCGGACTTGACAGAGGAATTCCATGGACTTTGACATCTTATCTACAACATCTTGGCTACGCTGACGACATATGCCTACTCTCCCACAAAATCATGGATCTGTCCGCAATGGCGTTAGATCTCGAGAGGGAGGCAAGCAAGGTTGGGCTAAAGATTAATACCAACAAGACCAAGGTTCTTAGTCCGCCGTTGCGAAAAAGAAATCCGACACCTATTGCCATCAATATTAATGGGCAGCCTGTGGAGAAGGTGGACAATTTCGTCTACCTGGGTAGCATTGTTGCCGAAAATGGTGGTACGGAGCAGGACATCACTCGTCGTATCAACCAGGCTAAACGCGCATACGGCATGCTGTCCAAAATCTGGTAGAGCAGTTATCTCAGCATCAAGACCAAGCTGGGCCTGTTTCGCTCCCTGGTACTATCAGTGCTTTTGTATGGGAGCAGTAAATGGAAAGTTTCCGTAGGAGTTACCAGAAAACTGCAAGTTTTCGTCAACTCATGTCTTCGTGGAATTTTAAGAATTTTCTGGCCCGAAACAATATCAAATGAAGAGCTAAGTCGGCGTACGGGTCAGATGCCAATCGACGAATTGATACGCAGGCGAAAATGGCAGTGGATAGGTCACACATTGCGGAAGAGTGATCACTGCATTGCTTTGCATGCCATGAAGTGGAACCCCATTTCCAACCAAGGCCGACCAAGAGGGGGTCCTCGAATCACATGGCGTCGATCTGTGGCAAAGGAGTGTCTGGCACTGGGTAAGTCTTTTGGGGAGTTGCGTCCCATTGCCCAGAACAGAGTACGATGGCGCGCAGGAGTAGTTGACGCGCAATGCCTCGCTAGGGGTTAAGGCAAAGTAGTTACATATCTGGGACATTGTTTTTATATTATAGAGGTTGATATCTGGGACATTTAAAATTGTCAGCTTACGACTGTCAGTTCGTTACATTATCAAAAATACTGCATAGCCTCACGTTTGTTATTTCTGACTGCAGATTGGTTACCCTTCCCACCACGGCAACCCTCATAATCACTGGTCGATTCACCCACCTAAATTGCCCTCCGAAAAAGACTATCTCGGTATCTGGTACACTCTGAAAAAGTGTGTCAACGTCGTTCCAAAATGTCTCTTCTCCACTTTGCAGTAGACCCACTTGGGGAGCGTATGCACTTATTACATACCACACTCTTCCACAGATACCCAATTTGGTACTCGTCAAGCAGTCGCTTAACTTGGAGATACTCACGATGCTGCCAAGTAAATCCGATGACAGAATAAAGCCAACCCCGTTTCTATCATTTGATATTCCATAATAGTACAATTTGTATTTTACTTTTTGAAATTTTTCAAAAAAACGCGCTTGGTCATTTCGTCACTTAGTCTCCTGCACTCACTTAATATCTATTTTCCTTCCTATCACGGCGTCCTCCAGTTCCCCGCTCTTTCCCGTCATGGATCTGACATTCCAACTTGCGACCATCAGCTTGTCTATAGTGCACTTGGACTGCCTCATAGCGCTCGCCCCCGGAAACCGTCAAGCTCTGGAACGAACAATGTTGATCCTGGGATGACCCAACTGCGTGCGTATCAAAAGTAGTGCACAGCCGGGTAGCGCTGCTAGCGTGTTCTACCATAAAGCCTTACATCCATTCTTTTACACCTATCTGGAGAAAGGTGAAGTTAGTTTAACACTAGTGTGTGGATAATAAATTTGTATTGATTTTCCTTTTATATCCGGCGGTGGTCTCCAGACCCGGCAACCCACTCACACACACTGACCTGTGGGAGGTCCTAAAGATGTTCAACAGTGCCACAGGCTCATCTAGGGGTGTTGCTGTTGTCTGCGTGTGAACGGTCCTTTTAGTCACCTGCTACGATCAAGGTAGGACTCATCTAGGATTTGTGGCGGACGGTTTAATGGGCAGCCCAAGATGCCTGTGGGGACGGAGCCTAAAGTAGCATGACCGTGCCATCTGGCGAAGAAATAGGTTCCTCAACGAGCTAAGGAACCGCTATTTGCTTGCTGTAGGTCATTTCGGGAAACGTGGGCGGGTTTTTCGCCGCTTGTTGCCCCTGTCCTTTACGTATTGATTAAAATTCATAGGCCATGGGAAGACAACACAAACAAGGGAGGCAAAAACGGGGAACAAAAAAAATGAAGCGATTAGGATGAAATGGTTGACGGACGGCTTAGTTGCCCTCGCGCTCACATGTGTGCCCAGGCGTAATGGGAACCTCGGCCTCTGGTTTCATACCACAGGTGCAGCCATCAATCTGCCGGTTGAAACAGCCCAACCAGACCAGAATATGGCTCATTACGGGTAGCATATTCCAAGCCCGTCACATCACGGGGCGGTGGTGCTTCTTTCCACTGGCGTGATTTTTTTATTGTACTATAATATTATTTTGGTTTTGTCGTCGATGATGGGTAGTCCCACTTTTTTTGCAGTCATGTTAAAGTTATGTCATATGTAGTTGCCCAGCAGCAGACAAGACATGATGCTAGGTTAGGTTAGGTAGGTTGGCAGCCTAGACGACTCCGCATAGACCGCTGAGGTCCATAGCGATACCACATATAACAGGCACTCATCCCTTGTCGTTGCTGGCCCCTACCAGAAGATCGTCGTTGAGCTTGAAGGAACCTGACTCGTTGGCGAAGCTCAAAAGGCTACTCCAGCTGAGTCCTCCTTCAAGATCGTTGAAGAAGTGAGCTCCTAGGCACTTTAATCTCCTTCTAGCGAGTGCAGGACAATCGCATAGGAGGTGCTTTAGCGTTTCTTTCGTGTTTGATATTTGGCAATTCCTGCAGCCATCACTGGTTGTTAGCTTTAGTCTGTGGGCATGTTCCCTTATCAGGCAGTGGCCCGTTAGTATGCCCACCAATATTGTACACTGACTTCTGGGCAGTCCCAAGAGGCTTTCAGTTTTCCTTTTGTCATAAGAATTCTAGAATATTTTCGTTAGTCTGGAGGTGTTTGTGTTGAGCCAGTTAGATATTGCCTTTTGACGCATGTCGTCCATTATTTTCTTGAATGCTTGTATTGGCGTCGGCTGCTCTACGGCTGTCCCTCGTTCGAGGATAGCCCCCTGTTTGGCTAGTCCATCCGCTATTTCATTACCTAGAACCCCGCTATGGCCCGGAACCCACCAGAGTTCCAGAGTCCTAGCTGATCCCAGAGCTTGTAGAGCAATTAGGCAGTTATGCACTGTCTTCGACTTGATTGTGACGAACTGTAGCGCCTTTAGTGCTGCTTAACTGTCCGTGTGTATGACGATTACACCCTTTTTCCGATATGAAATCATCACCTCAGTTGCCTTTTGGATCGAAAGCACCTCCGCCTGAAAAATGCTACACTCATTCGGCAGTCTGTAGGAAAGGTTGCATGGAATTTCCGAGTCGGAGCAGCAGTCTACTCTGACTCCGGCTTCCATCTTGGAGCCATCCGTGTAGAAGTTCAGCGCCTTCCTGCGTCCATGATCAACTACCGGGATCTGCTCCCTATCGGGTATATTCACCACGAAGTTTGTGTTGAAACCTACTTGTGGTTTCATATAGTCAGTATTAATAGATGGCAGCCTAATATTGCGGTGGCCATATGGCCTCTCTTTGAGTTGCCCTGCCTCTCTAAGCCTTAGGGTACATTTAGCTGCCTCATTCTAATATCATATGCATACTCTACTAATTGCGGCGGCTTAAAAAGTGACATGACTTGCAATGGGCTCCTCACCTTGTCAGCAGAAGAAATTTCTGCTCTAATGAATATGTGCTTACGGACTTGTCAGGTCGATGCCACCGCAAATGCTTTTACCGGCAATACAGCTTTCGCATCAGGCACTAATCACATTGCCGGCAGAGACAATTGCAGTGGCATCGACCTGACAAGTCCGTAAGCACATATTCATTGGAGCAGAAATGTCTTCTGCTGAGAAGACCCATTACAACACAACCGCAGGTGAGCATCATGTGCTCAGATGTGGTTGAATGGTACTGCTTGTCTATTGTCTTGCATTGTAAAGTCCCTAAATATTTACCATTTTTATACCCTTCACGGATGTGATAGGGTATATTAACTTTGTCATGAAGTTTGCAACGCACAGAAGGAAGCATCTCCGACCATATAAACTATATATATTCTTGGTCAGTATGATGAGACGAGTCGATTAAGCTTTGTCCGTCTGTCTGTCTGTCCGTCTGTCTGTCTCTTTCTATGCAAACTAGTCCCTCAGTTTTAAAGCTATCAAGCTGAAATTTTGTAGAGAGCCTTCTTTCTACTGCACGCTGTATATATGTCGGAATCAATGGAATCAGACCACTATGTCATATAGCTGCCATAGGAACGACTGGTCCAAAAATTCATCTTTGTGAGAAAAAACTTTTTAATTTCGAAAGATATCATTTTCAGATTTTACACTAACCAATAGTATCTTAAGTTAAATTACATTCCCGAATTTGGTTGAAATCGAACTACTCTATCACATAGCTGTCATAGGACCGACAGTTCCAAAAGCAAGTTTTTGTCAGAAAATCTTTTTCATTTCTGAAGGTATCTTTACAAAATTGCATCTTATTCAATCATATTGACTGCTAAGCCACTTTCCTTAATTTAGTCGAAATCGGCCCACTATTTCATATACCTCTTATAGGAACAGTGAAATCGGAACAAGTTTTACAACTAAATTCAAAGTGGCAAATGTACCACAAAACAAAATTCATAGCAGTAATTGCCGACAGTAGCCTATACCCGACACTTTATGAGCTTCAGCCCCAATTTTGCGTTGTAGTGTGCCATTGCACTACTAGGTTTAAAGTAATGGCAGTACTATATATCGGTTCACCTACTTTGAACTTCACCGGCCTGGCTCTTAAGTTGTGATGTAGTTTATTTTTGTTATTTTACTTATTCTTCAAAAGTTGGTATTTTTGAAGTTATAGGCAAAGGTGTAAAAAAGAGCATTTTTGGGAAGTTTCGGGCAGTTTTCGCGGAATTTATCCGTCTTTCCAGATGACACAGATGAAATTCGGATTCAGCGTCCCAAAATACATAAACTACATTTTTTTTCTGAATCCAGTCTTAATTGACACGCAAGTACTGGGCTAAGTTAGGGGAACATGTTTATCTGGATCTGAAATGAACGGCGCAGCGTCTCGAGCGAAAGTAATAAAATCAGAAACATGTTTTCGGATCAGGTTCTCGCCAAATTCCGCCCATTAGTTTCCCGGAAAGAACATAATGCAGCTCGATGTTCCAAAATCAAACGTCGATGTTTTTCTGTCGATGTCGCATCACTAGTATCCGTACCACTTACTCCGACTTCGTATAATATTTACATCTGCTGAATACACAAGATGCCTGCTGCTTTCCACATTGTGCTCTGTACAAAGGAGAATGATCTACGAGAACATGAGTATGTTCAGATTTTTAGCAATCAATAGTCCTTGAATTCCTATGCGCTGTTCACTGCCATTTGAATGTGACAAGCAAACGTGCAGATTCGCTTACGCATGAGAAACTTATAACGTTGTACTCGAATCCAATGAATAGAAGAAGCATACATTTTTCGTATCAACATGTTACTCTTGAAAGTTGCAGCAATATTAGGGTTTTGCATAAAACTGGTGCTGAGGAAAATATCACATGTAAATTACATACCTATACGGGTAAATGAAAATACAATATAAAAAATTAAGAGCAAGTCTCAAAATGTAAATATAAGACTCATAAGCTTGACGTTTGTCATACTAGTTGGACGCATCAAGCCGCGTTTAAAAAACAAGTTGAAGATTACAATACATACATATGTACATAAATACATCGATCCGTACAAAGTGAAATCAATTGCATCTAAAGTATAAAATAGCCCGTGTTCTTTGATTTTTATACCCTAGACTTTTAGTATAGGGTATATTGTTTTTGTCATGACGGAAATAGGTAACACCTTAAAGGAGGCTCCAGAGTATGGCAATGTATATAGGTATATATAAATGATCAGGGTCACCTCCTGATTCGATTAAGCCATGTCTGTCTGTCTGTCTTCCGTTCGAACGATAACTTCCGATAGAATTAAGCTAGAGCCTTGAAATTTTGGTCAAATATTGGAAGTATAATCTAGTTGATTGGTATTGAAAATGGGCGTGATCAGGCCAAGAGAACGCCCACCTCCCCTACATATGTAAAATAATTAAATGTATCCATAACTCCTGATTAAATAAACATGAAAAGTTCTAGCTTTGGTAAATTGCTCGTGAGGATAATCTTCTACTCTCTTTGAAAAATAAAATCAATCAGTTGAAAACTAACGGTAATTTTCTTACAAAGAGCCCCGTACTACCCTACTTTTCGGGTTTTTTTGTCTATAACTCTTGGACCAATTGACGTAGACACTTGCTTTTTGGCATGTAACCCTAGGGTGAGAAGCTGCTTGTGTTTTAGTAAGTTGGGCATAATCAGATCAAAGGAACGCCTACCTCCCCTACAAATTTCAAAAAATTAAATATTCATTTAATTACGATAACTTTCGATAGAATGATACTAGCGAGTTGAAAATTTGTAAGAAAGTTGTTAGGAAAATCTAATAGGTTGGTGCTGAAAATGGGCAAGATCCAACTCAAGCAACCCCTACCTCCCCTACAAATGCAACTTCAAATAAGCGATAACTTTTGACAGAATCAAGCCAACGACTTGACGTTTTGGTCAAATGCTTGAAGTGAGATTGGGTTAGTTGGTATTCAAGATGGGCTAGATCCGACCCAAGAAACCCCTACCTCTCCTAGAAATGAAACTTAAAATAAGCGATAACTTACGTCAAAATAATGCTAGCGACTTAAAATTTTGGTCAAATGTTTGCAATAGGATCCTGTTGGCTAATATTGAAAATACGTAAAATCCGACTGACCCCTACTTCCCCTACAAATGAAACTTCCAATAAGCGATAACTTTCGATAGAGTGAAGCTGGAAACTTGAAATTTTGTTTAAATGTTTTTAGGGTGATCTTATTTGTTGGTGGCAATGATGAGCAAGATCCGACCCAAGGAGCCCCTACCTCCCCTACAAGTGAAACTTCAAATTAGCAATAACTTTCGATAGAATGAAGCTAGTGACTTGAAAAATTCGACAAATATTTGTAGAATGGGTTAGTTCATTGATTTTGATAATGGTCAAGATCCTCCTGAATGATTCCTCTTCTATAAACTGGACATATAGGAAACTCACTTTTAATGCATATGGTCGTTACTAATTGGTACTTTTGGTATCACCACTAGGTCTGTACAAGTCTAGGGTATATACGCTTCGGACCCCGGGGAGAAGCGAAGCTTCGGCCTGGTTTTATTTTATGTAGTTTTGTTTGACATCTTCTTTGTTTACTTTCCCATCTGTGAGTGTAGATTTGTGTGTGAGAGCTTTTAAGTGAATGTTGACTGAGTGAATGGACTTCATTTGAATTTGACTATCTTGTTTCCATCAATTGCTTATTTTGTTTTTAATATCATAAATAAAAGATACAAAGTATCTACACTGTATGCAGATACATCGGAACATGGATATGTCTATGACTACCGACTGCGTGGAACCTGTTGTGTTGAAGATATCGACGTAAGTTTTGTAAAGATCCCAGTATAGTTATACTGGATGAAATCATTCGAAAAAACACGTCCCACGCTTTTGGTAGGCATAAGACATATCCATGTACCGATGTATCTGGTGGAGTGTGGATACTCGTCATAAATTCTTCTTTGCTTTGTCCTGTCCGCTCCGGCTCCTTTCTCTCGCGGGATCGTTTCGTTTTCGTTTGCATCGCGTATATGCAATATTCACCTCCTCTCGTGCAACCTGTTCCATCTACCCGTTCGGTACAGTTTGCAGACTGCAGCCTATCGACATTTCTCTGAGTAAGTTTCTGCTAATGGCAATCACGCTTCCCACCATCTTTTCCCAATCTGACGTGTATTGTGTTTGTGTATCTATTGCAAAATCGCTCCCACACTATCCGCCTCATCCCGCCCCGTTAATCAACAGTCCGGGTCCGGCACACACAATCCGTTTCCCAAGTAACGCGTGCGACTCTATGCTATTGTGTCCGGCAAACAGAAAGGGAAACTAGCAAAAGTAAACAAAACATTCCAACACACGCACAAAGAGAACGCACAAGAAAAATTTTGGAATTTTTGCAGAAGGGGGGGGGGGGGCATTTGACCTTCTGCAGACCTCTGAATGTACATCATGTCACGATGAGCTGCCCGGAACTATACATCCTGCGACGAATATTTCTCTATTTCGGGGCTTGGGAGATTTTGACTCGCGCAGTACGAATCCGCCATTTTGTTTTATGATACGTTTATTGCATGTGTGGTGGGGGCGACATTGTGGGCCAGTCAGACCTCAAATCGCTGCCATTGCAAATGCACAACCATTTGGAAAGAATGAACTTCATCCGCGATGGCTCTCGCTCTCTATCTTCGGGAGGCGGGAACTATGTAATGTACACACTCTCAAATTGCGTCTGCGCATGTCCAAATGTTAGTCGAACTGACTACTTGCTACTTTTTCTGGGACCCTATTGATTCAGATATGTAGTACAACGCGCCCTATTTTATTTGTTTATATTCCAGCCATTTTGAAAATTTTGGAATTTTTGCGGAAGGGGGGCATTTGATCTTCTGCTGACCTCTGAATGTACATCATAACACATAACACCCTGCGACGAATATTTCTTTATTTCGGGACTTGAGAGATTCTAACTCGCCTAGTATAAATCCGCCACTTTGTTCTATATGTTTATTGCACGTGGGGTGGGGGCCCACATTGTTGACCAGTCAGACCTCAAATCGCCGCCATTGCAAATGCACAAACGCAGTCGCTCGATCACCCGATTTGGCTCGAATGAACTTCATCCGCTCTCGCTCATCTTCGGGGGGCGGGAACTATATACACTCTCTCAAAATGCGTCTGCGCATATCCAAATGTTAGTCGAACTGACTACTTGCTACCTTTTCTGGGACCCTAGTGATTCAGATAGTACAACACGGGCTATTTTATTAAATGATGAATGGGAATTGGCGGAAATTGAAAGTCATTGAAAGTCCGCCCGTTCACCCGTACACTATGTATGTTATTTCTTGCCGTCCACAACGTCAACCTTTATCGCTATCAAATCAACATCCCAACATGTACACACAGGATCCCCGCAAGCGCACCGCCCGCGCGGATCTACAAGCAACAGCCATGCACAATGACCACTTCACTCAAACGGCATGCACAACCAGAAAAGAAAATTTTTCAATGGGCTTGTTTCCTCTTCTGACCCCCGAGTAGAAAAACAGACATTTCGTGTGACGCACAGATTTTTAGGATGACCCCCAGCTATAAGACATATCCATGTCAAAAAATTATACATAAAATGTTTTTACTTAACCATAAATTTTTCTTAATTTGGTGAATTTCACTTTTTTTTATCCTCCTTTCTGATTTTCGTTCCTTTACCGTGTCACCATTTCTTTTTTTTTTTAATAATTATCATCGGGTAGGACCCAATTTATCTTCTCGCTTATTTGTTTTTTTTTGCTACCATCAATTAGTAAATCGGGTTGTTTCTTGATCATAGCTAATGCTGATAAATCAACGATATCCTCCGCCGAGCTGCATTTGGAAGACATTTTGCAGGGTCAAATCCTTCCTTTAGCACGTTGAACGCGGTTTCTCAACGAGAAGTAATTAATAAAGCTCGAAGTAACAGTGGCTATTATGTGGCATTTATGCTCCTCGAGAGTTGCTTGGCTGAAAGTTATTCAACGATTGACTTTCACATAAGTATGGATTTCCACTTCTTGTACTGGCGAATTCGTAAGCAACAACCATCTTCGACGTGGACCACACTTAACCCTCTAAGCCTATTTTCTACAAATTTTTGAAAAAAAAATAGTCTTATAATTTTTTCTATAATAATAATGGCCCAGTGAGCTGAGAAAAAATATCCCCGTGTAATTATATTTTTTTGTTTAGCCGCCAGGTGAGAAAATGTTTATAAGTGCCTCAGGGCACTTGGGTCTTTACGGTAAAAAACATAGGCAGGTGTAAGATTATACATATTAATTGATCGTTTTTATTATAAAATATATTATAAACCGAACAAATATTGGAAAACTTAAACATGAGTTCATGGAGAGGTTTGCACGGGAATGTAGCTCTGTTCATCTTTTGGACGCAGTCGCTGCTTCAAGGTTTATATATGACCTTACAGAACCGTCTGCCAACAATCAAATCCGGCTTTGCTGGAACTGCAGAGAGAGAGTGGACATTCTTTCGTGGACTGCACTTCAAGCAAGTCCAGCACTTATTTTTTTTTGATTGTGGCTGTCAAGAATCTGTCAAAATAAAGTTTTCCGGTTGTAGTCGGTCGGGAAACGTGATGGGGAATGTGCGACATTTAGGGAGCTCTCACATTCCTCATCAGGGTTTTTTGGCACGACCGATATCGACAAAAGCAGAAACTATTGCGAGGCCAGTGCTACATCCCTGCCGAAATTAAATAACCCAAAGAACTCAGATTTTCTCGCACATGGAGATATACCAAGGACAGACGCCCCCGAAGCAGGCATGAGCTGACTCCGTTGTTAATTCTGCCCAGGATAATCGGCCATTTGCCGAGATTATTCTGCACGGGCGGAATATAAAATGCTTGCTTGATAGTGGTGCCAGCGTAAGTATCCTAAGTAAGTAGATACGGCAGCCTTGGACTTGATTGCCGATCTTTGTTTGCATCATCATACAATGCAAGCTGACGTCAGAAGAGCGTTGGGTCAGAAGGCTTCTGTCTTGGGATACGTTCGAAGTTTGATGAATTTTTGGGACTTGTTGAAAATCGTTCAAGTATCCGCAGTTGAATAAGTCCCCTCGAATCCTTCAGGAGTATCTTATCAATTATCTCCAAATGATCAGCAGCGTCTCGATTTCGTCATGGTTAGGTTAGGTAAAGGGGCTGCCATGCTGCCGCACAGCACAACGTAGACTGCCTCTGGGTCCGTTGTGATACCACCGAAGTCGCCTAATTAAACTGTGATACCACCAAAGCCACCTAATTAAACCTTGGCAACAAACCAGCCTGTGCTAGCAATATAGCTCTTGAGCTGTATGGCACTCGTATCCTTAAGGTCCCCCAGTTCCCGGAAAAAACAAGAACCTAAAAATTCCTCTGCCTCTCAGCTAGGGCCGGACAGTGACAAAGAAGATAGAGAACGCTCTCCTCCTCATCCACGTCATCACAGCATCTGCAATACTCATTGTGAGGACTACGAAGCCTCCAGGCAAGCTCTCCTATAGGACAGTGCCCCGTTATAACCCCCAGAAATCTGCCAATGTGTTTTCTGTTCAGTGAAAGCAGTGTGACGGAGCGACTAGGTTCAAGTTTTGGCCAAATCGACTCCGTTGTTTGGCATGTATCGCCGTTTAACCACCTCATGTTCACTCTGTCATCCGCAGTGGCTTTGATGACAAGTTTGCACGATGAGGCTGGTATTTTGATGTTTACGCGGTCCCCGTCAATAAAACCGGTTGTCCCCTCCCGTGCCAGCTCATCCGCCACGTGGTTGCCTGTGAAGCCACAATGGTTCGGCATCCAACAAAGCGTAATATTGAAAAACCCTGAGGGCTAAACGAGAGTTCGCCATGGTTTCCGATGTAGTCAGGACGGATTCAAGTGATCATACACATATACCATGGTTACTGAACTGCATCTGCAAACGGTGATGCACCATGCGAAATTTATGTTGATGGAGTTGATACGTTATGCAACCGGCACGGTGCGTAGACATATTTTGTTGACGAAAATGCTAACGACCATATTGGAAAGACTCGATTGTTTTGGTCATAGGGTAAACTGCAGAGGGAAGTTTTTATACCCTTCACGGATGTGATAGGGTATATTAACTTTGTCGTGAAGTTTGCAACGCACAGAAGGAAGAACCTCTGACTATAAAAACTATATATATTCTTGGTCAGTATGATGAGACGAGTCGATTAAGCTTTGTCCGTCTGTCTGTTCGGTTCTATGTAAACTAGTCCCTCAGTTTTGAAGCTATCGAGCTGAAATTTTGCACAAAGCCTTCTTTCTATTGCACGCTGTAAATATGTCGGAGCCAATGGAGGCGGACCACTACGTCATATAGCTGCCAAAGGAACGACTGGTCCAAAAGTTGGTCTTTGTGGGAAGAACTTTTTTATTTCTAAATGAATCTTTCCAAGATCTCAAATTGTTCAGTAATATCCTTTGCCAAATTACTTTACCGAATCTGGTTGAAATTGGACTACCCTATCATATGGCCGCCATACAAAGAACTGTTCCAACATCAAGTTTTTGTTAGAAAAACTTTTTTATTTCTAAAGATATCTTTACCGAATTTCATATTATTCAATCATATTTACTGATAAATGACACTCCTAAATTTGGTTGAAATCGGCCCACTATTTCATATACCTCTCTTGGGAACAGTGAAATCGGAACAAGTTTAACTACTAATTTCAAAGTAGTAACTGCACAACAAATCAAAACGAAGGCGAAGGTGAAGGGTATCATACCTTCGGCAAGCTTGTTTTTTTTTTGTTTTAGACAGGGAGAGATTGATTTTGATCGCCGGGAAGATTTTACTGGAAGTTTGGTGAGATGTTTTTTTTTAGAAAGTTTTTGTTAGTAAGGCGGAAAAATGTTGTTGAAAGAGGATTCTTTTGTCGTAGTTCGAGACGACAATCTTGATCTAAAGCATTATCCTCAAGTGGCCGAGTCAAGGAACCTCCCCGTGGTGACAACTGGGAAACGCCATCTCCTTAAGGCTTGCCGGCCAGAGGTGGTAGGCTAATTCTTGCAGGAACCATAGTACACCTCACCTCGAACTTCTCGACATGCTCCCTTATAGCGGTGGAGAACATTGTGTGGTGTTAGAGCTTCCAAGTCTTTTCCGGGCCGGTAGACGGTGAAGAAGGCCCAACCTTTATAAACGATGGAGAAAAAGGAAACAAAACGGGTAGGGATATCTACTCAAGTGTCGGTAGGAGGCAAGGCTGCGACTACCGGCGAGGGCTCGGGGGGTGTTCGCACCTCCTTAGTCACCAGCGGCCTTGCGAAAACAGTTGAGTCAGCGTCAAAACCAGGCGGCTCGGACGGTCATGCTACTCGTTCAAAACCTTAAACCAAACTGCAGACTACTATTGCAGTAAACCCCCTCGTTGCTGAGCTTGACCTGGATCGCTCGGAGCAGGGGCTCAACATCACACCAGCAGAAGAGGAACTCCTGCTTAATTCTCCTCAGTCAAGCGAGGGTGCTGCACGGCGCACGACCGTAAGGACCAAGCAAACTAAGGGGCAACTCCGGCCCCTCAAAAAATACAAAATAGCCATTAAGCTGAAACAGAACCTTGGCACCAGGATAGACCTTACTCCGAAAGAATTGGAAAGGCTAGCATGGGCAGAGGAAACAATTGAGAGTAGCAGGAAGCACTTCTCGACAAGAAGCGGATTTGCCAGCAGTGATCCGAAATTCTTCAACAGTGTTGAAGAAAACGAGATTAAAAAACTGGCTGTCAAAAGACAACGCTCGGAAGAGGATCCATAACCCTCAACCAGCAAACGGCAATGTCCCCCACACAGACAACCTGCGGAAGGGAGAACAATTAAAGTGCAAGAGCCCACTCGTACCAAAACTACGAAGAGGAACAGGAAGCCCAGAGGTAGCATGGCGGCTGCGGCTAGACACCACCACATAGTGGCACTGATCGACCCCAGCGAGTCTCTTGGCAAGTTAAGCCGAGAGAAATGGGAGCTGGTCGATACGTTGCTCTTCGAAAAACTGACAGAAAGAGCTGTGTGTGAGAACGAACACATGCCATCATTCGACGGCGCAGGTTGGTTCAACGACGCCAAAATTATAAACTGCGACAATGAAGTAACGCTCGAATGGTGCAAGAGTACCATTGCAACGCTTGACGGTCTCTGGGGAGGAGCACAGTTGGAAATAGTCGCAAGGGACCAAATTCCAACTGTTCCCAAGGCGAAAATCTTACTATCAGAATATGCAACGTGGAGATGGCGCTAAAATTACTCCAGCGGGAAAATCCGGACATTCCCACTGCAGACTGGAAGGTCCTACGGGCAAACGAGCCCCTTGAAGAGAAAGGGCAGACACTGATTCTGCAAATCAACAAGGAGGCAGAATACATACTGTATCCGAGGTTCTGCTAGATGAAGTGGGGCATGGATATTGTCATCCTCAAGTTGAAGAAACGAAACCCCATGGCCGACAATAAAAACACGCTTAAGGCCAATGAAGTGGAGAAGGATCTAGGAATAGGAACCCTAACCCTGGCGGCTGACAACATAACGCTGAGCGAGGAGGATAGCGAATCTGGGAGTGAGGACCCAGACGCTACAATAATCTCAGCGACGGACAGAGTGCATCCCTTGCAACATGCTAAGGGTGCTGCAAATAAACCTGAACCACAGTAGTTGGACTCTCAGATGATGCAACGGGCCAACCAAAACTGGAACAGAACCGTCAACTCCAGAATTACGAGAGATCTCTGGAACTCGTACAACACTAAGAAAACCGATATACTCTTAGGCCTCTCTAGGGGTAAATGTGGAATGCTAGTGGGCTTATTAACGGGTCACTGCCTAATAGGTGAGCACGCACACAGACTGGGACTGATCACAGACAGCGGCTGCAGGAACTGCAAGCTGCCAAATACCAAAGAAACTTTGGAGCACCTCCTGTGCGAATACCCGGCACTCGCAAGGACAAGGCAGAAATATCTTGGAGACTACTTTCCCCGCAACCTTAAAGCGATTGCAAACCTTAACATAATGAATCTTCTAAGATTCGCAAGCGCGACGAAAACCTTCGAGCTCAACAAGGACTTGTTGATTACGACTGATAACAACACCTAACGATCTCTGTTGTTTTCTTTGTGGTATCGCTATGGACCCAAGTGGTCTATGCGGGGCCGTGAGGCCGCCACCTAACCTAACCTAAGGCAGAAAAACACATTTACGAGTAGTTTGGATTTTTTTTTGTTGAAATCGGAAAAGGAACAAAAGGAAGTTTCTGGGTAACTCTAAGGTGAAACTCGGATTCGCGACAACGACTCCCGACGACTGCTCAGATATAAGTCGGGATACACAGCATCAAATGGGCGGATCCACATTCAGTTGCTCCGATGTTGACCAGATTGATTCGGTCCGTATAATTTCAGCAGTCGTTGCCGCTTGTGTGGATTTTGCCTTAAATGTGTGTGTTAACGACAAGCACTCGTGGAAAACTCAGTTTTCGCTATTTGTTAAGTTAATTTGTTTCTTTCTGACGATGAAGAACGTAAAACTTACATATAAAGAAAATAGCAGTGCGAGATGAAAGCTTGTACAAAAAAAAATGAAACCGGAAAATAGAGGGCTACGCCCGCAATCCGAGGGTTTTGTAGTGTCCCATGCCAATAGGAGATGAACTGTCCTACTTTTGGAAATGCTTAACCATTCATGTTAAGACAATATTGCAAATTGTAAGTTTGCATAAAAAATATTGAAAATACATTGTTTGAATAATTATAGAGAATAGAGTCAGCGACGAGCATACCCCCCCCCCCCCCCTCCCTCCTTCCCCCCTTCCCCTCCTCCCACCTCTCCTACCCATAATTACCCTTTTGAAAATGGTTAACTCCAATTCGCTCTACGAGTAAACAATATGCAAGTATGTTGTACTCGTAGTACCAGTATGTAGTACAAGACACCTGTTAGGTACATTTTTTGTATTTCTGATATCAAAATGACCAAATCTAAATGAATGTATTTTACTACTATTAAATATTACGTGATTATTACGAAACTTGGAGATATTATTGCACAAGGTGTTGATTATCGTTGGCCATCAATATTTTCGACCTCGGATGAGTTTGAGAAATGCAGGAGTGTGCTAACTGTAACTATAGAAATATACTATTATTAACCTATTTTGAGAAGATATCAAAGTTCTATAATTTTTTTGTTTTCTGTTCTAGACGAAAGCCACCTTCCTGTATGTTTTCATATTTCTAAGTGTAACGGTCTCGAAATGGTAAGAGGGGTGGGACAAATTATGATCTCATATTTTCCCCTCTATCTCTTTTCCCCTTTCTTCAAATTTGATGAAAACACAAAAAATGGGATGTACTCGATAGTACCTTTCTCATGATACCCCACTTGCCTATATCAGATGAAAATGAAACCGGAATATAGAGGACTACGCCCACAATTCGAGGGTTTTGTAGCAAGCACTTATTTTGGTATGTAAGTATCGGTTCCTTGCTCTTCTTGGTACAACTTAAATAGATAAAAAAAATGATAATAAAAATGTCTGACCCATCCTGTAGTATCTTAAATGCCCATTCATATTACGTGATTGTAATGAAACTTAGAACATATTATTGTCTATGGTGTTGGTTATCCTTGGACTTCAGTACTTTTGATATCGGTCGTGTTTAAGAGATGCAGGGGTGCGCTAACTGTAACTATGGAAATAAGCTATTATTAACCTATTTTGCGGAGATATACAAATTCCATTATTTCCCGTTTTATATGCTATTCGGAACCCATCTTCCTGAAAGTTTTCATTTTTCAAAGTGTAACGGTCTCGAAATGCAAGGGGGGACAAATTACGATCTAATATTTTCTCCTCCCTCATTTTTTCCGCTTTCTTCAAATTTAAAGTAAATGCCAAAAATAAAATGTACTCAACATTACCTCTCTCACAACACCCGACTTGCCTATACCAGTCGATAAACAAAATTTGACCTTAATTTCGCCCCACCCCCCTCCCCTGCCCGTTATAGTTGGCCAACTACAACACATTGCCCCCTACCAATCTATACCCTTTCATGAATGTAATTAACCATAATATGTAACAATAACTGCAATTCGCACTACGAAAAACAACATGCAAGTAGTACTCGCACCTTCGAAGCCGGTAGGTGTATTTTTTGTATGAATAGTGTAAAAATGCCTAATTTTAAGTGAATGTACTATTATTAAATATAACATGATTGTAATGAAACTTAGAGACATTATTGCCTATGGTGTTGATTATCATTGACAATCAATATTTTTGACCCCGGGTGTGTCTAAGGGGTGCAGAGGTGTGCTAACTGAAACAATAGAAATGTACTATTATTAACCTTTTTTGATGAGATTTCAAAATTCTAATATTTTTGGTTTTCTATGTTAGTGAAATGCCGCTTTTCTGTAAATTTTCATATTTCTAAGTGTAACGGTTTCGAAATGCAAGGGGGGGGGGACAAACTCGGATGACATATTTTCCCCTCTCCCTCTTTTCCCGTTTCTTAAATTTTGAAAAAATTTCCAGAAATGGAATGTACCTGACGGTACCTTTCTTACGATACCCCACTTGCCTATACCAGACGAAAAAAAAATTTCGACCTTCATTTCCCCTCTATGGGGACCCCCCCCCCTTAAAGTTGACCTATTACAACGTATCACTTTCTCCAGAGAATTATAGTACTTCTTCATATTTTCACTAAATTTCATGCGTGTAGCTTCAGCGGTTCGTGAGATATTTCATGGACAGACAGACAGACGGACGCATGACCGATTTCATAAGGGTTTTGTTTTACTACAAAACCCTAAAAGTGTTGACCTTAATTTCCCCTCTATGGGAACCTCCCTTAAAGCAGCAACCCACCTACCTCCCCCCTTAAACTTCTCTCCCCTATCACTCCTATACCACCAATCTCCACCCTTTCAGAAATGGTTAACTCCAATTCACTTTACGAAAAACAATAAACAATATTCAAGTATACAGTAATAGTACTCGTACGATTATGTTATGTGCATTTTTTGTATGAATGGCATCAAAATCTCAAAATTTAAATGAATGTACTATTATTAAATATTATGTGATTGTAATGAAACTTAGAGGTATTATTGCCTATGATGTTGGTTATCATCGGCTATCAATATTTTTGACCTCGGATGCGCGTAAGGGGTGCAGGGGTGTGCTAACTGCAACTATAGAAATGTACTATTATTAACCTTTTCTGATAAAATTTCAAAATTCTAGAAATCTAAATTTTCTACGCTAGTAAAATGGCGCTTTTCTGCAAATTTTCATATTTCTAAGTATAACGGTCTCGAAATGCAAGGGGGGGGGGGACAAACTCGGACCACATATTTTCCCCTCTTCCTCTTTTCCCGTTTCTTAGAATTTTAAAAAAATTCCAAAAATGGAATGTACTCGACGGTACCTTTCTTATGATACCCCACTTGCCTGTACCAAACGAAAAAAAAAATTTCGACCTTCATTTCCCCTCTATGGGGACCTCCCCTTAAAGTTGACCTATTACGACGATTCGCTCTCTCCGGCGAATTATAGTAATTCTACACATTCCTACAAAATTTCATGTATGTAGCTTCAGCCGTTCGTGAGATATTCCATGGACAGACGGACAGACAGACATTTGACCGATTTCATAAGGGTTTTGTATTTACTACAAAACCCTAAAAAAAAGAAAAAAAATGGAAAATCCAAACTTAATTAAAAGTGAAAATTGAAGAATATTAATCAATCAGTGAAAGTTTATGTATTGTAGAAAACTCAAACGTGAAGAGACGTCAGTTCCAATTTGCAGCCTTCAACTGAAAATATATAAATTGAATCTACGAAAGCCTGATTTGGAAGAATTTTGGCGGAATCGAGAGAGCACTTGGATTTTTCGATTGGGATGGATTTGGGTAATTCGTTGATGGAAATTATTTCTGGAGAATTTTTGAATTAGTTGAAATTAAATTTGCGCTCTAGTTCCCAGTCGAGTTTATTTTATTTAGGTGATTTTGCATTTTCATTGATTCAGTTTTGTTGTATAAGTTCTTTCTTAAATTTGGAAATTTTCAGCGAATACTACTACCCCTGCGCGCTATCGTAATCTGATCGGGGCAATGGGGCGCAATTTCCCAAACGACACAGCGACTTATACTCTTTTCCCGCAGATCGACGCCATGTGATTTTAGGGCCCCTTGTTGGTCGGCCTTGGCTCGAAATGGGATTCCATTTCACGGCATACAAATTAATGCAGTTACAATCCTTCCGCAATGGGTGACCTATCAACTGCCATTTTCGCCTGCGTATCAGTTCGTCGACTGCCATCTAGCTGGTACGCCAACTTAGCTCTTCATTTGATATTGTTTCAGGCAAGAAATACTTAGAATTCCACGAAAACATGAGTTGATGAAAATTTGCAGCTTTCTGATAACTCTTGCTGTAACTTTCCATGTACTGCTCCCATACAAAAGCATACACACAGTACCAGGGAGCGAAACCGACTCAGCTTGGTCTGGATGCTAAGATAACTGCTCTGCCAGATTTTGAACAGCATTTAGCCTGGTTGATACGATGGGCGATGTCCTGATCCGTACCATCATTTTCGGCAACAATGCTACCCAGGTAAACCAAGTTCTCCACTTTCTCCGCATGCTGCAATGATGGAAATAGGCGTGGGATTTCTTTTTCGCAATGGCGGGCTTACTCAATTGCCCTAACCCCTTGTGGGGAATAGCGCGTCAGCTGTTACATGTGGCCCAGTGGACAATTCCGAAACATAAACTAGTTTCGAAAAATGCAGTTGCCAGCATTGACCTCCTGCTCCCCCATTAAGCCGAACACTGACAAGTCGAGAGATGCTGTGGCTTATTATAACGCCCCGCACCACAGGAAGAAGACAATTCAAACGTCCATGGCCACGAACGTCGTCGTGGACGGAATACGAACCCGAAACGCCGGTAGTCAGACTTGAGACTGATGCCTCCAGGCACTAAGCTACCGCTTGCCCCAATGGTGGGCTAAGAACCTTGGTCTTGTTTGTATAAATCTTTAGTCCAACCTTCCTTGCCTCCCTCTCAAGATCTAACGCCGTTGCGGGCAGATCCTTGATTTTGTGGGAGAGTAGGCATATATCTTCAGCGTAGACAAGATGTTGTAGATAAGATGTTAAAGTCCATTTAATTACTCTGTCTAGTCCGGATAGGGCTGCATGCAACACATCGCCGATCACTATGAGCCATAGCATCAGTGAGAGGATCCACCCCTGCTGAACTAAACTACGAATCTTAATATCTCTCGACACCTTACCTTTATGCAGAACGCGACATTTCGCGCCGTCATAGGTTACCTTAATAATAGCCACAAGCTTCTCAGAGATGCCTCTCCTGCGCAAGGCCTCCCATGTAGAATCCCGGTTCACACTATCAATAGCCTTCTCGTAATCGATAAAAAGCAAGCGAAACGGAGAATTGTACTCAGCGCATTTTGCTCGGTGATGATTCGCAAGGTGATAATGTGATCGATATATAAGAGAGATCGGATCGAAAGCCAATCTGCTCTTCATCAATTGTGCTATCTAAGTGAGCCTTTAGTCTATCCAGGACGATCTTAATTATTATATTATCTTGTCTAAAGACGGCAGGAAGTACACAAATGCAACTGCAATTATTACAGTCTGTGAGACTACCTTCATCGGAAGTTTGATGATCAAACCTTCCTTCCACTCAGTGGGAAAGGTCTCAGCATTCCACCTTTTATCAACAAGTGATGCAGCAACTCGACAGTTGAGCTTGCTACTGCTTGATAAAGTCACCATTGAGTCCGGCGATCTTTCCTCGTTTTAGTGCAGAAAATGCATCGACTATTTCCCGTTTAATCGGTGCAGTGCACCATATACCCACACTTTGATCGTTGGCTAAATTATCTATATGCGGCGGAACTTCACCAGAGGTTACACTGTTCAAGACCGAGGCGACGAGTTCCAACGCCTCATTTGATTCTCCTCCAAAATAAGTAGCTTTCCATCACTATCCTTCACCGGATGTTGGCAGGAGTTACGACCATCTGCAAACTACTTGATGACACCATATACGGTTTTTAAGTTGTTACTACTTGAGGACACCGTGACACCGACATATCTCTACTCATCAAGTGCTTCCTTCGATTTGCTGGTGGAAGCAGCACTTGCAGACCGGATTACGGTTAATTACAGCGGCTCTGGTCAAAGGGAGCACCAGACCTGACTCACTACCACCGGAGTACGAAATTACAGTGCTACCGGATGGAGATGTAAATTCTCCGCTGTTCCACCACCATATCTCGCTAGCTCCGAAGATGTTTAGTTTATACCGCAGAAATTCATTCTCTAATTGAAGAAATCGTGCTCTCTGAGGACCTTCTGATCCATTGTCCAGGAGAGTTAGCACATTCCGGGATCAAATCTTTTTCATTGTACGATAGCCAAAAGTCGTAACCGTTGAGTCAGTCCTTATCCGAGGCACAGTTGAGGTTTCGTAAGCTTATAGAAGATTTTGGTTCGTGCAAGTTGTTACCATACCCATCTTGCCCTTTGTTTGTCGGTTCTATGACACACCGTCAAAGGGAAAGGCCGTGGTATTATTCTTAGGCCCCACACCACAGGGGAAATGTTTACCTCAACCAAATCATCACACCGCCATTACTCGCGGCTTGATTTGGTTAGTAATTGTCAATAATGGCCACTGCCGTTCCAACCAAAACTCAAACTGCCATTTTCAGTAGTCTAGTACACTCCTCTCTTTCCATATATTCGCTTGATGTACATCCAAAAATCCTCCATTTCATAGCTACAACTTGCGCATCATATCATCTTAATACAAAGATTCTAATTTTCGCAACTAAACAATGCGCAAACGCAAAAAAAAGATACATTTTCATGTAATAAACAACAATAATAACATCATATCATAGCGCTGCGATATGATTACCATTCTCACATGAGGACCTCAATACGAGAGTTTCTAAATACGAGTGTGTTTGAGAATGAATGAGAACATTCTCATGAATTTGTTTTCACTTCATGCTAATGAGAATGAGAACAGCAGTGTGTATAAATAGCTTCGAGAACTGTTCTCTTCGTTGGCAACAACCACGAAGCATTCTCATAAGAAGATCTATCGAGACCTTCATTGTCTCCGAAAGTTTTCAACAGCGATTGATAGTTAAGGAGATGCGAGGACGGTTCAAATATGATCGAGACAAACGCTGTAGATGACGCGCCTGTATGTTTTGAAGGTCGCGGCTTGAGTATGTGATAGCTGGGTTCCTAGTGTGGCATTTTGTCGCGAATGCACGTTTCACGCGCGTGCTACGACCATGAGTGAACATCAAGCGCCGACCGCCGTTGCGCAACGTATTGTTATTCGTTTTTTGCTGTGGGAAGGCTTGCGTTCCGCAGCAACCCCCCCCCCCCCATCGCAAATTTCCAAACCGACTATTGCAAAGTTATGTGCGGCGTTTAAAAATTTCGTGCTCGTCATTTAAAAAAAAATATTAACGGTTCAAAATTAGGGGTGTAGAAGATCGTTCCGCTACACCCCCAATAGATATAATAAACTTATCTTATTCAATCCCATGTCAGAATTGCGTGCTAGGTCTGTTGTTAATTTATTGACCCCTCCAGGGCACAGGCGCGTTAACATCTCCAGCATTTCTATGCCTTGTCGACGTTTCGATAGCATATCCACTTCTCGGAAGTGCAGTGGCTAGCATACACCTGCTATCCGCACCGTTTTTATACTGACAAGCTTGGAGTATTGCGAGATTTCTATTGGTACCCACCACAGGCAGTTTTTGGTCCAGCCGAGTTTTGAACTCCGAGCTCTAGATTAGTATCGTAGAGCGGTGACCGAGCGACCACGGCCACTGAGCGCGACACCGCATTTAAAAGTTTCGTGCGCGTCAATTAAAAAAAATATTAGTGGTTCGAAATGGGGGGTATAGAAGAACGTTCCGCTGCACCACCCAATAGAAATGCTGAATTTCTCTTGTTCAAACCCGTGCAAGAGTTATGTACTAGTTATGTGGCACATTTAAAAATTTTGTGTTCGTCAATTTAAAAAAAAACCAGGACGAAGCGTATATACCCTAGACTTGTACAGACCTAGTGGTGACACCAAAAGTACCAATTGGCAACGACCACATGCATTAAGAATGGGTCTCCTATATGGCCAGTTCATAGGGGAGGTTGGCACTCATTCAGTAGGATCTTGACCATTCTCAAAATCAATTAACTAACTAACCCATTCTACAAATATTTGTCGAATTTTTCAAGTCGCTAGCTTCATTCTATCGAAAGTTATTGCTTATTTAAAGTTTCACTTGTAGGGGAGGTAGGGGTTTCTCGGGTCGGATCTTGCCCATCACTGCCACCAACTAATTAGATCACCCTACAAACATTTAAACAAAATTTCAAGTCTCTAGCTTCACTCTATCGAAAGTTATCGCTTATTTGAAGTTTCATTTGTAGGGGAAGCAGGGGTTTCGTTAGTCAGATTTTACGTATTTTCAATATTAGCCAACTGGATCCTACTACAAATATTTGATCCAAATTTCAAGTCGCTAGCTTTATTTTGTCGTATGTTATCGCTTATTTTAAGTTTCATTTCTAGGGGAGGTAGGGGTTCCTTAAGTCCGGTCTTACCCATCTTTAATGCCAACTAACTCAATCTCACTTCAAACATTTGACCAAAATTTCAAGTCACTGGCTTAATTCTATCAGAAGTTATCGCTTATTTGAAGTTTCATTTGTAGGGGAGGTGGGGGTTCCTTGGGTCTGACCTTGCTCATATTCAATACCAGCTAAGTAGGTCTTACTGGCAATATTCTACCAAATTTTTAACTCTGTAGTATCATTCTATCGAAAGTTATCGTAATGAAAGTGATATTTAATTTTTTGAAATTTGTAGAGGAGGTAGGTGTTCCTTTGATCTGATTATGCCCAACTTATTTTATTTTCCCAGGAGAGTATAAGATTACCCTCACTAGCGATATACTAAAGCTAGAGCTTTTCATGATTTTCTAATCGGGAGTTATAGATACATTTAATTATTTTACATATGTAGGGGAGGTAGGCGTTCTCTTGGCTTGATCATGCCCAATTTCAATACCATCCAACTAGATCATATTACTAACATTTGACCAAAATTTCAAGGCTCTAGTTTCATTCTATCGAAAGTTATCGTGCGAACGGACAGACGAACAGACAGACGGACAGACAGACAGACGGACAGACAGACAGACAGACGGACAGACAGACAGACAGACGGACAGACGGACAGACGGACAGACGGACAGACGGACAGACGGACAGACGGACAGACAGACAGACAGACATGGCTAAATCGAATCAGGAGGTGACCCTGATCATTTATATATATACATTGCTATACCTCCGGAGCCTCCTTTAAGGTGTTGCATATTTTCGTCGTGACAAAAACAATATACCCTATACTATAAGTCTAGGAAATAACTATACTATAAGTCTAGGGTATAAAAATATGATGAAAATGAGAAGGTATAAGTAGATGATCCGCTGCACCCATCGCCGCCAAACCGCGCCCATCGTACCGTGTGTATGTGTATCTTGAGCTATTCTGAGGATATTTCTACTAGATTCGTGTTAAAGTTCGTGTTCGACAGTCTATGGCAGGGCTAAGTCGAAAAAAAAAATTGTAAAATTTCACCTTTAACTTAGATTCTCATGTTGGTAAAAAATGGTGAAAATATCTCAATTATAAATGGATAATGTAAAAAAAATATGTTCTTGAACAACTCAGTAAATACAAACAGCGAATGACCTTCTAACAGACCTGAATTGTATTGTACTTGCTATAATATTGAACAAATTCATAAAATATTTTTTTATAGGTACTTCTACAAATTAAGTGGGCACTTAGATATCTCTACATAAGGTGACTTTATATAGGCACCCATCAAATCTATAGGTATCTAAATACGGACTGAAATACATCATGAAACGTCATCCGTCAGAAAAAGTGCTCTCGTGAAAAACTACGTTTTTTTCTCTTCAATGTACCTTTTCTTGGCACCTATCAATCCTACGGGGGTCGAATTTTTATGAAGCGTTCTTGAATAATGTCTGAAGGTTTTAACGTTTTATATTTATAAAATGCCTATTAAAAAAGTCGGGAAAAAAGTGTCAAAGTGCTGTGAAAACGGATTAAATTTTCCCACACCGATAATTTCACGTCAGACGTTAAAAAAAGTAGATCTGAACAAATAAAAAATGCAAATGTTATGTATTCTTTCCTATATATGTACATTGCAAAAAGAAAAATTTAAAAAGGTTTAGTAGTTTTTGTATAAAGGAATATTAACAAGATGAATATTGGTTAGGAAAAAATAACCACATGACCAAACAAATATATGTACCTTGAAAGGAACTTCGAATTGAAGTTCCCAACAAGGGGAGACTTGGAGAGCAGTGAAGCCATCAATAACGGTGGCACCCTGGTATATACGGATTGTTCAGAGACGGCTACTGGAGTAGGCCCAAGCGTCTACTCGGCGGATATGGGCCTTAGCGAGTGGTACAGACTCCCTAAATATTCGAATTGCATGCTATACGCATGGCAGCGGAGACCATTCAAAGGAAGATGACGATTTGCGTCGACAGTTCGAAATGCCTCAATATCTTAGCTTTCCATTGCCTTCAAAAGTTAGCAGAGGTCGCCAGTGGCGTTTCCTCTCATCTGATCATATTTTTTTTTTTTAATTAAAGAGCACGAAATTTTCCAATGTGGCACATAACTAGCACGTAACTGTAGCACAGGTTTGAATCAGATAAGTTAAGCATTTCTATTTAGGAGGATGCAGCGGACCGGCCTTCGGCACACCCCCCCCCCCCCCCCATTTTGAAGCGCAAATATTTTTTTAATTGACGAGCACAAAAGCTTTTAAAGGCGACACATAACTAGCACGTAACTCTGACTTGGGTTTGAATAAGATTTATTCATTATTTCTATTGGGGGCTGTAATGAACGATATTCTGGTCTGGTAGTGCTGCTCCAAGGGCAGATCGATGGCAGCACCTGATGAGTAATGATCTGCCGGTGGTACGAAACTAGACGCCCTGGAGCCCAATGCGAGCGCGAGGGCAAGCGAGCCATCCGCCAACCATTCCATCCTTATTGCCTCATTTGTTTTATTCCCCATTTTTACTTCCCTTGCTTGTGTTGTCTTCCCCAGGTCTATGAATTTTTATTAATACGTAAATGACATGAAAAACGAGCGGCGAAAACCCCGCCCACGTCTCCCGAACTGAGCTACAATAAGCATAGGCCACTGCCTAGCTCGTTGAGGAGCCATTTTCTTAATCAGATGGCACAGCTCGACCTTCGTGGTCATTAAATCGCTAATTTTTTTTTTATTTAAGTAAAGAGCACCAAATTTTTAAATACGGGACATAACTAGCACATAGCTCTAGCCTGGGTTTAGATAAGATAAGTTCATTTGAAGTATTATTATTTTTAGGGTTTTGTAGTAAAAACAAAACCCTTATGAAATCGGTTAAATGCCTGTCTGTCCATAGAATATCTCACGAACGGCTTAAGCTACATACATGAAATTTTGTAGGTATGTGTAAAATTACTATTATTCGCCGGAGAAAGCGATGCGTCGTAATAGGCTAACTTTAAGGGGGAAATATAGGTCAAAATTATCTGGTATAGGCAAGTGGGGTACCACCGAGTACATTCCATTTTTTGGCAACAAATATGAAAAAAGAGGAAAAGATGTAGAGGGGAAAATATGAGATCATAATTTGTCCCACCCGCTTGCATTTCGAGACCGTTGCACTTAGAAATATGAAAATTTACAGGAGGTATCTTTCCACTAGCATAGAAAACTAAAAATAATGGAATTTTGATACTTTCTCAAAATAGGTTATTAATAGAATATTTATGTTACAGTTAGCACACCCCTGCATTCCTGAAATACATCCGGAGTCAAAGATATTAATGGCCAACGATAACCAACACTATGGGTAATAATATCTCCAAGTTTCGTAACAATCACGTAGTATTTAATAATACTAATTTCATTTAAAGTTGGACATTTTGATATCATGATATCATCCATACAAAAAATACACATTACATAACAGTCCTCATGTATGTACTACTGACTTGCATATTGTTTTTCGTATTCGTAGAGCGAATTGGAGTTAACCATTTTTAAAAGGGTAAAGATTGGAGGGAGAGGAGTAAGAGGAGGAGGGGGGGGGGGGGAGTAGGCTGATAGCTGACTCTATTTTGTTTAATTATACAAAACAATTTATTTTTAATATTTTTTACTCAAGCTTGCAATTTGCAATGTCGTCTTTACATGAATGGTTAAGCATCTCCAAGAGTAGGACAGTTCATCCCCTACTGCCATGGGACACTACAAAGCCCTCGGATTGCGGGCGTAGTTCTCTATTTCCGGTTTCATTTTTAATTGAAGAGCACAAAATGTTTAAATACGGCACATAACTATCACGTAACTAGCACATAACTTTGCAATAGTCGTCTTGGTAATTTTCGTCGGGGGTGCAGCGGAACGCACCTCGCCACAATTACAATAGCGCGGAACAACGTGGAACGCCGCACCTACATCAACGTAGAACCAATTCAATGATAACCACACCAGCAGTCTCACACACCTCACACACGCATACAAGTACATCTCTGATATTTTGTGTGTGCAACCTGACATTCTGCTAGTATGTTTGGATGACGAACACACAGTCACCATGCCGGTTCAGCGAACACCGCAACCCATCAGACAGTTTAAGGCGATATTCAGATTAGCTACATTTTCAGCTCCGACGCAGCCACGCACAATACCCAAGCATAGTCGATCGTATCGCATGCTGAGCGATGAGTGTGAATCCGCCCATTTGATGCTGTGTATCTCGACTGAAATTTCAAGCAGTCGTCCAGCGCGGTGTCGTGTGTGTGAATTTCGCCTTATCCTAACGTTAACGACAAACGCTAGCAGCGCTACGGCGTTCGACGCTCAACAGGAGGACAAAGAACTTCGCGATCTTCTAAACAGCAACAGCAGCTTAATTCAGCTGTCGCAACTAACGATTGGCACGTCAAAAGTTTTCTGCGACATCTCATCTGATCAAATACGACGTAACATGACTACCCAGCTGCGTCAACAGGCCTTTGCCAAGGTTCACGGACTAGCTCATCCGAGCGGCAAAATAAACCTTCAACAGTTACGCCAAAATATTGTGAGGCCCAACATCAGGAAGGACACAAAGGAAACTGCCACCGACGCTATAGCAACGGACACAAACGAAACAGCCACCAACGCTACGGCAATGGACCTTAAGTAAACCGCCACCAACGCTAAAGCAACGGACAGAAAGGCAGTCGACACGAACGCTATAGCAACTGACACAAAGTCAACTATCGCTAGTTCTACAGTAACGGCTACACTCTTTATGCACGCAACGGCACAGATAAACGTAACAACACTGGCTACACATACGACTATTATTATATTATTATTATTTTTTTTTATTTATTTATTATTGTAGATAATAGCTAATATTGAATTTCGGTTAGGATATCTTAGCTCGCGGCTCGCAAAAGTCGAAACTTGGGAGCGAGTGCGCTTACGGTTTTTCTAGTTCGGTACATATATTCATTTTGGGAATTATTGATAATATTAGGATGTTACATTTTCAAATCAAATAAATCAAAAAGGAAAGACAGTTAACGGAAATTATTTGTATTTATTAATATGACTAGCTGCCATCTAGTGCTCGCTGCGCTCGCATTGTTCGCTTCGCTCACAAATTGACACTACCCTCGATTTTTTTAGGGTTTTGTATTAAAAACAAAACCCTTATGAAATCGGTCAAATGTCTGTCCGTCTGTCCATTAAATATCTCAGGAACGGTTGAATACATACATATATGAAATTTTGTGGGAATATGTAGAATTATTATAATTCGCCGGAGAAAGCGATTCGGTGTAATAGGCTGACTTTAAGGGGAGGTCCCCATAGAGGGGAAATGAAGGTCAAATTTTTTTTTCATCTGCTATAGGCAAGTGGGGTATCATGAGAAAGGTACCACCGAGTACATTCCATTTTTGACATTTTCATCAAATTTGAAAAAAGGGGAAAAGAGATCGAGGGGAAAATATGTGATCCGAGTTTACCCCCCCCCCCTTGCATTTCGAAACCGTTATATTTAGAAAAATGAAAATTTGCAGGAAAGCCGAAAATCGTAGAATTTTGATATCTCATCAAAAAAGGTTAACAATAGTACATTTATATAGTTGCAGCTAGCACACCCCTGCACCCGTTAAGCATACCCGAGGTCAAAAATATCGATGGCCGATGATAACCAACATCATTGGCAATAATATCTCTAAGTTTCATTACAATCATATAATATTTAATATAGTACATTCATTTAAAGTTAGGCATTTTGACACTATCCACACAAAAAATACACCAACCAGCCTCATAGGTGTGAGTACTACTTTCATGTGGTTTTTCGTAGAGCGAATTGCAGTTATTGGATTCATCATTTTTGAAACGGTAAAGATTGGTTGGGGGCGCTGTGTCGTAATTGGCCAACTTTACGGGGTGGAGGGGGGTAGGATCCACATTTAGGCGAAATTAAGGCCCCCCTCCCCCCTAGCATTTCGAGACTGTTATACTTAGAATTATGAAAACTTACAGGTAGGTGGGTTCCGAGTAGCATATAAAATGGAAAATAATGGAATCTGTACATCTCAGAGGGGTCAAGAATAGTTTATTTCTATAGTTACAGTTAGCACACCCTTGCATGCCTTAAACACGTTTCGTTACAATCACGTAATATGAATTGGCATGTAAAATGTAAGTGGGTAAGACATTTTCAAAATTGAATTGGCATGAATTGGCATGTAAAATCTAAGTGGGTAAGACATTTTTTTTATCCATCTGAGTGGTATCAAGAAGAGCAAGGAGCCGATATTTATATTCCAAAATAAGCGCTTGCTACAAAATCCTCGGATTGCGGGCGTAGCCCTCTATATTCCGGCTTCATTTACTCGTATACATAAAATGAATACTGAAATTGAATTATGTAAGTACAAATGAACAAAAATCAAAATGAAATGTATTTCAATTATATTGAAAAGCACAGTAAATGAACAAAAATCAAAATGAAATGTATCACATTGAAATGAATGTAATTCAGGTGGCAGCAAGTAGTTTGTTTTATTGAAGCGAATGCATTGAACCAATGATTTGATTTTGAATTGTTAAGTTTATGTGATCCGCATCTTTGTTATTTGCCGCAAGAATTGCTCGTTCACTCAACCAATTGTAATTTTTGTGATTAGCAATGATGTTCGGGAACACTTTGTTGATAAGCTCGTCCTTCGTTGAGACAAAATTGCAGAAATTGGACTGAAACGAAATCAATCCGTTTGATTCGTCGACAGGAAGGCGGCCATTACCAATAGTCAGCAATTGCTTAGAGAAATCTTCGGCAGATGGATCGTTTAGCAATGCAACTCGCATGTTTGTCGCCAGCTGAAGTTTCTTTACATAGCGCCACAGAGTCGATGATTTAAGGCACGCGTTTATTTCATCGGCAGTGGTCGATCTTGGAATGACTGGTAGTGTTTGGCGGAAATCGCCGGACAGTAGAATTATTGCACCTCCAAAGCATCTTAAGTCATTGCGCAGATCTTTCATAGTTCGATTGAGTGCTTCCAACGCGCATTTGTGCGCCATTGTGCATTCATCCCAGATGATGATTTTACTTGCTACCAGAACTTTGGCCATTGCTGAGTGTTTTGCGAAGTTGCATGTCGGTTTTACAGTCGCTTGAAGGTTTAACGGCAATTTGAACGCTGAATGAGCCGTTCGGCATCTTTCTAGCAACGTAGCCGCTATCCCAGAAGAAGCAACTGCTACAGCAATTTCGAATCTCTAACGAACAGTGGCTAAAATCAGTGACATAAGGAATGTCTTCCCAGTTCCACCGGGCGCATCGAGGAAAAATAAGCCACCATTTCCATCATCAATTGATTTCATTAACGTATCGTACACTTCCTTCTGTTAGGGGTTCAACAGTAGCACATTCGTTCGATCTGATTGGCTCAATGCATCTCGATCGTATTGACGTTAACGTTCCAATTCTCGATTGAAATCGTCGTTCATTCCACGACATGGCGTTGGCATTCCTAACTTAACTAACAAATTGCCGCACATGGGGTAACAAATGTCTTCGATCAAAAGCAAAGCCTGGTTATGTATCTCCTCATTCACCTCGAGATCGGGATTCCTTGAGCTAATACGAATTCGATGTAAAATGTCTTCGGACATGTCATCCTTGTACTTGTTCCACAGTTCACGTGGATCCGATGGGAAGCATGTCGAAATAATGATAGCAAATAATGTGCGAATCTGACTTGAGATGCAGAAACAATTGCTTCTGCAATTGTCATGTCCCAATGAGTATCGTTTTCAAGCAAATTGAGCTGTTGACATGCAGCACGAAATGTTGGGCACACTACACCATTGACAGTTCGAAGTGATTCAAATGATGTGGGCCCACGAACATTCAACAGCAACAACCGCGAGTTGAAGCATTCGTCATTCTTCGGATGAACTGTGTAAATGCGACCAAGAGCATCATTAGAACGCACATCCCGATGATCAGGAACCGCATCGCTTTGCTTCCGACGTTGAAATTTCTTCACTGAAGCGTTCCAAGTGTAATAACGTGGCATCTCAGAGTAGAGCAACGTTTGTGCAAACGGATCGCTTTGGCAAATCGAAAAGAAACTGGACAATGTTGTTGCTGGAGGTGTTCCAGCATGTTGAGCAACATTCGATGCGTTAAAATAAACTCGTTGACCATTCTCCAGATGCACCGCCAAATGTATTGTACAACAGTGGGATAACGTTTATGAATGGGGAATGAGAATATACGCCAAATCGCCTCATTGCAGCTCACATATCGACCAACTTGATAGTGCGTGATTTCATCGTTGGAATTGGGAGTTTGAACGCCAAAAACCGCCAAATCGCTGCCTTTCGTGACATATTTGCAAATGTATTTGACGAACTTCACTGAATTGCAATACTCCACGTTGCAATGCGCCATGAATGTTTTCGAAAGAAGTGGCGAATACGGAACAATCCATGTGTTGTCGACCACGAAATCATTTCCTTTCACTTTAGTTGTGATAGTTCTACCGTTATCATCGGGTAATCGACGCCGGTACAGTGGATAACCATCGTTGCCAGTGATAGTCTCCGCCGTTAAATTTCTTGGATAACGCTTGGAACACTTGCCGTGGACCATGCACGGTGATTGGGGGTTGATGGCACCACACGGTCCATGAATCATGTTCGTAATTACAACATCATGCAGGTCTGGACCGGGTACGGGATCTGGAATCTCGGCACATATGATGTCATCTATTTGGTCTGGCCGAATTTTTTCAGCTAACCAAAGAAGAATCTCGTTTTTGCCATTCAATCCAATACATCCAGGATCGAGTATCCCCAAAGACGCGCTGCTTAATAATGTAGTTCATCAACGACCGGATTTTTTGTTTGAAGACACGTGCGGTGATGTCGTGCCGATCATTTGATGTTTGTCCGGGGAGTAGCCGTGGAACAATTTCTACCCATTTCGGATTGCACGTAAAGGTAATGAATAGATCTGGACCACCGTAATGACAAATATATGTCATTCCATCTTGTGCATACTCATGCATATGACGCGGGCTGCCAACGTACGTTCCCGGTAGAATAGTCAATCGACCAACATTAGCTGCATCTCCTTCCGTACTGATTGAATCGCAAATGAACATACCCCTCCGAACGTAGTTTGGCCTGATTCAACCGAATGAAATTGCGCGGCTCTGTTTCGATTTTGACGTACATGTCGACGAAATATTGCTGAAGCAATCGACGAAATCGCAGCAAATAGTTGTCATCATTTTGACGAATCATCAAACGATATGCGTAATAATTCATTGAGCTAATCTTCTTGGTAGTTTATTCACCGCTCATTGGATTTATCATTTTGATATTGAAGTGATATCCATCGTCTCCTTGCCAAAACATCAGCGGGTATTGCAATGCATCGTATGAACGGTGTGTTTCGTATATTCGTTGCAGTTGTCCAGTGTCGCGACGTGTAAGTACAATATCGCGCGTTTCCGAGTTTTCACCAACGATCACAATTGCAACTTCATCTATTGTTGGAGCATTGAATTGGCGTTCGTGTGCTCCTGCGGGTCGTTTATCTGCTCTGATCACGACTTTGCAATCATCACTTGGCATGCGATCCAACGCAGTTTTGAACAACTGAACCAATGCATGATGTTCATGAAGTAGTTGCTGCAGATCTTGAAGAATTGCCATTTTCATTGCCGTATTGATCGTTTGGCGCCGATCAAGTTGCTCCTCCATATTGCCCATGAAGTAAATTTGGAGGAATTTATGCTGTGTGTCTTCAAGCGGTTGCAATGATCCAATTCTATGGTGGATTTGGCCCTGGATCTGCAAAGTCGAAGGCGAAGTTAGAGTTACTGATTATTTATGATCACCAAAAGATAATGAACGTTTACTCTCTCGAGCAGAAATAACCTTGAATATCGGATTGAATCCCCGTGCTTCGATAAATGTCTGCTCCAAATGAAGTCATTTGGAAGCATCTATTATATCTTTGAGTGTTCGAGAGAAAATGTCGTGATTCTGGTGTTTCTCTACGATGCAATGAATGCAATGGCTCAGGTGGCGGAGGCAATAATGGCAATTTCACCTTGCCACTGAGACAGCACAATCCAGGCGTTTCTGTAGCGAACTTCAATGCACCGCAATGGTCGCACACAACCTCCATAGAGCCAATTCGAACTGAAGAATGCGAGCCGTAGTCAATTGTGCAATCGTATTGAAAAGCTACTCGATTCAAACCAACACTTGAAGCACTATCGAAATCTGTCAATCCGTTCTCGAAATATCATCAAAAAAGCCGTTTCATACAAAATGTATGAGAAATGAATTGTCTTCATAATTTTTTTGTTGTTTTAATAGTTATTCTGCTATTCGGGGCGGAGGCAAATCCAACAAATCAAAAATCATAAAAATCGGTCCAGCCGTTCTTGAGTTATAAATGGTGTAACACACACGACTTTGTTTTATGATATATATATAGATATATATAGATTGTGGAGATTTTTTTTACGTGGCTAGAAACTGGTCCAAGTAGTGGGTGTTTAAACAAGTAAAATGTTTCAAAATTAATTTATAATTCCTATCGTTTAAATTGTTTTTTATTTCCAGTGGAAGGCTATTATAAATTAAAGGACCTAGATGTCTTTTAATATTTGATTTCTTTACTCATATATAGTTACTTCTAGCCTCAACAGAAGAAGCCGCAAAAAGTGACAACTTAAACGCCGTATACGGTGTTATGAAAGAGCTTACAGCTGGTCGTAAGTCCAGCCAATATCCGGTGAAGGATAGTGATGGAGTAGTAGTCCGGATGGCGTAACGGTAACGGTAACGTAACGGTTCGATTCCTACTGAATGCGGTAGTTTTCGATAAAAAAAAGGGATTTACGAGTCGGACTATGAACCCACTCAGCTGTTAAATGAGTACCCATTTATGGGATAAATAACTCGGTTGAGCGTGTTGCTGATCACACACCTCTGTACAAGACCGTCACGATCTAGAAAATGAGATGATGCTAACTCATTTCGAGGCCATAGTTCAAATTGGACTGTTGCGCCAGTTATTTATTTTATAGTGATGGAAAGCCGCGGTCTTGGAGCATGTAGGTACAGTGAAAAAAAATTATTGTTCATATCATTAATGAATATCGTTCATAGAGTTTATTTTTATTGTGGGTATGAACAATTCATTGTCACAATAAAATTCGCATCTCTCCTACATACGATTTGATGAGCCGTTCCGTGCTTCTTTTCTTGCTTCGACTGTCCTCATTGATGCTATTAATCGTTCATAAAGATCCCGAAATGTAAAATTTTATGAACGACGATTCATTGCGACAATAAACCAGTTTATTGGTTGAAAAATGACGTATTTTTCATAAATGCAATGAGCTTTTTCATTTCATGTACGCGCTTTTCTCGTTCAGTGTAGTAACCTTTGGTGAAGTTCGCCCTCACATAGATAATTTAGCTAACCATCAAACTGTGCGTTTACGGTCCGTCGCCTCGACTAAAGAGGAATTAATCGCTGCAATTATTGCTCTTAAACTTGGAAAGACCGCATTGCTGCGTAACTGTCGAGTTACTGCAACCACTTGTTCATAATAACTGCAGACGCATTTGTGTGGTTCCTGCCGTTGGAGAGATAATATTGTAGATAAAGTCGGCCTGGATAGATTAAAGGCTCACTTAGAAAGCACAATTGAAGAAAACCAGGCCGGCTTTCGATCCGGATCCGCCTGTAGATATCACATTAACACCTTGCGAACCACCACCAATGCGCTGAGTACAATTCTCCGCTTCACTTGCTTTTCATCGATTTCCAGAAGGCTTTCGAAATTGTTAACCGGGATTCTATTTGGAAGGCCTTGCGCAAGAGAGGCACCCCTGAGAAGCTTGTGGCTATTAAGGTAACCTATGACGGTGCTAAATGTCGATTCTGCATTAAAGTAAGGTTTCGGGGGACTTTAAGATTCGCAGTGGAGTTCGGCAGGAGTGCATCTTCTCACTGATGCTATTGATCATAGTGATCGGCGATCTCAGCATCAAGCTGGGCCTTTTGGGCTTCCTCGTACTGTCTGTGCATATGTATGAGAGCAGTACATAAAAAGTTACCGTAAGAGTTACCAGAAAGCTGCAAATTTTCGTCAACTCATATCTTGGTTCAATTCTAAGAATTTTCTGGCTCGATACAATATCAAATGAAGAGCTAAGTCGACGTACGGGTCAGATGCCAGTTGACGAATTGACACGCAGTCGACAAAGACAGTAGATAGGGGACACAATGCGGAAGAATGATAGCTGCATTGCTTTACATGCCACGGAATGGAGCCCCATTTCCAACCAAGGCCGACCAAGAGGGGATCCTAAAATCACAAAAGCACACTTCAAGCAAAACTTGTACAAAGCTTTGCCTAGACAACCGCGAGCATTTGCGACTTTTTCGACCAACACCCACGGCGCATCACATCTACAGGATGTCCCACTTAGGACATATATCAGTACATCAGCTTCCAACAACGTAAAAACTGGGACGGGAGTGATTATGCTGACTCCACGCGCCAATTCCTACCACTAGAGCGTCGCTGTCATCATCGAGGTGAAAATTAATCTTTGACACTTCACTTCTCTGTCGGAACTCGGAACTCGCGAACGACGCACGCGTTTTTGCACTCTGTAGTTGTAGTGGACTTAGGAAAACCATCATCTGAATAGCACCCTTTCCGCTTCAAAAGATTGTGGCGACCCATGAATACCTGCAACCAGCGGCACATGCAGCGCTAAATAGTTGGGACGCTAAGCGACAGAAAAGGACGCCACCTTGCAAAATATGATAGAGAAATGCCGTTTAGTATTATTGTTGGTGGTTCCCATACATTCATTTTTAGAGATGGAGCCATCTTGGACTCCGCGGCAAAGCGGCTGTGCGGGCGAAAAACCGAAAAATTTGAGCCCTTTTTTTTAATATTCTCCTCATAATTTGTAAACGGTGCCTCGGATCGAAAACCTTAATAGGATTTAGATTAAAGAGCGTTAAATTTTACATCCAACGCTTTGCTCAAAGTTGGAATTGGGTTTAGTATTATAGTCAAAACCGATAGTCGAAAAACGTCACATTTGAGGCTTTGGATGAAAATCACACTATTTTGCTTTTCAAGCTCACATATCACTGAAACTGATGCTACAAATGGAAAAACTCATTAGCCGAAATTTGAAGATATTTTTGTTCCAAGTTTAACTAGCCCAATACTTTTCAAATCGGCCCGTTTTTAGTATAGTTGTGAGCACAAAATGGCAGAAATGATTTAATAGCTATATTTCGATAAATAATAACAGCTAAAAGTTTTAGTTTAGCCTCAATTTGTAGATATTTTATCCTTATTTATAAAAGTTTTGCTAAAAAAAGCTTTTTATTCTAAACTTATTTAATAAAACTTTTTTTTTTAATTAATAACAAAATCTGAAAAAAATGTGAATATCTTTTGAACTAATGATCGTTCGGAATTGCGGTTGATTTCATTCGACTCAGAATGACCAAATACATTAAGAGTTAACCTAAAAGTGGAATAAAAACTTTTTATTTACTTATTTATTTTAATACAAAATTTATTTAACTAATAAAAGAATCTGAAGAAATGTCAATATCTTTTGAACTAACGGTTGTATGGAATTGCCTTTAGTTTTATTCGACTCAAAATCACCAAATACATTAGGAAATAGCCTAAAAATGGCATCAAAGCTTTTTATTTTCAACTTATTTAATAAAAAAGCTCATTTAACTAATAAAAAAATCTGGAAAAATGTGAATATCTTTTGAACTAATTGTCGTATGGAATCACGATTGTTTTTATTCTACTTAGAATTACCAAATACATGAAGAATAAACCTAAAACTGGCATAAAAGCCTTTTATTTTTAACTTACTTAACAAAGAAGCTCATTCACCTAATGAAACAATCTGGAAAAATGTGAATATGTACAATATCTTTTGAACTAATGATCGTATGGAATTGCGGTTGGTTTCATTCGACTCAAAATGACCAAATACATTAAGGACCAACCTAAAACTGGCATAAAAGCCTTTTATTTTCAACTTACTTAAAAAAAAGCTCATTCAACTAATAAAATAATCTGGAAAAATGTGAATATTTTTTGAACTAGTGATCGTATGGAATTGCGGTTGATTTCGTTCGACTCAAAATGACCAAATACATTAGAAACCAACCTAAAGTGTCATATAAGTTGCTTGAACTTTGAAATTATGGAAAAAATTAAATCATTTAATTAATTAATTATTTAATTAATTAAATTAATTTGACAAAAAACTTAGCAAAACTTTTACAACCAAGGTTGTATCTACGAATTGAGGCTAAACCAAAACTTTTAGCTGTTATATTCAACGAGATATAGCTATTAAGGCTCAAATCGCTAAAAAACCATTTCTGCATTTTTGCTCACAACTACACTAAAAACGGGCTGATTTCAAAAGTATTCCGCTAGTTAAACTTGAAATAGAAATATCTTCGGCTTTTGTTTAATTAGTTTTCCATTTGTAGCATCGATTTCAGAGATATGTAAGCTTGAAAAGCGAAATAGTGTGATTTTCCTCCAAAGCCTCAAGTGTGACGTTTTTCGACTATCGGTTTTGACAATACTACTAAACCGAATTCAAACTTTGAGCAATGCATTAAATGTAGAATTTTACGCTCTTTCATTTAAATCCTATTAGTTTTTCGATCCGAGGCACCATTTGTAAACGTATGAGGAGAATATTAAAAAATGGCTCAAATTTTTCGGTTTTTCGACTGTACAGCCGCTCTGCCGCGGGGTCCAAGATGGATCTATCTCTTAAAATGAATGTATGGGGACCACCAACAATAATACCAAACGGTATTTCTCTATCATATTTTTCAAGGTGAAATCGGTTAGCGTCCGAACTTAAATGGGATTCATCTTGTAACTCGGCTGACTGAAGTCAGTCGAGGTCCGAACGGCAAAATGTGTTTTAAGTCAGATGCGCAACAAATATCGTTTTATGTTTTAATATCATAGCGCGTTCAGTTCGCTATAAGAGCTCCCTCTTACGTCATCTGTTGGTTAGTGCCGGGACTTATTGGGTCGTGTGAATAAAAATTAAGCAAAAGCTAAAACTAGTAAATTTTAAGCAATAGCTGTGTTTCAGGTGAATAAAAATTTTAAGCAAAAGCTTAAACTTTTCACGTTAGCAATTGCTAGATTTTTCCAGCAAATGCTTAAAATGTGTGAATAAAACAGACCATTAGCTAGAAATAATAAGCAAATGCTACCAATTTTTTAAGTGTGCCTGGGAGCACACTTAAAAAATTGGTAGCATTTGCTTATTATTTCTAGTTGCTATTTTTGCTGCATTTATGACTTAATTGTTTAAGTGCAGACTACCATAAGTTATACAGGTTTACGGAAAACAATGTTGAGTGGTTGGCCAACTATTTTCTGGGTGAAAATAGTGAAAAAAGAGGAGGAGCCTTGCCTCCTAAGAAACGAATCGAAATTTTTCTTCGTCTTTTAAATGATCCGGGATTTCAAATTAGTGTCGCGAAGGAAGAAGCGAGTCCACCGTACCACTGTTTGCAAGGTGATAAGTGGCGTTATTCCCAAGATCGTCGTTTAGTATTTATTGTGAATTGCCGAAATATGATATTGGCGATAGATTGGCGAATTGAAATGTTATCGCGACTCTTTCGTCTGAGGGTTAACCCTCTAATTATTGAAAAAGCGACAAATAATCTATAAATTTGTCGTATTGATGAGTCGCCATCGTATCGCGATTCTTTCGCCTGGAGGATATCCCCTAATTATTGAAAAAGCGACAAATAATCTAAAAATTTGTCGTATGGAAGAATCACCATTCTTTCGCCTGAGGGATATCCCCTAATTATTGAAAAGGTGACAAATAATCTATAAATTTATCGCAGAGAAGAATCGCCATCGTATCATCTTGGCAGTATTTATCTTCCAAATGATACGAAATTGTTTGCTGGGTTATAACGAGAAACAGTATGGCAGACAATTGGGGTGTTGCTAAAGTGGTGGTAGACAACGTCAAAGGTGGTAACAATTTGAGGCAAGTAAAGTCATTTGCAAATACTTGATTTTAGTACTATTTTGTATTCCGCTGCTAACACCGTGGCAGACAAGTCTGAAGTTTCGAACTTTGTATGAAAAAGGTGGACTATGACCCTACTGGAATGTAAAATCTTGATCCGGACAACACACACACAATACACCTCACGAATGAACTATTTTCATCATTTTGACCGCGACGGCCGCAATGTTAGAATGTTTGGTTTTTTGCACTGACACTTAGGGGAGTGTCCTGAAAAAAATGTTGTTCGGATCAAGATAGTACATTCGAAAAAGGTCGAGTTATATAGGATTTTCATGTCGTGATCCACCTTTTTCATACAAAATTCAAAAATTCAAACACACTGTACACACGATCAATAAATTTAAATAAATACTATCTATCTATGTAAATACATTTGTATATGTCTTACAAAAAACGTTCTTTACACACCAAATTATCACAAGGAATGCAAGTTTTTATTTTTATTTTATTTTAGGTTAAGGCCCGTTTTCTCAATGTCCAGTTAAAATTCAAATTCGAGATAAAATTTGTTGTTGTTTTCCCTGTAAAATTTGACAGATGGGTACGTTAAATGTCTGTTTAACTGGAGTTTAAATTTTAATCAGACATTGAGAAAACGGGCCTAACACTTTTTTAGAAAAATAAACGAAGTTTTAGTTTAAGTTTATTTAACTGAGTTTGGATTTTCCGTCTGTATTGATCGAGATTCACTTAAGAACTAAACTAACTTTACAAACTATTTTACAAAAACCTCTTTCTTCAGAATAACTCACAGAATGCAGAGTAATCAGAAATTTTATGCATCTGGTTACGGCAACGTAACAGTTTTACATTGCATCGCATTACTTTTTGAATACGACCAATAATTTATCCTTTTCGTTATATGACCACTTGAAATCGTCTCGCACATGGGACCGCAACACTTCGTGTAGACCAGGGGCCGGCAAACTTTTTCTGAAAATGGCCAGATTTTTTAGATTTTAGGGTCAGCGGGCTGGATAGCAAATTCGATATGCAACTGCTTACCGGTGTGGTCAACCTAATTCCAGTTGAAGGTCTGATGGAAGATTATACATTTTTCTGTCAAGCGGATTTTGAAATACGTAACTGTTTCCGCAGTGAAATTTAATTTTTGAGAATAGCGTTTTCGTTAAAATTTGAAACTTTGTGTATTTAAATAGGTCTCAACAATATGAAACTGCGGGAGCCGCAATGGTTTATTGAGCGGCGAGATTGCGTTTAAATTCAACGTAAATTTGTAAACCGCAGCGGCTCCCGTAGATAGGATAAAAACGCGGCCTTAGAGCGACTCCTTGTATTGTTAGGCACATTGAGAACTTTTTCGTGTGGCTTTTGCATTTAAAGCTGACCGAAATCAGAATGATCACCCGCCACTCAAATCAGAGTGACCTGGTTGGTGTTCCCTGGACATTGAAGGGCCTTGAAACACTTTTTCACTAACTTCAATAAGAGTTTGTAAAACGGACATCTGCACAGATGGAAATGCTTGTGCAACGAAGCCTCTGAATTAGAATCTCTCTGATGCAGGACTCAATCGCATGGATATATGCTTAAAATACGCGAGACCAGAGGACCTTAGCGATTTAGATCAAGCCAATGATCAAAGCAGTAGTAGTTCGGATGCCGCAACGGTTAGCACGTTCGCCTTCCGATCACCAGGTCCCTGGTTCGAATTCTACTGAAGGCGGTAGTCTTTTCGATAAAAGGAGATTTATGTGTCAGAATATGTCCTACTCAGCTGTTAAAATGAGTACCCATTCGAAGTAAATAACTCGGTTAAGTGTGTTTATAATTACACACCTGTAAGAAGTACACCTTCATGATCATGAAAATTAGATGATGCTATCTCAAGGCCTCGGTTAATTAATTGGACTGTAACGCCACTAATGATCTCTGAACTATTTTGATAAGCAATATTAACTCGCGGGCCGGATAAAAACTGGTGGCGGGCCGGATTTGGCCCGCGGGCCGCAGTTTGCCGACCCCTGGTGTAGACGATCAATATTCTTTATTACTTTTCGTTAAAATCAAATCAACAAAATAAAAATATTATTGAGGCACTAAAAGTGAAAGACGATGATGCTAATTGATGTTTTGATGTTGTCTTAACGTGGGCTGTGCAAAACTCAATTTCTATAGCCGAAATTGAGACACTTCAAGAGCTACGGAACACGCAATAAATAGGTGCTTACAACGCACTTTTAAGCAACCTAAAATCACAGATTTCATTCAAACATGAATTGAATTAAATTTTATAAATAAGTATATTTAATGTACACCTTATTTGAGCTCAATTCGATGTTTTAATTATTAATTTATAAGTGTCTCGATAATTTCAACCAAGATGGTTTTTATTAGTTGAAATTATCGCGATTGTACTGTAATCAGAAATTTTATGCATCTGTCGTACAGAATAGAAAGCAATAAAATTCTTTGAATGTCAATAGTCACCAACCATACACTTCAAATAGTCGGATAGCGAAAGTAAATTTTAGAATGTAAACTATAAATAATTGATGGTCCAAAAATATGAACCTCTTATCTATAACGATAATTATCGTTCTTTGTATACTTCAAAATGCTACGATCTTGTGTTCTCTGCATTCTTTAAAGTGTCATGATGTTGCCGTTACTTGCATGCGTGACCCAACATTGTAATCCAATAAATAGAGAGTTAAATATGTCCCACAAGGAAAATTATTAGGATCGATTTTTCTTTAAACTAAATAAGCTTTAATTTGAAATAAGTCAAATGCCCGTAAGTATGACAGTTACGCAGAAAAGGGGTAAAACCCCATTTTTTTAAAAATTAGATGGGTTTTCCCTTTTTCTACGTAACTGTCATACCTACGGTCATTTGACTTATTTCAAATTAAAGCTTATTTAGTTTAAAGAAAAATCGATCCTAATAATTTTCCTTGTGGGACTAATATTTAAATCGTTATTTGATGAAATACACCAAAAAATGATTTTTTTTACACCTTGTGGGAACAAACGAGTAACTGACAAAAAGTTTTTTTCAAATTAGATTAGCTCCGTCGCTATTGGTTGTAGAAAAAAACTTGTCAGATGAAATTTGTAGTAAATTTTGTGCTCTACAAAAATGGTATACCATATTTTGCGCTAAAATAGACTGGAACGGAGTTATAGGCGAAAAACTGATAAAAGTGCCAGTTTTTTCAAGACAGCGGGGGGAGCACAGGGGGGATGGTGACGCAAACTTGGATTTTTTACTACCCCACCGACCTATACAACATATCAAAAATTCAGAACTATCGCACCTTTTGCAAGGTAAAAACTCTCCATCATTGGACTATTGGCGGATATTCAATTATCGAAGCATCTACCACTGGACCAAATAATCATAAGCAAAAGCTTAAATTTTCCAGCATTTGCTAGTAAGCAAAAGCAAAAGGTTATTCACACAAATTCAAGCTTTGGCTATTAGCAAATGCTTTAACTTAAAGCAAATGCTAAAGCAAAGACTTAACACTTGTAGCATTTGCTTATTTTTTATTCACACCACCCATTGATCCATATTATGTACCATATAAGATATGAAGAACTTTTCTGTTGGGAGATTTTTTGTAAGGTCCAATTCAACTCCATTTTTCCACATACAAACCTTGCGGTAAGTAAGTAAGAAAAATATTCATTTTTTTATGAAAAGTTACCAAAACCTTCACTGTCTCTTTCAATTATAGTTGTCCTCACTTCCCTCTGTATTTTATTCGACTGAAATCATAAGTTCAACAACAGAATTGGAAAAACGATATCTTTCGCTAGTTCAACGATTTTTGTGTTTAGCTGAACATGCAAAGAAAAATGGCAAGAATACACATATGGTATGTGCATGCATAATTGATGTAAAATAGAATAGTCTACTTACTCCCATATTACGATACTATTATGGTCTGTTGGTTCAGGCTCGTGTATATGAGTAGTTATTCGTTGTCTGAGTGTTCATGAAATATTACACGAAAGTGTGCTTGAAAAAAGGACATATCACAGTGACTATGTAAATTCTGCAGAAATCGACTATGAGTGACCTCTCTTAAGCTGGCAGCGCAAAAGTAGCGGACATATTTGAAAGAAGTGTACTAAATTGGGGCCTATTTCGTGCTAATTTCGTACAGTCGAAAAACATTTAGTACACTTTACATTTATAAGTTACGGTAGAGTCTGCCAGCTTAAGACTTAAGCTGGCGAACACTACCGTAATCCATTTGTTTCAGTCGCTAATTGCTCGTTATATTTAGTGCTAATTTCGTACAATCTAAAAAATATAATTACATATTTCTTTAAAAAGTTACTGTAGTGTCTGCCAGCTTAAGAATTGAGCTTAAGAATTAAGCTGGCAGAGCACCGAAAAAAAATGTTGTTTTTTTTTTCGTCAAAAATTACTTGTTGTATTAAATGCTAATTTAGTACAATCGAAAAAAAATAGTTACACTTGTTTTTCAAAACTTACGATAGTGTCTACCGTCTTTTCGACTGTACGAAATTAGCAATAAATACAACAAGTAGTTTTTGACTAAATTTTTGTCTTATTTTTCAACTACCGTAGCTTTTGAAAAACAAGTATAATAATTTTCTTTCGCCTGCTACGTAATAAGTAATAAGTGTAATAATACTAGTAGTAATAATATAATCACTTTTGAATTCGGCTAGACAGTGCAGTGCGGCTATACGATCGAGTATGGTCTTCTTGGAATTTTTTCCAAATTCGAGCTGACTCACCTGATGTACTTAGATGACATTAAGCTATACTCGGGAAGCGATGCACATCTTAGAAGTCTGCTGCGGATCACCGAATATTTCAGCCGTGACATTCGGATGGACTTCGGATTGGACAAATGTCGAATCCGTGCACGCAAAGGCGTTCACGCACCGCACCCCGGCTTCACTTTGGATGATATCCATATAAATGCAATGTCGGAGGCAGACTTTTACAAATACCTAGAAATTCTGCAAGGTGAACACCACAGCATTGATGACTTGAGAGGAGGACTGCTGGTTGAGCTCTGGCGCAGGTTGAAATTGGTGCTAAAATCCAACTTATCGGGAAGGAATAAAATAAGTCCGATCAACTTGTGTACCATTCTTTCACTGACCTATTCATTCGGAATAGTTCCGTGGTCTTTCGCATCTTTGGCGGATATAGAACGCGGGGTAAGTGTTTTGATGTCCAAATTCCGAATGCTACATCCAAAATCGTCAGTGGAGCGAATGTGTCTACCTCGTGACTTAGGAGTGTCAAGATGGATTTGTGTATGGAACAGCAGACATCCGCGAAGCCATGAAGTAAATAAATAACAGACGAACGTTATACGCCTTTATTAAAGATTTAGGAACGTAACTATAACTGAAGAAAAATACGAACAGAATTCAGATTCAGACTCTCCACGTCCTACACGGTCGGCGGAAAGTCGGCGAATCTCATACAGTAGTCATCGTTGTCGTTCGGTTATAAAATGAATGCCTATGTGAGGTCGGGTGATCGTATATGTTTGTGTGTCGGGAAATCGTTAGGTGTTGCCAGACAGCGTTAAGCCTGACAGGAGGTAGAGGTTTAGTTGACATTGGGAACTTACATCATCAGCAAGTCAACTCACTTCGCACTTATTTCAGAGGCAAAGCAACATCGAGTGCTGATGATAGTTTAACTCTTAACTTTTGAGTATGGTGAAGTCAAACCAAGAGAAGATCGACAAATGGAAGTCAAAGGCGATGCATGGTAAACATGCGAGCTGCCATTGGCAGCCATTTGCCGATCTTCACCTGTTTAACAGGTGGCTTCGTGCAATGTACCTCTTTGCCGAAATAGAAGGTTCGATGGTTGCCATTCAGGACGGTGGTGTCCCCACTCGTGCCTATCTTAAGCACATATGCAAACAAAGGGTGGATGACGACCGGTGCAGAATGTGTGGCTCGGTATTGGAAACACTTGACAATGCTGTATGCAAGCTAATCCACCAACACCTCGCATACAAGCACGGGCTGATCAGTGAAACCGTACCGATCTGCCAGTACACTCCACAAGCAGTGCTTGACAGCACTCGCTTTACGATGCACTGGGATCGCCAGGTAAACACTGATCACCCGGTCGCCCGCAACAAACCCGATGTACTCCTAGTCGACAAACGAGTCGCTCTGCATATCTAATCGATGTTGCTATCCCCCATAATAGCAACATTGAGAAAAAGCATGCGGAGAAAAGGGTAAACCATAGTACACTGGCCAGCTTAAGTGAGCTCGACGATTGTGTTTTTTTTTTCTTTTTTTTTCAGCTTTTCAGTTATGTGTTGTAGTTTGTATCTCCCAAAAACAACCCTGTTGTAAAAAAATCTCCGCCAAGAAAAACTCCTCAGCCGTAAAAAAGAATTGATATGAACACAATACCGCCAAAGTACTCGTAGCTTCGCGCCTCGTTCTAGGGTATGCATATTGAACGCTGATTGCATTAGTTAATTTCTTTCAAAGCTGATTGGCGGGGAGCTTCGTAGCCTAAAGACTCACCGGCGAACGGATTTATTGATAAAATGACAGTGATATTGACAACGATGTCGCTCTGACAAAATTATGGATAAGTAGTTGCGTGCGGATCAAGCTATAAGCTCTTATGCTAAGTATTATTGGCTTCTCGCCCCGATCTCGTTATAAAGCCCCCGCCTTACAAAACACTAAAAATGCACTTCAGGACAGAAGTGATTAATAGACTATTTTCTACTGCGTTCTTCTTCAGATTGTTCAACTTATTTTATTTAATGGAAGCTCCCCGCCAAACCGCGTTGAAAGAAATTAACTAATGCAATCAGCGTTCAATATGCATACCCTAGAGCGAGGCGCGAAGCTACGAGTACTTTGGCGGTATTGTGTTCATATCAATCCTTTTTACGGCTGAGGAGTTTTTCTTGGCGGGGATTTTTTTTACAACAGGGTTGTTTTTGGGAGATATCACATCTTTTTGCATAGTAGTAGTGGTAATCCAGATGGCGCAACGGTAAGCACGTTCGCATTCTATTCATTGGGCTCCGGTTTGATTCCTACTGAATGCGGTAGTCTTCGATAAAAAAGGGGATTTACGTGCCGGACTATGAGTTCACTCAAGCTACCCATTTGGGGTAAATAGTTTTCTTGCCAAGAATATCATTTTTCTAGTTCAAAGGACTCAAAGTGCCTTTAACAGTAGTTTACCGCATTCGCCTCATCACCCCCGATAATATAATACTCATCTAGCCTAGATATCGCTTCCTTTCCAAGAACATCTTTTTTCCTGCCCAAAGGACTCAAAATACCTTTAACAGTCTACTGCATTCGCCTCATCACCTCTAGTCATGTGATACCCATCTTGCCTAGACATCGCGTCCCATCTTCCACACATTGGAAAAAATCATCTTACATCATAATTCATATCTCATATGCCATAAATGAAACTACCTATACCACACAGCATGTTTTTTTCTTTCCGGACATCCTAAGATGCAGTCATAAACATTCAGTTTCAATTTTTTCATCACACACTTTTCATTCATGCACTTGCCACAAGCCACGTCCACAACCATTACCTCGTATGGTTCTCCACACCCGACGGGCGCACGGACTTCTGCATCCTTCGTCGTCACTACTCACATAATCAAGTGTTGGCGTCTCTCCCCGTCGGCATGCGATCTCTGCGAGTGATTTTCTGTGTCGCATTCAAATTATCAAAAAAACTTAAGCGAGAAACTCTACTATAAAATTTCACATTTTTGGATGTATCTTTTCATCTACTGCGCGGATCAGAGCAAATGATAGCCTATGCACACCCTTGGGACACAGTCAATCCGTGAGAAAAGAAAGTAGACCTCGATACGCTCCCTACGAGGCTGTAGACCGGTCAAAGAACAACGAGAACAAGAAAAATTTGAACAATAGCCATTTTCAAATTATCATATCTCGGGTGTTTTTCCTTGTATCGGTATCAAATTTGCAGCACTTTGTAAGATGACCAGAGACAATAACCATACTAAATTTGAGCTCGAACAAGCATTCGGGGCCGGAGCTACAGAGGTCCGAAAACCCGTACTTGTTGTGTCGCGTAAACATAGTCTTGGTCACTTTTCGATTTTTTTTTTTCGATTTTTTTTTTCTTTAGCGGGGCGGGACGCTCCCGCGTCGCTAGATCAGAGCAGCCCATAAAATTTTACTAAACAAGTGTCAGAAATGATCTTATTTTCGACATTCACTAATGAAATACTCCTGATAATGAAGATTTTTCTGTTCATTAAATATAAAACTGGACATGTAAATTTTGAAGTGGCGCACCTTCATTATACCCTAGACCCAAAGATCTGTCCATCTGTCTGTGCGCTCGCTCTTTAACTTTTGACAGAATGACTTGAAATTTCGATTCTGGTACATAGTACAGTGGTGTTTAGTGTTCCTAGGGATATTTTTAGTTTCCAGGGCCTGGGGTGAAAAAATTAGTTTTCACTTGGATTTTTTCTCACTTTTCGTTGGCGTCACTTTAAAATTCCCAAATTTGCAAAAAAAAAGTATTTTTTATTTGTTTACCTATTTTTTGTCTTTAATTTTGTTGATTTTTTTAATATTTTTTTTTTGTTTTAATGATTTATACTGAATGTTCGGTATGTTCAGTTTTAACTGCTCAAAACGCTTTTGCACGCAGAGCGAACGAAGCGAGCATTCATGTTTGTGCGATACCGAGGTTTGTGATCCCTTAACCGCGGTACGGTATGGAACGAGCTGGACTAGCTCTGCCCCTAGGGAGCTGCGACCCCCCGTATATAGCCCTAGGTCGCCCGTTTCACTCCTCCTATATGTACTAGCATCCGTTTCGGCCTAGTATATCTACATCCAGCATTTTTTTTTACTATGCATAATTTCGGTTTCAAATCGAAATAAGGTATGCGAAGGAAAACGAAAGTAGCCATGCACATACTCACTTTCGTTTTTTAATGAAATTCAACATCGAATGCGAATTGAATGTGGCCATGCATGGTCACTTTCGGATTCAGCCGAAATTGTCCAGCCATGGCTAACTTCCAAATGGCTTATTTCATGGTGCCTGTGCGCAGTTTTCGTTACAATCGTCGAAGATTACAAAAATGAACAAGAGTGAGAAACGGAAAGTGTTCATGTTGCACTGCTTTGAATAATTGGTGAATTTGTAGTAGCGATTGTACTTATAAAGCGGCCAATACATGATCTAATAAGGTTTGAATAGACGAACTTCCAAATTAATTGAAATTTCCACTGTGACTGCGAGTACACAGTATAAGAACGTTGAACATAGTCTGGCGCATTTGGGGAAAAAACAATAAAAACAAACACGGTTTGCAGTCTTTCGAGCGCGCTTCGTGTTTGCAGTTATTGTATTTCTCTAAATGCGCCCGAATATGTTCATGTGTAAACGCAGCATAAAGACAAAACAGAGGTGCATTTTATTGACCTCTCTATTGACGAACACGAAAATTCAGGTACGATGAAAATCTGTTTACAAAAGGTCTCGAATACGATCAGTGCAGTAGTACATGCATTATTTCCCACTGCAAGAATCCGCCATGCAATTTTCGAACAAATGTTTAAACAAAAATTTGCGTTCCAAATTTGTCTTATATGAGATTTGCTTAATATGATACTACTGTGTAAAAATAGTACATATCATATAACCCGGAATTTTGTTACAACTTTTGAAATCCTTATTTATTCTTAAAAATCTATTTCATCGCCTTCGAAGTAATCCCCCTCAGCTGCAATGCAGAATTTTCCACTCATCAAAACACTTTGAAAAGACCTGTTTCGGAAAGGCCTTCAGCACCTTCTTCGATTCGGCTTGAATCTCTTCTATCATGTCAAAATGGTGTCCCCGGAGCGGCCTTATCATTTTGCTGAATATCCAGAAGCTAAATCAGGCGAATGTTGCGGTTGCGGAACAATATGAGTGGAATTTTCGGCGAAACGGCCACGAAAAACGAGTGCAGTGTGAGATGTTGCGTTGTTATGGTGCCAAAACCAAGAATTTTCTTTCCACAAATCCGGCCTGTTGAGGCGAATAGCTTCACGCAAACGACGCATAACACTCAAATAATATTCCTTGTTGATGGCTGAATTATAGTTTGCGCGAACAACGCGGCTTCTGCTGTCAAATAAAGTTGAACCAATGTATTTCAGATGGCGATAAGTATACTGTTTGCGAACAACACGTCGCTCACGTCGCGAAAGTTGAAACAAGTTCAACTTTGTCGCAATCAGCGAGCCGCGAAGTATCAATTTACATAGGCATGTGTTTTAAAACTGTGGGTGATCATTTGTTTTGTTGTAAAATACTGTTATGCGCTTGGAAGTGCATGTTTCTATTGTTGATTCAGAAAAGTGTTTCAAGTTTGTTAGGAAGCCAGTTTTCATAGTTCAAATATGTCAAACGAACGCGAAAAAGAGATTTGACTATAACAGGCTGAACAGCTGATTTTCGTTGACTGCGACTTGTGGACGTAATTCGCGCACAGTATAATTCCGACGTGACAGTTTGGCCCAGTGGAAGGAATTGGTAATGCACAACAACATGATAATCAAGAAAACCGTGAACATGACCTTAACTTTTAGGCGACTTTGGCGCAATTTTTTCGGTCTTGGCTCACCTTTGGCACGATATTCACTTGATTGATCGGTTGTTTCGGGGTCGTAAGCATAAATCCAAGTTTCATCGCCCGTAATAATACGTTTTATCTTGTCCTGATAGTCGGAAAGCATTGTTTCACACACATCTATGCGACGCTATTTTTCCAAAAAAAATTGAAGGTTTTTGGAACCAAACGAGATTTGACTTTTTTTAGGCACAAAACTGCCTTCAAAATGGTGTTGACTGATCCATTTGAAATGCCAACGATATCAACAAGCTCTCTAGTTGTCAATCGACGATTTTGGAGCACCAATTCCTTAGTTTTCGCGACGTGCTGTTCGTCAGTTGATGTTCTTGGTCGTCTTTGATGTGATTCGTCTTCACGACCTTCTTTGAACATTTTATGCCGTTCGTATACTTGTGTTTTAGACATCGCCTGTTCACCGAAGGCTTTTTGTAACATTTTGAGCGTTAGAGTTTCTAACACAAAATTTTATCGAACTTATTTGTTGAATATTTTCTGACATGGTAAAAATCGAAAAAGTTAATTTTGGTTGTTTACGAAAACGAGTGTCACTCTTCTACTAATCAAGGTATTAACCTAAAATTTGACACTGATGGAAATAACAGTCCTAGCAACTTTAAAATAAAAAGATTTGTGCCCAACGAAATGCCCACGCAGTTTAAATTAAAAATTCCGAGTTATATTTGTACACAGTTGCAACCGATGGACATTGATGAGAGCTTTGAATCGCGTCGTAGCTTCCTCAGTCTGTATTACGCGAAAAATTGTTTTTAGCAACTCTAGAAAATAACACTTGGTCAAATTCCAATTTTCAATGAAGCATTTCCAAATTTTTGTTGTTAAGACACCAGAAATCAATTACAAGAACAATTTAGTCAGTGAGTGTTATGAGTCATTTGCTAAATGTTGTTCAGTTAAGACATCATCTTTGTAATTGCTTAAAAACAAAAGTATTTTTATTTGTGGAAAACATCTTTTAATAATTAACCATAAATCGATGACCCGGGCGTGATCTGAAAAATTCCCCGGACGCTACACTCACCCCTACAAAATTAAGTCTCGATTCAATTGAGCGAATTTTCTACACGGCGAATTTACTAGCAGCTACTAAATTCGACAAATCAAATCATATTTACTAGCTTACTAGCAGGTAGCTCAGCTTGTGCGAAAAAAGTTGAAGGCGGGCTACTTTACTCAATACTCGCTGGCAGAATAGCTGTACATTAGAGCAATTTATTGGGGGAGTATGCGATAACACGAGCGACGTGAGTAACTCTTGCTAGTTGGCTACTGAGCGGCGTTACAAGCTGTTAGTAATTCTCATAACAGCGCTCGCCAACTCGCCGGCTACTTTTATTGCTGGTGTGTAGCTAGTAAATTCGCTCAATGAAAGCAACTATTGTCGATGTAAGGCTCTAACGGCTAGCTTGCCGAAGGTAGAATACGATTCACGCGAAGCGAGAAGAGTATCATACCTTCGTTGTGACTTATGGTACATTTGCCATTTTGAAATTAGTAGTCAAACTAGTTCCGATTCCACTGTTCTTATGAGAGGTATATGAAATAGTGAGCCGATTTCAACCAAATTTAGGAACGTGGTTCGGCTGTCAATATGATTGAAAAACATGAAATTTAGTAAAGATACAATCAAAAATAAAAATGTTTGTCTAACAAAAACTTGCTCTTGGAACGGTCGTTCCTATGACAGCTCTATGAGAGAGTAGTCCAATTTCAACCAAATTCGCGAATATAATTCGACTAAAAATACTATTGATTAGTGTGAAATCTGAAAAAGATATCTTTAGAATTAAAAACAAGATAGCCTTCGGCTAGCTTGCATTTTATGATACACTTGCCACTTTGAAATTAGTAGTAAAACTTGTTCCGATTTCACTGTTCCTATATATGTAAAATAAATATATATTTATATATGTAAAATAATTAAATGTATCCATAACTCCCGATTAAATAAACATGAAAAGCTCTAGCTTAATTAGATTGCTCGTGAGGATGATCTTCTACTCTCCTGAAAAAATAAAATCGATCAGTTGAAAACTAACGGCAATTTTCTTACAAAGAGCCCCGTACTACCCTACTTTTCGGGTTTTTTTTCTATAACTCTTGAACCAATTGATGTAGACACTTGATTTATGGCACGTAACCCTGGGGTGAAAAGCTACTTGAGTTCTATTGTAGTAAGTTGGGCATAATCATATCAAAGGAACGCTTACCTCCCCTACAAATTTCAAAAAATTAAATATTCATTTAATTACGATAACTTTCAATAGAATGACACTAGCGAGTTGAAAATTTGTTAGAATATTGTTAGTAAGATCTACTAGGTTGGTATTGAAAATGGGCAAGATCCGACTCAAGCAACCCCTACCTCCCCTACAAATGCAGTTTCAAATAAGCGATAACTTTTGACAGAATCAAGCCAGCGACTTGAAGTTTTGGTCAAATGTTTGAAGTGAGATTGGGTTAGTTGGTATTCAAGATGGGTTAGATCCGACCTAAGGAACCCCTACCTCCCCTAGAAATGAAACTTAAAATTAGCGATAACTTACGACAAAATAATGCTAGAAACTTAAAATTTTTGGTCAAATGTTTGCAATAGGATCCTGTTGGCTAATATTGAAAATACGTAAAAGCCGACTAGCGAAACCGCTACTTCCCCTACAAATGAAACTTCCAATAAGCGATAACTTTCGATAGAGTGAAGCTAGAGACTTGAAATTTTGTTTAAATGTTTGTAGCATGATCATATTTGTTGATGGTAATGATGGATAAGATCCGACCCAAGGAACCCCTACCTCCCCTACAAGTGAAACTTCAAATAAGCAATAACTTTCGATAGAATGAAGCTAGCGACTTGAAAAATTCGACAAATATTTGTTGAATGGGTTTGTTCACTGATTTTAATAATGGTCAAAATCCTCCTGATTGATTGCCGACCTGTTTTATAAACTGGTCATATAGGAAATTCACTTTTAATGCATATGGTCGTTACCAATGGGTACTTTTGGTGTCACCACTAGGTCTGTACAAGTCTAGGGTATATACGCTTCGGACTCCGAAGCTTTGCTTCGGCCGGGTTTATAATTTAAATAGTATATTAAAGATTGAAGACTTATTAAGAATTTCTGACTCGCTATTTAAGGTAGTATTAACATATGGAATAATTGCTTGGGGAAACTTATTCATTTCACATTTGGAACGCATAAAGAAAACACAAAACAAACTATCCTTCGGCTAGCTTGCCGAAGGTATGATACCCTTCATACCTTCCGTGAGCCTTGTGGTACGTTTGCCACTTTGAAATTAGTGGTAAAACTTGTTCCAAATTCACTGTTCCTATAAGAGGCATATGAAATAGTGGGCCGATTTAAACTAAATTTAAGAACGTGGCTTAACCGTCAATCTGATTCAATAATATGCAATTTTGTAAAGATATCTTCAGAAATGAAAAAATTTTTCTGACAAAAACTTGCTTTTGATACTGTGTTTCCTATGACAGCTAAATGATAGAGTAGTCCGATTTCAACCAAATTCGGGAATGTGATTTTGCTTAAAATACTTTTGATTAGTGTGAAATTTGAAAACGATATATTTTGAAATAAAAAACTTTTTCTCACAAAGGCCCATTTTTGGATCGGTCGTTCCTATGGCAGCTATATGACGTAGTGGTCCGATTCCGTTAGTTCCGACATATATACAGCGTGCATTAGAAAGAAGGCTTTGCACAGAATCTCAGCTTGATAGCTTTAAAACTGAGGGACTAGTTTGCATAGAAACAGACAGACAGACGGACAAAGCTTAATCGACTCGTCTCATCATACTGACCAAGAATATATAGAGTGTATATGGTCGGAGATGCTTCCTTCTGTGCGTTGCAAACTTCATGACAAAGTTAATATACCCTATCACATCCGTGAAGGGTATAAAAAAAAGTACTTAAAATAATTGTAGGTGTTCCACTGATTTATCCATCTAGCCATATTTATACTCTTCACGGATGTGACCATATAAACTATATATATTCTTGGTCAGTATGATGAGACGAGTCGATTAAGCTTTGTCCGTCTGTCTGTCTGTCCGCCTGCCTGTTTGTTTCTATGCAAACTAGTCCCTCAGTTTTTAACCTATCAAGCTGAAATTTTAAACAGAGCCTTTTTTTCTATTGTACGCAGTATATATGTCAGAATCATGGGAATCGGACTACTACGTCATATAGCTGCCATAGGAACGACGGGTCCCAAAATTCGTCTTTGTGAGAAAACTTTTTTATTTCTAAAGATATTGTCCTCAAAATTCACAGTAATGAATAGTATCTTTAGTGAAATCATGTCTCTAAATTTGCTACTCTATCATATAGCTGTCATAGGAACAACCGTCTCAAAAGCAAGTTTTTGTGAGAAAAATTTTTTTATTTCTGAAGATATCTGTACGAAATTGCATATTATTCAATCGTATTGACTGCTCAGCCACGTTTCTAAATTTGGTTGAAATCGGCTTACTATTTCATATACCTCTTATAGGAACAGTGAAATCGGAACAAGTTTAACTACTAATTTCAAAAAGGCAAATGTACCACAAAACACAACGAAGGTAGACTCAGACCACATGAAAAAGGAAGACGGACCATCATGTCTGCCAATATACCTTAAAAATATGGTTGAAAGTGAAAGATACTTCAAAAAGGATCTAAAATTATATCTTCGTACGAAACAAATTACAAATTTCTTGCAAATACTACAATCTTTACATCCAAGTATCCTAACAATAATGTAGTGTTTCGTAACGATTAATCTGTAACAGACGGTCTTTTGGGCATCCGGGGATGCCCTGTGGGGACGGAGTCTTAGGTAGCATAATGACCGTGAAGGTCCGGCCGTGCCATCTGGTGAAGCAAAAAGGCCACTCATCGAGCTAAGCAGCGGCCTGTGCTTGCTGTAGCTCAGTTCGGGAGATGTGGGCGGGGTTTTCGCCGCTCGTTGCCCCTGCCTTTACGTATTAACAAAAATTCACAGGCCTGGGGAAGACAAACCAAACAGGGGAGGTAAAAATAGGGAATAAAAAAAATAGTCGATAAGGATGAAATGGTTGGCGGACGGAAAAGACGCCCACGCGGTCGAATGTGGGTCCAGGTGTAATGGGACCCTCGGCCTCTGGTTTCGTACCAACAACAGATCACTACTCATCAGGTGCTGCTTCGATCTGCTAGTGGGAGCAGAACTACCAGACCATAATATGGTTCATTACAGGGCAGCTTCTACTTCGAGGCCTGCCAAGAAGAAGAAGCTGAGGAAAAAGTGTGCTGCTAAAAACATATAAAAAAAAAACAAAACGAAAGCGAGCTGGGTACCGGAGTCAGCCGACAACCATTGTAGAGGGGAAAAATTAGCAAAGCAAAAAGAAAATACTAAATTTCCCAATCATTCAGATGATTAACAGGTTACAAAGAATTCTAAGGCCGGCAGAGGCGCAACACTGCATTCCTTGCAGTAATTCACTCATAACCTCTATAAGCATCTGAGCACATGAATAATAGAAAAATGCCATACTGTGTAAAGAAATTTTTTTAAGTTACTTAGAAGGACAATACTGGCGTACAAAAATGTATCCAGGGCTCCTCCGCATTTCGCCCGGTCACCGAAGATGCTCCAAATGCCGGCAATTTAAAGCATTTATACGTGGCTAAACCACAAAAGACAAACACAACACCAGGATTGCCTTGTTGAACTGATTCTAAAAGGATAATCTACTCTATAGGAAGGTTTGGGGTGCTACAGAGGAAAGCACAGCTACGTGAAGTAAAAATGGCTAAGTCCTAAGACTTATTAGCCTTAATGTGCTTGTGGGGATACAATTCGGTGGAAGGACTAAAAAGGATGTTTGGGTTCCTTTTAGTCCTTCTTACTCCTGTTCTATACCAGAAATGGGCCCCACGTTGGGCGCCAAATATGCAAAGGACGGTTTGGTGGGCATCGGGAGATGCCCCTGTGCGGACGGAGGCTTAGGTAGCATAATGGCCGTGAAGGTCGGGCCGTGCCATCTGGCGAAGCAAAAAGACCCCTCAACGAGCTAAGCAGCGGCCTGTGCTTGCTGTAGCTCAGTTCGTGAGATGTGGGCGGGGTTTTCGCCGCTCGTTGCCTCTGTCCTTTACGTATTAACAAAAATTCATAGGCCTGGGGAAGACAAAACAAACAGGGGAGGTAAAAATGGGGGAAAAAAAAATAGTCAATTAGGATGGAATGGTTGGCGGACGGATCAGACGCCCACGCGGTCGCACCTGGGTCCAGGTGTAATGGGACCTTCGGCCTCTGGTTTCGTACCACCAGCAGATCACTACTCGTCTGGTGCTGCTTCGATCTGCCAGTGGGAGCGGCACCACCAGACCTTAATATGGTTCATTACAGGTGGTTCATTACAAACCATTTATTAATACTGCTATTTATTTTTTTTTTTATTAATTACTTTTAAATATGTATATATTTTATAATTCATTTTATATTGTATGAAATCTTTCAGTCCTCCCTCTTATACACAAGCGTATCCTTATATTGGGAGGAGTAAAAAAAAACCGAAATATTGAATTGAAAATTGAATTGAATTTACCCCATAAATGGGTACTTATTTAACGGCCGAGTGGGCTCATAGTCCGACATGTAAATCCCCTTTATCATCGAAAACTGCCGCATTCAGTAGGAATCGAACCGGGGCCCAGTGAGTATAAGACGAACGTTTTAACCGTTGCGCCATCCGGACTACAAGGCGAGGCAATATGATGTTTACAATATTATTCATCAGCATAACCCCATGAATGAAAAATGTCAAGGTCAAGGCATTCGAAGCGGTGAAGGTTAGTGTAAAGTTTGGAGCGAAGCGAGCTCTCGCTGCTAGTAATGTCTAAAATTTCAATATATTTGATCTACGTTTGAACTACGTTTGAGCACGTTTGAACACGTTTGAACTACGTTTATGAATCCTTTTGATATGAGCTAACCCAAATGTACGAGTACAATAGCATTATTTCCAGTGTATCAATACCGACCTCACCAAATACATTTCACGAGAAATATGCACATTGTACATGAATAACAAAAATAAATACCCGCCTTAACTTTAAAAAGCCGAATTTTCACGAGTGTAGGATTTCAACAGGTGAATTAAATTTCACCTTTTTCAATTGCCCGTATTTTTCGCTTTAATGCTTTGAGATTCCTTCCAGTGTCGAAATTGTTAATTAAAATTCATGCCGGACACGCATAAAAGCTTTTGCTGAAATTGGAGTAAAGGTGATACATCCTGAAACGAATTGTAGTAAATCATTAATTTAAAGCGACTTGGTATACATGTAGATACGTTTTGGCATATTATAGGCAATATTGCTAGGAACAATGTACGCAGCATTTTCTATATAAATGGAAATTGTACCTTGGGTTGAAGCTAGAAATGATGTGAATTATTCATATTCGAAACTCCGACTTTAGAGATACATATTTCAATGACGACCAATCAGTACTGGGGCTGTTAAAAGAGCGCTAATGTGTGAAAACATGGATTTTAACTTTTTTGAAAATTTCCATGGTATGCCTTTTCTATTTGTGCAAACCACAGGTCTTCTGTAAATTTGCAAATGGCTTAGAAAAGTGAATTGGAAAATATATTTGTAATATCTTGTGATGGGCGCCCACGTTGATTGGTCCGACAATAGAAAGAGGATGTTGTCTCTTGCACAATCTTTATTCAACTGACTTCATTTACATTATAATTTGACTTACTACTACATTATCATTTGACTTACTACTAGATCTCCCCTTTCAAGTTTTCAAAAACTTTATTCGTTTAGGATATTCTTTTATTTTTGTATTTATGTATATGCTCATAAAATCACACTAAATTTATTACATTAATATTCTCAGTTTCGCTGTTACTATTTACATAATTTCATCAGGTGTGGTATAGTTAAATTTATTTTAAATCGTTAATTCCTTACTTCATGACTGCACATAATACGAGTAGAACCCGGATATTTTCGCTTCCTAATAAAAGAGTAGTTCCTTCTTAACAACAAATTTCCCTTTTGTATGATATATGAACGTGGTATTTGGTGTTTATCTATTATAGTAGCAGCAACCCAATATTTTCCATCTTTTAACCATATCTTTTCTCCCTTTTCAAAGTCCTTTTCAGGTCGGCAATTTTGGTCGTAATATTTCTTATTATTAGCATTATTTTTCTTCAGAACTGGTATGACCTTGTTAGTTATTTCATCATGTTTGAAAAATGTAATTTCCCCAGGCACAAGAGTTCTTGTTTGCCTACCCATTAATAATTCTACAGGTGAAAATTCTGAATTTTTTCTAGGCATATTTCGATATTCAAGCAAAGCTTGCCACAAGTTAGTTTTTTCCGATTCGCATTTTAGAACCAATTTCTTTGCTACTTGCGCCATACGCTCAGCGAATCCATTTAACTTAGGATATCGAGGACTTGTTGTTACAACTCTTATATCTAATTTTGAAGCCCAGTCTTTGAGTTCTAATGAATTAAACGGAACATTATCTCCAATGATTTCCCTTGGATAACCATGAATGGAAAATACTTCCTCCAATTCCAACTTAATTGCAGTGGCAGTACTTTTAACAAGTGGTATAGTATCCAAATATTTAGGAAAATAGTCTCCGATGACTAAAAACTTTTTGGACAATACTTCCATTATGTCCATCCCAATTCTCTGATAGGGTCCCTCGGGCACTTCATTATTTAATAGAGGTTCTTTGATATTGGCAGATCTATGTTATTGACAAATTTTATAATTCGTAATCATTAACTCTATTTGCTGATTCATATTCGGCCAATATAGAAGTTTTCTTGCCCTTCGTTTAGTTTTCTCTATTCCCTGGTGGGACTTATGTAGTTCTTCAAGCACTATGCTATATAATGATTGCGGAACAAATATCCGATCCTCAAAATAAACTATCCCTTCTTCGACAAATAAATTGTTTTTGTTCTTCCATAAGAACCTTATACAATATTTTCAGTCAATTCATCTTTACGGTTTGGCCAACCATTCAATATAACTTCAATTAAGTTTCTCAATGAGATATCTTTTTCTGTTTCTCTTTTAAAGAAATCTCTTTTCTCATCACTGACATTAATGGTGTGTACCATTTCATCTAAGCCCTCAATTTCGTCATGTTCACCAGCTTCTTTTGAGTGGCTTCTTGATAACCAATCAGCTAAATACATGAACTTTCCAGGTAAATAAGTGACGCTTAACCTCTATTTTTCAAGTTTGTGCTTCATTCGTTGTAACCTCGCCGAAGGAATATTTTTATAATCTTTCCCCATAATGCCAAGTAAAGGCTTATGATCAGTGATGATCTCTACATATCTTCCATAAATATATGAGTGAAATTTTTGGCAAGCATAAGCGATCGCCAACATCTCTTTTTCAATTTGCGCATATCTTGACTCGGTTTCTGTTAAGCTTCTAGACGCAAAACAAACTGGTCTTTTATTTTGCAACAGACTACACCCCATCCCGTTTTTTGAAGCATCTGTTTGAATTGTTATCTTTTCTTTAGAGTTGAATGGTTTCAACAGAGGCGCATTTACAATTAGATCTTTGATTTTGTTTAAGCAATCATCATGCACTGGCATCCATTTAAATGTCACTGATTTTTTTAATAATTCCCTCAATGGAGTGCTAGTCTCTGCGAGATTATATATTCTCTTAAATAATTAATAAAACCCATCAATTTTTGTAACTCATTTTTGCATTTAGGAGAACATATATCCTCAATACCTTGTAATCTCGCCCTATCACATCCATGTCCATTTTCAGTTATCGTATGCCCTAAAAACGACACTGTCTTTTGTTTCCACTGATTTTTTTTAGTATTAAATTTTACATTTCTTTCTTTCGCCATTTCATTATTTCTTCCACTGCTTTATCATGCTCTTCTTCAGTTTTTGCTGCAACCAAAATGTCATCGATGTAAACCGTGACATTTTCGATATCACCAAAATTTTCCTCGTTTAGTTTTTGGAAAACTTCTGGGGCAATTTTTATGCCGAAAGGTAATCTTTTGAAGCGGTAGCACCCAAACGGCGTACTGAACGTGCATAACTCTTTCGATTTTTCGCTTAATACAATTTGCCAATATCCGTCTTTAAGATCGAAAACGGAAAAGAATTTTCTATCTACCAAATTTGTTTTTATTTGTTGAAATGTAGGAATTACATAGAAGTTCTCTTTTATAGCAAGATTCAATTCCTTGGGATTAAGACAGATTCTTAAAGACTTATTTGGTTTTTCAACAATCACGATATTAGCAATCCATTCATTTGGACTTTCAACTCTCTCAATAATATTTCTCTCACATAGCGTATTTAATTCCAATTTTAATGGAACTCTTAATGCTAACGGAATTCGATTTGCAGGCTTAGCAGAAGCGACTGCATTTTCTTTCAAAATAATATTGAAATTCTCTTTGAAACACCCCAGCCCACAAAAATTCTCTTTGTATTTTTCTAATAGTGCGTCTTTTGTCAGACACTTTATCGAATTAATTCGCTTGATAAGACCCAAATCGATACAAGAGTTAAGACCCAAAATTGGAACTGTATTCTCAGCAATAATGAAAAATTTCAACTCTACCTGTCCGTTACGTATAGTGCATAGTGATGGGCACTATCAATAGTTTTTACTATACTATAGTTTTTAGTTATTCGATAGCTTAAAAAACTAGTAACTAGTAAAAACTATCGATAGTTTTGAAAACTAGTAACTAGTAAAAACTATCGATAGTTTTGAAAACTAGTAACTAGTAAAAAACTATCGATAGTTCTGAAAACTAGTAACTAGTAAAAACTATCAATAGTTTAAAAAACTAGTAATAAGTAGAACATTATCGTATAACTTTCGGACAAAGGTCCGATAGTCCCGATAGTCTCGACAGGCTGATAGTTTACTATCGAATAACTTTTTCGAGTGAGTTCAAGCAAAACTTGGCTGACGATATACATTTCTTGCATGAATGAATGAATGTGATTGCATATACATTTGTGTAGGTGGATGCGATGTTAAGAAACAAGGACATTCTTGGCAATGAAATGAGGCCAGATAGGTATCATAAGACTGGGGATGATGAGGCGAATGTACAGGACTAATGTTGATGGCATTCTTGAGCCCTTTGATTAGCGGAAAAGTACATTCTTGGCACGGAAGTGATATCTAGGCAAGATGGGTATCAAATGACTAGGGTTATTGAGGCGAATGGACTACAATACTCTTGATGGTATTCTAAGTCCTTTGGTCATGAAAAATGGGCGTTCTTGGCATTGAACTGATATCTAGGACGCAAGATGAGTATCATATGACTGGTAGTCATGAGGCGAATACACTAGACTACTGGTGATGCCATTTTGAGTCCTTTGGTCGAGGAAAAAGCATATATTTTTGGCATTGAAGTGATGTTTAGGCAAGATGGGTATTATATGATCCGGAATGACATCTATAGTATTCCTGGACATTCGCCTCTTCACCCCGGTTCATATGACACCCATATTGCCCATTTTTCACTTGACTTTCGTGAATGTCATTTTCACCACCGAAGGACTTGAAATGCCATTCTCCTAGACATTCGTCTTTTCACCCCGATTCATATGACACCCATATTGCCCATATTTCGCTTCACTAGCAAAAATATCCTTTTTCGAATGTCCTTGATGCCACCGATGGATCCGGAATTCCATCTACAGTACTCCTGGACATTCGCTTCTTCACCCCGGTTCTTATGACACCCATATTGCCCATTTTCCACTTGATTTTCGTGAATGTCCTTTTCGCCACCGAAGGACTTGAAATGCCATCTACACTACTCCTGGACATTCGCCTTTTCGCCCCGATTCATATGACACCCATGTTATACATTTTTCGCTTCACTGCCAAAAATATCCTTTTTCGAATGTCCTTTTCGCCACCGAAGGACTCTAATTGCCATTTATAGTGCCCCCGGACATTCGCCTCTTCACCCTGGTTCACATGACACCCATATTGCCCATTTTTCACTTGACTTTCGTGAATGTCCTTTTCGCCACCGAAGGACTCGAAATGCCATCTGCACTACTCCTGGATATTCGGGTGTCCAACCCGATTCATATGGCACCCATATTGACCATATTTCGCTTCACTACCAAAAGTATCCTTTTTCGAAAGTCCTTGCTGCCACTGAAGGACTCTACTTCTACAGCACATTCGTCTCTTTCCATACATTCTCCTCACGTACATATAAAAATCCTTGATTGCATAGTCACAACCTGTGCAACATACTAGGTATAAGGGTTTCCTTTTATATTTCGGGATTAGAGAACAAAAACAAATATGTATTAATCATTGAAAATCGCTTTATTGTTTTTTAAAATATTCCCCATGAAGATCTATACACTTTTGCATGCGTTTGAACCAATTGTCAAAGCACTTTTGCCACTCTGATTGAGGTGTCTCCAAAACATGCATTCTGAACGCAGCAACCGCTTCTTCAGGTGTTGAAAAACTTTGACCTCTCAGTTTGTTTTTTACGTACTGGAATAAAAAAAAGTCATTCGGTGCCAAGTCAGGACTATACGGCGGATGACCCATCAAATCTATGTTTTGAGTGCTCAAAAATGCAGTTATTTGAGCTGATGTGTGAGAGCTCGCATTGTCGTGGTGAAGAGTGATTCGTCTTCGGCGGTTGGTTTTCCTGATTTCTTGGAAGACAACTGGCAAACAAATGGTTGTGTACCACTCAGAATTGACTGTTCTGCGTTGTTCTAGTGGTACGGTTGCGACATGTCCAGTTTTTCCGAAAAAACAGGCGACCATTTGCGTGGAAGTGCTTCGTGCGTGAACAACTTTTGTTGGGTTTGGCTCATCTTGAAACACCCATACAGTCGACTGCTGTTTACTTTCGGGCTCATACGCGTAAATCCACGATTCATCACCTGTCACGATGTCATAGACGTGTTTCGAAGCACCGCGATCGTATTTTTTGAGCATTTTTTTTTTCTTTCGACCAATCGACACGAGCCTTTTTTTGAGCGATTGACAAATTGTGTGGGATCCAACGCGAACACATTTTTTTGACAGTCAAATGTTCATGCAATATTGAATGTATGCTGGTCCCACTAATGCCTAAGGTTGTCTCAATCTCACGATAGGTCACATGACGATCTTGCAATATCAGTTCGCGCACAGCATTAATGGTTTCCGGAACAACAACTGATTTTGGACGACCTTCACGAAATTCGTCTTGGAGTGAGCTACGATCTCGATTGAATTCACCATACCATCGATAAACACTGGTCCTTGATGGAGCTTCATCGCCAAAAATTGAATTTGGTTCATCCATGCACTGTTGCTGAGTTAATCCACGTCGAAATTTGTAAAAAATAATCGCACGAAAATGTTCACGATTGAATTCCATTATTTGGCCGAGATTAATCTTTTAAGTTACTGTAAAAACACAAATAGCGCTCGTATGTCAAAACGTTCTGAGTACGTATAACCTCAAAAATGTCAAACTTTACGGTAGAATTTGAAAAAAATGTGGTTGTGTTTTCCGGAGAATTCTATTTGAGTGGGAAAGAAAAATATACATAAATCGACTATCAATATAGCCGAACTGAGTTTTTTGGAATGGGTAAATATTTGCTATTGACAAAATGCCTATTTTCTTCTTTTTTATTTATTTTTCATACAAAATATAAAATTTATCAAATGATTTAGAATAAAATAAACATTGTGGTTCCTCTGAACATTGTAGTAGTCGTATTAGTTGGGGTTCGGATTTGGTTGGTTGCCTTAAACTGACAACAATATCCGAGTAATAGCCACACATTCCGAGAGTTTTTATGGTTTTGTAATATGTAAGGCTTAACCCTTATAAAATCGTTCACGGAGTTTGTCTGTCTGTTAATCCGTCCAGAGCAGAACTTTTCAAATGTCCTTTTCGCTCCGAAGGACTCGAAATGCCATCTACTGTACTCATGGCAGTTTGTTACCCATTTTTCGCTTCACTGCCAAAAATATCAATTTTCGAATGTCCTTGTCGCCACCGAAGGACTCTAAGTGCCATTCATAGTTCCCCCGGACATTCGCCTCTTCACCCCGGTTCATATGACACCCATATTGCCCATTTTTCACTTGACTTTCGTGAATGTCATTTTCGCCACCGAATACATACATTCTCCTCACGTACATATAAAAATCCTTGATTGCATAGTCACAACCTGTGCAACATACGAGGTACATTTTCATACAAAAACTCTTAATTTTCACATTCACACAAATCGCAAAGCCATTACGAAAAAAAAGATACTCGTATTTTCCCAAAGCACCACCAAAAGATACTTTGCAAAAAAAAACCAGGTCCGAAGCGTATATACCCTAGACTTGTACAGACCTAGTGGTGATACCAAAAGTCCCAATTGGCAACGACCATATGTATTAGAAGTGGGTCTCCTATATGGCCAGTTCATAGGGGAGGTTGGCACTCATTCAGCGGGATCTTGACCATTCTCAAAATCAATTAACTAACCCATTCTACAAATATTTATCCAATTTTTCAAGTCGCTAGCTTCATTCTATCGAAAGTTAACGCTTATTTGAAGTTTCACTTGTAGGGGAGGTAGGGGTTCCTTGGGTCGGATCTTGCCCATCATTGCCACCAACCAATTAGATCCCCCTACAAACATTTAAAAAAAATTTCAAGTCTCAAGCTTCACTCTATCGAAAGTTATCGCTTATTGGAAGTTTCATTTGTAGGAGAAGTAGGGGTTTCGTTGGTCGGATTTTACGTATTTTCAATATTAGCCAACTGGATCATACTACAAACATTTGACCAAAATTTCAAGTCGATAGCTTTATTTTGTCGTTAAGTTATCGCTTATTTTAGGTTTCATTTCTAGGGGAGGTAGGGGTTCCTTAAGTCGGATCTTACCCATCTTTAATGCCAACTAACTCAATCTCACTTTAAACATTTGACCAAAATTTCAAGTTCCTGGCTTCATTCTATCCAAAGTTATCGCTTATTTGAAGATTCATTTGTAGGGGAGGTGGGGGTTCCTTGGGTCGGATCTTGCCCATTTTCAATACCAATAAAGTAGGTCTTACTAGCAACATTTTGTCAAATTTTCAACTTGCTAGTATAATTTTTTCGAAAGTTATCGTAGTTAAGGGAATATTTAATTTTTTGAAATTTGTAGGGGAGGTAGGCGTTCCTTTGATCTGATTATGCCCAACTTACAAAACCTTTAGCAGTTTCTCACTTCAAGGTTACATGCCAAAAATCAAGTGCCTACGTCTATTGGTTCAGGAGTTATATACAAAAAACCTGAAAATTAGGGTAGTACGGGGTTCTTTGTAAGAAAATTACCGTTAGTTTCCAACTGATCGATTTGATTTTCCCAGGAGAGTATAAGATTACCCTCATGAGTAATCTACCAAAGCTAGAGCTTTTCATGTTTATTTAATCGGGAGTTATAGATACATTTATGTATTTTGCATATGTAGGGGAGGTAGGCGTTCTCTTGGCCTGATCATGCCCATTTTCAATACTATCCAACTAGATTACACTACCAATATTTAACCAAAATTTCAAGGCTCTAGCTTCATTCTATCGAAAGTTATCGTGCGAACGGACAGACAGACGGACAGACAGACAGACAGACAGACAGACAGACAGACAGACAGACACACAGACAGACGGACAGACAGACAGACAGACAGACAGACATGACTAAATCGAATCAGGAGGTGACCCTGATCATTTATATATATACATTGCTATACCTCCGGAGCCTCCTTTAAGGTGTTACATATTTCCGTCGTGACAAAAACAATATACCCTATACTAAAAGTCTAGGGTATAAAGATGTCAGTTGTCTAGCTTCACTCTATCGAAAGTTATCGCTTATTTGAAGTTTCATTTGAAGGGGAAGCAGGGGTTTCATTGGTCGGATTTTACGTATTTTCCGTATTAGCCAACTGGATCCTACTACAAATATTTGACCAAAATTTCAAGTCGCTAGCTTTATTTTTATCGCTTATTTAAAATTTCATTTCTAGGGGAGGTAGGGGTTCCTTAGGTCTGATCTAACCTATCCTTAAGGCCAATTAACAAAATCTCACTTCAATCATTCGACCAAAATTTCAAGTTGCTGGCTTCATTCTACAATATCAAAAGTTATAGCTTATTTGAAGTTTCATTTGTAGGGGAGGTAGGAGTTCCTTAGGTCGGATCTTGCCCATTTTCAATGCCAACTAACAAGATGTTACCACTATCGTTTTGCCAAATTTTCAACTCGCTAGTGCTTTTCTATCGAAAGTTATTGTAATTAAATTAATATTTAATTTTTTAAATTTTGTAGGGGAGGTAGGCGTTCCTTTGATCTGATTATGTCCAACTTACTAAAACCCAAGCAGCTTCTCACTTCAGGGTTACATACCAAAAATCAGATGTCTACGTCAATTTGTTCAAGAGTTATGGACAAAACACCTGAAAAGTAGGGTAGTACGGGGTTCTTTGTAAGAAAATTTCCGTTAGTTTTCAACTGATCGATTTAATTTTTCCAGGGTAGTATAAGATTACCCCCACGAGCAATCTACCAAAGCTAGAGCTTTTCATGTTTATTTAATCGGGAGTTATAAATACATTGAATTATTTTACATATGTAGGGGAGGTAGGCGTTCTCTTGGCCTGATCATGCCCATTTTCAATACCAACCAACTAGATCATACTTTCAACATCTGATTAAAATTTTAAGGCTCTAGCTTCATTCTATCGAAAGTTATCGTGCGAACGGACAGACAGACGGACAGACGGATAGACGGACAGACAGACAGACATGGCTAAATCGAATCAGGAGGTGACCCTGATCATTTATATATATACATTGCTATACCTGCGGAGCCTCCTTTAAGGTGTTACATATTTCCGTCGTGACAAAAACAATATACCCTATACTAAAAGTCTAGGGTATAAAAAGATTTTCAACACCTTCATCAATCATGAATATCAGCTATCGACCGATAGTCACGATAGTTATTCGAATAACAATCGACCGATAGTCCCGATAGTTATTCGAATAACAATCGACCGATAGTCCCGATAGTTATTCGAATAACAATCGACCGATAGTCCCGATAGTTATTCGAATAACAATCGACCGATAGTCCCGATAGTTATTCGAATGACAATCGACCGATAGTCCCGATAGTTATTTGAAAAACAATCGACCGATAGTCCCGATAGTTATTCGAATAACAATCGACCGATAGTCCCGATAGTTATTCGAATAACAATCGACCGGATAGTCCCGATAGTTATTCGAATAACAATCGACCGATAGTCCCGATAGTTATTCGAATAACAATCGACCGATAGTCCCGATAGTTATTCGAATAACAATCGACCGATAGTCCCGATAGTTATTCGAATAACAATCGACCGATAGTCCCGATAGTTATTCGAATAACTATCGACCGAGAGTCCCGATAGTTATTCGAATAACTATCGATAGTAAAAACTATCGAATAACTATCGGGTCTATCGGCCTATCGATAGTATCGATAGTAAAAACCATCGAATAACTTTCCGATAGTTATTCGATAGTGCCCATCACTAATAGTGCATAGCAAATCAACTGTACCTACTGTTTTTATGACTGTCCCATTATACTCTATAAGCCTTTCATTATTTTCGATTATTTTAACTGAATTTAATTGTTTCAAGTACTAAATAGGCAATACGTTCACTGATGCGCCTGTGTCTAATTTAAATCTGATGGCAATTGATTGAATGCTAACCAGCTCATACCATGCCTGATTTTTGCCGCTAATATGGTCTACTGAATCTCAATAACAACTGGATTCACTACTACTATCCAAATCACCACTTTCACCTAACATATTTTTTATTTTCGTTATGTATTGTGTTTACTTGTTTCTACTTACACACTTTTGCAAAATGGTTACGGCCATTACAATTATTACAATATTTACCATATAACAGGCACTTGCCCTTCACATGATTACTTCCACAAAAATTACAATTTTTTATAACCTCTTTTGTTGAAAATTTTTTAGAATCCACTTTTTTATTATTAAATTTATCTTTTTCAGCATCCGGACTATTTTTTCCAAAATCACGCCGGCGACCACTTCTTACCATATCTACCGCGACACATTCCCCTTGAATTTTGCCTACTTGCCTATTAGTAGCCTCCGCTGCCCGTGCTAATTCAATAGCCTTGTCCATTGTTAAGTCCGTATGAGAGTGGTCTGAAAAGTTTCCAACCTACCGAACAAGGATACAAAACAGCAAATCAATTTTTATTTTTCTACATAAGGCACGTTCTTTTGCAATGATCCAGGTCAAGTGTTGATCAGGCGAACTCTTTGCACAAGAAAACGATTGCATCTGATGCGGAAATTTCATTTCACAACAACTAATTTTTTTATGAAAAACGAAGAGAAAAATTCCGCCATGGTATTTCGTGCTGCCATAGTTGTTGCTTTCAGGCCTGGAAAGCAGAATTGCCCAGACACATCCGATGACGCTGCTGCCACTGCGATTGCTGCTGCAGGCAATGCAATTCCCGCATGACCCATATAGGATAGGAACATGCATTTGATATTATATGGATTTAGTCTCTGCTAAAGGTTTGTATTGTGGATGATTGTTTAATTTCAATGTTTGAAAAAATTAAAAAAATATTAAAAATAAACTTCATTTTCAGATACTAAGACAAAGCGTTATGCTTGGCAAATGCAAATGTGATAAAAGAAAGTAATTTATTCCGAAAAGGAAACAATTTTTCCAATCAGAAAATTGTCGATTCCAATTGAATCCCATTGCAGTCGAATGAAGCGAAAACGAATAAACTTCTTGCGGCATTCGCTAAATAAGTGTTAAGATGTGTGTTCCATCCAGGTTGATTTTGCCACAGAAAAGTCAACAACGTAGAACGCTAACCTATATAGGTTACTGCTGTTGGTGTAGTCCGCGTTATTTCACTAACCTGTATAGGTTAAGATTCGCATAAGAACGCGCCTATTGTCTCCTTGTAAATTTACACACTTCTCCCAGCGATGCTCTCATGTTTTTAACCCGTTCAAATAGTACTCGGCGTCCTTCTCTGCAAAATAATTGTTTACGAAGGCGATGTCGTGCTCATTTTACGAAAACCTTTGTCTTCCGAGTGCAACTTTTAGCTTAGGGAACGAAAAAAGTCCCTTGAGCAGTTCAAACCGTAATTAGTGGATTTTCACCATGGCTGAGCTGTGAGACGGCATTGTCTTGGTGAGACGAACAATTTTGCCAAAAATCCTTTTCCATAGTCCTTCACGTGGGCGCCTCCTGCAATGGCAGTGGTCGTTGACTATTGCCAACTAAGTCATGACGACAGTCATGGCGTGGCGCACAGTGGTAAAAAATTCCAAAAATTGGCCAAAAGTAGAAAACAATAAGATATTCAATTGAAAATCTGTACTCGGGTGTTTTTGGGATCGCTGATTGCGAATATGAAGTTCAAATTGTGTGAGACAAAACAGGGGGTCTAGAATGGCAACACTGTTTTCTATAAATACATTTAATCTTGTTGAAAATTGCAGTCTGGGGTTTTTTGTGGTCAATGATGACGAATCTGAAATCAGAATTGTAAAAAACAAAATAGCACATCCAGAATGGCAACACTGTTTTCAAAAAATACATTCGATCTTCCTGAAATTTACTACTGGTGAGTTTTTGAGGTCAAAGATTGCGAATCTGAAATCGAAACTGTGAAAAAATAAAATATCGGATTAAGAATGGCAACACTACTAGATAAATACGTTTAATTTTGCTGAAAGTTACCAGTCAGTATTTTTGGGCTCGGTAATTACGAATCTGAAATCATAATTATGTAAAAAGCAAATAGCGAATCAACCATTTTCTTCGCTCAGAGTATATGGTTATGGTTTCAGGATTATGATGAAAGCTGAGAAAAAAATGACAGCTTGTGTAACTTATTTGAATTCAAAGATCATGTGTATAACTGAGCTAATTACAACAATTACTACTACCTACCAATGTTTTGCACAGCCATAAACACATTGCAATTTGCAAAAAAAATAACAATAGCAATAAAAACAAAAATATTATTTTTGATGCTAAATAGTTGCTGTAGGCCCTCTTCCTTTTTTATATTGTGATTTCCCTTTGCAATTCGCAATAAGAGACCCGAAAAATTTCCAAATTGTAACTTTTAGTAAGATTGAACGTATTTTCATAAAAAAGTGTTGCCTTCCGGGATGTATCATTTCGTGTTTTACAATTTTCACTTCAGATGCAGTCAGCATGTCAACAAATCCATGTATAGTAACTTCCACCAAGATTGGACGTACTCGTATTTATAAAAAAAGGGTCGCCATTTTGGATCTCCCGTTCCGTTTTTTTTTTAATTTTGTCTTCAGATTCGCAATCAGCAATCTTAAATATCCCCGAATAATAACTTTCACAAGATTGAACGTATTTATATAAAAGAGTGTTGCCATTTTTATTTCTGATAATTTTAACATCAGATTCGGAATAAGCGACCTTAAAATCCCCCGAGTAATGAGTTTCAACCTAATATGATAATAATAGAAGACTTCAATCAGTTTTTTGTGATTTGGCCCCTAACTATAACTAATACACACAACAAGGAAAATTTTACATTTTGGAGGATGTAAATCGAACAATTTTTATAAATAATACACCAATTTGAAGTTACCCTAATTTTTCGACCCTTGTAAAGATTTTCTTCTGTGCGAACAAAGGTCAATTTTGAACTATTATAAGAGCGACATGGAAACTTATATTGACTAACTGTTTTGAGAACTGGTGCTCGGACAACAACTGAACTCAAAAACACCATTGAGGAAAAAAAATAAAAAAGTAAATTTTTTGAATTTTGGCCAGCTTTTTGGTATTTTTTACCACTGTGCGGCGGTGTGATAATTTGGTTTTGGTAAACATTTCCTGCCTGTGGTGTGAGGTGTGAGCCTCTTCCTTTGCCCACTTGTCATAAAACCCGACCAAAAAGGGACAAGATGTGTATACAAGCAACTTGAATCAGTCGAAATCTTCTATATGCTAACGAACCGTCAAGTATGCCTCGGATAAGGACTGACCCACGGGTTACGACTTTTGGCTACCTTACAAAGATTGGATTCTGGAATGTGCGTATTCTATTGAACATTGGATCAGAAGGTCCCCAGAACGCACGATTTTTTAAATTAGAGAGTGAGTATCATGCATGCATCTAACCTGGCGATAACAAATATTAATTTTTCTCAATGTCTGGATAAACTGCTATCCGGGATGCGTATTTAGGAAATCGTATTCGGTACGTCCCCCAGTCAGTGACCAAATCGTTGCGGTTTTCTAGTGACTAAATAGCCAAAAACACGTATCCATCTCGTCCTTTTGTGGGGACGGGAGAGAGACACGAAAAATGAACATATTTCAAAAAATTTCCCAATTTAATTTCAGGTTCAGATTGAGTGAGCGCATTAACAAAAAGGAAACATTTTTAAAATATGCTGGGGAAATCAACCGCGGTTGATTTCTCTTATTCAATTTGAGAAGTTTTTTTTTTGTGAGCGCACCCAATAAAACCGTTACATTTTCGTTATGACGATTGTTCACACGTGTTGTACATATTAAAAATTTAAATCTATAACTATATCGTCCCATATCGCCCGAGCGTTGCGAAAACGCAATATGTTACTTTTTCTTCCCTGCAGGCCACCTCGTAGAAAACAATGAAGCAAATGTTAATTATTCCAAGATTTAACAAAATTATCTAATCGACTTGTTTTTGTAGGATTTTCATTTGTAGTATTTTAATTGGTTTTCAGGATGGAGAAAATCCCGAATTTCAAGATTCTTTTTTTCAAAATCTTCAATTTGTCTACAATATTGCGTAAACCGATTTGAAACAAAAATGTACCATTGATAAGCATCTAGAGGCAACACAGTTTACAATAACAACGTCCACTTGTCGCGAAAGTAGTCCTAGTGAATGGCATTTGTGTTTGTTTTCACATGTTGCGAAAACGCAACATCAGGCCTTAACATGTAATGGACCGAACCTGTATTGAAAAACAAAACACTGTAGATTGTGTCAGTACTATATAGGTATACAAATCGATTATTTGTCGAGCATAAAACTTTTGAATGCGGCACATAACTAGCACATAACAATACAATAGTCGTTTTTGCAATTTGCGTTAGTGGGGGGTGCAGCGGAACGCACCTTATACAAGATTTATAAGAGATACATGCGTACAGACACTGAGTAAATATCCAAAATTAGCTAAGAGGACTTAACGTGTAGTGGACCGAAGCAGTATTGAAAAAGAAGACACTATACTCGTAGATTGTATCAGTAAGGACACTCAAGATTGATAAGAGATGCATGCGTATAGATTCTGAGTAAATATCCAAAATTAGCTAAGAGATGCACCGGTCGTCGTGGTTTACAATTTATTCTTTTCTGTGATTATTCCGTAATCGGTCGTTTCCTGCGTGTCCTGTTCTGATAGGAAAAAATTGTTAAATACAAAATTTGGTGAAAATGTTTCGAAAAAAAAGTTTTAAGTGTCCGTGAGATAGAAGAACAATTGAATGATAGTTCCGAAGAAGACGAAATAGTTAGCAAATTGAGGAAGGCTAAGGACGTTGAACTGATTGCTTTTACGCCAGACCGAGTGGATGCCATAAGTGACTGAGAAGATCTGGAGGAAGATGTGCAAATTATAAACGAGTTTAATTATGAGTTACCAAACGAAACTGTGGGTGAAATTTAAATAGTGTGTACATTTGATGATGACTATAATGTGAAGGATCGGGATGATCAAATTGAAACCCCATTGTTATCGAAAAGGGAAAAGCCATCAACTTCAACAGCTAACAAATAGTTAGCAAATTGAGGAAGGCTAAGGACGTTGAACTGATTGCTTTTACGCCAGACCGAGTGGATGCCATAAGTGACTGAGAAGATCTGGAGAAGGATGTGCAAATTAAAAACGAGTTTAATTATGAGTTACCAAACGAAACTGTGTGTGAAATTTAAATAGTGTGTACATTTGATGATGACTATAATGTGAAGGATCGGGATGATCAAATTGAAACCCCATTGTTATCGAAAAGGGAAAAGCCATCAACTTCAACAGCGTTTAAGTCTGAGAAAGCTAAGTGGACGAAGCGTGGGAATTGGGAATTTTCAAACAAACAAATACGCGAAAGTCCATCGCAATGATCCAACATTTCAAACGGATATTGATGAAATCCGGAAATTTATTGATATTACGTTTATAACCGGATATGCGGATATGCTCTACCACAATAAAGAAATTATTGGTCTCAGAGCCCATCTCTAGATTGTTCACTGATAAAATCCACGATGACGCGTGATCGCTTCAAACGAATCAAATCGTATTTTCATGTTTGTGATAATGACGCTATCGATGGAAATTACAAATTTGCAAAAGTGTCTCCATTGAATGATTTGGTGAATAAACGATTCCTTCAATTCTGGGTTTTCGCTTATTTCAACCGTCACTTTTGCAAAATGCTTATGAAAGGGAAGCGTATTCGCTCCGGATTCAAATATTGGTGCTTGTGCTCAGCGGACGGATATTTAAATGCATTCATACCATATGGAGGGGCATCTGAACAAAATGACACAAACTATGGACTTGGAGCAAATGTCGTTCTACGTTTGTTGTCGAATGTTGAAAACAAATCACAACATACTGTCACATTTGACAAATTTTTCACTTCCCACAAGCTTTTGTGTCGTTTATCGTCAGTCGGATTTTTCGCAACGGGTTTGTTATTAATTATTTATTAATAATTTCTCTAATCATATTATACTTCCCGAATAGGAAACGTTAAAGTTACTTGTACTGGGCAGGCAAATCTCTTGGATGCAAAGCTAATGAGGAAGAAAGAGGGACCAGTGACAGGTGTTTCGACGTTTCGAATGAAGTCCTAGCAGTGCGATGGAATGATAATTTCATCGTTACTGTTTTAACCAACCATTTGAAACCCGATCCAATTCATCGTGTTCGCAGATTTGACTGAAAAAAATAAGAAGACAATTTAAATTGAAATGCCTCACCCCATTTTTGAATACAAACGTACAATGTTCAATTCCTGTACACCCAAAATGTTTTGATGCTTGATCATAATATTAAGTAATGGTTTTTATACAATTTTATTTTAATATAAATAATAAAACAATATTTTTCATCAAAATATTCGTTGGTATTGATTTCGTGGTCATTTCTTTCTGCAGGGGTGTGCTAACTGCAACTATAGAAATGTACTATTATTAACCCTTTCTGATGAGATATCAAAATTCAATTATTTTTAGTTAGCTATGCTAGTATTGTACAATAAAATGCCGCTTTTCTGTAAATTTTCATAGTATAGTAGTTTAACGATCTCGAAATGCAAGGGGGGAGGGGGGACAAACTCGAATCACATATCCTCTCTCCCTCTTTACTCCTTTCTTCGAATTTGAAGAAATTCCAAAAATTGAATGTACTCAACGGCACCTTTCCTACGATACCCCACTTGCCTATACCAAACGAAAAAAAATGTCAACCTTCATTTCCCCTCTATGAGGAGCCCCTGTTAAAGTTGACCTATTACAACGCGTCACTTTCTCCAGAGAATTATAGTACTTCAACATATTTCCACCAAATTTCATGCACGTAGCTTTGGTGGTTCGTGAGATATTTCATGGGCAGACAGACGGACGGACAGACGGACGCATGACCGATTTCATAAGGGTTTTGGTTTTACTACAAAACCTTAAAAAAGAAATTCTTTTTCCTCTCAAAGTAATAATTTTAAAACGAGAAGCTTTACTGTGGATAGATATGTAAGTATACGAGATAAACTGTAAGGGTTTTCCTACGTGAACTTACTAGCGAAATCATATTTATTGATGCTAGAATCACCAAAGTAACACAAGTGTTATCTTCATTTTCGCCCCTACCAAAATTAGAGCGGTACTTGTTGAAATCAATTATTTATAAGTTTTCAGCGCTATAAAGGAAATTTTGGAAAAGTCGTGCGATCTCTCATTTCCTCCCAAAATGATAATGACGGATGAATCCACGGCAGAGCGAAACGCACTGAAAGTTGTTTTTCCAAATTCCACGTAGTACTGATCTTACCAAGTAACTCGAGGAGAGTGACACTAGCCGCTTTCGATTCATTAACCTGGCTTCACAGACCGAGGAGAACGCTACGGCTCGGCGACGAGCGAACTTAAACAGCCACCATACAGATATACATGAACGAAATGTGGGCACATTAGGTACACCAATTGTCTAAAAAAACATTATTTGGATGGGTTTTAGCGGGAAGATCTTCACAAGCCGGACTAAACACACATCCCACACTAGCTTGTATTTGCGAACAACCTGCTGACTTGGATCAGCAATTGCAACGCTTCTGGAACTTAGACGAACCCAAGACATCTGGTAAAACCTAAGAAGAAGAACAGCAATTTATGCGATTTCAGCTGGGAAATTCTCGTAGAGCAGTATATCGTCGACTGTCTGCTCTGGAGAGACGATTTCAACGTTATCCTGAATTCCACCGCTAATATTCCGAGTATATGGGGTATAGGGCGCTTTTAACCGATGCAGACAAGGAATTACCGGTACTATCTGCCCTATCACGCCGTACGTCAGGATGAGAGCCTAACTACAAAACTTCGTGTGGTTTTTATACAAGTTACAGATATTGGGGAATCCCTGAACAATAATCTAATGGTTGGTCCTACACTTCAAGCAGACCTTTTTTTGTCCATCTTTTTCAGATTTCGAAAAACCAAAATTGCCTTTGTAGCCGTCATCAAAAGGTTGCTTTGTCAGATCAGAATAAACCAAAAAGATGTAAGCTACCAACGCATCGCGGGGTAGATACCCAGGATGCTGTCGTGGCCCTATGGTAATTGAGTCCAGCTCATAGACTCCCTAAGTCTTACCGCGCTACATGCAGAATTTCATTGAAGGGGCAAGTGGATAAAGGTGATATGTGACAATTAAAAAAATCTTCTTTTGATAATGCCTAGTACTAACCTTTTCTTTCCGTGCGAAATTTTATACAAATATTGTCAAAAGTTTCCTCCTGTTGACAGTAAAGTTTCGTCCTGTTATAGTATTTATATATGAAATATTGCACAAAAAGAAAAGGTTAGTACTAGGCATTATCAAAAGAGGATTTTTCGAAAATTGACGCATATCTCCTTTATTCACTTGTCCCTTCAATTATATCTGTAGGTCTAGTGACAGTAGATGTAAGATGATATTCAATGCGTCTGCGGGACATGATCGCAAAGCACCTGTGACTCCGATGCACGCGGTTCTCTGTACTTTGTTCAGCAGATTAAGGATGTATTTTTATGAAGAGCTGGCCACCAAACCAGCGCTCCGTAGACGATGATTGGTCAAACCACCGCGGTGTATAGCCATAGCACTATCCTTGCCTGTAGTCCTCAACTTTTGCCGCAGGTCCTCTTGGCAGCATAGATGGCTATTTGGGCTTTCTTGATGCGATGTTCGATGTTTAGCTTCCAACTAAGTCTAAAATCAAAGATGACTCTAAGGCATTTGACGTTTGGAGTTAGCTTTAGAGTGGGGCTATTTAGTTCTGGGAGTCGGAACTCTAGTATTTTGGATTTTGTAGTAAATAGTACTAGCTCGCTTTTACACACCTAGTCCGCATTCTGCAGTCCAGGTGTTAACGGTGTCCACTCATGCTGTCGCTCATCACGGATAGGAACTTACCCGAAACCAGGATCACTACGTCGTCCGCATATGCAATTACCTTGGCGCCTGACAATTTCAGCTTTCTCAGGAGTCCGTCCATCGCTAGTATCAAAAGCAGAGGAGAAATTATCCCGCACACGGGGTGTTCCCCTGCGTACATATTTGGTCATTTGGCTCTCTCTAAACTCTGCTGTGATCACTCTGCTCTCTAGCATCGCTATTATTCAGCTGTTAAACTGGAGTTCCACCCCCACTTCTGGGAAAGCCGCTTGTATGACCTCAGTTCGAACGTTATTAAAAGCACCTTCTATACTATATCTAAGAAAGCTACTGGGTGAATTGCTTGTACTCGTAATAGATAGATAGATAATAAATAAAATTGCTTGCAATAGTGCGTACAATCTCATAGAGAGCCATCTCCGAAGACTTACCTTTAATACATACATGCATGCTGGAACTTCGAAAGTGGTGCGTTCCTTCAGAAGCTCCTCTTCCCGGCTTAAGAAAATCATTCTGTTTTAACATTTCCGTGAAAGACGGCACATCTATCATAGACGGTTTTTAGGCCTTTCAAGTCAAACTGGCTATCTTACAACCAGTGAACTACATAAATGAAGCAAGAGAAATATGTGTGAAAATTGCTCAACGTGATAAATTCTCTGAAGAAATAAAACTTATTCAAAACAAACAACCATTGTCAAAACGATGTTCCTTAAAATCGCTGAACGTGTTTATGGACGCCATGGGTTTTACGAGTTACTACTTTGCCTTAAGCCCTAGCGGGGCATAGCGCGTCAACTACTCCTGCGCGCCATCGTACTCTGTTCTGGGCAATGGGGCGCAACTCCCCAAAAGACTTACCCAGTGCCTGACACTCCTTTGCCACAGATCGACGCCATGTGATTCGAGAACCCCCTCTTGGTCGGCCTTGGTTAGAAATGGGGTTCCATTTCATGGCATGCAAAGCAATGTGTATCCACTGCGTGTCAGTTTTACGAGTTGGAGGAAGATTGAATGCTGCTGAGATGTGATATCAGCAAAAACATCCTATTGTCCTTTACAAAACGCATCATTTAACAAAAATCATCGTTTATCATTTGCATCTTCTGTACACGCTTGCTGGTCCGGGATTACTATGCTTAGTTGTTAATCAAACCTATTGGATAATTGAAAGCCATCATCTAGTACGAAGGGAACATATACACATTACAAGTACACGGCATCGCGCCTCATCCATGACTCAACAAATGTCTGCATTACCGAAAGCCCGAGTTCAGTCTGTTCGGCCGATTTCGAATTCTGGGGTGGAGTATGGAGGACCCATCAGTGGCGGCTTGTCGCAGTGGGCAGGGTGGGTATTGCCCACCCTATCAATTACTAAACATATTGTACCAGCACATTAAACAATTTAATAAATCAATTCTGTTGCGAAATGCTTGATTTACTCTTTTACTCAACAATTGAAGTATTTCACACTTTCCTGACATAACATTTGCACAACATTATTGCTTAATTAACCTCCCCATTGACAAGTACATATGTATGTATTAATCACCTGAAAATAGCTCGTCACTGTAACGTGTGTATGTTAACTCCACGTGCCTCCAAGGAGTTATTTATACTGTGAGAAGCAAGATACTCTAAGGATTAGTAATCTGCAAAAGTCATCACCCATGATCACCCACAGCGATTTCAGTTGATGATTTTGTACATTAGGGTCCTATGCTTAGAATCCAAATTTTGGTCATACTAGTATGTATCTTATCAAAATATGGCTCTGCAAGTGGCTTACTGCTTAAGGTAAGACTTGTCGAAATCCATTGACACAAAAAAGTAATACGTATAACATAAATCAAAAATGTTATCTTCTCTGAAATCAGACCAACAATCAGCACATTCAGCCAGATATTCCAACAAGTAAATCGGTATTGGTTTTAATATTTAGGTACCTAATTAGCGCAGAGGTATTTTTATTAAATTACGCAATAAAAAGAGGTCTGTGAAGTTGGAACCACAAGATGATTTCTTCTCCATGCAAACTGGCTTAATCGTTTGCTCATCGTTAGCCCATAATACATATTGATACACAAAATGTCAAACGATTTTTCCATTGGATATTCTATTCTAGTTGAATTGCGTTTTTGCTAAAAGTAAGACATTTGAGCAGTTTTTGAGGAAACAATATCCATCTCTAAGCGATAGCGAGTTTCTACATAGTAGCTGTTCATGAATTTCAAAAGAAATTCTTGCCCTATTTTAATTCGAGAAACAGTGGCAGTGGTAAACATTTTTTTTACAAAAGTAGAGTGGATGGTTGGAGAACTCTTTTATTATAGTATAAGCGTATTAAGCAGTGATGGGGCTACCGATAGCATCCACAAGCAAAGGCGGACGACCTATGCAGAACTTCGAAGAATGCAGTGATCGCAGCAGGAACAGTAAGATTCGTCGACTTTAAGATAGTTTTCCACAAGTTTTCCCCCCACCTTATCCACTCCGGCTACAAATTCAATTTCGGGCTTTAGCAATGACACTGCATTAGCCTTAATTGTTCGAGCAAAGCTGAGTAAAGATCAATACGAAGTTTTGCGGAAGGGTTCAAAAGAGATCGGGCATGATATTTTTCCGAATTACATGAAAATAATCGATTCTAAAAAAGAATGCTACCAGAAACATACGCCCTGGTTCCACTTCAAGATCTACTAGACCATACATGTAGGCAAATTTTTCAAAGTGGGGTCATTCCAAATGATGAACTTCATGGTGGGAAGCTAATACTCCAGACTAAATGGGGGTGTGATGGTGCGAGTGGACAAAGCCAGTATATGCAGTTATTTTCAAGGATAGAAGAAGAAACTGCGGATGCCCACATTTTCCTGACTTCGATGGTCCCCGTTAAACTTACGCTGGAGAAGAAACAGGAACAAAGCATTTGGAAAACCCTCGAGCGTCTTCTACGAGATATTGCAGATATATTTCTTTCAGAAGGATACTCCTGAAATAATAATGGCGGGATGACATCGAATCGAAAATGAAATAATGAATCACCAGGAACCTACTCGTATTCCTATTCCACGAAACAACTTTGCAAATTTGCATTTTGCACTTTGAACTTTTCGTTATTTGCAAATTGCAAACTAAACGTGTTCCGCCAATATTATTTCCAACTTTGTTATTCTTTGCACTTTGTGAATCATAATAGCCAATAATTTTTGCATTGTCAATATTTGAATATTATTACCATAGTTAATACCAAACAACAAACATTTTCTACGTAATTTTTTGAATACGTCATATGTAACCTCTTCATGTGTTGTGCGCCGTTTGAAATTTGAAGAAAAATAAAAACAAGTAAAATGTCGAGATCAATCAATAACAAAAGAAAAATTGGCAGTTCTTCAAATACTATAGTAAAAGAAAACCAGTCCGGAGTCCGAAGCGTATATACCCTAGACTTGTACAGACCTAGTGGTGATACCAAAAGTACCAATTGGTAACGACCATATGCATTAAAAGTGAGTTTCCTATACGGCCAGTTTATAGGGGAGGTTGGCAATGATTCAGTAGGATCTTGACCATTATCAAAATCAATTAACTAACCCATTCTACAAATATTTGTCGAATTTTTCAAGTCGCTAGCTTAATTCTATCGAAAGTTATTGCTTATTTGAAGTCTCACTTGTAGAGGAGGTAGGGGTTCCTTGGGTCGGATCTTGCTCATTATTGCCACCAACAAATAAGATCATGTTTCAAACATTTAAACAAAATTGCAGAGCTTCACTCTATCGGAAGTTATCGCTTATTTGAAGTTTCACTTGTAGGGGAGGTAGGGGTTCCTTGGGTCGGATCTTGCTCATCATTGCTACAAACAAATAAAATCATGCAACAAACATTTATACAAAATTGCAAGTCTCTAGCTTCACTCCATCGAAAGTTATCGCTTATTTGATGTTTCATTTGTAGGGGAGGTAGGGGTTCCTTAGGTTTGATCTAACCCATCTTAAATACCAACTAACCCGATCTCACTTCAAACATTTGACCAAAACTTCAAGTCGCTGGCTTGATTCTGTCAAAAGTTATCGCTTATTGAAGTTGCATTTGTAGGGGAGGTAGGGGTTGCTTGGGTCGGATCTTACCCATTTTCAATGCTAACCAAGTAGATCCTACTAACAACATTTTGTCAAATTTTCAACTCGCTAGTGTCATTTTGTCGAAAGTTATCGTAATTAAAAAAATATTTAATTTTTTGAAATTTGTAGGGGAGGTAGGCGTTCCCTTAATCTGATTATGCCCAACTTACTAGAACTTAAGCATCTTCTTACTCCAGGGTAATATGCCAAAAATCAGGTGTCTACGTCAATTGGTTCAAGAGTTATAGACAAAAAACCCGAAAAGTACGGTAGTACGGGGCTCTTTGTAAGAAAATTACCGTTAGTTTTCAGCTGATCGATTTAATTTTTTTATGGGAGTAGAAGATTATCCTCACGAACAATCTACCAAAGCTAGAGCTTTTCATGTTTATTTAATCAGGAGTTATAGATACATTTAATTATTTTACATATATAGGGGAGGTAGGCGTTCTCTTGGCCTGATCATGCCCATTTTCAATGCCAACCAAGTAGATTATAGTTCCAACATTTTACCAAAATTTCAAGTCTCTAGCTTCATTCTATCGAAAGTTATCGTGCGAACGGACAGACAGACGGACAGACGGACAGACGGACAGACGGACAGACGGACAGACGGACAGACAGACAGACAGACAGACAGACAGACATGGCTAAATCGAATCAGGAGGTGATCCTGATCATTTATATATATACATTGCTATACCTCCGGAGCCTCCTTTAAGGTGTTACATATTTCCGTCGGGACAAAAACAATATACCCTATACTAAAAGTCTAGGGTATAAAAAAAGATGTTCTATTGAGTGCTTTTTCGCAAAGCGTATCAAGTAAAAAAAAAATGCCTGGAATGAGGTACTGGCAACCGCGAAAGCTGTTGGATTGGCCACAAGTGAGAGAAATTGGCAATTTGCCAGAGAAATTTTATGGAGTCTGGAAACCTCGTAAGTTAACACTCGCATACATATTTGAGTACCCGGGTACTCATGAGCTATAAAAAGCTTGTTTTTTCACTTATTGTAATTTTTATTGTCCCCAACTTCCTAATGAGCTATCGCTATTATGTTTTACCTGTAAAAACATATCCACAAGCAATTTTGCATTTTTGTTTATACATTTTCTTTGGACTTTTTGTTGATTACCCCTTGGATACATTTATGAGTACCCGGGTACTCACCTTCATATTATATGGGGTTTTACCCAGAAAAATGATTCATTGACAAATTTGGCAGTTGCAATAAAAAAGAGAATACTTCAAACGATAGGTTTATGACTCTAAGTGTCACCATACACTGTCGAACTCGAACACGAACCTGGTACAAATGTCCTCTGACACACACACACACTTCACATAGATGTGAAGAAAACCGGTCCACTTGTACTAGGTTCGTTTTCGAGTTCGACAGTGTATGGTGATACTTACGTATCCTGTGTCAGGAGTTGGTAAAATCCCGTCGTATAAATTTCTTGAATTTGAGGGTTTTCATTCAATTTCAACTTGAACATTGAGAGTGTAAGACTGTAAAGAATTGGAAATGAATGCTATTAGCCATGCTCGTGGCAACGTATGACGGACGAAGAACGCTACGAATACATAAGAAGTCTTGTCGATTCCGGCGATTCTGGCGACTTCCTCGGTAGTTCAGACGAGGAATTGATTCCCGAAAAACGCCTGGTTCTATGCAAACTAGTCTCCCAGTTTTAAGTGCGATTCCGAGCCGAGCCGGGTCGAGCGATGCAATGCGATTACAAGCTTTTAAAGCAAGAAAATGGAAAGTCTTCAATTTTAAATGGAATCACGCTTTGAGTGTACACACTGCGCGCGATGCAATGACGAGCCGAGCGATGGCCCGATGTTTTCACAAACTATTTTGCTTTTTCGTGCGAGTACCGGCTGCTGATTTTTTGCGATGGAATTTAATGGGCTTTGCGATGGAGTTTATGGGCTTTGCGATGCTTTGCGATGTGAAGCTCCATGGAGCCAGTATGGTGCAAGTACGAGCTGTAAAGTAATATTTGATGTATCAGACACTGAAAAAAATTCATGTATGTCTGCATTTATACCCTAGACTTTTAGTATAGGGTATATTGTTTTTGTCACGCAGTAAATATGTAACGCCTTAAAGGAGGCTTCGGCGCGGCGGTGTGGCAGTGTATACATGGAAATTTGAGGGTCACCTCCTGATTCGATTTAGCCATGCCTGTCTGTCCGTTTGCATGATAACTTTCGAATGAAGGTAGAAACTTGAAATTTTGGTCAAATGGTTGTAGCATGATCTAGTTGGTTGGTATTGAAAATGGGAAAGATCCGACCGAAAGAACCTCTACCTCCCCTATAGATGAAATTTCAAATGAGCGATTACTTTCGATAGAATGAAGCTAGCGACTTGAAATTTGGTTCAAATGTTTGGATTTAGATTTATTTGGTTGGTATTGGAAACGGCCAAGCTCCGTCCCGAGCAACCCCTACGTCCCCTACAAATGAAACCTCAAATGAGAGATAACTTTCGATACAATGATGCTAGCGACTTGCAAAATGTGACAAATATTTATAGTGTGGGCTGGTTAGTTGATTTTGAGATGGGCAAGATCCTATTGAATGAACGGCAACGTGGATATTTATATATAAACGTTAGTTCAAATGTAAATATCCAAAATTCGAATGGATGAACGTTGAAACTTTTCATTGGATCCACGCCCAACAGCTCAAACTGACCATATGGAAAATTCACTTTTAATGCATATGGCCGTTGCCATTTGGAAGTTTTGGTATCACAACTAGGTCTGTACAAGTCTAGGGTATATACGCTTTGGACTCCGGTTTTGATTCAGTATAGCTCAAATGAAAGGTTATTACCACCGTAATAAGGCATTTTGCCGCCGCGATAGCTATCTGGGATGACGATGGTTTCTGCTCCTATCTGCGTCACTTCACGCATATCAATTTTTAATAAGCCGGCCCACATATATTCGAACACGGACACGGTCACAATGTCTGATTTGTATGATGTTTCTTAAACCATTCGCTTGAGGATCACTTTTTTGCTCCTCAGCTCGGATGGGGGTTTGTAAGGCGGCTATTACACTATTAAAGTTCTTTTACAAACATCTTTGACGAACGATATTTTAAAAGAACTTTTATGAATGATATTAGCCGCCTAAAGGGGAAGGGGTGCAAGCTTGTAAGAAAAGTACTTCAAACAAGCAACGTTCATGTCGAAGATGTTTTGCTAGGCGGCTATTACGCTAGAGAAGTTGTTTGAAAATGTCTTTTATAAAAGATATTTGTAAATAACTTTTATCGTGTAATAGCCGCCTAAAGGGGGGTGAAAATGGTGTCAAAAATCCTTATATTTTAGAAGTTATGGCCAAAAAACAGTTTATTTAAAACTAAAAATAACACAAATTGTAAATTCAGGTTCGCTATTATATGGCCCGGCTTATATAATACAGAGTGACGCCGTGTCCTATCGCATCATGTGAATTGAAATGCAGATAGGTATCAAAGAGGAAGGAGCTTAAGTGACGAGGAGTCCGGCATCATTTGGACGTCCATGTGTACCGGCTCTTACACTGAATTCAAATGCAATCTCGCCGCTCCACAAACCGCGGCGGTGGCCGCAACGGCAAGTCGAGTGGTTTATACGTTCTTCGTCCTAAAGCCGCCGCGGCCGCCGCTTTTAGCGTTTATACACAGCGGTGCGCCGCTGCTCAATCCGCTTGTGAAACCTCTCGTCTGAGGTCGCGGAAGAGATGATGAAATTTACCAACACTGGGCCTTTCTTCATTAATGGGATGCATCCAATGGCGACGCCCTTCCATTTTTAGAGCACTGTTTTGAAACAGAATTAAATTTACTGGGTCAAGCACAAACGACATGATGTCGAACAGATTCTATTCCTTGAACTAAATTGGCCTCTACTCTCCATCATTGCGTGCAGTGAACATCCCGGATCATCTTTGCATCGCAAGCCATCGCTCGGATCATCTTTGTATCGCAAGCCATCGTTCGGCTCGGCATCGCACGGCGTGCAATGTGAACACCCACCACATCGCATCGTTCGACCCGGCTCGGCTCGGCATCGCACGCAGTGTGAACATCCCTTAAGGATATCGAGCTGAAATTTTGCAAGAAGTATAAATATAAGCACGCAGTATATGTATATGTCGGAACCAACGGAATCGGATCACTACGTCATAGCTGCCATAGGAACAACCGGTCAAAAAGTCAGTCTTTGTTAGAAAAAATGTTGTATTTGTAAAGCTATCATTTTGAAATTTCATATTATTCAATAAATTTTCCGCTAAATCACATGCTCGAATTTTGTTGAAATTGGATTACTCTATCGTATAGCTTAGCTGTCATAGGAGCGACCGTTCCAAAAACAAGTTTTTGTTAGAAAAACTTTTTTCTTTCTAAATATATCTTTACCAAATTTCATACCATTCAATTATATTTACCACATTCTAAAATTTGGTTGAAATCGGCCCACTATTTCATATGCCTCTCATAGGAACAGTGAAATTTGAACAAATTTTACTACTAATTTCAAAGTGGCAAATGCACCGCAAATCAAAATGAGGGTATGATAACAGGTAACACGCGAAGCGTGAATGGTTTCATACCTGTTTATACTCTAGATGAAATCTGAGAGTATTATAAGTTTGCCACAAAGTTTGTAACGCTAAGAAATAAGGCTCGCAGAAAAAAATGAATGATACAGAAGTTCATATTATCACTCGAATATCTCAAAACCGGATGTCCGTCTGTCCGTCTGTCCGTCCGTCCGTCCGTGACCTCTCTAGCTCGAGAACGCGTTGAGCTATGAAGTTCAAATTTTGCACACGTTATTTTTGACAAAAAATGAAGGCTAAGTTCGTGAACGGGCTAAATCGCTCCACCCCTTCTACCCCCTCCCATACAAAATGACACATTTTTGAAAATTTACAATAATCAGATTTTCTCAGAAACTATAAAACGTATTGCTTTGAAATTTTTAATATATCACTTTTATGATAATTGTAACCTATGTTATAAAACTTATTGTAATCCTCACCCTCCTTCTACCCCCTCCCATACAAACTGCACTATTTCATGAAATACGTTAAGCCAATTTACTCATTACCTATACAATTTATCGGGCTGAAATTTTGTACTTAACACTTAAAAACACACAAACTATATCGTTAAGGCCGATACCGAAATCTGTCAGTTAAATTTATTTTGAATTAAATAACTACAAAACTCACTACAGCAGTGCTGACCTTCCTCAATGGCGGGAAAATTAGGATGACCAAATTCGGTCGATATTCACTTACGCGGGCAATAAATTATCGAATTTATTACCGTCCATCGGAAAAGTGCTGATGCCGGTGCATTATTTGTTAGCGTTGCAAACTTTGTGAGAAACCTATAATGCTGTCAGATTTCATCTCTTGTGTTTATACTCTAGATGAAATCTGAGAGGTGATGGGATCAACAAAGTCTTAACGATGCATCCGAGATTGCAACCAAAATTATTTATTGGCTTTAACCAGGTTCAAATTCATCTAGAGTATTGCATGATTGGGGTTTACCCCAATCGTAGTTCTTTTATGTTTTTATTCCAAATTCGCTTGATTTGCCCCTTGTCAACGCCAAATTCTACGAAAATTTCCATATAAAGTCTATCTGAGTACCCGGGTACTCATATAATGTAACGACGTGGTATTGAGATGGGATGTATGCGAGTGTTAAACCTATATATGAAGGTTTATTATAGAAACTGCACTTGTCCAAATTCATCCTGTTCAACTTCTAAATATTATACAAATGAAGGCCTTTTGGACATTTATAAACTAATAAAAAAGGTCGTGGAGAGTGAGGGTAGCCAAATCATTTTTCATTTCTCAAAGCATTAACTTTTGCATAAGTTTTGTTATACCCTTCACGGATGTGATAGGGTATATTAACTTTGTCATGAAGTTTGCAACGCACAGAAGGAAGCATCTCCGACCATATAAACTATATATATTCTTGGTCGGCATGATGAGACGAGTCGATTAAGCTTTGTCCGTCTGTCTGTCTGTCCGTCTGTCTGTCTGTTTCTATGCAAACTAAACTAGTCCCTCAGTTTTAAAGCTATCGAGTTGAAATTTTGTGCAGAGCCTTCTTTTTATTGCAGGCAGTATATATGTCGGAACCAACGGAATCGGACCACTACGTCATATAGCTGCCATAGGAACGACCGGTCCAAAAATTCGTCTTTGTGAGAAAAACTTTTAAAGATATTGTTTTCCACTATTTCAAATACCTCTTATAGGAACAGTGAAATCGGAACAAGTTTTACTACTAATTTCAAAAGGGGAAATGTACCACAAAACACAACGAAGGTATGATAACCTTCACGCGAAGCGTGAAGGGTATCAGACCTTCGGCAAGCTAGCGGAAGGCTAGCTTGTTTTTGTTATAAATCATTCATAAAAGGAACTTTACATTTAATTTTATTTCCGAATAAACTCTTTTTTAGACAAAGAAAGATAATGCGCGCACTACAGGGAGTGCAGGCGGAAAGGAGAAAAAAATTGATGAAGTAGATATGACTATTTTAGACGTATAAACCGATAATCCAATTGTAGACGGGCTAGAGGTTCCGGAAACTGGCGAGTTTATTGAAGGTGATATGAGTCCACTTTCAATAAGCTCGCCAGTTTCTTCTCAAATTCAACAGTCTTCGAAACGTCAAGCCAAAGAAACGAAGCGTTCCATATCAAAAAATATCCAGAAAAACAGCTTTTCAGATGAAAAAGAGAAGCTCAAGTTGGAACTTTTAAAATTGGAAATTGAAAATAAAAAAATTGAACTTTGCCTCAAGAAGCTGGACTGATATATTTATATTCAAACACTGAATGCTGGAAAAGCGGAAAGAGATTTAGGAATTCCAATCTCGGAGCACACGGCTGCAGTCACAATAGAATCTTACCAATATATGGATATCAACGAAGATTCGGAAATATTAAATAATAACACATAATAATAAATTGTAATAATAATAATAATAACTTATTGAGAAATTGTGTTTTTAACGAAAATGGATTTTTAATTATTGTTGAAATATTAAATTATTTTTTACATTTTAAATACAATAATTGAATAAACGCTACAAAAAATCGTTTAATTTACTAATATTTTCTAGGAACAACAAAAGTTTAATATTATATGTAATCCAATTACGAAAAAAATGAATAATTCTTTGCAGCCGATTTTCAGCAACATCATCTGGAGATGCTTGATCATTTTCATTGTCAATTGGGGGTCCTTCATATTCTTTCACATATTCAATGTTATAGTTTCGGTTGATTGTACAAGCAATATTGTGAAGTGTACAGCATGCCAAGACTATTTTCGCGCAAAAGCAGGGTTTACCCTTAGATGGTTTAAATAAGGAAAACGTTCCTTAAGGATGCCAATACTATTTTCTATAAACCGGCGTGTACGCTTATGGGCACGGTTGTAGCTTGTTTTTTCGGCGTTATGGGGATCTCTATATATTGGGGGCATGAGCCATTGTTTTAATTGATATGCACTATCCTCCAATATAACCCCATCAGGAAATGGTCTCCAACCCTGATCGAATCTCTGTGCAATTGGTGATCGTCGGAGTACTCTGGCATCATGGACACTTCCAGCAAATTTTGGGAGCACAGCATAAAATTCAACATTTGGTCCACATATTACCATAATGTTTAGAGCATGTTTTCCATGCCTATTAACGAAAACTTCCTCGTGACCCTTTCTAATAACTTAACCGAACTCATCTCTAATGTCTGCTGGTGAATCAATATTGATCATTGTCCCGTCAAAACAACCACAAACAAAGGGAAAACCTCCCATTTTAAAAAACTGAGCCGCGAAACCATCCGTATTATCGGGCCATCTCACCAAATTCGGAAAAAGGACTTCAACTAATAATTGAACCACTTGATGAAGTACACGGCAGGTGGTAGACTTGGCGATACCATGCGACAACCCAAGTGCATGGTACTGGGAGCCATTTCCCAACCAATGGAGGGTTAATAATATTTTTTCTTCGGATGAAAGAGGCATGCTTCTAGCTGTTATCGGTTTGAGATGTTGTCCAATCCGGTTAAGAATATATTCGACTTGGCTTCTAGATAGCCTGAAAGTTTCTTTGAAATTAAGCTCGAAATTGAAATTTACTCTTTGTTTATAACGTCTTGTTCCTGTAGGCATATCTTCTTCGTCACTAGATTCACTTGAACATATTAAAAAACTAGCTCGCTGCGCTCGCAACAATCACCTACTCTGACTTATTTTTTTCATACATGAAGCTGACCCCGCGAACTGCATCCCGCGCCTAATCTTCCTGAGTCGACAGGTGGCGAGGTGTTTGTTTCTAGAAATGGATTACCCTCTGAGCCACGTTTGTTGTGAATGAATAAAAGTCAATTTGTTTCCATTTGAATAGTTCACTTAATTCAAGGCTTTGTGATATACAACATTTTTAGTGTTGTTTTACGGTGCGTAAACAAATAGAGAATCTGGTTTTCCTGCTCGCGAACAGGCGACGTGCAATTGGCCGTGCGAGAAACATGGACTGTCCTTGTGCTTTCTTGACTGTCATCGCAAACGCAAGATCTACCGGGAATTGCAGTCGTTTGAATTCGAATGGCAGATCAATGGTAATCATTGGAATTCGTAGAACCAACACGTGCTCGCCCTGGAGTTTTCTTTTGAGAATTGTCGTTTCTATGACGTTGGGTAACAACCGTTTGACAGCAAGTCTGGTTCTATTGCATAGCTTCGGCTGGTTCAGTTCAGATTTCGAATCATTATGATGACTGAGCCTGTTTTCAGTTGCAGTTGTTATGCCGGGAATCCTGGCACATTCAATGAATTCAAAAATTCTGTTGGGTAGTTGACTACATCTTCTTCTTTGGTGATGGTGTCCATAGATTTGTATGTCCTCACTTCGCCAGGGATTTTCAATTGAACATCGAAATTCAATTGGTGGACATCGACATTCTTTGCTGCTAAAATAGCTCGTTCAGCCAACCATTCATGATTGGTTTAATTGCGTACGATGTTCGGGAATACTTTTTTAATGAGTTGCTCCTTGGACTCAGTGAATTGACAAAAGTGAATGGGAAATTCACTGAAATCACTTGTCTCATCAACTGGAACATTTCCATTGCCGATGTCCAAGTGTCACCATACACTGTCGATCTCGAACTCGAACTCAAACCTGGTACAAATGTCCCCTGACACACACATACACTTCACATAGGTGTGATGAAAACCGGTCCACTTGTACTAGGTTCGTGTTCGAGTTCGACATTGTATTATGATGACACCAACAATTGCTTCGAGAACACATCAGCAGAATGATCATGTTTGTTGTCAGTTGTGATGTCTGCACGTAGGTTCATAAATGAGTTGATCCGTAGGTGTTGATCTCGGAATGACGGGCAGTGTTTGACAGAAATCGCCGGAAAACAGAATTATTGCGCCTCCAACGATTGTGATTATTGCGCAAGTCTTTCAGAGTGCGATTGAGAGCCTCCAATGTACGATTATGTGCCATCGTGCAAATGACTATTTTGCAAGTTTGCAAGACTTTAGCCATAGCAGAATTTTTCGAAATGTTGCAAGTTGGTTCGTCCGTCATTTGCAAGTTCAATGGCAATGGCAGAATGAGCCGTCCGTCCTCCTTCAAGCAACGTCGCCACAATGCCAGATGATGCAACTGTCAACGCTATGTCACTTCGTGAACGAATCGTTGCTAATATCAAGGAAATGAGGAACGTTTTGCCAAGCCCCCCAGGCGCATCAAGAATGAAAATGGCACCTTGTCCATCATCGGTCCCTTTCATCAGTGTATTGTATGCACTTTTCTGCTGGGGATTCGACAATGGCACATTTCTTTGCACTGCTTGACTCAATGCATCTCGATCGTAATCACGTTCTCTTTCCAATTCCCGGTTGAATGCTTCGTGCATTAGACAATTGGGGGCCGGCATTCCTAATTTACTCAACAAATTTCCGCAGAGCAGTAAGCATATATTCTCTTTCAAAATGGGCGCCTCGTTATGTATGGCGTCGCTCATTTGAAGTGGAATATCGGCTCTTGAAATGCGAACTCTTTGCAAAATATCGTCTGACATTTCGTCTTCGAATTTGTTCCACAAACCGTCTGGACTCGATGGAAACACATGTCGATATGACGATGGCCAACAATCCCAATGAGTGTCATTTTCCAGCAAATGCAACTGTTGGCAGCCCTCTATTTTCTGGTTTCATTTGAGTTTGAGCTGGGTATGAATCCAAGTTGAGCGTAAAGAGACAGAACAAAAAAAAAATCAGCCAAATCCGACACACCTCAATTTTCATTTCAGGCAAGAGGTCGTCCTTTTTAAGAGAGACCACGTAAAAAAATAAATTGCATTGAGAACATGTGTAAAGTAAATGCAACGTACTGGATATATTTCCTCGAAGGACAACAGAATATCCTTTATTGTCAGCAGGTCGTCCTTTTTTGGACTTTGGGCTCGGTGAACATGTAAGTTGAGCGTGAAAGATCAAAAGGGAGAACATTTGAAGAAAATCGTATATATGGTTAAGGAGATAGAAAGGAAAACATGTCTCCATAAAAAATGGATGGGAAAATGGAATTTCCCGGGAAAATTTCCAATTTTGAATGACGCAAGGTTTCAAGTGGAGTGTAAAGAAACCGAATGCAAAAAATTTGAAGCAAATCGGATAAAGGATAACGACGCCAACCCTGTACATACGACACAGGTCGTTTCTTTTTTTTGTTTTGTGTTTATTCTCCGTTAAGATTTAATTCCGGCATAAAGGAACAGATCCAAAAAAAATTTTGAGGCAAATCGGACGAATGGGTGTTTTCATGTACGACAGCAGGTCATCCTGGATTTTTTTTTATGAATATACAAATAGGAGGGAGCATTGCAAATACAAAGGAAAAAAATTTGAGCCAAATTGGAGATAAAAATATTTCTCCATACAAAATGTATGGGAAATGAAATTCTCCAATTTTCTCAATATTTCGGGAAAATTTCAAATTTTGGGCTCCGTTAGTATCTAAGTTGAGCGTAAAGGAGCACAACAGAAAAAAATTTAGCCAAATCGGAGAAAGGGTTACTGAGTTATGCCTGTACATACGTAGACGACTTATTTTTATATATAAGATATTCTCTTAATTCCTTACTTTAAATTTCACCCATTTTCATTTTCCTTGATTTGAAAATTTAAAGTAAGGATTGACATCACAAATTCATGAGAAATTTATCAACATTTGTTTGTTTTTCCTAATATTCCATACCCAATATGGAATATTCAAAAAACTGGACAAACACGTCAAACTTCTGACGTTTATTTGAATTATTGAATATCTGTCATCGTCGAATCGTTTTCAAACAAAAACGAGACCGAAGCGTATATACCCTAGACCCGTGCAGACCTAGTGGTGACACCAAAACTTCAAATAGGCAACAGCCATATTTATTAATTTATTTCCTATATGGTCAGTTTTAGCAACATTAGTAGGGAAGGCGTCATTTGAGACGAGTGAGCTCATTTTAGTACAACTTTCTATGGGAGATATGATCTTGCCTATTCCTAAAGTCAACTAACTACCTCACACTACTAACATTAAAAAATGTCAAGTCATAAGCTCCATTCTATAGAAAGTTACCATATATTGAAGATAAAAATTGCAAGGGAGTTAGGCATTCAGACAGACAGACAGTCAGCCAGACGGACAGCCAAACCTGGCTTTATCAAATCAGGAGGTAACCTTGTAATTTATAGATATACATATAGGGGCCACCGGTAGCGCAGTGCGTTGAGGCATCAGTCTCATGTCTGACTACCGGCGTTTCGGGTTCGAATCCCGTCCACGACGATGTCTTGGCCATGGATGTGCAGGAGGTGTATGCTGGCAACTGCATTCTCCGAAACCAGTTTATGCCAACGAAACGTCAACTGAACCACATGGAACAGTTGACGCGCTATGCCCCACAAGGGGTTAGGGCAATTGAGTATACCTACGAAGGCACATTTATGGTGTTACATACTTTTGCCGTGACAAAAGCTTAAGGGTCTAGGGTATAATTAAAATATTGATCTGGAGCAATATGAATCGGAAAACAATATACTCGTATATGTATGAATATATGACATCCGCAAACGTGTGCTTCTGTTTAACTACCATGAGTATGGCTTAAAAATATTGTATATCCGCATGTGGATGGTACAGGTGAAGAATTTTTATTCCATATATCGATGCTCATGATTATATAAAAACTTGACGACAAAAGCGATTAGGTCAATAACCAGCAGTAATGAACATCAGGATAGTATGAAAAAAAAAAAAATGAAAACGGTTTCAGACAGCTTGACACTTGGAATTCTATATGATAACAAGGAATCTTTCGCCAATTGGGAAGTTTTTCACCCTTGTTTCTCAACTGTCCCAAAATCTAATCTATCAGCAATCAATAACATATCAGCAGATGGTGCTCAGAAGCCAAACTATATTTATAGGTTCCAGAGATGAAAAGAGATTTTAGTACGAATTCTCGCAGATATTATTGAAAGGTCTGACATGTCCAAATCACTCAGTATTATAATATATTATATACATATATTCAATTTGTCAGTTTTAAGGCAAACTAATTGGCAGTGAAGGGCCAGCGTAGTGATGATGAAGATGGCCGCTATCGTTTGTTGGCTAACGTAATGTCCATCTTGAAACCATTGTGTTCTCGCGAACTGAACGAAACGACGAAAGATTAAATTATCAAAATTATATGTATAAAATAGAAATATTTACAAAATAAACGAAATAAAATCTTTCGCCTCTGCCAGAAGATTTGTAAAATATGTATTGACAAATTGTATAGACTACATAAGAAAGCTCCATACAACTTTAGCCTCCGCCGGTAGATTTGTATGTATTTATTCTCTTGTGTATCTATACTGTGTAGCCTATACTATTTGTCAATACATTCAAATCTACTGGCAGAGGGGAAAGTTCTAGGGAGTGATTGAAGAATATCAATCCTCTTTGGTATTCCAATAAATACGCGCCATCCTTCTTTCACAAAGCCATCATTGGCCATGAATTCGTTGCTATCGCTGCTCTTTACGATGGGAATTGTCTGTTGCGCCTACCTGCTGCAGCCAATGGGCCATGACTGGCCATTCGGAGCCATTGTCATCGTGTGTCTACGCGTGCAGAGCCGTCGAGAGGGGGTTGCAGAAGGGGCGAATCTGACCGGGTCCGTGTTTTTTAGGAGGCCCGGAAGTTAGAAAAATTTAAAATAAAAAAAAATTATTTAAATCATAACGCGTTTCGTAAATATTATATACAGTATGGAAGTTATGAAATCAAAATTATTCTTAATACGTATTATAGATTTTTCTTATATATAAGAAAGCCTAGCACTCTTGGAGACCTGGAATTGACCGTGGCGATAATACAAGTGTTTGCAAAGCAATTTCATTTGGCGTTACCATTGCAATTGTTCCTACAATATACTAAAAGCTGACGGTGGTTGAGTATGAAAATATAGCGGACCGCGGTTTCTTAGTGGATTCTTTTGTAGGGATTGTAAGAGACTCGGAAAGTGCAGGGTGCCGGCTAGAAATTGTGGTCGTTATCCTGGGAGCGAAAGGAAAAAGGAAAGTAGTTGGTCAAGCTGGACCCGTTCCGAAAATCGCTCGGAACTGGACAACTAGTAATCGTAGAACGTTTTACGTAATCTCAAATTCTTCTTCTATACCAGGGGTCGGCAACTAACACATGCGGGCCTCCATAACGTTTTGTGCGGCCCCCGAGGGAATAACCAATTATGTACTTTAAGTTAGGATCTGTAAAACCAGAGCAAGCTGTGCATGCGCACAAGCTTTGAGAAATATGTGAAGTCCACGATAGAATTATAAAAAAAAGATGGGGCATTTGCATACAGTTATATATAGTACTACACAACCACAAATAGTGCTTAATTGGTTACACATGGAAAGTCTGGTCTGCCTACCGGTGCTTACTGTCTGTTGCTAACGGGTGTATAAATTAACGTAAATATCATAAAAAGGAACGACCGGTAGCGCAGTATGTTGAGGCATCAGTCTCATGTTTGACTACCGGCGTTTCGGGTTCGAATCCCGTCCACGACGACGTTCGTGGCCATGGATGTGCAGGAGATGCATGCTGGCAACTGCATTCTCCGAGACCAGTTTATGCCAACGAAACGTCAACTGGGCCACATGGAACAGTTGACGCGCTATGCCCCACAAGGGGCTAGGGTAATTGAGTAGTATAAAAAGGAAGCAGGTGAACTCATATGAGTTGTCTTGTTTGATTGAGCATATATATAAATGCTCCATATTCGGTCTTCGTGTGCTAGTAGCCAATAGTCAACCAAGCAAGGAAAATGCAGACCGTTTGGACGTTTGCTAAAGCGGTAACAGATGCATCAAAAGCCCGAAACAATGGATGTACTTGACACCATTCGGTTCAGGATACTAATGCAAGTGTAAATGTAAAAAAATTGCGATATTTGGATGTTTCGAAAGCGATGGCAGACGTCATCAAAATCGCAAATCGACCCGACGATACTGCCACAAGTGCTGAGCTAAAAGGATGTTTCGAAAGCGATGGCAGACGTCATCAAAATCGCAAATCGACCCGACGATACTGCCAAAAGTGCTGCGCTAAAAGGCAAACCCAAAATTCCGTTGCCAACATTGCTCTAAAAATGAGAATCCGAAATTTTGACGTGCGAATCGACTTGTTGACTATACCTATACTATAGTAGGTTCAACCGCATCAAGTTTCGCTGCGTTCTTTAAAAGAATTTCGACCAGTGTTTTTCAACTAGATCCTATGGAAGCGTCAGTGATGCTAAAGAAGAATGAATGCTTCGACATTGCCTCAATTAAAACTGGCAATCTTAATCGATTTATCGAAAAGAGCAGGTTGGATCAACAGATCGAAAACTGTATTTTCAATTTTTTTAAATCGCAAAATTATGTTCTAGAGCTCTTTTAAAATCATAAAACCGTGTTAGATGCTGAAAATCGTACAGAATATAATAAAACGAACTATCTGGCACTGGGGAGCGTTCTATTTCAAATGTCGTTCGAATAAACATTCAGATTTTCAGATTCCAAATTTCTTTATTTACGAGCACAAATTTTGACAATGTCTTTATCTGATTACGTAACTTAAATCTATTTAATCATAACTTGTTGAACTATAGGCGACTATATATATTTGGTCTGCCAATTACCGAAATAAACTTATAAAAATTGTAAAATCAATCTTAACGAGGAAACTTAACGTGTAGAAATTATAATTGTTAAAATATTGTATCTTATCTTATGTGTGTAACATGCTTGCATCCAGCGTAAATCATGACATTTTAGTATGGATCTTAGAAACTAACTTATGTCTATCTTAAACTACTTAACCTTAATTATATACAAATAACAGCAAATATTAAAGCTGCTCGTCTCAGCCTCTCGATTCCGATGGCTTGGAGTCATAATCGTACAGTGTGCCGAAGAACTCGGTGTTACGTTCGTTGATTATTGCTGCCGGCTGAATGTAGTGCATGATCTCGTTCGTGAATTCATCGCTGCAAATGCTTTTGACCATGTCACTGTGATGGTCTTTAGCATTCGTGAAGAATCGCTTAGTGACGCTCATAATATGTTGGCGAAGAGGTGTAACTTTCGTTCGACGATACAGCGTGACGTTACTGATGTAGCGCTTTCTTCGCCAGTCGTAAAAATTGCCGGCGCAGTAGCGGCGAACGCGACGCTCGAAGACTTTCAGAGATTTTATGGCGGTTTTCGTGCAGCTCAACCAGCTGGGGGCTGCAAACATGACTATCGGGCGGAGAAGGGTTTTATAGAGTATGGTTTTGACTCTACTGGAGAGCCTTACAGATTTCCTAAGTAGAAAGCTAATGGATCTGAAAGCCCCTATGCTTTCCCTAACGCTAGCTTAGTGTTCAACTCGCACACTAAGCTAGCGTTAAGGAAAGCATACGTATTTTAGAAGATCCGACGGGGTGATAACCGTTCCATCTATTTCCAGTTTACCTTTCAAGGCCCAACGGTTGATGACTTTTGAGAAGGTATAACGTGAAGGGTTCCTAAACACAGTCAGCTGGGCTTTGGAGGCGTTTATCCTGATTCCCCATTTCTTATTATAAGAACACAAATCTCTAAGATATTCATTAAGGTCATCTGCAGCACGTAGTGGATTTACACTAGAGGCGTAAAGAAGAGTATCATCTGCATACTGTAAAATTTTAACTTGAGAGAAACCCTGCGGAATTGGTATGTCTGCTGTGAAAATGTTGTAGAAGGTTGGGCCTGTAATAGAACCGAATAAACATTAGACAAATTCCTTGACTACGGTCATTATTCGCGATATCTGCAGGAGGTTTAGCAACAAAGACATATTTCCAATTTTCGAAATTGCTTGCCTGGTGTTAGCAACAGAATTTGGATCTATTTTCTTGCACTGTTACCTCATGTTTTTTCACAGTGCGGCCCGCCTAAACATACTTCTTTTAAAAATGGCCCACTGTCCTAAAAAAGTGGCCGACCTCTGCTCTATACAATTTTGCCTAGTAGACATATTTACGAAAAAGTGATAGATTGTGGGAAACTTCAATTAAAGTTGAAAAATATTTTGTAACACACTCAAATAAAGATGCATGAAAAGTAGAATATGCGAATCTTGTGAGCCGCGGTTTTCTTTTGATCCATCTTCAGGAGATATAGGTGGGGAAGGGAGGGAGGGTAGGAAAAGAGTATGCGAATCTCGTGAGCCGCGGTTTTCTTTTGATCCATCTTCAGGAGATATAGGTGGGGAAGGGAGGGAGTGTAGGTGCTGGGTGCCGGCCAGAAGAGGTATTTGGAGCAGCTCAAGAGGAAAATGAGAAGAAGGATGGGAGGTCCGACACGAGAAGGGATCATCGTAGAAAGTATCTTCGAAAAAGTGATTCCCAGGAAAACTCAATAAAAGTTAAAAAATTTCCTCAAAACATTTTAAAAGGCCACAAAATCGGTGATACTCCTGAACAAATACAACAAAAAAAGTTTCATTTTTAAACCTCATCGCCAACTACGCGCCGAACAAATACAACAAAAAAAGTTTCATTTTTTAAACCTCATCGCCAACTACGCGCCGGAAAGGCGATGCCCTGGAAGTTAAAATTTTATCGGGAAATTTAATGGATTGAATAAATTCGTAATAAATATGTAAATTCTTTTAACCTGAATTTTTAAGGTAAAAAATATTCATCGAAAATTGCATGAACTTTCTGAATTCTTTCAAACACGAAAAAAATGCGTGCAATAACTTTTATTATTATTATGTTATATTATGGGGTCAGCATTTAGCATATTTCATCATCATAGTGGCGCGACAGCCCGACGTCGGGCCTTGGCCGCCTGGATCATTGTCCTCCAATTATCTCGGTCACGTGACCGCGTCCTACAATTTTGGAAGCCCAGTAGCTGCGCGGCGTCCACACCTACTGAGCTCTCCCAACGAGATCTCGGTCGTCTAGGCAGTCTCGCTCGAAGTCGACAATGATTTGGTATACGTTTACGTTGTATTCCCAGCACCTCTGAGTCTGGAGTATCAGTCTGACTGAGAAGAGCTAATCGGTCGTGGAGCGACCAGGTCTGAAGCCGCTTTGATATTCGCCAATGACTCGTTCTGCGTACGGTTTTATTCTTTTTTACAGAATTTTCGTCAAAATTTTATAGGACGTACAAACTAGTGATATGCCCCTGTAATTCTCACACCGCAGTTTATCTCCCTTTTTGTGAATTGGACAGATGATGCTTCTGCGCCAATCGTCTGGGATCTCCTCGTCCTCCCATACTCGCAGGAGTAATTGATGTATGGCATCAACTAGACTCCTTCCACCGAATTTTAGCAGTTCAGCTGGAATTTCGTCAGCGCCCGGCGCTTTATTTCGTTTTAGTAACCGCGACGCGAGATCAACTTCCTCTACTGTCGGGGGTTGTATGGGTGGGCCTAGATCTACAATATCGTCGAGAGCTTCTTGTGTGGGGATGTTAGATGGTAGGTTCAGAAGCTCTTCAAAATAAGAGGTCCATCGTTTGTTAATGCCATCGGTGTCGCTGATGATGTTTCCATCCTTGTCCTTACAAAGGCTAGTCCTAGGTTGGTAGCCATTCCTAATTGTCTTTACTATTTTACATAGCTTTTACGCTTGTCTGGTGTTCCCATTAGCTAAGTCTTCGTTTATATACAGCAACTGCTCGTCAAAGTATTTACGTTTCTTACATACGTATAATTATTCTGATTTGATGAATTCCTCACTGGTTATCGTTATTATTGATTCTTGATGTTAATTACTCAACTTCCAGCGGATAATAAAAAGTTTGTTGATATTTTCTCACGACGTTTCGCCTTTATTCTATCGGCATCATCAGGTTAATTTTACACTGGAATTGTTATTTACATTGGCATAAGTGTATGTTCTTATAATTTCAATATATATACATTATTTTTAACTTACTATAATTGTTTATCTTAGTATTTTATTAAAACTATCCTTGCCTCTGGGTTATGTCAGTTTAGTTGTCAACTAATGCTGCTACTATCGTTTGTCATTTTGTTATATTTTCCCGCTCTTTTATATGTGTCTAAATATTGGGTTATATTTGTTAATGGTGTTATCTAACTCTGTTCTGGTATTGAGGGAATTTTTGAAATTTATATTTATATAACATGCTTCTTTGGTTAGTAGTTTATTTTTGTTTGTTTCTTTATCCACTATTCTAGTGTTGCTAAAATCCATTACATGATTATCTTCTAACTGGTGTTTCACTAATTTAGTATGTTTATTAAGTATCATTCTATTTTTGTTTTGATGTTCAGTTAGTCTAGTTGATAGTTGTCTTGTTGTTGATCCATAGTATGCTGTGTTTATATTATTATCCTTACATGTTTTGCATGGTATGCTATATATTATGTTATTTTGCTTTTCTTTTCCGAATTTTTGTTTAGTGTTCGAGTATAATGTGTTGTTCAATTTATGATTTGGTTTGTATGTTGTTATTATTTTTGTCGTTATACCATTATCATAGTTGATTTGTTTTGGTAATATTTTACTAATCCGTTCTGTTAACTGGGGTACATATGTTATGGATTGGTATTTTATATTATTAATTGTTCTATTATCACTATGGTTAGTATTTTTGTTAATTATTTTGTAATGGTTGTTTCTTATTAATTTGTTAATAATTTTTATAGGATAGTTATTAGTTATTAATATTTTTCGTATGTCTTGTTTTTGGTATTTCCATTTGTCAATATCTGTAAGTTTTAGTCTACGGTAAATGTAGTTTGAAGCCACATTAATTTTCATATGGTGTGGGTGGTTTGATGTGTAATTTAAAATGTTATTGGTTGCTGTGGGTTTTTTGTACCATTCAGTTTTTATTTTATTATCCATTCTTGTTAAAGTTACATCTAGAAAACTTATTTGTTTATTATTTATTATTATATGACGTAACATACATTAAAATTTATGTAGATGACATACTAGCAATCGTAAAAGAGGGCAAGATTAATGAAGTACTTAACGAATTAAATAATGTCAATGAAAATGTAGAATTCACAATTGAAATTGAAAATAATAAACAAATAAGTTTTCTAGATGTAACTTTAACAAGAATGGATAATAAAATAAAAACTGAATGGTACAAAAAACCCACAGCAACCAATAACATTTTAAATTACACATCAAACCACCCACACCATATGAAAATTAATGTGGCTTCAAACTACATTTACCGTAGACTAAAACTTACAGATATTGACAAATGGAAATACCAAAAACAAGACATACGAAAAATATTAATAACTAATAACTATCCTATAAAAATTATTAACAAATTAATAAGAAACAACCATTACAAAATAATTAACAAAAATACTAACCATAGTGATAATAGAACAATTAATAATATAAAATACCAATCCATAACATATGTACCCCAGTTAACAGAACGGATTAGTAAAATATTACCAAAACAAATCAACTATGATAATGGTATAACGACAAAAATAATAACAACATACAAACCAAATCATAAATTGAACAACACATTATACTCGAACACTAAACAAAAATTCGGAAAAGAAAAGCAAAATAACATAATATATAGCATACCATGCAAAACATGTAAGGATAATAATATAAACACAGCATACTATGGATCAACAACAAGACAACTATCAACTAGACTAACTGAACATCAAAACAAAAATAGAATGATACTTAATAAACATACTAAATTAGTGAAACACCAGTTAGAAGATAATCATGTAATGGATTTTAGCAACACTAGAATAGTGGATAAAGAAACAAACAAAAATAAACTACTAACCAAAGAAGCATGTTATATAAATATAAATTTCAAAAATTCCCTCAATACCAGAACAGAGTTAGATAACACCATTAACAAATATAACCCAATATTTAGACACATATAAAAGAGCGGGAAAATATAACAAAATGACAAACGATAGTAGCAGCATTAGTTGACAACTAAACTGACATAACCCAGAGGCAAGGATAGTTTTAATAAAATACTAAGATAAACAATTATAGTAAGTTAAAAATAATGTATATATATTGAAATTATAAGAACATACACTTATGCCAATGTAAATAACAATTCCAGTGTAAAATTAACCTGATGATGCCGATAGAATAAAGGCGAAACGTCGTGAGAAAATATCAACAAACTTTTTATTATCCGCTGGAAGTTGAGTAATTAACATCAAGAATCAAGTATAATTATTCTATTCGATATTCGCCGTAGCTCGTCATATTTTTCTCTTTTGGCTCTGGTTCCTCGTTGAATCCATTGTCTGCAGGCCTCGTTTTTCGCGTCAAGTGAATTTTTGCTTTCGTCGAACCAGTCATTTCGCGCTCGCCGAGCTTTATATCCCACGATTTTCTCTGCGACATCCCTGATGGTACCCCTGAGTTCTTCCCAGAACCCATGGACGCCTGTGTTGCTGCATATTTACCCTTACTAAACGCAGCAACGTTGGGTTACATAACTATTTGGATAACTATTCATTCCGCCATGTTTGTGGCCAAAACAGCATAGCCTCTAACTCCGATATCAGCTGTTACTCTACTCATCATCGTAGCGCCTGATGTTCGGCGTCCTAAACTGGTTAGTCTTTTCAACGTGCTCTCGGTCATCCTCGCAGCCTTGCTCCGTCGACGCGTTGTCCATTGAATATTTTCTTATTGTAGATGTTATAGTTTGACGATTCTCGAAATTTCTAGCTCATCGTAAAGATCGTACAGCTCATGGTTGTAACGGATACCCCATCAATTTCGGTCGCAAAATGTTCCGAAGGACCTTACGTTCAAATGTGTTAATCATATTTTTGGATGTTTCCGTAAGGGTCCACTATTTGCAGCCATAGCATAGCACAGGTCGTGTGATGGTTTTGAATATGCAGAGATTAGTATTTCTATGCACATGATTTCTCGATTTTCAATTTCATAATTGGGAGGACCGAAAAAGAAGTCTTATTTGCTAACTGTATCCGTCGCTTGATTTCGTCAATTTCATTGGTGTCCTTTGACAAGTTACTACCCGGATATGTGAAGTCGTCTACGAATTCGACGCTGAGGTCTCCGACGTTGATGTTCAGTTGTTCTGGCGTCTTTTTTCGTGAATGCATCATGGCTTTTGTTTTGTCCTGGTTAACGCGTAGTCCAACTTCTTTTGCATCCGTGGCAAGATTAATAAAAAGTTCTTCTGCGTCGGACAGTTTTCGGGACATGATGTTAATGTCGTCAGCGTACGCTATCAACTGCGTCGACTTGAAGAGCAGCGGCTGTGGTCCGCATTTTCATTAGCAGGATGGTGTGTTCAAGTGCCAGGTTCAAGAGCGTCGGAACCAGTTCATCGCCTTGCTTCAGTCCAGTACGTGTTTCAAAGAAATCAGTCAGCCTGTTATGAATTCTGACCTGTGAGGCGGACTTAGTCATCGTCATTTTTGTTAATCGTACTAACTTCACTGGTACACCAGATTACTGCATAATGTTGTACATTACTCCACGATCGATACTATCGTGTACTTGCTTGAAATCAACAAAAATTTGGTACACGTCAACGCTTACAACATCTCAAATCGAATACAGAATTGGCATGTCTCGGATGAGCCATCTCTGTCCGACCACAGGCACATTTGTTTTGACATAGCCGCATGAAACCAAGTCAAAACAAGCAAAAGGATTCCCCAACGCACTGACTGGGATGATATCCGGTGTCTCTGCGTGAGAAACTCGATCTGGTAGACAATAAAGTCTCAGGGTAGCTCCGCTTAGATTCCCTGGTATCCAACGTATCAGTGGGAGTAACATCCTCCTATGAAGAAAATTGCCATCTAAGTAACTCTACTGACTCTAGAGTCGTTCCATGGTGGAACTCCGAACTCTCTGCGTTACGCAAGAGTACTAGAAGACTTTTCAATAGAGCGAAACGTACTGGTGAGTGGGAACAGTACCGAGCCTCGCCTACACTCTACAACAAAGGTGTCCGCAGTGCCAAGAAATGCAGTTGGGTTAGGTTCTGCGAAGGTGTAGATAATAGCAACAATGCTGCCAGACTTCATTGTATTCTGGCTAAAAAAGGCAACAACCAAGTCAACACCCTAAGGACACAAGATGGCAGCATCACAGAGGAAGCCGGAAGCATAGGTAAATTGCTTCTTGAGACCCATTTTCCTGGGTGCGTTAGTCTAGATGAAAATATCAGCTACTCGGTCGACATGGGGGTGAACTATGAGGCATCCCGCCCTGACTGGAGTATTGCCAAAAATATTTTCACTTACAATAAATTTAAATGGGTCATTGACTCCTTTGACCCATATAAATCTTCTAGCACTGATGGAATCTTTCCCGCTCTGTTACAGAAAGGAAAGGATATACTAATCCCCTACCTCTTAAGTATATTCAGAGTTAGCTTTGCTCTAGGTTGTATCCCAGATTCCTGAAGTTCGGTTAAAGTAGTCTTCATCTCAAAAATGAGCAACCGTCCCAAAGATGAGCCCAAATCATATAGGCCTATCAGCCTGACCTCCTTTATGCTTAAGTCTATGGAGAAAATCCTTGATGCTCACATCAGGTCCACACTTCTCACGAAATTCCCGCAACACTGTAAACAGTTTGCTTACCAGTCAGGTAAGTTGACTGAGCCTCTCCTTCTCTGATTGCCTTGACCACTCCAGGGGCATGGGCGCGTCAATATCTCTAGCATTCCTATGCCTCTGTTGAGGTTTCAATAGCATACCTACTTTTCGGAAGTGCAGTTGCTAGCATGCACTTCCTATCCGGGCCGTCTTTATACTGACAAGCTCGGAGCACTGCGAGAGTACTCACAGGTAGTTTTTGATTGCTCCGAGCTCTAGATTAGTATCTTAGAGCAGTGACCGAACGACCACGGCCACCAAGCGCGACAAGTCGACTGAACCTGCTCTACAGTGTTTAGTTGGAGAAATTGAGGCCACCCTGGCAGTAAAGGAGACGGCAGTTTGTGCCTTTTGGGATATCGAAGGTGTTTTTGACAACACATCTTTCTCTTCCATTGGCTCTGCTCTTAGAGCGAAGGGAGCAGATGAAACGACGGCACTATGGATAAAAAGGATGCTATCACCCAGAAAGGTCATCACAGAGATAGGAGACTGCACTTTAAAAGCAAACGTCACTCGAGGATGCCCGCAAGGAGGGGTACTATCTCCTCTCTTGTGGTGCATCGTAGTAGACAGCAGGGATACTCAACTCAGGGATATGCCTATGACCTGGTCATAACTGTTAGAGGAAAATTTGAAGAAGTCCTAACGGAAATTCTTCAATCGGCATCAAACACAGTACAAAAATGGTGCAATGACAACGGCCTTCGAGTCAATCCGGCAAAGGCGGTTGTTGTCCGCTTTTCGAAGAAAAGAAATCCCAGACAAATGAGATGTTCTACAATGTACAACTCTCCAGTGCTCCTGGCGGATTCTGGCAAATACCGTGTTACGGTGTTACTCTAGAGAGGAAATTGCTGTGGTCGGAACACCTACAGCCAATATCGGACAATGCCATTAAGGCCCTAAGGGCTTGCAGGCAGTTTGTGGGTAAGACTTGGGGAGCAATCCCTCGCATAATCCTTTGGATCTACAGGGCGATTGACCAATTATTGAATATGGAGCTGTTTTTTGGTGGAAAAATCAACCACCAATGATGGCAAAATCGAACTGGGAAAGATTCGGAGACTAGCATGTCTCACAGCAACGGACGCTTTCCGCAGCTACCCGCCTGCAGCTTTTGAAGCGCTACTACTATAGATCTCCTTCCGCTTCACATTCACATAAACGCGGAAGCAAAAATAGCAGTAGCAAGACTAAAATCTTGCCAGAATTTCCTCAAACTAAACCCAGAGCATTGTGAGCTCAGGCTGGTTTAACGAGTGAGTTGGTTTCAGTTGCTGAGTCCAGGGGTATCACAACGGACCCAGTAGTGGTCTAAGTGTGCTTAAGCAACCCTTTTAACCTAACCTAACCTAAACCCAGACCAAACCAACTGAGTAAATGAGGACCACATGTCTAGTATGCCATCAGACCATTTAGCTGGGGAGCTTTGCTTCAAACTTCTATTCTCAACCGAAATTTGGAGTTGGGAGGATTGAGATCTGAAGCTCGACATCCTACCCTCAAACGTTGTTAAGTGGTACACAGATGGATCTAAAACCGAAGAGGGTACAGGGGCGGGCCCCCATAGGTCCATCTCACAAGATATCCATTCCAATGCGAAAGTACGCTACGGTATTTCAGGCGGAAGTTCACACAATCGAGACTTGCGCGAACACATGCTTAGCAGCTGGATACCGAGGCAGGAATATTGCAATCTTCACAGACAGCTAGGGGGCCATCAAAGCACTAAGTAACTTCTCCGTCTCGTCGAAATTGGTGCCCAGTGGTCTTGAAACCTTGTAAAGATTAGGCTCCGTAAATAAAGTTACCATTTACTGGGTCCCAGGACATGCCAGTATCCCAGGAAACGAAACAGCTGACGAGATGGCCAGGGGAGCTTCTGCAACCCCTACGTCGGTCCAGAGCCATACTATGGAATTTCCTTATGTAGTGTAAGACGACACATCAGGGAATGGGAACACTCAGTACCCATCTCGCATACAACAATACCCCTGGTCTTAGACAGGCTAAGCTGTTTATAGCTGGCCACTCAAGCAATCGTACCCATGAGCTGCTAAGACTACACAGAAACCGGGTGAGAATTATTTGTGGGCTCCTCACGAGTCACTTTACCTTGAGGAGTCATCTACATATAATGGGAATTGTCTCTGACCCAAGCTATCACTTCTGTGAGAGCGAAGATAAGAGTTCCCAGCACATTCTCTGTGACTGTGATGCACTTCCTCTCCGCCGCTTGAAATACTTCGGCGACGCATTCACTGAAGCGGAAACGATTGCCTCACTAACACTCGAACAGCTGAGCAGATTTGTTGGGATGATTGGTCTCCAGAATTAGTCAGATCACTAATCTGCATAGACTCCAGGGTGTAGCACTAAAGACTTCCGGGTAGCAGTGCTTGGTGGCACTCTGGGCCAACTTCTCTCCATCTAATCTAATCTTGTCTATATTCCCAGCACTTCCAGCATTGTTTGACCGTGGACCGTGGTTGCGGTTATATTTTAAAGAATTTTTACAGTTCAGCTGGAATCTCGTCTGTACCCAGCGCTTTATTTGCTTTGAGTAACTGCAAGGCGAGATCAACTTCTTCTAGTGTCGGGAGTTGTGTATCGATCATATCGTCAGCGATTAGGTATTCTTGTATGGTGACGTGGGTTGCGGTATTAAGAAGATCTTCGAAGTAGAACGCCCATCGTTTGTTAATGCTAGCCGTGTCATTGATGATGTTTCCATCCTTATCCTTAAAGAGGCTGCTACTGGACTCATAGCATGTCTTAATCGTGTTTGCTGGTCTGTAAGCTTGCATAGTGTCTAGTCTAGCTCAGTCTACTAGCTCGGTTATCATTAATGTGCAGCAGCTGCTCGTCAAAAAATTTTCGTTTCTTACGTCTAATTATTATATTTGACACTCGCCGTAGCTTGTCATTTTTTTGTCTCTTAGCTCTAGATGGACGTTGGATACATTGTAATGTAAGCTTCGTTTTTTGCATCAAGTGATTTTTGGGAGTCTTCGCCGAATTGGTCAGCTCGCGCCCGCCGGGTTTTATATCGCACGACCTGCGGCCTCCTTGATAGACCACTTTAGTTCTCCCAAAACCGGTGTAACCCTATGTTAGCGATGTTGTGTAGCATAGGTGTCAGTGTCAGTTTTTCTTCATGGGTGCTGTATATGCCAACACATTGTGATTATTTTCGTGTCTTAGAAACGGCATGCCGGCTGCCTCATATGTCAAATGCCATGTTCAGTTTGGCATTTGAGGGAAAACTCGTAATTTCTGCTTTGATGAGGCCCAGCTGACACACAAGATACGGTATCAACTTTCTTTCCCACGATTATCAACCATAAACACAACCGAGGATAGAATCGAAGTTTGAAAATTGTCGCAAATGTCGCTGAACCAGAAAAGCGAGAAAACTTTATGCTGACGAAAAGTGAAAGCGCTTAGCCTCAGCGCTTACCTCAGTGCGTGGGTTTCTACGACAAATCATCATGCAGCACTAATCGCTTCTAGGTGCTGACTCAGCGCTGGCGTTTTAGGAACGCACTCAATGCCTACAGGTGGTCGTAAAACTCCTCTTTGACTGCTTCATGTTAGTGGGGTTTGCACGTTGATGAGCCAGAGATTGAAAAATCGAGTCGTTATACGAATCGGACACAACCTTTCATTGATGGGTTTGAAGTCAATAACGATGAAGGTAATTGTAAGCTCCTTATACCCAGATGGTTTAACGGCTTTACAAATTGTCTGTTACTCTACTGTTTAAAGTACATATATCTATACTTGATAAATACCCCAAAAATAACAGATTTTTTTTTAATCGAGCGAAGGCATGTCGGGTGTCATATTAAAGGATAGGCTACTTTCCATTTTGTTTTTTCAGTTTTTATTATTATTAAGTAACGACAACGGAGTGATGGGAGAAATAAGCGAAAAAATTTTCAACATTTGTTTTTGTTCATTGACTTCCCAATTATCTAAAACTGTTAGACCAAAAAAAAATTGGAATACTACATAAGATAGCAATGAAAATTTGGGTGTCTGTACGATTGGTGTGACTAAATGACTGCACCAAGAGTCGTAAAAAAAAATGAAAATTTTCTCAAATCGCCATAATAAGATGTTATTATCACAGTTTTTCTCAAGGTCTAAGGATCATTTACAATAATCGCGGAACCATATTCGGCTTCTGACAACTCCTATTGGAATAAGTACACATCCAGGGAAAATATCATTTTTTATAGAATTTCGTTTACGTTACACATATGGTTGACATTAAAAATTGCTTTGTCATGTAAGGATCATAAATCATTCTGATGTATTTGGATAGAAGTAAATTTATTCCTCACATGACCACGCCGAAATGATTTATTAGAAACATCATTTAGTAGATACGAGTACTATAATACTATTTTCTGCATACTTAAAAAGCAGCCTCGAACTTCATGCAAATCAAAAAAGGAATTCATGATCCTATCAGAAAAGGTTTCGTACGTGAACCGTTTTAATAAAACTCACTTGTCACTTCAGGAGAAACTTGTAGTGTAATTGATTATTGTTATTTTGGTTAAACTAAACCAATCCCAAAAATTTTCTTATGTTCTCGCATAAAATCTTAGAGTAAGAATTACGGTTTCACATCTAATATTAACAACCAAAAGTATGCTTTGAAAGTTTCACCTTTAAATCGATTGAAGTGGTAGAATATTTGTATGAACACAAAATAAACCAATATGGTTGATTTTCCATACAGGTTATTAGGAAGTACCTGCCATTGAGGTCTGTGCACAATTCTGCTAAGCCACAGGCTACATAACTATTGTAGATATAGGATTCTTTACCGACAACCAGGGGGCCATCATGACACTGACTTGTACATCGGTTTACTCAAGACTAGTGAGGTATTGCCAAGATATCCTTAACATCGTTTGGGGCCTTCAACAATCTCACAATCTACTGGGTCGCTGGGCACTCCAACATTGTAGATAAGGTAATGAACACGTAGACGGGCTTGCCAGACGGGCATCTGAGGCCCCCTACATTGGCCCAAACCCAACCTTTCTGCAGTATACCTATCTGCCTTGTCAGGCGGCGGTTTAGGGACCTGGAGCGAGAGAGAGTGAGCTGCCTAGCTGTGGGAAGCTCTCCCCGGTATGAGACAATCAAAATTGTGCAGGAACTTCCTCGGAATTATCTGTGTGTCGTTCACAGATCACTGCCGTATTCAAGGTCGCCTCAAAACAATACGCATCGTTTCGGAGTCAAGCTGTCGTTTTTATGACGCCGCACAGTGGGCAAAAATTACTTTTTAGGTGGACAAAATTATTTTATGGTGATTTAAAATGTTTTTAGGTCACTGAGTAAAAATAAAATTATTAAAAAAATTGTTTGACTCGTATTTCATAAGTTTCCGAAAGAAAGATGCACAAAATGGCTTCTATAGGGCCACTAAATAAGAACTATATATCTTTAAATTGAAATAGAGGCACAACGGTGGAAGCCAGCGATGTCATTTTTTTTCTTATTAATTATTAGCTTTTTATTGTAAATTTTTATTTAAAACTAATTTCCTTCAAATTACAGCAATCCGATACCAAGGGCTGCGATCCCTTAAGCGCGGAGCGACCGAAGCCCACACAAGAGACGGTTGCACCCAGAGTAAGCGAAGCGAGCGTTCATTTCTCTGCGATACTGAGGGTTGTCTTCCCTTAAGCGCGGAGCGAGCAGAGCCCACAACAGGACTTTTATGCACTATCATTTATTATTCGCAAATGAAACTATTCCGGCCTATAATTATCCATAGAATATCTTCCAAGCATACGCGCATGCAATAGACTATTGTGAATCAACAGTCTCTTGTGTGGGCTCCGCAAATATGGCCAAAGCTTTCCCGTAAGCTAGAGAACGCACGAAGTAATTGTTGTATTGGATCTCAACGATGAAGGTCCTTCTGATAATTCTTTGAAAGCCTTCGCTGCATTTCGGTTTCCAGACGCATGGAGAGAGATGCACACCAAATGTCAGTTGTTCGCAGCTAATATTTAATAAGGTACTTAGTTTTCCTTTTCTTGATTTTAACGCATGAGTCCGCAAAACTCTTTCCAGGACGACCTGCACCTCTACTTGGAGGTCTTCTATGATTTCCGAGATAACAAGCTCGAAGTCCTTACCTTCTAGCTATGTGAAAAATTTACTAAAGAAAACATCAGGTCTCCTTTGACACTTCTTTCGCCTTCCATTGATTTTCTGTGAGTAATCAAGGAACGAATTTTGCATGGACTCACCTAATGCTAAAATATACCTTAGGATGCTTTCTTTTCTCTCGTTTTTTTTTTTCAGTTTCAACCATTCTTCCACACACTGCTTCCGTGGAATGGTGATGACGGAGCCTCGATTATATTAAGATAAGATAAGATAAGATAAGATAAAATAGTCGAGCTACTGTCCCAGCAGGAAGGCACTGCGACCATAAAAGATCTATTGTGCCGTAGCTCATTAATCCAGAAGACCGTCCACCCTTCTAATAAAGGGCAGTAAGTCTTTAGCAGGAATTAACCTGAATTTTGCAGTGCTGATAGTAGCCTGCCCGAGGAGTGACATCCTAAAACGCGCGATGGCGGGACATTCGCACAAGATGTGCTTGGTCGTTTCCACGTTCTCCAGGCAAAGACGGCATTCAGTCTCGCTTGACAGACCCATCTTGTTCAGGTGATATATGACCAGGTGATGGCCAGATAAGTACCACACTAGGAGTCTTAGATGGGTTCTACTCATTTGAGTAGTACCCTTGTGACTGAAGGGCATTATCAGCTCCTTTGATTGACGAAGCTCTGGAAGGTTATTCCAGTACTGTTGACGCAATAGTGCAAACCAATCTGTGATCCGCCGTTTGGCCGAAGCCAGTCCAAAGTCACAGTAAGGCTCAGGTCCATGAAAACGACTGAATGATCCTTGTCTAGCAAGTTCATCCGCAGCCTCGTTCCCCTCAATGCCCTGGTGGCCTGGCACCCGACACATGAAGACTCGGTTTTTGGTTGCCAACAGTTGAAGGAGTTCGTAACACTCCTTCACCAGTTTCGAAGAGACCTTAAATGAGGAGACCGCTTTTATAGCTGCTTGGCTGTCTGAGTAGATAGCAATGTAAGCGCCGCGAAGTCCAGTTTCCAAGATTACTCTAGCGCAGACCTCAAGGGCGTGGATCTCAGCTTGAAAAACGCTGGTCGAGACTCCCATTGCGATCGAAATCCTGGTGTTGGGTCCAAAGACACCTGCACCAACACCCTGTTCTGTTTTAGACCCATCAGTGAACCACTTGATACATCTAGGGTCTGGACAGGGTGTGCCATTTACCCATTCAGAGCGGTCAGGGTTGATAGCTGAAAATTTTCTGCCGAAGGAAACCTCCGTGATTATGTAATCTGATCTCAAGCAGATCTGCACGTCAGGAATTTGATTCAGAATGCTCATCTGACCGCTTTCTTCACTGGGCACGTTGGAAGTCAAACAAGTATATATACTCTGGGGGATAGCCGAAGCAGACCACTAACGTTTGGGTCCCTTTTCGCCCCCTCCCGGTCATCAGTGACTTCCAGATGTCGACTGATAATTGTCGACCTCTTTCTTCATCACTGAGTCCCGTGTTATTGCTAGCATTTGTTTGAAGCTGAGTTCATTCATGGCTTCTACACTTATCGTGTGCCTGCCTGTGATCCTCAACCTCGTGCTAGCCAGTGCTGGACATTCGCACACAATGTGTGCTGCCGTCTCGGCCTCCTCCAGGCATAGCCTGCAAACGTCATCTTCCCCGATTTTCATCTTGGCCAGATGAGCCTTAAAATTACCATGCCCTGTGACCAAGGCAGTTATCCAGCTTAGGGTACTCCGTTTATAACTAAGTACCTTTCTCGCTTCCCTGCCTAAAGGGCTGGTCATTGCATTCCGAGCTTGTTTGCAAGTGACTAGCTCCTGCCATCTTTGTTGATGCATGGAGTCCATCCACTTCCCAACTTTCGCTCCAATCATGCCGTTCCCCAGAGCAACTCTGGGTTCTGGGCCAATGAAAGTTGCCGCAGATCCCTGTTTTGCTAGGGCATCCGCCGCCTCATTTCCTGTTGTACCTATGTGTCCTTTTACCCACATCAGCGTAACCTCATTTTCTGAGGCACACGTGTTGAGCTTCCGGACACACTCTAGTACCAGTTTAGAGTTTATGTTCGTCTGCTGCATGCGTCTGATCACCGATTGGTTGTCCAGTGCAATAAGGATTTTCTTCCCCCGCACCTGACCTTCAAGCAAGTGGTCCAACGCATGCAAAAAGCCAAGCATCTCTGCCTGGTATACGGACACATACTCTCCTAGACTAAGCGCACATGCTAGGTTTAGCTCTTCAGAGTAAACCCCCGCCCCCGCTTTACCGTCCATTAAAGAGCCATCAGTAAAAATGCTGATGTCATTGTACATACACTCATTATGTATGTTTCCATCTGCAATGTGAGTCTTGTGTAGTCTTTCAACTACCCTACGTCTACTCATGCCTTCTACCGGCATTAGAGTCTCCCTGACCTCATCATGAATAATGTCTGGGATGCTCTTATGACCGCTGCTAGTTCCAAAGCGATGCCACATGGCATCCCTTTCCATGCGTATTGCCGAAAGCGCCGCCGTTTTCTTTATAAATAAGTCCAACGGCGGCAGTCCCAGCAATGCCTCCATTGCTCGCGTTGGTGTGGTGCGCATTGCACCACATATGCTTACGCAAGCTATCCTTTGTACCCCATCTAGCTTCCGCTTTGTGGTATTCTGCATGGCTTTTGGCCACCATACCACTGATGCGTAGGCTAGAATAGGTCTTACCATCATTGTGTAAATCCAGTGTGTCGCTTTAGGTGAAATTCCCCACCTACGAGCACACACTCTCTTACATTGATGCAAAATCCTTTTCGCTTTTTGGATCTTTTCATCAACGTGAACATTCCAAGTTAGTTTCGCATCTAAGGTAACTCCTAGATGCTTCACTTCCTTGGACACCTTGATTTCCGAACCAAAAAGCCGTAAGGGAGTTATCTCTATGTCTTTCCTCTTACGAGTAAAAATCATAGTGTTTGATTTACTAGCGTTTATGGTTAGCTCTTGCTCATTACACCATTCTTCGGTTACTTTGAGAGCTTGTCCCATGCAACCTAGAATTGTGTCCATGAACTTTCCACTGACCGTGAGTGCCAAGTCATCGGCGTATCCTACAGTGTGTACGCCCATCGAGTCCAGCTTCCAGAGAAGACTGTCCACGGTGATGTTCCACAGTAGAGGCGAAAGAACACCTCCTTGTGGGCATCCTCGGACTACCTTACCCCGTATTCTGTCACATCCACTGCTAAGATTTACCGCCCTCTGCTTAAGCATAACAAGTTCGTGTAAAGCGGTTTCCGTAGATCTGCCTGCTCTATAAGCATGTTGGCACCTACTCAGAGGACTATACATTAGCGTGGTGTTCTCCAGGTAGTCCACCAACACTTTTTCCATTGTTTTCAACAGGAATGATGTAAGGCTAACCGGCCTGAAGGACTTTGCCTCTGTATAGTCTTTCTTTCCCGGTTTAGGCAGGAAGACCACCTTAGCCTCCCTCCATGCCTTCGGGATATAGCCTGCTTAAAGAGAGGCGACGAATATATTCCGGATCCTATCTAGTAGAGCGCCCATGCCCCACTGTAATAGTGCCGGGAATATTCCGTCCATTCCAGCCGTTTTAAATGGTGCAAAAGGGTTTATAGCACTTTTGACTCCATTTGGAGTTATTATTCTCTCAGCTTCTTGTTGACTTACCCCACCAGCTTCCTTGTTAGTTTGGGCCCATGGTTGGTTTGACTTGAAACTTCCAGGAAAATGTACCTCCATCAGCGCCTGCAACGTTTCTTCCACTGTTTCTGTCATGGAACCATCAACTTTGCGTATCAGCCCCATTTTCGAAGCAGTGTCTTTCGATATCATCTTCTGTAATCTGCATACTTCCGACGTATCCTTCATGCTAGAGCAGAATTCCCTCCACGTATTTCGTTTCCGAAGACGTAAGGTTCTTTTCAGCTCCCTCTTTTTATCCTTGTATAGTTCCCAAGAGTGAGAGTCTCTCTCCCTCATGTAACGGTTAAAGGCTTTCCTTGTCTCTTTTTTCATAGACTCCAGTCCCCTACTCCACCATGGTGTTGGGTCCTTTTCGTCCACTACTGTTGAGGGACAAGCGTGTTCGAAGGCGCGATTAATAGCGGAGTTCAGTTGTTCCACTGTTCGCTCTATCTCGACCGTATTCCGAGGTATTCCGTCTTGAATATCCTCGACTTGTTCCAATAAATATGTCTCGTACTTAACACGATCAGTATTTTTTGGCACTCTTATACGTTTGCGTTCGCTACTCCGTTTTCTGCCATACAGAATTTCAAACTGGATAGCCCTGTGATCAGACATGGTTAGCCTGTCCACCACTCTCCAATTCTGAACTCTGTCAAGCATATTAACAGAGCTTAGGGTAATGTCGATCACCTCAGCCCTTCGTGCATCCACGAAGGTGGGAGCGACCCCCTTGTTTGCTACCAGCAGATTGTACTTTTCCACAAATTCTAGCAGCTGCTGTCCTCTGGGATTGTCATCTGTGCTGCCCCACACAGTGTTGTGCGCATTGGCATCACAGCCTATGATCAGGGCCATATCTCTTTCTTTACAATACCTTACCAGATTTTCTACTTCCTCTGATGGAGGTGGTTCTGGTGCATCATAAGGGAGATATGCTGATGCAATTAGGAATGATCCTGCACCACTGCCGATCATTACTACCGTAAGATCAGGCGAGCAGAGATGCATCATTTGAACTGCACGTATTCCATGACGCACCAGGATGCATGTCCTTATTTTACCGTCCACCTGTGCATGGTACAGATTTGCGGTTTGTTGTGACAAACCCCTAATTTTGTTTTGTAAAATCCGAGGTTCCTGTATTAAAGCTATGTCCAGTTTCTCTTCATCAAAGCATCTCGTCATCATCGCTGATGCCGCTTTACTATGATGAATATTCAGCTGGCACACAGTTAGTGTTTCTTTGTTCGGGCCCGCCACCATCCCTGATAGTCAGCAGATTGAACGTTGATCAGAGTGCACGTTGTCTGAACTAACCTCTCCGCGCCTACTGGCGCGCCATTGTCCGCTCCAACAACGCCTCCCTTCTCCCCTGGAGCGTCTTCTTCAGAGACTAACCTCTTCAACCCTTGCGAGTCGTCGCTGTCCGTCTCATTGGAATTCCTCCAGCCATTTTCTCCAAGAATGTCTTGATGTATTTTCATATTCTTGTTTTTATTTATTGATTCAGGTTTGGGTTTCCCGTTCTCGGACCGCATCCGAGGCAACTGCCAGCATATTGCTTCCCGCTACTCCCCGCCCCTATAGGAACATTATGACGATCCGGCCGTTCTTTCCTCTCTTTGTGCCGCGAAGCAGACTCAAACAAAGTCTAAGAGCATTTAGAGCTGCTGATTCTTGAATGAATATACTCGTATGCAGCGGAGTAAGTCCAATCTCACAAAAACAACTCTGTTGTAAAAAAATCCCCGCCAAGAAAAACTCCTCAGCCGTAAAAGGGATCGACATGAACACAATACCGCCAAAGTACTCGTAGCTTCGCGCCTCGCTCTAGGGTATGCATATTGAACGCTGATTGCATTAGTTAATTTCTTTCAAAGCTGATTGGCGGGGAGCTTCGTAGCCTAAAGACTCACCGGCGAACGGATTTATTGATAAAATGACAGTGATAATGGCAACGATGTCGCTCTGACAAAATTATGAATAAGTATTTTAGTTGCGTGCGGATCATGCTGTAAGCTCTTATGCCAAGTATTATTGGCTTCTCGCCCGGATCTCGTTATAAAGCCCCCGCCTTACAAAAGACTAGAAATGCACTTCAGGCCAGAAGTGAATAATAGACTATTTTCTACTGCGTTCTTATTCAGATTGTTCAACTTATTTTGTTTAATGGAAGCTCCCCGCCAAACCGCGTTGAAAGAAATTAACTAATGCAATCAGCGTTCAATATGCATACCCTAGAGCGAGGCGCGAAGCTACGAGTACTTTGGCGGTATTGTGTTCATATCAATCCTTTTTACGGCTGAGGAGTTTTTCTTGGCGGGGATTTTTTTTACAACAGAGTTGTTTTTGTGAGATATCACATCTTTTCGCAAAGTAGTAGTGGTAATACAGATGGCGCAACGGTAAACACGTTCGCCTTCTATACATTGGGCTCCGGTTTGATTCCTACTGAATGCGGTAGTCTTCGATAAAAAAGGGGATTTACGTGCCGGACTATGAGTCCACTCAGGTTACCCATTTGGGGTAAATAGTTTTCTTGCCAAGAATATCATTTTTCTAGTTCAAAGGACTCAAAGTGCCTTTAGCAGTAGTTTACTGCATTCGCCTCATCACCCCCGATAATATAATACTCATCTTGCCTAGATATCGCTTCCTTGCCAAGAACATATTTTTTCCTGCCCAAAGCACGCAAAATACCTTTAACAGTCTACTGCATTCGCCTCATCACCTCCAGTCATGTGATACCCATCTTGCCTAGGCATCGCTTCCCATCTTCCACACATTGGAAAAAATCATCTTACATCATAATTCATATCGCTTCACTGCCGAAAGTATTATTTTTCCGAATTTCCTTATCGGCACCGAAGGACTGGAAATGCCATCCATAGTACTCCTAGGCATTCGCCTCTTCACCACAATTCATATGACACCCATATTGCCCATTTTCCACTTGACTTCCAAGAATGTCCTTTTCGCTCCGAAGGACTCGAAATTCCATTTGCACTACTCCTGGATATTGGGGTATCCACCCCGATTCATATGACACCCATATTGACCGTATTTCGCTTCACTGCCAAAAATATCCTTTTTCGAATGTCCTTGTTGCCACCGAAAAACTCGAAATGCCATCTATAGTACTCCTAGGCATTCGCCTCTTCACCACAATTCATATGACACCCATATTGCCCATTTTTCACTTGACTTCCAAGAATGTCCTTTTCGCTCCGAAGGACTCGAAATGCCATCTGCACTACTCCTGGATATTCGGGTATCCACCCCGATTCATATGACACCCATATTGACCGTATTTCACTTCACTGCCAAAAATATCCTTTTTCGAATGTCCTTGTTGCCACCGAAAAACTCGAAATGCAATCCATAGTACTCCTAGGCATTCGCTTCTTCACCACAATTCATGACACCCATATTGCCCATATTTCAATTGACTTTCATGAAAGTTCTTTTCGCCACCAAAGGACTCGAAATGCCATCCGCACTACTCCGGGATATTCGGGTGTCCACCCCGATTCATATGACACCCATACTGACCGTATTTCGCTTCACTGCCAAAAGTATCCTTTTTCGAATATCCTTGTCGCCACCGAAGGATCCGGAATGCCATCTACAGTAGTCCTGGACATTCGCCTCATTACCCCGGTTCGCATGACACCCATATTGCCCACTTGACTTTCGTGAATGTCCTTTTCACCACCGAATGACTCGAAATGACATCTACACTACTCCTGGACACTCGCCTCTTCATCCCGGTTCATATGAGACCCCCACATTTCGCTTCACTACCAAAAATATCCTTTTTCGAATGTCCTTGCTGCCAGCGAAGGACTCTACATCTACAGTACATTCGTCTCTTTCCATCCATTCTCCTCACGTACATATAAAAATCCTTTTGCATAGACAACCTGCCCAACATACTAGTACTATTTTCATACAAAACCCCGACATTAAATAATGAATGAATTGCTCTCGAGTCGCAGTCGCAAATCGCCGCTGTCTAGCAAAACACAGCTTAAGATGCATCCATAAACATTCAGTTTCAATTTTTTCATGACACACTTTTCATTCATGCACTTGCCACAAACCACGCCCGCAACCATGAACTCGTATGTTTCTTCTCACCCGACGAGCGCACTGACTTTTGCATCCGTCGTCGTCACGCACTTACATAATCAAGTGTTTGCGTCTCTCCACGTCGGCATGCGATCTCTGCGAGTGATTTTCTGTGTCGCATTCAAATTATCAAAAAGACTTAAGCGAGAAACTCTACTATAAAATTTCACATTTCAATTCGTGAGAAAAGAAAGCAGACCTCGATACGCTCCCCACGAGGCTGTAGACCGGTCAAAGAACAACGAGAACGAGAACAAGAAAAATTTGAAAAAGAGCCATTTTCAAATTATCATATCTCGGGTGTTTTTCCTTGTATTTGCAGCACTTCGTAAGATGGCCAGGGACAATGACCATACCAAATTTGAGCTCGAACAAGCATCCGGGGCCGGAGCTACGGAGGTCCGAAAACCCGTACTTGTTGTATCGCGTAAACATAGTCTTGGTCGCTTTTCCATTTTTTTTTTCAATTTTTTTGTTTTTCTTTGACGGGGCGGGACGCTCCCGCGTCCCTAGATAATCGCCTCCAGGGCTGGCGTAGGACAAGTGCGCATAGCTCCAGTGATGCCAAGGCAGGCAAGGCGTTGGAGCTTATAGCACTTCAGTAAGACAGAAGATTACTGGGTGATTATATTAAGAAATTGTAAATATACGGGAAATCGCAGAATATCGCAAAAAAATCAATGTGAATATTAAAAATGTATGTTTTGAAGAAAATAACTGTGAAGGAACTAATATTTGGTGACACGGAAGATCAGAAATGAAGAAATGATGATATCAATTTTGTCCATCTAATTCAGTCATTTTGAAATCCCAGAATAAATGTGAAGCTCCCGCTCGCCGTCGAATAGTTTGTTACGGCATTGCCTACCCCATGGCCGAGGACGAGCCTCGATCAAACTCGGCCATTTCAGTCGATTTATCAAGATGAGGAGATTGGATAAACAGTTCTAGTACTGCTCTCCAGGATCTGGGTAGAGCGTAATGGACTTACTGTCGCAGTGCTTGTGGCTCTTTTGCGTCTTATCTAAGACTTAACTGACTTGTCTATTCGCCGAGCGACCATCGCAATCAGGTTAACGTTACTGTTAGTTAGTATGCCGCTAACAACTTTCAAAATGGCCTTAAAGGCCGCGTCGACGGCGAGGGCTAACATCAGGTGGAGTACTAATTACACATGTCGCGTAGTCAAGCAAATATGGCCTAGACAGAATACTAGTCGCTTTTCGGGAAAGTGCATCAGCAGTGTTGTGGGGTTATCACGGGTCATTGCCTCATTAGAGAGCATGCCAGGAGACTTCGACTATCGTACAATGATTGCTGCAGAAGCTGTAGCAAAGAGGATGAGGAGTAGTGCTCATTTCATTTGTTCTGTACCTGTCCTGGACTTGTTGGTAGTAGGAAATCCACTCTTGGGTCTTATTACTCCACAGATCTGGAAAACCTGAAAAGGTGAGTACTGGTCAGGTATTTTGGTTCATTGTTCGCTCCGGATGGTTCGCGGCTTAAGTATTGGTCGGTAGGTCTCCTTGTTAAGTCCATGTTAACGGTATCACAACGGACCCAGTGGTGGCCTATGAGTGCTCCGTATGTCGGAACAGCCCATATAAGCTATCATAAGCTACTTTTAGTTAGGGAGCTAGCGACAGGTTCTGTTCCGGGATAGTGTGAGTAACAAGGCTAGAACTTTCAGCATCGGTTCTTCCTAATGCAGGAATACGTGAATGAGAAGTCTGACAAGCCTTCGTGCATTTGGTGGGTGTAGAGGGTAAAGCTTAAAAAAAAAGACATTTATATTTAGCAAGGTTGACGCTTTGTAATTTGAAAGATACTCGTACTATTTATTTTCCATTTTTTAAGCGGGGTTCAAGGAAGATTATACCCAAAGTGCTTGTGAATACGAATTCAACTTTCGACAGAATCTCCGAAAAAAAACTACAAAAAAGGGCCCTTTGATTTTTTTTAAATATTTTCAAAACATTGTATGACAAAATTAAAATTGACCAGATAATTCATAAAAACAGTCACATTAATTTTTTTTTGTATCTGGAATAGTTTTCAAGAAATATAATACCAATCGATAAACATAAATTCTGCATATTTTAAATGAGGTTAAGCTCTAATTTATTTTTTGATCATACGTAAAGTAAATTATTTGAAAACGATTTTATGTAATATTGGAACTTGAAACTCATGACCCATCGAACAAGTGGGAATATTGTGAATATTCGATGAGTCATTGTAACCATGTAATTGTCAACTTTGACTTTACTCTTTACTTCTGAATAAAACGTCACAAGAGAAACACTTGTAAAATCTGCGTTCCAATTACTGAGGATACAACACGAAATTTACACTCGAGAAAAGGAAAATTGAAATCCTTCCTTTTGGGCGTATTCTTAAATAAAGGCAATAAGAAATTAGAATCCAAAAATACAACATTAGTTAAAGGTAAATTAAATTTTTTGATCCCAATTGAATTACCCCGATTTAATTGTAATTGTATTGATTTGTTCACAACACCGTCAGTATTATTTACCCCGATGTATCACATGTGTAGTAAAAAAAACTTGTGTCGTCCCGCTAACAAAATGCTGGCGCGCCGATAACACAAAAAGTATTTTTCATAACTTCTCCATTGTTTTTTTTTTTGTGAAATTTCCCAGAACATTTTGTTTTTGTTTACTTTTTTCGCGTGATTACTGAAAGGTCAGCTCCGACAATATTTACTGCTTCGATAATATATAGTGCCGACTATTATTTAAACTTTGTACAGCATATAATACAAATTTACTGCATTGAATAAAAAAAAAATTGCAATGAATATCTTAGAAATAAAAAAATAACTAGCGCAACAGTCCAATTTCGAACCATGGCCTCGAGATGAGCAAGTATCATCTCATTTTCTAGATCGTGACGGTATGTCTTGTGCAAAGGTGTGTTATCAGCAACACGCTCAACTGAGTTATTTACCCCATAAATGGGTATTCATTTAACAGCTGAGTGGGCTCATAGTCCGACACATATGTAATTCCCATTTTTAGTCCAAACTACCGCATTCAGTAGGAATCGAACCGAAGGCGAACGTGCTAACCGTTGCGTCATTCGGATTACATGTTTTAGAAAATCTGCGTTAAATTTTAGTAGGTCTGTATTGCTACGTCAATGGCTGCGTTCCTAAAAAAAATCGCTGAGTCAGCGCTTAGTCAACGCTTGACAATTGCCGACCAACACATTGTGATTATTTTTGTGCTTTAGAAACGGCATGCCGGCTGTCTCATTGAACAAATGCCATGTTCAGTTTGGCATTTGACAGAAAACTTGAAATTTCTTGCTTTGATGAGTCCCAGGTGACACTCAAGATACGGTAACAACTTCCTTTCCCATAATAAGGTTTAACAATTGCGTTAAAAACACGATTATCAAGCATATACAGCACAACCGAGGTTAGAATCGAAGTTTGATAATTGTCGCAAATGTCAAATATTGCGCTGAGCCACCACCTTCTTTAGTCTCAGGCCGGACTGTCAAAGCAATGACGTCATGACAAGCAGTGAACCATATGTAAACAAAGTCGAGAGCATGTGCGGTCGATTTTGTGAAATTTCGCGATTTTCGTGCGTAAAAGTGATTTTAGTGTCGCGATTTTAAGTGCAATTGGAAGTAGTGCTTGTCACTGATATTCGAAAGTGAAAAAAACGCAAGGTGCCGCGAACTTTCGACCAAAATGAACTGCTCGAAAGTGCGCGAGACATGAGTGTGGTTATGAAAGTGCGACACGGAAAATTTCGCATTTTTCGTTAATTTTCCGCCAATATGGCTAGTGTGAATGGTGCAGCACTACCATGGGACGAATCGTTGGGCCGGTGAGTTCAGCCGAAACTCCCGGAAGTGCTCCAAAAAGTGAATTCAAAGTGGTTGTCAAATGACAACATTACAGGTGATTTCCGGCCTTTTCATTGGAATTCATAGGGTAAGTATACGTTTTTTGTTGTGCTAAAATTTTAGTGGATTGATGCGCCCCAAAATGCGGATATTGACGACAATGTTGACGAGCCAGACGAAAGTTTCACTGCAGCTGACAGGACTAGATGCCTGGCGGCGAAACTTTCGTCCGGTTCGTCAACATAGTCGTCAAAATCCGCATTTTGGGGCGCATCAATCCACTAAAATTTTAGGACAACAAAAAATGTATACTTACCCTATGAATTCCGATGAAAAGGCCGGAAATCACCTGTAATGTTGTCATTTGACAACCACTCTGCATTCACTTTTTGGGGCACTTCCGGGAGTTTCCGCTGAACTCACCGGCCCGAGGATTCGACCCAAGGTAGTGCTGCACCATTCACATAAGCCAAATTGCCGGAAAATTACCGAAAATCCTAAATTTCCCGAGTCGCACTTTACTAACCTCCCACTTTTCAATATACCTATACGATTTTACTCGATATTTCCCGGCACTCCACGTTTTCTTCACTTTCACACGGCACTGATAGCCACTTCTTTTATTTTCACTTAAAATCCCGACACTAAACTCACTTTTACCCACAAATATCGCGAAATTTTACCGGGCGACCGCGCGAGTTCACACTTGGTTGACTGCTTGTCATGTCGTTAGTGCTTTGACAATCAGCTGACACTCCGGCCTGAGAGTAAAGATGGTAGTGGCTGAGCCTGAAAACAGAGACAATTTTATGCTGACGAAAAGAGAAAGCGCTTAGTGTCAGCGCTTAGCTCAGTGCAAGGGTTTCTGCGACAAATCACCATGCAGTACTAATCGCTCCTAGGTGCTGATTCCACGCTGGCGTTTTAGGAATGCACCCAATGTAGATATTACCGTATTTACATCCATTCCATAAGCTGCTTCCGATGAAATATGAAATTGCTCAGATACGATATAAATAAATAATTAACTTTAATTTAGAGCTTGTAGTAATGGTGACCGGAGGGCGAGGGTGAAGATTGAACGTGAAGACCAAAAAGTGGCGGGGTGGTGCAACACGGCAGCCATCGGCCTCCTCCATCAACGTACAAAAAGGTATCGAACGTCTGCCAAAAAAAAAAACGCAAAAAGAAGACTCGCACAAAACTGACAAACCCCAATACTAATAAAAACAACAGAAAAAAAGCTAATGGTGGTGCCTTTGCACTAAACTCCCACAGACTTCAATAATCAACAGAGTCCCGTGCTGAGACATGGGGCCGCATCAGCCAGACTAACAAGGCACGAAGCTCAAAAATACATATACTACTACTTTGCCTTAACCCCTAGCGGGGCATAGCGCGTCAACTACTCCTCCGCGCCATCGTAGTATGTTCTGGGCAATGGGGCGCAACTCCCCAAAAGACTATCCCAGTGCCTGACACTCCTTTGCCACAGATCGACGCCATGTGATTCAAGGACCCCCTCTTGGTCGGCCTTGGTTAAAAATGGGGTTCCATTTTATGGCATGCAAAGCAATGCAGTTATCACTTTTCCGCAATGTGTGACCTATCCACTGCCATTTTCGCCTGCGTATCAATTCGTCGATTGGCATCTGACCCGCACGCCGACTTAGCTCTTCATTTGATATTGTTTCGGGGCAGAAAATTCTTAAAATTCGACGAAGACATGAATTGACGAAAACTGGAGTTACCAGAAAGCTGTATCTGGTAACTCCTACGGAAACTTTCCATGTACTGCTCCCATACAAAAGCACTGACAGTACCAGGGAGCGAAATAGGCCCAGATTGGTCTTGATGCTGAGATAACTGCTCTGCCATATTATGGACAGCATGCCGTGTGCGCGTTTAGCCGGGCTGATACGACGAGCGATGTCCTGCTCCGTACCACCATTTTCGGCAACAATGCTACCCAGGTAGACGAAGTTGTCCACCTTCTCCACAGGCTGCCCATTAATATTGATGGCAATAGGTGTCGGATTTCTTTATCGCAACGGTGGGCTAAGAACCTTGGTCTTGTTGGTATTAATCTTTAGCCCAACCTTGCTTGCCTCCCTCTCGAGATCTAACGCCATTGAGGACAGATCCATGATTTTGTGGGAGAGTAGGCATTTGCCATCAGCGTGGTCAAGATGTTGTAGATAAGATGTCAAAGTCCATTGAATTCCTCTGTCGAGTCCGGATAGGGCTGCATGCAACACATCGCCGATCACAATGACGAAGAGGATCGGCGAGAGGATTCACCCCTGCCGAACTCCACTGCGAATCTCAAAGTCCCCCGACACCTTACCTTTATGCAGAACGCGACATTTCGCGCCCTCATAGGTTGCCTTAATAATAGCCACAAGCTTCTCAGGGATGCCTCTCCTGCGCAAGGCCGCCCATATAGAATCCCGGTTCACACTATCGAAAGCCTTTTCGAAATCGGTGAAAAGCAAGTGAAGCGGAGAATCGTATTCAGCGCAATACTACTTTGCCTTAACCCCTAGCGGGGCATAGCGCGTCAACTACTCCTGCGCGCCATCGTACTCTGTTCTGGGCAATGGGGCGCAACTCCCCAAAAGACTTACCCAGTACCTGACACTCCTTTGCCACAGATCGACGCCATGTGATTCGAGGACCCCCTCTTGGTCGGCCTTGGTTGGAAATGGGGTTCCATTTCATGGCATGCAAAGCAATGCAGTTATCACTCTTCCGCAATGTGTGACCTATCCACTGCCATTTTCGCCTGCGTATCAATTCGTCGATTGGCATCTGACCCGTACGCCGACTTAGCTCTTCATTTGATATTGTTTCGGGCCAGAAAATTCTTAAAATTCGACGAAGATATGAGTTGACGAAAACTTGCAGCTTTCTGGTAACTCCTACGGAAACTTTCCATGTACTGCTCCCATACAAAAGCACTGAGAGTACCAGGGAGCGAAACAGGCCCAGCTTGGTCTTGATGCTGAGATAACTGCTCTGCCAGATTTTGGACAGCATGCTGTATGCGCGTTTAGCCTGGTTGATACGACGAGCGATGTCCTGCTCCGTACCACCATTTTCGGCAACAATGCTACCCAGGTAGACGAAGTTGTCCACCTTCTCCACAGGCTGCCCATTAATAGGCAATAGGTGTCGGATTTCTTTTTCGCAACGGCGGTCTAAGAACCTTTGTCATGTTGGTATTAATCTTTAGCCCAACCTTGCTTGCCTCCCTCTCGAGATCTAACGCCATTGCGGACAGATCCATGATTTTGTGGGAGAGTAGGCATATGTCGTCAGCGTAGTCAAGATGTTGTAGATAAGATGTCAAAGTCCATTGAATTCCTCTGTCGAGTCCGGATAGGGCTGCATGCAACACATCGCCGATCACAATGAGGAATAGGATCGGTGAGAGGATGCACCCCTGCCGAACTCCACTGCGAATCTCAAAGTCCCCCGACACCTTACCTTTATGCAGAACGCGACATTTCGCGCCGTCATAGGTTGCCTTAATAATAGCCACAAGCTTCTCAGGGATGCCTCTCCTGCGCAAGGCCGCCCATATAGAATCCCGGTTCACACTATCGAAAGCCTTTTCGAAATCGATGAAAAGCAAGTGAAGCGGGGAATCGTATTCAGCGCATTGCTCGATGATGATTCGCAAGGTGTTAATGTGATCGACACAGGAGAATCCGGATCGAAAGCCAGCCTGCTCTTCATGAATTGTGCTTTCTAAGTGGGCCTTTAGTCTTTCCAGGACGATTTTAGCTATTATCTTGGCAACGGCAGGAAGCACACAAATGCCTCTCCAATTATTACAGTCTGTGAGGCTACCCTTCTTTGGAAGTTTGATGATCAAACCTTCCTTCCACTCAGTGGGAAAGGTCTCTGTATTCCACGCTTTATCAACAAGTGGGTGCAGCAAATCGGCAGTTACGCTTGGCGCTGCTTGATAAAGTTCGGCAGGGACACCGTCGAGTCCGGCGGCCTTTTATCGTTTTAGTGCAATAATTGCAGTGACTATTTCCTCTTTAGTCGGGGCAGTGGACCGTATACGCACATTTCGATGGTTAGCTAAATTATCTATATGAGGGGGAACTTCACCAGAGGTTACACGGTTCAAGACCGCGGCGAAGTGTTCTTTCCACCGCCTCATTTGATCTTTTTCCAAGATAAGTAGCTTTCCATCACTATCTTTCACCGGATGTTGGCAGGAGTTACGACCACCTGTAAACTCCTTGATGGCACCGTATACGGCGTTTAAGTTGTTACTTCTAGCGGCTTCTTCTGCTGACGCTAAAAGAGAATTGGCATAAACTCTTTTATCGCGTCGCACACTACGCTGAACTTCTCCAGCTTTCTGACGGTAAAGGAGTTCGATGCTGCTTCGATTGTCGTCTGATGCTGCAGCCAAACGAACTTTCAGCTCCTTTCTTTCAACAATCCGCTGCCATGAAGCGTCGGACATCCAGGGCTTATTCCGGCAATCCGGGTTTGGGCCAGAGATGGTATTAGCGCTATCAATGTACGCATTTTTTATGGCATCCCAGTTTTCGTTTATGTCACTATTTGGGTGACTAGTTATCTCAGCCGCTTTTTGCGCAAGATGGTCATTATATTGTTGTAAGACAGCTGGATTTTTTAGTCGAGCGGTGTTGAATTTGCGGGGCCTGGATCTTTCGTCGTTGGGGCGGCGCACGGCTGCAATACGCAATCGAACATTAGCGATCATAAGATAATGGTCTCTTCCCATTCCAATATCGGCACCCTTCTTGTTTCACACGTCCAGGAGGCAACTCTTGAATCTTTTACTAATGGCAAAATGGTCGATCTGATTTTGTGTTCTGCGCCGATCAACAGAGGACCAACTGATTTTGTGGTGGTCCTTATGCTCAAACATAGTACCACCGATGAAGAGACTGTGAAAGTTGCAGAATTCTACAAATCTTTCACCGTTGTCATTACGATCACCAAGACCGTGTCTCCCCATCACATGTCTGAGCCCATAGTTATCAGCGCCAACTTTCGCATTCAAATCACCCATAACCATTATAATGTCACCTTTTGGTGTTCTGCTCTGAACGGCGTTTAGTTCTTCGTAGAAGGAGTCTTTCGCCAAGACATTGTCGGGTTCAGTAGGGGCATAACATTGTATTATTGAGATGTTCCTCATTTTGGTCCGGAACCTGGCGGTCAAGACCCTGTCAGAGACCGGTTCCCAGGATAAGAGACAGTTTCGCGCGGCTCTGGTTAAAAGGAGCCCCACACCTGACTCACGGCGACTACCGGTAGCTTTACCGGAGTACAACATTACAGTGCTGCCCGTTGGAGAGATGAATTCTCCGCTGTTCCACCATCTTATCTCACTAACTCCTAAGATATTTAATTTGTACCTCAGAAATTCACTCTCTAATTGAAGAAATCGTGCATTCTGGGGACTTTCTGATCCATTGTCCAGGAGAGTACGCACATTCCAGAATCCAATCTTTGTCATTGTACGATAGCTAAAAGTCGTAACCGTTGAGTCAGTCCTTATCCGAGGCATAGTTGACGTTTCGTTAGCATATAAAAATTTCGGATATTGCAAGTTGCTGGCATACACATCCTGTCCTTTGATTGTCGGTTTTAACGACAGGCCCTCAAAGGGAAAGGCCGTGGTATTGTTTTCACACCCCACACCACAGGGGTACCTCAACCAAATCATCGCACCGCCATCACTGGCGGCTTGACGTTGGTTGGCAATGGTCAGTGACCACTGCCGTTCCAGGGGGCGCCCACGCGGAGGACTATGGGAGAGGAGTTTTTGCCCCCCTTACCTTACCTTTATGCAGAACGCAACATTTCGCGCCCTCATAGGTTACCTTAATAATAGCCACAAGCTTCTCAGGAATGCCTCTCCTGCGCAAGGCCGCCCATATAGAATCCCGGTTCACACTATCGAAAGCCTTTTCGAAATCGATGAAAAGCAAGTGAAGCGGAGAATCGTATTCAGCGCATTGCTCGATGATGATTCGCAAGGTGTTAATGTGATCGACACAGGAGAATTGTGCTTTCTAAGTGGGCCTTTAGTCTTTCCAGCACGATTTTAGCTATTATCTTGGCAACGGCAGGAAGCACACAAATGCCTCTCCAATTATTGCAGTCTGTGAGGCTACCCTTCTTTGGAAGTTTAATGATCAAACCTTCCTTCCACTCAGTGTGAAAAGTCTCTGTATTCCACGCTTTACCAACAAGTGGGTACAGCAAATCGGCAGTTACGCTTGGCGCTGCTTGATAAAGTTCGGCAGGGACACCGTCGAGTCCGGCGGCCTTTTATCGTTTTAGTGCTATAATTGCAGTGACTATTTCCTCTTTAGTCGGGGCAGTGGACCGTATACGCACATTTTGATGGTTATCTAAATTACCTGCATAAGAGGGAACTTCACCAGAGGTTACACGGTTCAAGACCGCGGCGAAGTGTTCTCTCCACCGCCTCATCTGATATTCTTCCAAGATAAGTAGCTTTCCATCACTATCCTTCACCGGATGTTGGCAGGAGTTGCGACCACCTGTAAACTCCTTGATGACACTGTATACGGCGTTTAAGTTGTTACTTCTTGCGGCTTCTTCTGCTGACGCTAAAAGAGAATTGGCATAAACTCTTTTATCGCGTCGCACACTAGGTACGCTGAACTTCTCGAGCTTTCTGACGGTAAAGGAGTTCGATACTGCTTCGATTGTCGTCTGATGCTGCAGTCAAATGAACTTTCACCGTCGGACATCAAGGGCTTATTCCGGCAATCCGGGTTTGGGCCAAGGATGGTATCTGCGCTATCAATGTACGCATTTTTTATGGCATCCCAGTTTTCTTTTATGTCACTATCTGGGTGACTAGTTATCTCAGCTGATTTTTGCGCAAGATGGTCATTATATTGTTGTAAGATAGCAGGATTTTTTAATCGAGCGGTGTTGAATTTGCGGCGCCTGGATCTTTCGTCGCTGGGGCGGCGCACGGCTGCAATACGCAATCGAACATTAGCGATCATAAGATAATGTTCTCTTCTCATCCCAATATCGACACCCTTCTTGTTTCGCACGTCCAGGAGGCAACTCTTGAATCTTTTACTAATGGCAAAATGGTCGATCTGATTTTGTGTTCTGCGCCGATCAACAGAGGACCAACTGATTTTATGATGGTCCTTATGCTCAAACATAGTACCACCGATAAAGAAACTGTGAAAGTTGCAGAACTCTACAAATCTTTCACCGTTGTCATTACGATCACCAAGACCGTGTCTCCCCATCACATGTCTGAGCCCATAGTTATCAGCGCCAACTTTCGCATTCAAATCACCCATAACCATTATAATGTCACCTTTTGGTGTTCTGCTCTGAACGGCGTTTAGTTCTTCGTAGAAGGAGTCTTTTGCCAAGACATTGTCGGGTTCAGTAGGGGCATAACATTGTATTATTGAGATGTTCCTCATTTTGGTCCGGAACCTGGCGGTCAAGACCCTGTCAGAGACCGGTTCCCAGGATAAGAGACAGTTTCGCGCGGCTCTGGTTAAAAGGAGCCCCACACCTGACTCACGGCGACTACCGGTAGCTTTACCGGAGTACAACATTACAGTGCTGCCCGTTGGAGAGATGAATTCTCCGCTGTTCCACCATCTTATCTCACTAACTCCTAAGATATTTAATTTGTACCTCAGAAATTCACTCTCTAATTGAAGAAATCGTGCATTCTGGGGACTTTCTGATCCATTGTCCAGGAGAGTACGCACATTCCAGAATCCAATCTTTGTCATTGTACGATAGCTAAAAGTCGTAACCGTTGAGTCAGTCCTTATCCGAGGCATAGTTGACGTTTCGTTAGCATATAAAAATTTCGGATATTGCAAGTTGCTGGCATACACATCCTGTCCTTTGATTGTCGGTTTTAACGACAGGCCCTCAAAGGGAAAGGCCGTGGTATTGTTTTCACACCCCACACCACAGGGGTACCTCAACCAAATCATCGCACCGCCATCACTGGCGGCTTGACGTTGGTTGGCAATGGTCAGTGACCACTGCCGTTCCAGGGGGCGCCCACGCGGAGGACTATGGGAGAGGAGTTTTTGCCCCCCTTACCTTACCTTTATGCAGAACGCAACATTTCGCGCCCTCATAGGTTACCTTAATAATAGCCACAAGCTTCTCAGGAATGCCTCTCATGCGCAAGGCCGCCCATATAGAATCCCGGTTCACACTATCGAAAGCCTTTTCGAAATCGATGAAAAGCAAGTGAAGCGGAGAATCGTATTCAGCGCATTGCTCGATGATGATTCGCAAGGTGTTAATGTGATCGACACAGGAGAATCCGGATCGAAAGCCAGCCTGCTCTTCATCAATTGTGCTTTCTAAGTGGGCCTTTAGTCTTTCCAGGACGATTTTAGCTATTATCTTGGCAACGGCAGGAAGCACACAAATGCCTCTCCAATTATTACAGTCTGTGAGGCTACCCTTCTTTGGAAGTTTGATGATCAAACCTTCCTTCCACTCAGTGGGAAAGGTCTCTGTATTCCACGCTTTATCAACAAGTGGGTGCAGCAAATCGGCAGTTACGCTTGGGGCTGCTTGATAAAGTTCGGCAGCGATGCCGTCAAGTCCGGCGGCCTTTCCTCGTTTTAGTGCAATAATTGCAGTGACTATTTCCTCTTTAGTCGGGGCAGTGGACCGTATACGCACATTTTGATGGTTAGCTAAATTATCTATATTAGGGGGAACTTCACCAGAGGTTACACGGTTCAAGACCGCGGCGAAGTGTTCTTTCCACCGCCTCATTTGATCTTCTTCCAAGATAAGTAGCTTTCCATCACTATCCTTCACCGGATGTTGGCAGGAGTTACGACCACCTGTAAACTCCTAGATGACACTGTATACGGCGTTTAAGTTGTTACTTCTTGCGGCTTCTTCTGCTGACGCTAAAAGAGAATTGGCATAAACTCTTTTATCGCGTCGCACACTAGGTACGCTGAACTTCTCGAGCTTTCTGACGGTAAAGGAGTTCGATACTGCTTCGATTGTCGTCTGATGCTGCAGTCAAATGAACTTTCACCGTCGGACATCAAGGGCTTATTCCGGCAATCCGGGTTTGGGCCAAGGATGGTATCTGCGCTATCAATGTACGCATTTTTTATGGCATCCCAGTTTTCTTTTATGTCACTATCTGGGTGACTAGTTATCTCAGCTGATTTTTGCGCAAGATGGTCATTATATTGTTGTAAGATAGCAGGATTTTTTAATCGAGCGGTGTTGAATTTGCGGCGCCTGGATCTTTCGTCGCTGGGGCGGCGCACGGCTGCAATACGCAATCGAACATTAGCGATCATAAGATAATGTTCTCTTCTCATCCCAATATCGACACCCTTCTTGTTTCGCACGTCCAGGAGGCAACTCTTGAATCTTTTACTAATGGCAAAATGGTCGATCTGATTTTGTGTTCTGCGCCGATCAACAGAGGACCAACTGATTTTATGATGGTCCTTATGCTCAAACATAGTACCACCGATAAAGAAACTGTGAAAGTTGCAGAACTCTACAAATCTTTCACCGTTGTCATTACGATCACCAAGACCGTGTCTCCCCATCACATGTCTGAGCCCATAGTTATCAGCGCCAACTTTCGCATTCAAATCACCCATAACCATTATAATGTCACCTTTAGGGGTTCTGCTCTGAACGGCGTTTAGTTCTTCGTAGAAGTAGTCTTTTGCCAAGACAATATCGGGTTCAGTAGGAGCATAACATTGTATTATTGAGATGTTCCTCCTCCTCAAATGACAGCCAGGTTCCGGACCACACCTGGCTGTCATTTCTGTCAGAGATCGGCTCCCAGGATAAGAGACAGTTTCGCGCGGCTCTGGTTAAAAGGAGTCCCACACCTGACTCACGACGACTACCGGTAGCTTTACCGGAGTACAACATTACAGTGCTGCCCGTTGGAGAAATAAATTCTCCACTGTTCCGCCATCTTATCTCACTAACTCCTAAGATATTTAATTTGTACCTCAGAAATTCACTCTCTAATTGAAGAAATCGTGCGTTCTGGGGACCTTCTGATCCATTGTCCAGGAGAGTACGCACATTTCAGTATCAACCTTTGTCATTGTACGATAGCCAAAAATCGTAACCGTTGAGTCTGTCCTTATCCGAGGCATAGTTGACGTTTGGTTAGCATATAAAGATTTCGGTTAGTGCAAGTTGCTGGCATACACATCCTGTCCTTTGATTGTCGGTTTTAACGACAGGCCCTCAAAGGGAAAGTCCGTGGTATTATTTTTACACCCCACACCACAGGGGGAAGACTTACCTCAACCAAATCATCGCACCACCATCACTGGCGGTTTGACGTTGGTTGGCAACTGTCAGTGACCACTACCGTTCCAGGGGGCGCCCACGCGGATGACTATGGAAGAGGAGCTTTTGCCCCACAGTTATTTAATTAACCAATTTTGAAAAAGTAAAGATTGGTTGGGGCGGTGATTCTAACAATAATTATTCATACAAATTCTTTTTTTAGGGTTTTGTGTCTTAAATCTTACAAAATCGGTCAAATGTCTATCTGTCCGTCTGCCCATAAAATATGTCACGAACTGTTGAAGCTAAGCTACACACATCAAATTCGGTGAGAATGTGTACAAATTCTACAATTCACTGGAGAAAGCGATGTGTTGTAATCGGCCAACACAAATGCGAAATTAAGGTCAATTTTTTTGTATCCACTTTTATAGGCAAGTGGGGTATTGTGAGAAAGGTAATGGTAAGTATATTCCATTTTTGGCGTTTTCTTGAAATTTTTTGAAAGGGGAACAGTGGGGGAGGAGAGCAAATTAGATCGTAACTTGTCCCAGCCCCCATGCATTTCGAGGCCGTTACAATTGGAAATATGAAAACTTACCGGAGGGTGGATTCCAAATAACATAGAAAATGGAAAATAATGGGTTTTGTTTATTTTCACAAAATATTTAGGACAATAGGCAAATCGTGGAGTCAATTGTAGGCGATGGCGGCGAACAGGACGAGATGGAAAGTAGGCGTGGTTAACGCCCTATGCCTCACAAGGGGTTAACAGGATCCAGAGAGATATCTTCTCAAAATAGGTTAATAATAGGTTATTTCTATAGTTACAGTTAGCACACCCGTGCATCCTTTAAAACACGACCGAGGCCAAAATTAGTAATCACCGACGATAACCAACACTATAGGCAATAATATGTCTAAGTTTCGTTACGATCACGTAATACATATTTCATAATAATATATACTTTCATTTAAATTTGGGCATTACGACACTATCCATACAAAAAATGCACCTGTAGGCCTCGTGTATAGGAGCGAGAGGAAGGGGGGAGGGGCTTAGCTTGTCGCTGACTCTATATTTTTTTTATGCAAGTTTGCAATGTGCAATGGCGTCTAAACATGAATAGTTAAGCATCTCGAAGAGTAGGACAGTTAATCTCGTATACATACATATCTATTCATCTACAGTACAGCTTCTCGTATTAAGGCCCGTTTTCTCAATATCCAGTTAAAATTTAAACTCGAGATAAAATTTGTTGTTGTTGTTGTTTTCCCTGTAAAATTTGACAGATGGGTACGTTCAATGTCTGTTTAACTGGAGTTTAAATTTTAATCAGACATTGAGAAAACGGGCCTAAAACTATTACTTTGTGAGGTGACAGATGGAGTCTTTTTTAATGAATTGGCATGTAGGATACTGTATCATGGGTAAGACATTTTAATTATGGTGTTTTTATCCATTTGAGTGGTACCAAGAAGAGCAGGGAGCCAATATTTACATACGAAAATTAAGGCTTGCTACAAAACCCTCGGATTGCGGGAGTTATGGATATAATGAAAACCACAGGGTTTGCTATCCAAAATTCAACTGATTTTATTTTACATTACTTTCGTTCACATTTCATGTAACTGTATTATTCATTTCGTTTCAATATGTTTTAACTGCATTTATTTCTATATTTTACATATAACATATATTCGTATTAAAAACCGGATTTATGCGAATATTATCGGAAGATTTATCAATTACATTAAAAAAAGATATTTATTCATCCGACCATGTCTGGACTCGAACCTCGTACCTCCGGGCCGCCGATCTGAGACAGAGCCACCGGGCTATGGAAGCCATTGGCGATTGAGTGTACTGTGTTATTGTCGTTCGGATCCTAACTCCTCCCCCCTTGCTTTCGACCGAATAATGTGTTAGTCGGTAGATTCCGCTGTTTGGATCATTTGAGCGTCGAAATGTTATGCTGCTTCGAAGGCGGTAGACAACGAGGGTTGCGGAGCGGCTTGACATCATTACAATTGCGATGTTGATTACAGGTTTGGAATGACTGATTTTTCTTCTCGATAATTGTTAATTGTTGGTGACATTCTCCGTACTTTGATTGTTAGGAGAAATTTGACTTAGGGGTTATGCGGGTAGAGAATAGGGTGTTTGGGATTGGATTATGGATATTGGAATTCGGATTCACGATAAATTATACTAAGCCATATGTTCAACGTGGGACCGACCGGTAGCGCAGTCTGTTGAGGCATCAGTCTCATGTTTGACTGCCGGCGTTTCGGGTTCGAATCCCGTCCACGACAACGTTCGGCCATGGCCATGATGTGCAGGAGGTGTATGCTGGCAACTGCATTCTCTGAAACCAATTTATGCCAACGAAACGTCAACTGGGCCACATGGAACAGTTGACGCGCTATACCCCACGAGGGGTTAGGGCAACTGAGTAGTATATGTTCAACGTTAATCATTAATATAAACGGTCCAACTAATTTAAGAAATTTCTAATCCATTTGGCTGTGAATAGTCATGTAATTCAATTAAAAATGGCACGTTTAAGATATTAGCAATATAATTACTACAATACTATCGCTTCTAGTCACACTTCAATGTGCATTTCTTTTTTTTTTACAATATTCTATTGGGAAGTTTAACTGATTGTGAGATTTCCATTTTACTCATGCATTTGTCGGAAAATCGACTTTATTTTTCCTTTTTATTTTTGCTTTATGAAGTTTTTTGTCATTATTTGTAATTAGTGTAACTTTATTATTGGTTTTAATATTGTACTTGTTAAACCTTGGTGTCAGTTTGTTCCTCCTATTAGCTTTATGGAATACGACACTTACCTCGTTTCGATTTTCAGCTTCATGTCTAGTTTCAATTAATTTCCTCATGGTATTTTTAGCGTTTTCTTCCAATTTAGATTTTATGGTAGGATACAATTCTGACTGAAATTTTGTTAATTTTTCAAGATAGTCATAAAATAAATAACTGGCGCAACAGTCCAATTTGAACCACGGCCTCGAGATGAGTTAGCATCATCTCATTTTCTCAGAGGTATGTGATCAGCAACACGCTCAACCGAGTTATTTACCCCATAATGGGTACTCATTTAACAGCTGAGTGAGCTCATAGTCCGACACGTAAGTCCCCGGAATCGAACCGGGGCCCAGTGCGTTGAAGGCGAACGTGCTAACCGTTGCGCCATCCAGATAGTCATGAATTCCGCGATATTTTGATACTTTAAGTGGTTGTTCCAAGAAAAGGGTAAATTCATCATTGGATCCATTAACTACTTCCATCAAACTGAACCAATTTTTAGCCGGATAGATAGATCCCTTCAGGAATGCATATATTATTGTTCAGTATGATGGTTTTTGTGTAAATATCACCATCTCGAATATCAACCGGAAGTTTGACAATCATTTTTGTACGCGAAGGAATCGAATATTTTTCGGATGCGAAATTTGGTTTAAATTCCAGAGGGATTATTGTGTTGTTTGTTATCTGGATTCCACTGGAAAGATCTATTTTGGCTTTTAGATTAGACAATGCATCCAAACCAAGTAAACCATCAAAATACCCATAAAACTTGAGTAAAAGGAATCGCGTGTTTCCAGGTTGATGGAACTCGATGAAGTTTGGGAGAATAATTTCTTTGTTGATTTGATAGTTTTGTGAAATTGTTCTTACTGTCCGGAGTTTGATAAAGATAGTATCCCTAGGATCTATAAATTCCGGGTTTATAAATGAACATGACGCCCCAGTATCGATCAAAAATTTAAGTGGTCGACCGAGCGGAGATGAAATGTTTATATACGGAAGTATATATTCATGTTTATTGACATCTATGTATCCAACTGGGTCATTGAGGCACTTATCAAAAAAATTTGCATCATCAACAGTATAATCTACAGTTCAGACTCATTAATACATTTATATTGTTCATCGAAAGGCTCATTATTAGAGGAGGCTGATGCTACATTTGGTACTGTTTTGATTTGTGAATTAACTTCATCGACATTGTAAAGAGAACTTTCCGAATTAATAGGTTTTCGATTTCTTTGAGTGGTTTGACCAATATTTTGAACTATTATGTGACTAGAGCCGATATCCATTGGTTCTGAACCAATTTGTTGAGGTTGATATTGTTTTTGTGCAACATTTGATTGGTTAGAGAAAGAGTGAGATACTTTCGGAGTTTAAGATGAAAAATAATTAGAAGAAGTTTTTATTTGTGATCTTTGCTGAGGGAAACGGTGAGGTTGCATTAAATTAGCATCGGGTGTGTTACGAAGTTTTGTAAGAGATATGGGCTGCTCTTTGAGGCAATATTCGAAAGCCTGTGCTAAGCTACTGGGTCGCATTGCCCTTATAATGCTACCCAAAGGCTCTACTAAACCTACCAGAAAAGTATTTGCACACATTTCTTCGTAAAGGCTTTTCTTCGCCTCTATAACCTTAGAATCACCTTCACTCATTTGAATCTGATTCATCATAATACACTGCATATCAATGACTTTACCATAAAATGTTTCTACACTACTCTGGCCTTGACGAAGACTATGAAGATCACTAATAAGAGTTAGTTTAGTTTGTCAGAAAAGTGTAGAATAAGATTAGCTTTGATTTGCTGCCAGTTAAGTGGAGTACGATGCATAATTAAAATTTCATTGGCTGGACCAATTATTTTATTACGCATAGCACGAAATAGAAGCTTACCGTATGATGTTCTGTCCGCAACACTTATATATGTTAAAATTTCTTCGACACTTTCAAAAAAATCGAGCATTTGGCGGGGATTCCCATCAAATTTTGGAAGATCTTTGATGGGGTCCGGTATTCTCAATGAATTAAAAATATCCAATGGACTAACGGTCGCGGGAACAATAGATGCCGAAGCAGTTGAACTTTCTCCAAATGCACTAGAGCCAATAGAAAATGCACCGTCATTGCCAGTCGCCATTACAGGTTTTGAAAGATTTTCGCACGAAAAATGTGGAAATTTCAATAATTGTCGGAGGTCGCTATGTGATGCAATATCTTTTCTGACAAAATCGATCTTTTTGCTAGCGATATTAGCACTTAAATCACTTGCCAGAATCAACACTTCACTTTCACTTTCCAAATGATTGGAACTCCCTAAATCGTTTTCCGCGAAATTTCTTTTCTGCACAGTATACGGCTTAGTACGTTTTGTCGGCATCCGAGGAATATATTGGGAAATGGAGAGAAGGAAAATTGAAATTTCACTTACGAAAATTCGTTTATCGGTGGTTTCGATAATCCGTCGAAATTAGAGGAACGTGATAAGCTATTGAATTTTTTCGATAATCCGTCGAAATTCAGCGCTCCTTGGAACGGGCTCGTTGATTTATCTATCTGGTGTTCGATAATCCGTCGAACAAAGATAAAAAAAACTCGGCTGCGCCAGTTATGGATATAATGAAAACCACAGGGTTTGCTATCCAAAATTCAACTGATTTTATTTTACATTATTTTCGTTCACATTTCATGTAACTGTATTATTCATTTCGTTTCAATATGTTTTAACTGCATTTATTTCTATATTTTACATATAACATATATTCGTATTAAAAACCGGATTTATGAGAATATTACCGGAAGATTTATCAATTACATTAAAAAAAGATATTTATTCATCCGACCATGTCTGGACTCGAACCTCGTACCTCCGGGCCGCCGATCTGTGACAGAGCCACCGGGCTATGGAAGTTATTGGCGATTGAGTGTACTGTGTTAGTGTCGTTCGGATCCTAACTCGGGCGTAGCCCTCTATATTCCGGTTTCATTTATTCTTCTATAAAGAAACAGCATGACAATAACTTAACTTCTTTCCAATATGACCACAACTGAGCCTGTGTACGAAAGAAAATGTGTATGTGTGAAAGGTCTTCATTCGTTTTCGGTGAGGCGTGAAACAATCCTAACGAGTTCGCGTTTTCTTCCAATTGGGAAACGGATTTTTCGAAGTTTCACTGGAGGGAAACGTTTCACACACGACCGAAAATGTTGGTTAGCTCCACATGATCTCTCGCTGTACCCCGACCTACCTCTACCGCATCACAAATACCTTTGCGTACCGAAGTGGGTATATAGGCATATACGCAGGTATACACCCAAGCACTCGCAAATGCATTTGAAATTGGAATATTATTTTACAAACTCCGTAATTACTAGTATTTTTTATACCCTAGACTTTTAGTATAGGGTATATTGTTTTTGTCACGACGGAAATATGTAACACCTTAAAGGAGGCCCCGGAGGTATGGCAATGTATATAAATAAATGATCAGGGTCACCTCCTGATTCGATTAAGCCATGTCTGTCTGTCTGGCTGTCCGTCTGTCTGTCTGTCCGTCTGTCTGTCTGTCTGTCTGCCCGTTCGCACGATAACTTCCGATAGAATGAAGCTAAAGCCTTGAAATTTTGGTCAAATATTGGTATAATAGTATGATCTAGTTGGTTGGTGTTGAAAATGGGCGTGATCAGGCCAAGAGAACGCATACCTACCCTACATATGTAAAATAATTAAATGTATCTATAACTCTTGATTAAATAAACATGAAAAAATCTAGCTTTGGCACATTGCTCGTGAAGATAATCTTCAACTCTCCTGGAAAAATAAAATGGATCAGTTGAAAACTAACGGTAATTTTCTTACAAAGAGCCCCGTACTACCCTACCTTTCGGGTTTTTTGCCTATAACTCTTGAACCAATTGATGTAGACACTTGATTTTTGGTATGTAGCCCTGGGGTGAGAAGCTGCTTGAGTTCTAGTAAGTGGGCCATAATCAGATCAAAGGAACGCCTACCTCCCCCACAAATATCAAAAAAGTCTAGGGTATAAAAATTAAATATTCTTTTAATTACGATAACTTTCGATAGAATGACACTAGCAAAATGAAATTTTTTTAGAATGTAACATCTACTAGGTTGGTACTGAAAATGGGCCAGATCCGACTCAAGCAACCTCTACCTCCCCTACAAATGCAACTTCAAATATGCGATAACTTTTGCCAGAATCAAGCCAGCGACTTGAAATTTTGGTCAACCGTTTGAAGTGAGATTGGTTTAGTTGCTATTCTAGATGGGTTAGATCCGACCCAAGGAACCCCTACCTCCCCTAGAAATGAAACTTAAAATAAGCGATAACTTACGTCAAAATAATGCTAGCGACTTAAAATTTTGGTCAAATGTTTGCAATAGGATCCTGTTGGCTAATATTGAAAATACGTAAAATCTGACCAACGAAACCCCTACTTCCCCTACAAATGAAACTTCCAATTAGCGATAACTTTCGATAGAGTGAAGCTTTAGACTTGAAATTTTGTTTAAATGGTTGTAGCATAATCTTATTTGTTGGTGGCAATGATGAGCAAGATCCGACCCAAGGAACCCCTACCTCCCCTACAAGTGAAACTTCAAATAAGCAATAACTTTCGATAGAATGAAGCTAGCGACTTGAAAAATTCGACAAATATTTGTAGAATGGGTTAGTTCATTGATTTTGATAATGGTCAAGATCCTGATGATTGCCAACCTCTTCTATAAATTGGTCATATAGGAAACTCACTTTTAATGCATATGGTCGTTACCAATTGGTACTTTTGGTATCACCACTAGGTCTGTACAAGTCTAGGGTATATACGCCTGGGGCCTGGTTATGTTTATTAGAAGTCACAAAATTATTTATTTATTTCAATTTTTTTTTTAATATGGAAATGTTATTAGGCTCGAGACACGGGTAAATATAGTAGAGGAATTCACGCTCAGTGTCGTAAATGTCACAAACGTCGTACTCGTCGAGAACTTCTGCAATCACCTTGGTAAAATGACAGAAGTTTGCAACTTTACGACAAATACGACATTTACGACGTAAGCATGAATCCCCTCACATGATATTTCCACCTTCGACAATCGTCTCCCTTTGCCATATGAGTGAGTTTTTTATATACCCTCTCGATCACTAGGATAGGTCCACTCGAGATTTGGCTATATCTCGGAAAGGACTAACGGCATATTTTCGAAACGTCATGACATTAAATACAGTTGCTTATATCCATTCTATTACAAGTGATATCAAATCGAAAGTCCCGTTAGGATTTAGTTCGCATTCTTGAAAATCATCTGAAAAAAAAACCGCCACTATCATAGGATAGGTCCACTTGACAATTTTGTAAATTAGTCGAAGAAAGGATAGCTCCGACAATATTTAGTAATACATTTCAAATTTTAGACTGTTTTGAAACGTTTTCAAGTCGGTGCAGTTAAGGAAAAATTACATTCAAAACAGGTGTTAATAAATATAGAAACTTTGAAAGAAAAAGAACGTCATCGAGTGAGAAATACTTCTGTTGTTGATCTCAAAAATCGTGAGAGAAATCAAACAGGACGCCTTTACCGTGGTTCGATTTTTTACCTGGGCCCTATTGCACCAACCACTTATCAATTATCAACTTATCAACTTATCAAATTTTATGTTAAATTTCTGTTGCACCAAACAGGGAAACGAAAAGTACTCAAATAATATTGATAAGCAAAAAACATTCGAAAATTTGCTTAAATGTAAGGGATAAGTGGTTGGTGCAATAGGACCCAAGACAAGAAGAATTCAAAGGATACCGGCTGATTTTGCGCTTCTGGCCCCATGTGAAGCATGAATATTTCGGTGTTACTCTATGGAGAATTTTTACTTTTTCAATTCTCTTTTGAAGACGGAGCGTGGTGAAATCCAAGTAATGAAAATATAACAGTGCACAAACAGCCGTTATCCCTTGGTGCTCCTTGTTATAACTTTCACGAATGTAATAGGGTATATTAACTTTGTCATGGAGTTTGCAACGCACAGAAGGAAGCTTCTCCGACGATACAAACTTACATATATTCTTTATCAGTATAATGAGTCCACCAAACACCTTCTCTGCGAATACCCTGCGGCTGCTCGCTCCAGGTTCCTGCTTTTTGGAGATTGCATCCTGGGTTCTGTTGTCATTAAGAGTGCTGCTACAAAAGACCTAAAAGACCTACTGGCCTTCATCAAGTGAGGGTCTTTTGGATTAGTGAAAAGTAAGGCACAATACTTCTCATGGTGGCAGTGCCTGCCATTTGGGTGTCTTATCCTGAGTTTATTTATTTTATTTTCATTTTTTAGATTTGAGTTCAGGTTTAAGTTTTTGTAATGATATGCTATTTTGATACTTTTTGTTCCATTATGAACTTTGAAGTTCAATAAATTGGAACCGATTCTTTGTTATTAATATGGATCTGTTGCAAATTTATGTACTCGTTACACGTCATTTCACTTTACGGTGTGTATGAGTGTAGTAGGTTTGTATGCTGATATACTTCTCATGTTCTCAACAACTTATTCACATATAGAAACAAATTAGCAAATATATCCCCATCCTCACCTTCATCCGTATCCTCACTTTGACGTGTATGTCGAAAAAGCTCGGGACGGAAGTAGAAATGCTTTAAAATCTATTTGGAGATCTCAGCGTCCATGTGATAAATTTTCCTTTGAAAGCTTATTGTATATTCTAACCAAGGTTTATCCTAAATCCCATCCAATAAATGTTGTTAAACTGTCAGCAGCAGTTCGATTCTTTGTACCGCTCGCCGCGCCGGTCGTTGTAAGCTTTAGCCAAGCCGCCATCCAATAAATGTTGCTATTACCACCGCATCATTGACAGGAAGCGCTGCAATCGTGTTAATTAACAGCCGCTGATTTCCGTTGGGATGACGGCGCAGGCGCAAGATCAAGAATTAACAGTCGTCGATTTCCGTTGAGATGGCGACGCAGGCGCAGGATCAATCACTAACAGCCATTGATTTCCGTTGGGAATTTCAGTGCCGGCATGAGCAGCAGCAGCGGCATCGCCTGTGTCTAGGCTAATTAGAATGCACGCATTTGCCGAAGTAGGCCCGAACCAGATTGAACGCAGAAAGCAGCAGCAGCGAACAATAACAGCAACATGCAGATCTGATTTCGCCACTGTCGCTCAGACAGCATGAAATCAGATCAGCAGATCTGCATGTTGTTGTTATTGTTCGCTGCCTTACTGCTGCTTTCTGCGTTCAATCTGGTTCGGGCCTTACATTGGAGCAGCAGTAGCGGCAGTAGCATCGCCAGCGGTGGTTTTTTAGACAAATTTCTAAAATGCTGCTTTAGTGGTAGGATCTATCGGCATGCTGGAGAAACTTTTGAAATGTCAGAAAGAAAAATAGAGATTTTAAGCATTACGGTGTCGAACGCAACATTGACATCAAGAGCAACTCCGACTTTATACCATCTATAAAGCGGAATTTTAATCTCGACTGCGTCTCCGACACCTCAACAACATTGGGAAATACTTGTCTGGATACAACATTAACCAAACATATTACTGTTGAAATATTACGATTCGTATCGTATTTTTCATATCATCGGCCAATACTGAATCGCTTGTACACTCCAGCGAGTTAAAATTGGAATTACCCTAATAAAAAATAATACAAAATAAAAAAAAATTGTTTAATTTAAATTGCATCGATTCAATGACGTTACCACGCAAATACTACGTCGATTTTTTTCATTACCAAATATCCCCATCCTCACCTGCATCCTCGAACCCTAACTATTTTTTATCTACATCCTCAACCTCATCCGCTAAACAATATCCCTTACATCCCTATTTAGAAGTTATCAATCGATATTTGCATTTGTATTTTGTGAAGAATTTTTTTTTAGTTTTGTCTCACCTTTCTCTAAGTAACTATTACACCTATATGTATTTGGCTTATATAAAATTGATGCTTATTTAATTAGAAAAGAATCGATCCACTCCACTTTATTCGTGGGACTAGTATTTTACACGTTATTTGATGAAATACATCCCAAAAACTATGATTGTTATTCTTATTAGATACAAACGCGCATTTGACAAAAAGTAATTTTCAAGTAAGCTTAAGAATTGAGGGGTACCGATCAACGAGTCATAGCTAGCTTCAGTTAAAACCGCTCTAGCACGGTGGCTCGGTGACTTTTGCCGGAGAGGGGACCAAAGGGCAATCCTCCCGCCACGACGTTCTTGCCCATACAAGTAATTCAGTGAAAATATGGTATTCACGCTTTATTCTTTTAAAACAACGCAACTACGACGAAGTCACTATCTCGTATGAAAACCGAAAACTAACTAGATCCATATATGATTTACTTAATAGAATATATTAAAATTCACCAATCTGCTGAAAATTATTTTTAAATCCTTCAATCTACGCTGAAGCTGAAATGCTTCGAATTTGTATGCAGAAAACGAAGGTAGTTATTCGTATTCATTGTAACCACGAAATAGTCCCATTCAAACAGATAGGAAGTCCAAAACACATAAAATACTCGTGCATGGTATACCAAGACGCAAGGACGTTATATGAACACTTGTCTCTGGTAAAAAGCAAAATTTTCAGCATGTGGTATGTTTACAGAAAAACTTTACTCTTCACATACAAACATCGAAACTGGAAGGAAGGAAACCAACATAAGTAGTGACCAAAATGAGAAAGCGGTAATCAAGGAATTTCACACACGTTTGAAAATTTGGCAGCATGTGGAGAAATTTGGAGAGTATTCCAGTTGAATGGGAAGCCACAATATTTACGTCCCTGGTATAGGGACATATTATACAGCTGGGCAAACGGAAGAGATTTAGGACGGATAAAACCAACTGTTGAAAATAAAAGATGATCTCCTTTGTAAGGTTAGCGAAAATTTCTCATAAACTTCCATCCTTGTTTGGAAAATGAATACATACATACGTATGTATGTATATGAATTTTCTAACTTACATATAAAAAAACAGGGTTAATTAAATAGTAACGAACTTTTGTCCCTTTTTTCTTCGTCCAGAAGGCATTATATGAAATCGATAATGTTTTTACATATTTGTACAATAGTTAAATGCATTACCATTGCCAATTCAGTCGGCACATTCCGATTTTGGAATCTAGGGACGCGGGAGCGTCCCGCGCCGTCAAAGAAAAAAAAATCGGAAAAAAAAATCGAAAAAAAAAATGGAAAAGTGACCAAGACTATGTTTACGCGACACAACAAGTATGGGTTTCCGAACCTCTGTAGCTCCGGCCCTGGATGCTTGTTCGAGCTCAAATTTGGTATGGTAATTGTCTCTGTCTCATAGATTGACTGTGTCCCAAGAGTGTGCATAGGCTATCATTTGCTCTGATCCGTGCAGTAGATGAAAAGATATGTCCAAAAATGTGAAATTTTATAGTAGAGTTTCTCGCTTAAGTCTTTTTGATATTTTGAATGCGACATAGAAAATCACTCGCAGAGATCGCATGCCGATGGGGAGACACTCAAACACTTGATTATGTGAGTATAGTGACGACGACGAATGCAAAAGTCCGTGCGCTCGTCGGGTGAGGAGAACCATACGAGTTCATGTGGGGGTGGTTTGTGGCAAGTGCATGAATGAAAAGTGTGTCACGAAAAAATTAAAACTGAATGTTATGGCTGCATCTTAGTGCTGGTGCACATAGATGTCCAAAGTACGCCTGACGCTGCGTCACTTTCGATCGGAAGCTGTGTTTTGCTAGACAGCGGCTGGGCGATTTGCGTCTGCGGCTCGAGAGCAATTGATTCATCATTCAATGTCGGGGTTTTGTATGAAAATAGTACTAGTATGTTGGGCAGGTTGTCTATGAAATCAAGGATTTTTATATGTACGTGAGGAGAATGGATGGAAAGAGACGAATGTACTGTAGATGTAGAGTCCTTCGGTGGCAGCAAGGACATTCGAGAAAGGATATTTTTGGCAGTGAAGCGATATATGGGGAATATGGGTGTCATATGAACCGGGATGAAGAGGCGAGTGTCCAGGAGTAGTGTAGATGGAATTCCGGATCCTTCGGTGGCGACAAGGACATTCAAGAAAGTCAATTGAAATATGGGCAATATGGGTGTCATATGAACCGGGGTGAAGAGGCGTAGATGTAGATAGCATTTCGAGTCCTTCGTCTACTTGCGCAGCATTTACTCGAAAATGGTGGTGCGGACCAGAACAACGCTCGGAATTCATGGAATTCAGGCTACAATTCAGTGATGAGGTCAATAAGTAATACGTTCATGAACACAATGCAATATTGCACATTTAGCAAATGTAAGTAGAACACACAGTAACTGTGTAACATTTGCAATATTCAATACTTGCATTGCATTCAGCGCATAGTATTACTGACTCATAACACCCCCCCCCCCCCCCTTGCATTTCGAGACCGTTATACTTGGAAATATGAAAATTTACAGAAAAGCGGCATTTTACTAGCGTAGAAAACCTAGATTAATAGAATCTTGAAATCTCATCAGAAAAGGTTAATAATAGTACATTTCTATAGTTGCAGTTAGCACACCCCTGCACCCCTTAAGCATACCCAAGGTCAAAAATATTGATGACCAATGATAACCAACATCATAGGCAATAACTTTCATTACAATCACATAATATTTAATAATAGTACATTGGTTTAAAGTTAGGCATTTTGACACTATCCACACAAAAAATACACCTACCGGCTTCATAGGTGTGAGTACTACTTTCGTGTTGTTTTTCATAGTGCGAATTGCAGTTATTTAATTAACCATTTTTGCAAGGGTAAAGATTGGTGGGGCGCGCTGTGTTTTAATTGGCTAACTTTACCGAGTGGAAGAGAGGAGGGTGCACATAGAGGCGAAATTAAGGTAAAAAAATGTTTCCACTGGCATAGGCAAGTGAGGTGTCGTGAGAAAGTAGTGTTGAGTACATTCCATTTTTTGCATTTTCTTGAAATTTGTAGAAAGGGGAACAGTGGGGGAGGAGAAAATATTAGTTCGTAATTTGTCGGCGATATTTATATACCAGGACGCGATATTTATATACCAAAATAAGCGCTTGCTACAAAACCCTCGGATTGCGGACGTAGCCCTCTATATTCCAGTTTCATTTTGTATGGAGAGTGTCAAAATACCGAAATTTAAATGAATGTACTATTTAAATGAATGTACTATTAATTCCATTATTTTTAGTTTTCTATGCTACTAAAATGCCACTTTTCTGTAAGTTTTCGTATTTCGAAGTGTAACGGTTTGGAAATGCAAGGGACTGGGACAAATTATGATTTATGAAAATTTATGTAGTTATAAAAAGTGATGTCAAATTCCAGATTTGATGATTGGGGATGTGGCAAATTTTGATTTTGTTGGGTATGTCACTGTTTTTGATGACAATCATGAAAACAATCATATCTCGGTAAAGCCGAACATACACCATCCGGAATTCCTGTCCGGAAAAACTGATCAGGCGCAGCCTTCAGGAATTCCGGATCGTGTATGGTCGTTTCAGGCCCCCATCAGGGGGGCGGATTAGCCTTTCAGGCGGCCGGAAGGAAAATCGTTCCCACCAGGCCTTCACCACACACGTTCCCGCCGCCTCAAGGCGAATTGTTCGGCCGCGTGTTTCAGACAGTAGGTGTACAGCTTTGCCTCCGCCTTTTTCTGACAGACGGCTGTTTAAGAAAACAGCGGAAGCAAAGTTGTACACCTAACACATTTGCCTATTGAAATAAACTCCAGTGAAAATTCATTCTACTCACGCGGCCGGACAGCTCGCCTTGAGGCGGCCTGTCCGGAATTCCTCAAGGAATTCCGGATGGTGTGTGGTGTATTCTATATTCAGGCAAACCGGAAAGCCGGGCCTCATCAGTTTTTCCGGACAGGAATTCCGGATGGTGTATGTTCGGCTTAACGGTTAAAGATATGCCATTTTTATTGGCACAATTTTTCCTCAAACAAACTGTGGAATAATACCTATCAGTATTGCCTACACAACGCGGGGCACCCTGTATATCTACATAAATGACACGAAAAAAAACTAATGATGCCAATTGATTCCTGGGGTCATGAAACGTGGAGAAAACCAATTCCGTTGGTTCTGACATATTTACAGCATGCAATAGAAAGAAGGTTTTGTACAAAGTTTCAGCTCGATAGCTTTAAAACTGAGGGACTAATTTCCATAGAAACAGACAGACAGACGTACAGACGGGCAAAGCTTAATCGACTCGTCTCATGATACTGACCAAGAATATATACAGTTTATATGGTCGGAGATGCTTCCTTCTGTGCGTTGCGAACTTCATGACAAAGTTAATATGTATACCTTATCACATCCGTGAAAGGTACAATGAAAAAGTTGAAAAAGAAACAAAAAGGTGAAAAGAGGAAACGATCGCCGAGTCAAGAGCAAAAGCTTACAACACTACTGGCGACTCGGCGAGTCCCGATCAAGTGCTCATAAAATGGTCGGTACATTGCGTCGCTCCCGTCCACCGATTCTTCAGCTGGAATAAAATTTCATCCCAAGCAGGACAAATATTATTGTCATGTAAAAAGTCATAATAGAGTTGTTTAAAGTTTATCAATGGTTGCAAACTAGGCAAAAACAAGCCCGGTTTATAACCATTTGGTTGTAAACCGGGCTGGCCAAAAACGGTAAATTTGCAATTTCATAAACATTTAAACAATGCTATTATGACTTTTTATATGACAACCAGCTGTGCTCGCTTGACAACTTGACACTACTTCGTCTAAGTAAGTTTAGGAGGGAAGAATTACGAATACACACACACACCGGAATCCTATCGTACTAATCCTGCTAATATTATTAAATTTACTCTATATATTTATAAATTATAGCCTACGTGTTATTCTGATGTATAATAGTGAAAACACACATGCGCGCGAGCGGCGAGATAATTGGTGCTACGAATGACGAACGGCCTACTTTACATACGTTCATTCACTCGTCGCGCCAACAAACTGGCAGCGCGGGCTCGCACGAGTACTCATGACGAGCTAATAAACTACGAACAAACACACTATACATTCGCTGCGAATGGCGAGTAGATATTTGCGTCTTCATGGTCTTTTGTGTATTCATTTTCAGCAGAGTTCCGGAGGAATTCAATATTTCAGTCAACGCGTGAAATTTAGTGAGTTGATTAACGTTCCGGTTGCCGTCAGTAACAAAAGCCGCGATTTTTAATTATTTTAAAAGTGAAATGAATTCCACACAAAATGATTTGTGGAACAATGAAAAAATTTTGAAGTTTCTGGAACTATATCATGGGGAGCCTATAATCTGGAACCCGAAGCACCCACAACATAAAAACAAGAAGAAAGTCCACGATTCATGGACAAAAATGTGCACTGAATTCAGCATAAGTGTGACTGACTTGAAATCGAACAGAAAATTAATTAATGGCTACGTTCCGTTTCACAATCCTTGAATTGGAGTAATATACTGAGAAGAGTGTTAGTACTCAAACTAATTTTTCAAATTTTGAAATTTTGATTAATTAATTGCTCATGAACGCAGCATTAGAACCGATGCAACCTAAAGGTGAATTTTACTAGGCACACGATCGTTGCACATTGTTTGCGATTAGCGATCAACCTATAGAGCATGGAACACTATTTGTGTGTATCTTTTACATTGTCGCCTACGGCCGACGCAGAGTGATGCCTATCAAAACGCACCTTAAAGGTATGAGTTGCAAGACCGCGACTGATCGACTTGAGTTTGCGACTGTGAAAAAAAAAAACCATCATAACGGAGCACTATTCGTGTGTATTTTATGTGGAAGTACAGTCGTACAACTACATGCTGCATTCGCTGATCCCCCAAACTTTAAAATACACACGAATAGTGGTCTGTTTTGACAGTTTTTTTTTTTATACTCGTATTCGCATACGCAAGTCGCTCAGTCGTGGCCTTGGTACTCACAACTTTCGGAGTTTCGGTCTCCCGCAGCGACATCTTGCGTATGTATGCACTATGGACGAGTAGTACCGTTGCGGCGAAAAGGACAAGTATGAACCGACAATTAATAGTTTTATTAAGAATTCGTACAAACTATCTCATAGTTAAATACAATAATTTTCGAAGAAAGTCTACTTACAATGTTCTGTTGCGATGAATTGTTCACATCCATCATCGTCTCCGTGTTGTTTTTACTTTTTAAGGCCGATACTCAGATCGCGTGGAACGTAAAGTGCCGTGAAATCCCATACAAAATCGCAAAATTTTTCACCGATGAAAACAGACGTGGAATTGTGTGGAACCTAAATTTCATTTCACGCGACTTGTGTACTACCTTGAAGTGAAAAGTCAAGTTTGTGGATTTCACGAGGATGAATTTTTTTCTCGTACAAAATGTTTCTGTCGGTGTCATTCAGCTTGTGTTGTGTTTTCCCGGTGTAGTTTATAGTTGAGCGATAGATAAGTAAACAAATTAGTCGTTTTAATATTTGACATATTTCATTTCCCCGCTACACAGATCGGGTGAAAAGTGAAAAAATTACATGTTCAACACATTTTTTTTCACGAGCCATTTCGCTGATAAAAAGTGCTGCTGTCAATTTTTTCATTTCACTCGATCTGAATACCAGCCTTTATCGAAGAACTTCCAGATAATGGACAACACTTAGCAAGTGCAGAGCAGATGCCGCCACAATTAAAAAAAATTGCACTTCATCCATTTTGTCGTAAACTAAACGCTGTTATCGCGATGAACTTTTTGTTCTGTGGTACTCGCGAGTATTACTCGCGATGCATGCGCGCGAATTTGTAGTGGTCAATTGCGTTGACGAACATGATTAGACACTTTTACTACGCGCTCTTCTCGAGTGGCACTCGCATATGTGTAGTTTCACTATAAACCATAAAGCTTATAGTACATATGAGTATTCGTGCACGCGTCTGGACGAGATTCTGTGCGCGCACAGCATACGTGCGCACACGAAGCTTAATACTTCAAAGTTGCATCAAAATTCGTTTAATAGTTTTTTCGTGAAAAAGTAACAAACATCCACACATCGTCACATCCCCATCGTCACAAACTTGCACATTTATAATATTACCAGGAAGTAGGATAACATTTCTTCTGCTTGAGCATAAGCAAGAATTGAAAATGGGTACGTCCCTTGCAGTAAAAGAAATGGCGGAAATTACAACCCGGCAATTGTTCGTTGTTTGGCGATTATTCGCAATATCTGCTGCATATGGATATCACATGCATTTGCTCGGAGTTCGTTGCGATTTCAATTTATGCACTGGAAAAAAAGGTTATTTCTTTATCGGAATGCCGGATAGTGTGGTTGAATTGATCCGTATTTAACGAGTAGCATTTTCGTGCGGGTATGGCGAGTTTGTGCGAGTAGCACATGCGAGCTTTTGCTCGTGACTTGCCGTGTCACGAGTATTGTGGTTGCACCTTTCTATCATTTTGAAGGAGAGGTTAAATATTTATCTTTTTTGTTAGTGTTTGTCCCTTTATGGATTGCAAAAATTCACATAAAATTAACCCGAAAAAAATATTAAAAAAAAACAACTAATTTATTAAAATAAATTTCGTAATTTTTTTATTTTTTCCGAAGTTAAAATTAAAATATTGTATGCATTTCGATACAATTAACACCTCATCTTCTGCAAACGCGTTGCTAATAAAAATAAAAAATACGAAATTTAACAAATTAGTTGTTTTTTTTAATATGTATTTGTTTTGGGTTAATTTTATGTGAATTTTTGCAATCCATAAAAGGACAAACACTAACAAAAAAGATAAATCAGATTGCAAACATGGTTTCGTGTGAGATAAACACACATAATGTTAGGTTAAATATTTGTATGAATTTGTTATGATTCTTTCAAATGTGCCTCTTCCTAAACTTTTTTTTACACAAACACACCCAAACGTCTATTTCATTCCCAGCAAACAATTTCTATCTTCCGCGATAAGAATGCGATTCGCCTTGGAAGATAAATTTATAGACGGGGATATCGCCATCTTATCGCGGGAGTCACCCCCTTCGGGAGAAAATAGTTACCGAAAGCGAAACTTCCTGGAGAAACTTTGGCGAAACGAGTTGGCAACAAGAAAGCGAATCGCGGCGGGGATAAATTTACGAATCGACAAAATGACGCGATGAGAGTCAACTAAAACAAAAATTATTATAGCTTTTTTTATTAGATTAATCTTCATGTTTTTTTTTTATCTTACAAATTCTTTGACGCTCATAATTCATATTTCATCCTTTTTCACAATTGATATTTGTAGAATTCAAACCAAGTTCCCATGTTTGCAAGTCCATAGTGCTAACCGTTGCGCTATCTAGATACAAACAATGAGAATGACACAATCGTCGTTTCGTATTTATTGTGAATTGGCGAAATATCATTTTGGCGATAAATTGGCGAATTGAAATCCTTTCGCCATTCTTTCGCCTGAGGGATATCCCCTAATTATTGAAAAAGCGATAAATAATCTATGAATTTATCGTAAGGAAGAATCGCCATCGTATCGCCATTCTTTCGCCCGAGGGATATCCCCTAATTATTGAAAAGGCGACAAATAATCTATAAATTTATCGCATGGAAGAATCGCCATCGTATTATCTGGGCGATTTATCTTCCAAATGATACGAAATTGTTTGCTGGGTTACATTTCACATTTATGAAATTAAGCGATTTCCAACTAAAAAGGGGGAACCAGCTATAAAGAATTGGTTTAGCCTAGTGGAGAAAATTTACAACTTCTTTGATTAGACGAAAAAACGAAATGTTCCCCAGACCCAACTTGACAAAATGGAAGAAAGTCTCATGCAAAAAAGCTAAAATAAATTTACACAACTCGTTGGGGCGAGCGCCACGTTTCAGTTTTGGTACTGACGAGCTTGTTACCAGTATTGTTGACGCACTTGAGAAAATTATAAAGAATGAATGCGATGATAAAGTAACTTCATCTTTTGCGTCAATTTTATTAAATTCTATTAAGAAAAATGATTAAATGCTTCTTAGCTATGTATATCGCAAATTTTCGTCGGATGGCGCAACGGTTAGCACGTTCGCCTTCAACGCACCGGGCCCTGGTTTGATTCCTACTGAATGCGGCAATTTTCGATAAAAAAGAGGATCTATGTGTCGGACTATGAGCCCACTCAGCTGTTAAATGAGTACCCGTTTATGGGGTAAATAACTAGGTTGAGCGTGCTGCTGATCACACACCTCTGAACAAGACATACAGTTACGATCTAGAAAATGAAATGATGCTAATTCACCTCGAAGCCATTCTTTCTTTTTTTTTATATAAAGAACATAATGGCACGGGTTCGGTAGTCGTGTGGTCACGGTCACCTCCGATGTCACATTTAGTTAGATGGAGGTTCAATTCTTCAACCTAATCATTAATAAAAACTGCCCATGGGTACTACTAGAGCCATAGGCGCCGACTATGGGGGGGGGGGGGGGGGCAAGGCACTTTTTGCCCCCTCAATCCAAATATTTCAGGCACAGATATCGTTTTGGAAGAAAAGCGATCCTCACTCGACATCTTCGTTCAAACAATCAAACACGTATTTAGCTATGACAAATAGGGAAAGAAGAAAGGACATATATGTATATGAAGATTGTACCACTGAATTCTGTGCTTTAAAGTGGGTTTTGCTAGGCATCCCTTTGTGTCGATCGCATGCGACGACCAAAAAGATACATACAAATAGTGTTCCGTACTATATGGCTTGATCGCTAACCGCGAATAATGTACGACGATCGTGTGCCTAATAGTAATGCACCTTAAACAATGCTTGACAGCCGTCAACCTCCCGGGTCCCGGAACATGAGAACGACTTCGGCTGTCAAATAAAGTTGAAGCAATGTATTTCAGATGGCGATAAGTATACTCTACGCGAACAATACGTTGCTCACGAAGACGAGTTCAACTTTGTCGGAATCAACGCGCCAAGAAGTATTAATTCACATATGCTTGTGTTCTAAAACTGTGGGCGACTATTTATTTTGTTCTAAGTTACTTTTATGCCCTTGGAAGTGCATGTTTCTACTTTTAATTTAAAAAAATGTTGCAACTTTTTTAGAAGGTCGGCGGGGGTTTACTCTGAAGAGCTAAACCTAGCATGTGCGCTTAGTCTATGAGAGTATGTATCCGTATACCAGGCAGAGATGCTTGGGTTGTTGCATGCGTTGGACCACCTGCTTGAAGGTCAGGTGCGGGGGAAGAAAATCCTTATTGCACTGGACAACCAATCGGTGATCAGACGCATGCAGCAGACGAACATAAACTCTAAACTGGTACTAGAGCGTGTCCGGAAGCTCAACACGTGTGCCTCAAATGAGGTTACGCTGATGTAGGTAAAAGGACACATAGGTACAACAGGAAATGAGGAGGCGGATGCCCTAGCAAAACAGGGATCTGCGGCAACTTTCATTGGTCCAGAACCCAGGGTTGCTCTGAGGAACGGCATGATTGAAGCGAAGGTTGGGGAGTGGATGGACTCCATGCATCAACAAAGATGGCTGCAGCTAGTCACTTGCAAACAAGCTCGGAATGCAATGATCAGCCCTTTAGGCAGGGAAGCGAGAAAGGTACTCAGTTATAAACGGAGTACCCTAAGCTGGATAACTGCCTTGGTCACAGGGCATGGTAATTTTAAGGCTCATCTGGCCAAGATGAAAATCGGGGAAGATGACGTTTGCAGGCTATGCCTGCAGGAGGCCGAGACGGCAGCACACATTGTGTGCGAATGTCCAGCACTGGCTAGCACGAGGTTGAGGATCACAGGCAAGCACACGATAAGTGTGGAAGCCATGAGTGAACTCAGCCTTAAACAAATGCTAGCAATAACACGGGACTCAGTGATGAAGAAAGAGATCGACAACTATCAGTCGACATCTGGAAGCCACTGACGACCGGGAGGGCGCGAAAAGGGACCCAAACGTTAGTGGTCTGCTTCGGCTATCCCCCAGAATATAATAATAATAGAAGGTCAGTTTTTCACAGTTCAAATGTGTCAAACGAACGCGGACAGAAGATTTAACTATATCAGGATGAACAGCCGATTTTCGTTGGCTGCGTCTTGAGGACGTTTTTCATGCACAATATAACTAAGCGGTAAGGCATGAACGGTAAGAATATCTGTGTTTGAATTTAATTAAAGTTTAATTCATTATTTTGTGTTATCAAACAAAAAAGCATTATGGTTCCATTTACTAATGTTTGAAAAATTGGCTTCATTCGTAAAAACAAACAGCAAACGCCATTTCCATACAATGCTAATGATTTGGACGGTCGGGACCGAACAACTCGAGACTTGACGAAGAAATTGGTTCTAAATTGGTTCACTTCAATCGTGAGACAATTTTGATTGACTGTATGAGACTATACATTCGTATCGATATCAAATATTTACCCGTTTTAAGACGTCGATTTACTTAGCTAGGGCTATTGGGCCGTTCTGTCCCTGAACCCACTATCAGTAAATTTTTTTTACAGTGTAAGAGATGCGTTAATTATTATTTAAAGAATAGGTCAGTTTATTGTGAGGATACCATCGCAAAAAAATCACCCAACAAGGCAATCCGGCCGTCAGTATGAAAAGTTGTTGTGCCCCCCCCCCCAAAAATTTCTAACAGTCGGCGCCTCTGACTAGAGCTGCCAGAACGCTACCAGCGTCTCAGTATACAGATGGCCCGAATAGGAGGTGCATGCTAGCAACTGCACCATCCGAAAAACATATGCAATCGAAACGTCAAGCAGGCATAGTATTGCATGTGCAGAAGGCGACAAAAGGGGGGCAGAAGACTTTTCCATAGTCCTCCATATGGGCGCCCCCTGGTAACGGCAGAGTTTCAAACCGGCCCAGTCTTAGCGATAAGACATTTGGAAAAAGGCGGATAGCTGTAGCCTGAATGGCTGACCAACACCTAAGCGTCTCAGGTTTAGTAGGATGAAATGACTTGCATAGTTGGACCTGCAACATAGTTCTGTGAACTCCAGCACGTTTATTAAACTATCTGAAGCAGCTATCTTCCGAGGCCATCCCCTGAATGGGGTTAAGCGATGTGCTGACAACTCGTTCTTGTAAAAACCATTCCATGTCAAGAAACCTGGAACAAAAGCCTCGGATTGCACGGATCAACAACGACGACCACGCAAACGACTAAAGGATTATTCTTTCGGATCCTGGAATGTACGCTCCCTAAACAAACCGGGGGCCGAGAAGTCCCTCCTTCAACAGGTCGAGAAGAACAAACTGAGCATTACTGCAGTCCAGGAAACAAATTGGCTTGGCAGCGAGATCAGTGACAAGAAATCGCACACAATTTTTACAAGTGGTAATCCATCGGGCCATAAGGAGTTTGGAGTAGAATTTATAGTAAACAATCACCTCAAGCCGCACATTACTGACTTCAAACCCATAAATGAACGGCAATGTGGGATTCGCATTAACACTCGATTCTTCGATCTCTGGCCCATCAATGTGCATGCCCCACTGAAGTTAAAGAAGACGCAGTAAAAGACGAATTCTACGCCTTGAGACTCTCTTCGACTCACTTCCAACAAACGACGTCAAATTGCTGCTGGGAGATTTTAACGCGAAAGTCGGAAATGAAAGCTGGCACCGGGGGACCACTGGAGGCCACAGTCTCCATGAAAAATGTAACAACGGCCAGCGACTTATCGACTTCGCCTGCAGCAGGAATCTAGTCGTAAGCTCCACCTGTTTCCCGCATCGACGCATTTACAAGCAGACCTGGAAATCTCCAGACGCACACACCGTCAACCAAATTGATCACGTCATTTTCAGGAGATGGGCGTCTAGTGTCATGGATGTCCGCTCCTATCGAGGAGCAAACTGCAACTCAGATCATCACTTGGTGAAGACGACCTACAGATGTACAATTTCCTCAGTGCACCAATCGAGAATCAGCCCTCCCAAAATCTTTGCGGTTGATAAGCTCCTGAGCGATGCTACGGTGGTGGCGTATGCTGCCGCCCTTGAGGAAAGACTATCGCCTATGCTCCAACAACAACATCAGCAACACAGGCGTCCATGGGCTCTGAGAAGAACTCAAGGGTACCATCAGAGATGTCGGGGGGAAAGTCGTGGGATATAAAGCCCGGCGAGCTCGAAATGACTGGTTTGACGAAGAATGCAAAAATTCACTTAACGCGAAAAACGAAGCCTACAGACAATTGATTCCAAGAGGAACCAGATCTAGAAGAGAAAAATATGACGAGCTACGGCGAATATCGAATAGAATAAGTAGACGTAAGGAACGTAAATATTTTGACCAGCAGTTACTGAATATAAACGAAAACTTAGCTAATAGGAACACCAGACAAGCGTACAAACTAGTAAACACAATTAAAAACGGCTACCAAACCAGGACTAGCCTTTGCAAGGACAAGGATGGAAACATCATCAGCGACACCGATGGCATTAACAAACGATGGGCCTCTTATTTTGAAGAGCTTCTGAGCCTGCCGTCAAATATCCCCACACAAGAAGCTCTTGATGATATTGTTGACCCAGGCCCACCGATGCCACCCCCAACAGTAGAGGAAGTTGATCTCGCGTTGTGGTCACTAAAGCGAAATAAAGCGCCGGGCGCTGACGAGATTCCAGCTGAACTTCTAAAATTCGGTGGAACGAGTCTAGTTGATGCCATACATCAATTACTCCTGCGAGTATGGGAGGAAGAGGAGATCCCAGACGATTGGCGCAGAAGCATCATCTGTCCAATTTACAAAAAAGGAGAAAAAAGACACCGCAGGGTGTGAGAATTACATGGACATACCACTAGTTTGTAGGTCCCATACAATTTTGACGAAAATTCTGGAAAATTGAATAAAACTGTGGCGGCACTGTCTGATTAATTAAAAATAAATCTTGCAGCCATTTTGCATAAAATATTATACATAGTTGGCTGTGATTTGCAATTTATAAATTAAAATATATTTTGAACAGTTGTCAATTCTTTTCGTGTATAAAATGTATACTTTTTAATAGTTTATTTAATATAAATAAATATGTGTAAAAATATAGTGTAAATTAAATAAAAATATTATTTGAATTAAAAAGAATAGCTAAAATATGTAAAACATAATTAGCTATAAAACCGTATGCAGAACGAATCATTGGCGAATATCAAAGCGGTTTCAGACCTGGTCGCTCCACAACCGATCAGCTCTTTACGGTCAAACGGATACTCCAGAAGTGCTGGGAATACAACGTAAACGTATACCAAACCTTTTTCGACTTCAAGCAAGCATACGACAGTATCGATCGTGGAGCACTGTACAACATCATGCTGCAATTTGGTATACCGGGCAAATTAGTGCGACTGACAAAGATGACGATGACCAGCTCCATCTCACAAGTCAGGATCCATAATAGACTTACTGATCTATTTGAAACACGCACTGGTCTGAAACAGGCCGATGGACTGGCACCAACGCTCTTCAACCTAGCACTGGAATGTGGACAACAGCAAGACGCTACTCAACAAGTCGACACAATTAGCAGCGTACGCCGACGGCATCAAGACTGGTCGACGCAGAAGAACTCATGCATATGCTCGATACCGCTGCGAAAGAAGTTGGATTACGTATCAACGAGGGTAAAGCTAAAATAATGATGCAATCGGTGACAAGGACACCTGCACAACCGAGCGTCAATGTGGGGGACCTCAACATCGAGTTCGTGAACAACTTCAAATAACTGGGTTGCAACTTGTCAAGGGACGCCAACGAAACTGACGAAATCAAGCAACGAATACAATTAGCTAATAAGACTTTTTTCTCGGTTCTCCCCATAATGAAATCGAAGCATGTGCACAGAAACACGAAGCTCCGCGTGTAAAACACCATCATACGACCAGTGCTATGCTATGGCTGGGAAGCATGGACCCTAACTCAAGCCTCCGGAAACATGCTAGACACATTTGAACGTAAGGTTTTACGGCGAATTTTCGGGGCTGTTTGTGATTGAGATGGATGGCGCATCCGGTACAACCATGAGTTGTATGAACTGTACGATGAGCTGGAAGTTTCGAAAATCATCAAACTATAACGACTTCAATGGGCAGGGCATGTTCAAAGAATGGACAATGATCGCATGCCAAAGAGAGTAATGAATGCAGAATGGCGGAGCGAGACTGCCTAGATGGCCGAGAGCTCGTTGGGAGAGCTCAGTAGGTGTGGACGCCGCGCAGCTACTGGGCCTCCAAAATTGGAGGAAGCGGTCGCGTGACCGAGATAATTGTAAAACAACGATCCAGACGGCCAAGGCCCGACGTCGGGCTGTCGCGCCACGATGATGATGAGAAGGCGACTACAAAGGACAGAATATGTATGCCAGCAAGATGCATCATCCGAAAACTTATATGTGCTAACGAAACATCAACTATGACAAGGACTAATTCACCGGTTTCGACTCTTAGCTATTTTTCAATGGCAAAGATTGTTTTCTGGAATGTGCGTACTCTCCGGAACAATGGTCTTCAAAACGCACACCTTGCTCGGAAAGGACCTGAGATAAGTAGTCACCCAAGTAGTGATTTGAACGAGCACTAGTATGCCATCAAAGAAGCGTACATTGACAGTGCAGATACCATCATTATCACTAACCTGGCTTACCGGCATAATCCTTGGATGTCCGACGCATCATGGCAGCGGATTGTTGAAAGCAAACAGCTGAAGGCACGACTAGCTACAGCGATAAAATAGAGTATGCGAACTTTCTACTGTCCTCGGCAGAAGGAGCCGTAAGAAGCAACTTCTTAAACGCCGTATATGGTGTCATCAAGAAGTTAAAAGGTGGTCGTAACTATTATCAATATCCGCTAAAGGATGGAAAGCTACTTACGTCAGACGAAGAACAGATAAGGCGGAGGAAAGAGCATTTCCCCTCGTAAATTTTGGCAAAGTTCCCCTTCATGTCGATAGTTTGGCGGGTCATATACGGTCAACGATTTTCGCACAATGTTCGCGATTAGCGATCAAGCCCGACCGCACGCAGAGCTATTTGTATGTATTTTATCTTTTTGATCATCGCCGTCGATCGAAGCAGAGTGGTGTCTAGCATTCCTTTGCATTCCCACACGACGAGAGACGCCATACAACACAGGGTCGATCACAATTCGGCGCGTTTGTGACTCAATCCGGTATTATGCAAGGGTGTTGCTATGAATTCTTATTGGCACGAATATGATTTTGCAGTTAGGGGAATTTGGGCAATATGTGTTCCGTATAGAGGTAAAAGGAAGAGTGCACAGGAGTGCCGGAGAAAGCATTTTAACCCTTAAGCTACGCGAAATAGACCTTTTTTTATGCACCGAGATCTGGTTTAAGGAGGAATGCACACGAGTGCTGGTTAAAGCGTTTGATACTCAGGTGAAAACGGCGATGGATAGGTCACACGTTACGAAAGGGTGATAACTGCATTGCTGGCCCCCTTTTGCAGTGAACCAACCCCGACTAAGGGTTAATCCAGAAAGAGATGACGCCGATCTGTGGCGAAAATTGTGAGTTTGTGGGTAAGTTGTGTGGGTAGATGCGTCCCATTGCCCACAACCGAGTACGATGGCGCGCAGGAGTAGTTGGTGCGCTATGTCCCCTTAGTGGTTAAAACAAAGTAGTATTTCAACTGAGAAATTTATCAGCCGTATGGCGGTTGACTTTACTTTTGGCGGCTGTTTACGGTAACCAAATCGAATCAAAGAAAGTAGCAAGGCTCTTGAGGAAGAGTGTCAAGCACAGAAGCTTTTCCAGAAAGGACTTGCCCAAAAATGCGATCGAGGCCATACATTTCTGTAATTAAGTTATGTTTCCTAATACTCGTATTTACTAGATTTTGAAAAATTGCAAATCATTATTTTATTACTAAATATGCTCAAATAACATATTATTTAATATTAAATTGGGTTGAAGAGAACAACTCGATTAGTTGTTTTGTAGGAATCAGTAACTTTTCAGTAGTGGTCGGTGCGTTGCGAAATAAAAATTGCAATTTTATTTAAATCATTCAACCGATATATTTCGGGCTGGGCCTAGGGTTCTACAATGGTTAAAATTACAATTTTTATTAATAAATAAATATGGACATAATAAGTAAAAATAGAAACACTTAAGATATAAAAATAATAAATTACCCAAGCAGCAACCTTGGTTAGGAATCTAACCAATTTTTGGGTTATAAGTCAGTCATACAATGAACAATTTGTTGAAGTGACTAAAGTAAAACCTTTTTGTTCGTTATTAAACTTAGTGTCTCATCTAAATTTGTTATTAATATTACTAAACTGCTCCATTTCAAACAAAATTAAACAAAGTGCAACTTTTTTGTTACGTTCAGAACAATATTTGCATTTCACGAGCTATATTATTATATTTTTAACAAAGGCGGTTGAGATATTGCTAAATTGTCATATCTCCAACGATTGTTGGAAATAGAACTATATGGTCAGGGTTTAAACTAGAATGTTGTGTGTTTTCTATGCAACTTCTTGGTTATACAAATAACTAAAGAAATTTATAATTACCTGGATGTTACCAAATATAACTATCCTGTTATAGGCTTAACTTAAGTGTCATTGTAGCATCAAAACCTGTTGAGTCCCGGTCACGATAAACACATAACAACACATAAATAAATAAATTTTCTATAATTTAATGTGTATATGTTTTATTTCAATTTTGATAATGTATTGACATGACGTGATTCGTCGGTCGTTGTTTGTGAAATGTGTTAAATGTTGTTATCCCACACCACACTCGATAGATAGGCAAACAACGCGCCTAATGTTAAATTCAAGTCAAGCTTCAGACTAAAATGTGACAAGTATGTTACATGAAGGTCATTAGATAATTATATAAAAAACAATATTGGTGATATTTAGTAATACGGCAGTTGTGAATCCAACTGTTTTGTTTCACACATGTCATAGAGGTGACTATCTATAACAATATGGTCATCTAAATAGCTGAAATATAACTATGCTGGTTTCTGAAAGTCGTGGTCATAAGCCAGGCAAAACCGATAAATTTACCATTGTACAAACGTTTAAATAACGTTATTTCAACCTTTTACATGACAATATCGTTATATGACCATGGTTATATTTCGATCATTATAACCGTTGAATGACTCGTTTGTGCTGCTTGGGAGTGAACTAAGAAAAAAACATCAAAGGCTTATATGTAAACAAAAAATTACAATAGCAAAAGCTATCGTACAAGTGTACAAAACAAGGGAAGAAAATAAATAAAATATTTATTTTAATAAATAAAATACTTATTTTTTCAAATAATTTACCATCTATTTTAGTTTGTGATTTTTTTTTTCTTGTCTTGTAAAATTGTAGCTTTTACTATTGCCATTTCTTTTTTAAACAAGGTTTTCACCTTTTTTCGCTAGTTTATTTTTTCTATATCTAAGGTTTGTCTATTTTTACTATTATGTCCATACATATTTATTTATTAATAAAAATTTTAATTTTTATTGTAGAACCCTGATGATGGGCCTAGCCCGAAATATATCGATCCTGTTATTTAAACAAAATTGCAATTGTTATTTTATTTCGGGAATCAAATTGGAGGCAACACAGCGACCAGTACCCATATTATTTAATATTCCACGAATTCAAATGATGGAATATGTATCTCTAGGGTTAAAATGTTAACCCTTGACGTACATATTTCAGTTATTATTTGTGGCGACCATCTAAATAGGTTTTTAGTATTTTATTTTTGTTGGTAGACGCAATTGGTAAGACCGTAAGTGCCCGACTTAGGACCGCCGAGCCACGGTGATGAGCTTCCGGGCTTATATGGATTGTAATAGTACATTTTTACGGCTGGTAATGTGTCATACCCCACCCGGTATTCAGAGGGTTAAAACTCGAAATGCCTGTAGTAGCTAATTGGGTTGAAAGATCAAAAAAAAAATCTTAATATTTTTTCCATAGAATGGCGTAAGTAATGAGGAGGAGTTTGTCCAGTCGAATTTACACGCACTGTGTAGTAATTAATATCAAACAATAAAAGTGGAAGTTTTCCCCTTCTTGAAGCGGATGTTATCAGTATCGACATCCATTAAGAAATCACACAATTGATAACAACTTCCAAGCAAACTTCGATATTATTGCATTCAGGCACTTGTACATTAATGAACGTTTGGCGCGGTCGGTGAGTTTTAGATAAAGATAGTTAGTGTGAGTGTTGACAGAAAAAGTTATTTTGAAGACGAGATGGCAATAATAGCAATAAAAATAACAATTACTATTATCTACTTTGTGTCCGACCGTAACTTTTTCCATGCTTCCAATTCAGTCGGTAATTTGACAACCCCCTGAAAACAGTGTAATCCGACCCACTCCGTTCTGAATACCACTTCCGCGTTCTCAGTTTGTAGACGATATATACATATATATACTCGTATATCTATGTACATATTTTTTTATACCAATCGAACTACTGTGATTACGTGTTTATCGTGTGTGTCATCTAGCAAACAGATACGCGCTGATACGAGTGTTGTGGATTAGGCCAATCGACTTGCTTGGGCATTTTAACACCAACGTATAAATAAATACTTTCATACAAATAGTCCCAGCTCTTTTAGTGGAAATGGCTTGCATAAAAAAATTCTTTCTAAAGGATCGGGGCTCATGGACGCCCGCTACCGTTGAACGAAATCCCAACACATACGCTGAAGTAAGTATATTACAAAGCTTATTAGTATCTAATCTTTTCTGTGAAGGTGAAGTACCAGATAATTGATGATAATGATGTACAATTGGAGTTCCTTAGTAGTCATGCTCGTATTCTTTTCAAGTAGCTTATCTCAATTGTAGAATCGAATTCCATTCCCAATTGGTAAATCGAAATACGCGTTGTTAATTGCCTTGGCCTTTGACAGGGGCATGCGCGCGTCAACAACTCTTGCATTGCTATGTCTTGCTGACGTTTCGACAGCATATTTTTCGGATTGTGCAGTCGCTAGTATGCAATTCCTATTCACTCCTTCTTTTTACTGACAAGCCAAGCTCGGAACGCTGTGCGAGTTCTAGTATGTAATACCCACATGAAGTTTGTTGCCGCACCGAGCAGCGACGTAGCTAGGATTTTGTTTCGGAGGGGGTTCACACATTCGATACCAGAAATGCTGGTTTTCCAGATTCGCTTGTCCAAGCACTACGGTCGACGTTGAATGTATGTCAATCGTAGTGCAGTAACCGGGCCTTTGTTGAACTACAGATAAAAGCTATAATCTCTATTGTCCCCGGAAGACCTACGGATATTCACCTTTAACTATTACTTCGCGGAGTGGAGTTGACTAACTGACTGCCACTTGGATGCGCAGATCTGCGGTTTTCATCTACTAGACATTCCGAACAGTCCAGCGTGTCGTTCAACTCGAACCTATGGAGACAATGTCTTCAGCCTAAATTTTAAGTAACGAACTGCACCAATTAGTGCTTTAGTTTCACCCACAACTCGATTTGCGAGATGAGTGTGATGTACGTCCATCAACCTTTCGACGATTCCTCCCACCGCTCCCGCCATTTTCTTAGACATTGGTTTTTTATAGCTCTGTGAAGTTGGCACCGTCACATTCGATTTTTCAAATTTGAATTGTGCAGTTCCTTTGCCCATCATAGGCCCAAGTTTGCCCAGGAAAAATTTTCGTTTGCCCACCCTTACAAAAAAGTTATTAACAAAATACTTTTTTTTCAAAATGCAAAAAACCCACGAAATTTTTTTTTTTTAAATTGGGATTTTTTTTTGCTATTTCGTTTGCCCAACGTTAGCCCAGGATTGCCCACCCAAAATTTTCGTTTGCCCACCCCTCAAATTTTTTTTATTCAAAAAATAAAATTTTTGTCCCACATTGGGCGTCACATTATACACCCTCAAAACGATAATATTTAATTTAAATTGCCCACCCCATTAGCCCATTATAAGCCCTCGTTTGCCCAGTAAAAATTTTCGTATGTCCACCCTTGCAGAAAAAGTTATAAGAGAATCAAATTTTTTGGGTTGCGAATACTTATATCCTTAATTAAGCTCCTTAAAGGATAATTTTGTAGTGTAAACTCATCAGATCGATTGCCCATCGTGCACTATCGTTTGCCCAGGAAAAAGTTTCGTTTGCCCATCCCTCCAACTCTTTTTATAAAAAAGTAAGTACTTTGATCCCACTTGGGCGCCACTTTCCACAGTTTGGCTCCTTAAAGGACATTTTGAGGCCGCAAGCTGGGCAGTTCGTTTGCCCATCGTGGATTATCGTTTGCCCAGGAAAAAGTTTCGTTTGCCCACCCTTGCGAAAAAAGTTACAAGCTAAAAAATTTTTTTTATGATGGTTATACTTATACTGTTATTTTGGCTCCTTAAAGGATCATTTTGAAGTGCAAGCTGGGCAGTTCGTTTGGCCATCGCGGATTATCGTTTGCCCAGGAAAAAGTTTCGTTTGCCCACCCTTGCAAGAAAAGTTATTAGAGAATTAAATTTTTGGGGTTGCGAACACTTATATCCTTAATTTGGCTCCTTACAGGATAATTTTGTGGTTCGAAATCATCAGTTTGATTGCCCATCGTACATTATCGTTTGCCCAGGAAAAAGTTTCGTTTGCCCAGGAAAAGGTTTCGTTTGCCCACCCTTGCAAGAAAAGTTATAAGCTGACAATTTTTTTTTTAATTTGGTTAAACTTATACTGTTATTTTGGCTCCTTAAAGGATCATTTTGTAGTGCAAGCTGGGCAGTTCATTTGCCCATCGCCGATTGTCGTTTGCCCAGGAAAAAGTTTCGTTTGCCCACCCTTGCAAGAGAAGTTATTAGAGAATTAAATTTTTGGGGTTGCGAATACTTACACCCTTAATTTGGCTCCTTAAAGGATAATTTTGTGGTTCGAACTCATCAGTTCGATTGCCCATCGTGCATTGTCGTTTACCCAGGAAAAAGATTCGTTTGCCCATCTCTCCAACTCTTTTTATAAAAAAGTAAGTATTTTGATCCCACTTGGGCGCCACTTTCCACAGTTTGGCTCCTTAAAGGACATTTTGAGGCCGCAAGCTGGGCAGTTCGTTTGCCCATCGTAGATTATCGTTTGCCCAAAAAAAAGGTTTCGTTTGCCCACCCTTGCAAGAAAAGTTATAAGCTAAAAAAATTTTTTTATGATGGTTATACTTATACTGTTATTTTGGCTCCTTAAAGGATCATTTTGTAGTGCAAGCTGGGCAGTTCATTTGCCCATCGCCGATTGTCATTTGCCCAGGAAAAAGTTTCGTTTGCCCACCCTTGCAAGAGAAGTTATTAGAGAATTAAATTTTTGGGGTTGCGAAAACTTATTTCCTTAATTTGCCTCCTTAAAGGATAATTTTGTGGTTCGAACTCATCAGTTTGATTGCCCATCGTACATTATCGTTTGCCCAGGAAAAAGGCAAATTAAGGAAATAAGTTTTCGCAACCCCAAAAATTTAATTCTCTAATAACTTTTCTTGCAAGGGTGGGCAAACGAAACTTTTCCCTGGGCAAACGATAATCCGCGATGGCCAAACGAACTGCCCAGCTTGCACTTCAAAATGATCCTTTAAGGAGCCAAAATAACAGTATAAGTATAACCAAATTAAAAAAAAAATTGTCAGCTTATAACTTTCCTTGCAAGGGTGGGCAAACGAAACCTTTTCCTGGGCAAACGAAACTTTTTCCTGGGCAAACGTGGGCCTACGATGGGCAAACGAACTGCACATTTCTAATTTGAAAAATCGAATGTGACGGTGCCAACTTCACAGAGCTGTTTTTTATTCAGTTCCCTGTATCGCGATCATTTGACCGAAGACGTAGGCAGAATCATCCCAATATAAATTTTTAGTGGTGGGAACAAAACGACATTTCGAAGGCTTCAGTGATATGGTTAACTTATATTCTATAACTTTTCGCCCGGAGCTGGAATTTTAGCGCCGAAGTGGTTAGTTTTTATTGTGCATCACATAAGCTTTCATCCCGAAACTGGGCCTTTCTGCATCACTTTACTTACTCAACGTAAGTGACTTATCAATCTATCGAGTGCGAACCCTAGCAGATTGTTTAATATTAGAATGGAAATTTATCAAAATATTCTCTTTTAAAAATAAGTTTGTTAATTGAGTGAAAGTCAACTATATCCTTCAAGCTGTTATATTGGATAATAGACCGTGTAATCGTTTCATTAAGACCATAATTCACTCTACGAAAAGGCTGAATAAAAAGATTGTTGCGCCCCAAATCGTGTGAGACATCTCTAACTACAAAGTAATTTTTAATATCTTCACACGAAATGTGAGAGCATCATCACCATCGTGGCGCGACAGCCCGACGTCGGGCCTTGGCCGCCTGGATCATTGTCCTCCAATTATCTCGGTCACGTGACCGCGTCCTCCAATTTTGGGAGCCCAGCAGCTGCGCGGCGTCCACACCTACTGAGCTCTCCCAACGAGATCTCGGTCGTCCTCGCAGTCTCGCTCCGTCGACTCGTTCTCCATTCATTACTCTCTTAGGCATGCGATCATCGTCCATTCATTGTACATGCCCTGCCCATTGAAGTCGTTGTAGTTTGACGATTTTCGAGACTTGCAGCTCATCGTACATTTAATACATCTCATGGTTGTACCGGATGCGCCATCCAACTCGATCGCAAAAGCCCCGAAAATTCGCCGTAGAACCTTAAGTTCAAAAGTGTCTAGCATGTTTTCGGAGGCTTGAGTTAGGGTCCATGCTTCGCAGCCATAGCATAGCACTGGTCGTATAATGGTTTTGTACACGCGGAGCTTCGTGTTTCTGTGCACATGCTTCGATTTCATTATGGGGAGAACCGTCTTATTAGCTAACTGTATCCGTCGCTTGATTTCGTCAGTTTCGTTGGCGTCCCTTGACAGGTTGCAACCCAGGTAAATGAAGCTGTTCACGAACTCGATGTTGAGGTCCCCCACATTGATGCTCGGTTGTGCAGGTGTCCTTGTCACCGATTGCATCATTATTTTAGTTTTACCCTCGTTAATACGTAATCCAACTTCCTTTGCAGCGGTATCGAGCGTATGCAGAAGTTCTTCTGCGTCAGCCAATCTTCGGGACATGATGTTGGTGTCGTCGGCGTACGCTGCTAATTGTGTCGACTTGATGAGTAGCGTCTTGCTGTTGTCCATATTCATGGCCCGAACAACGTATTCCAATGCTAGGTTGAAGAGCGTCGGTGCCAGTCCATCGCCCTGTTTCAAACCAGTGCGTGTTTCAAATAGATCAGTAAGTCTATTCTGGATCCTGACTTGTGAGGCGGGGTTGGTCATCGTCATCTTTGTCAGTCGCACTAATTTTGCCGGTATACCAAATTGCAGCATGATGTTTTACAGTACTCCACGATCGATACTGTCGTATGCCAGCTTGAAGTCGACAAAGATTTGGTATACGTTTACGTTGTATTCCCAGCACCTCTGGAGTATCAGTTTGACTGAGAAGAGCTGATCGGTTGTGTAGCGCCCAGGTCTGAAACCGCTTTGATATTAGCCAATGACTCGTTCTGCGTAAGTTATGTTGCTGATTGTACTCAACAACAAAAAAAAAATATTTATACTCTTACGAGTTCCTCACTTGAAATAAGAACACTGGTTTTTTATTATTTAAAAGAAACACTTTATTCAATAATAACTTTGTTTGACTGCAACTAACTATTACTGAACACCAACTGAACACCAACTGGACCGACTGGAACTGAATACTGTATTAGAACTCCCTTGGACCAGAGTGGTCTCCTGCTTAAATAGTATTATTTTGATTAGGTCTGCAGTTTGCATTCTGTTCGGTGATCGTATCATTGCTTACATTTGGACATCTGCATGATACGATGTCTTTGTTTGTCGCATGGACCGACACCTGCATTTATGCTGATCTAAGCAGATATGCTTTTATTCTTGAAATGAAATCTTTATTATAAAAGTGCTGAATATGCATAATATTTATATTGATAAACAATTATTGTTGGATGATCGTATGACTCATGGGTAACTTAATATGTTATATGTTTATAAGAAATATTTGATATTGTATAGTGAGTCATACTTATAATGATTTGAACTTAGTAACTATAATGTAAGTATTACAATATAAGTTTTAATTAAACTTAGTAGTTATATCCTTATTATTAGGATTAGTATTGAGGTCTTGAGGGTTATGTGTAACTCCACCCTCCTTAAGATTGCTGTTGTCCTCAACAGTGTTTTTTATCGGTTGTAATTCTATATCCTTTTTGTTAATTATTTTAATCTTGATTGATTTATGGCATTTAAAGTAAATATATATTATGAAGGATACAGTGAGTGTGATAATTATGAACAATAATGTTGTTCCGATTGCAATGGAATTTCTTTTATGTTCAAATTTTATTTCTTCGATTTTTTCTAGATTTTTAATATCTTCAAGTTTTAAATCTTCGACATTAATTGCGTAATTGAATTTTGAAATATTTTTAATTGGTTCCAATGTTAAAATTTGTTGAAATTCTTTTATTTGGTTTGTAAATAATTTGCCTGCAATCTCAAGTTTACAATTATTAAATCTTATTATGTATGTTCCATTTAAGTAATATGTTTTTTCATTACAATCTTGTTTTATCTTAATATCTATGTTAACAGTAAGTATTAATCCTTTTTCAATTTCTATTACATTATTATCATCCTCATATGCTCTTATACAGTTAATATTTTTACATTTTAAAAGATTATTTAAAGATTTAGTCCTTTTTTCTGGTTCATAATATTCTCCATGGTAAAGTACAACTTCTTTAATGTCTATATCCAAAGTTTCTGATTTTGAGTTAGGTATTTTTCTTACGTAATAGGATAATAGGGGCTGAGTCAAAATAGGGATGCTAATGACAAATATTATTTTTCTTTCTTGTGTTAATACATTTATTGTTATTTCCTTTAATTCCTCTACTGATAAATTATGAAAGTCTATTTCGTCGTATGTCAATATGGATCTAGTCATGATTCCTGTTTTTGCTGAGTTTACATTGTCAATTATTTTTTCTAATTCGTCCTTTATAAGATCAAGATTATAATTTAGTTGAATGGTTGTTAGAATTTTATTTATTGTTTGTGTCTGATTATTAATGTTAGCTAGAGACTGATTATAGGCTTTGTTAGTTTTGTTAATGTTGTCAACAATTTTGTTAAGGTTAGATTGAAAAACGTTGTTAACTTGAATTTGATTATTCATTGACTCTATGATAGCGTGATTATTTGTATCTATTATTCTCAAATGTTCTGTGATCTCTTCGTAATCGTCATTGTCCATTAATCCAAATAATAAGTTATAAATTTTTCCGATGGGATTAATTAATCCGCGTTCCTTTCTACTAACAATTACAGAATTTTGTTTGTCAGGTAAATATGTCATTGTAGTTTGTCTAGTACTTTGTCTGTTATCGTATTGTCGTTTTGGTTTAGGTGTATTAATTTGCATTGAAACTTGTTTAGCTTTCTCTCTATCGAAATGTAATAATTTTAGTTCTCCTTTTATAGATTTAATTGTTTCTGTCATATGGGGGTCGGGATAGATTTCGTTAGTTATTTCGTCTAGTGCTTTTTCGTATTGAACTAAGTCTATTTTGTGATAAATTCTTTTATAGTCTTTGATTAATCTAATTGGATCTTTTTTTATTAATATTATTCCGGATTCGGTTTGTAGTTTTTCAATTGTAATTTCTGCTTGTATAATTGTAAACGTTAGGATCAATAAAAATGGTATGAGTTTTGGTGTCCAATGATTGTTGGGTGTAGGTTTCTGTAAAGGCAAAGGGTTTTTATTGTAATAATTTTCCCTGTATTATTTCTAGGATAATTTTCTGTCTAAAGTATGGGATATGACATTGAGAGTAGTCTAATTTATGATTTCTGGCAATGAATTCTGCTGCTATGCAAGTAAATATACCGCAATCATTTGCGTTTTCCTGTTTTGGGGCGTTTCGCACATTTTCTTTTGTGAATGTATTTATATCGAGGACTTTACACAACTTATCTTCTGATTCGTCTGCTAAATATTCACCTAATGTATCTAATATTCCATTATCGCTGCTTCCTGATGAATCATAATATTTTATTTCCTTATTTCGTAGATCAATCGTAGCTAAACACCAATGTCTTCCATTTACGTGAACCGGGATTAGAATTATATCATATGAGAAAATATCTACCTTTCGCGTCCATTTCTTGACTGCACTAAATCCTTTCTCTTTGAGTGTCGGGACAAAGAATGTGTTCATGATATATACTTTGGGTAGGTTTATAGAGTCCTTGTTTCGTTTACTGATAAGGTTCAAATAGAAATTAATTATTTGATCATTTACCCATTTTTGATCAATTAAAGTAGAGATGTCGGCTCGAGTAATATTTAGATTGAAATTTGACACAAGAGTCTCGTTTAAGGGGCCATTATATAATGCATTATTGATGATTGTTTTCTGTTCTAATGTAAGCGTATTCGGAATGCTTACTGTATTTGATATTTCTGATATTGGTTTTGATTCTGTTCTCGTATGCTTCTTAATTCTTTTTATTCGAACTGGGTGTATCTTATTTTGATGTCTACCTTTTCTTGTTGAAATTATATTTCCTAAATTATCTTTTATTATCTCAATTTTTCTGTACTTAGGTTTTTCCTTATGACGTTCATTTTTGTAGTTTTTGATAAATACTTCTTTTTGATCGATTTCTGGTAATTTCTCTCTATTTTTATTGTGGTAATCAATCCATTTAGTCTTTTTATTAATCAACAATTTATTTAGTTTAGGTTTATCTATTCTACCATATTGTATGTCGATTGGTTTTGCTTGGGTTACTGAATGTATATTGGTATTATAATGCTCTGTTGCTTTTAGAACTCGTTGCACAATATTTAGTTCGGGTTCGGTTATCGCTAATGTTCTAATTTGCTCTAATAATGTGCTATGACATCGACTCATGTCTGAATTACCTGTATGTGATTTTGGTGAGTTAAAATGAATTTCAATATTTTCTTTTCTGAAGAAGTCTTTTACGTTTATCATATTGAATTCATTATCGGCAACTATCTTTCTGGGTTTTCCTAGTATAGCATTTCTTTCTCTAATAAGTTCTATGAAAGTTACTGCATTTTTATCTGTAGTTTCTTTAACGTATAAATGTTTCGAAAACTTATCTATTGTAGTAAAGAATTGTCGTTTACATATAAAGAATATGTCAATATGTACTATTTCATTTATATCCTCGGGGGTTTCTGTTAGTTTGAATTCTGGTTTTAAAGGTTTTCTGTCATATTTTACCAAATTACATACTTCGCAATTATTTATATATTTTGTGATTACTTTTAATATTTTATCAAAGTGATATTCATTTTTAATTTCTGCGTAATTTTCTAAGATCCCACGATGATTACTTTTTTCGTGTATTTCCTTGATTTTCTCCAAACATTGTTCTTCACTAGTTAAATCTATTGCTTTATTTGTGCATTTAATGAATTTGAGGTATTTATTATTTGAATATAATTTTATTATTGTTACTTGCACTTTGTTCCATGCATGGTCGTCTAGTTCGCAAAATATTCCTACATATCCTTTCTCTGGTATGTATCTCCTAAGTATATCTATTATTTTGTTTTCGTTACTTATGTCTTTCTTTTCTATGAATATCTTTCGCTTTTTGTTTATTGATTCAAGTTCCTTACGCTTTCTTTCCACTATTATTATTTGAGTTTTATATATATTTACTATTCCTTCTCTAATTGCTATATGGTCATTTTCATTCTCTAGACAACTGTGTATAGTTACATGTTCACTATCGTCTATTTCCATTGCGTTTTCTCGATTATTGTTGTTGGTTAAAACGTTAATTTCGCCTTTTTCTGCGTCAATTCTGCTCAAGAAGTCTGCTACTTTATTATCCTTTCCTTTTATGTATTCAATATTGAAATTGAACTCGTTCAATTTTATTTTCCATCTCTGTAATTTAGAATTTGGTTCCTTAAAGTTGCTAAGCCATACAAGGGGTCTGTGGTCTGTTTGAATGTCGAATTTTATACCGTATAGGTAGGGTCTAAAATATTTAGTTCCCCAAACAATAGCTAATAATTCTTTTTCTACTGTCGGATAATTTCTTTCATGCTCGTTTAGAGTTCTGCTAGCATAGGATATTGGATGTCCTTGCTGAGATAGTACTGCACCTAAAGCTTTATCTGAGGCGTCAGTAGTAAGCGTGAATTTTTGTTTAAAATCGGGGTAATGTAATATGGGATAATTAGTAATTAGATCCTTCAACTTCTCAAAAGCCGCGATGTAACTGGGATCTTCTGTATTAATTTTTCGATTTTTCTTTAGAGCATCTGTTAAAGGTAAAGCTACTTTTGCATAGTTATTAATAAACTTTCTATAATAACCGGTGATACCTAAGAAAGATTTTATTTGTTTTGTGGTACTAGGGATTTTTAAATTTCGAATAGCATCAATTTTTCCAGGATTTGGCTTGATTCCTTCGGTTGTCAATATATGACCCAAATACTCAGTTGATTTGGCAAAGAACTTACATTTGTCTGGTTGAATTTTAAGTTTGTTTTTTCTCAAAGCGTCAAATATTTTTTTTATGTTAATCTCCATTTCTTGGAGTGATGTGGCAAATATCAAAATGTCATCCAAGTATACTACGCAAATTTTGTTGATAAATTCTCTAAGAACTTCGTTAATCATGCGTTGGAAAGTTGCTGGTGCATTTTTGAGACCAAAGGGCATTCTAATGAACTCATAATGACCTTGTGGGGTTGAAAAAGCTGTTTTACGACGGTCATGTTCGCTGACTTCAATCTGGTGAAAGCCTTTCGCTAAATCCAGAGTTGTAAAATACTGTGCTTTTCCAAGTTTGTCAAATATCGATTCAATGTTAGGAATCGGAAATTTGTCATCTATTGTTTCCTCATTTAGTTTTCTATAATCGATAACTATTCTCCACTTTTGCTTTTGTGAGTTATCCATTTTTTTTGGAACTACCCATATTGGAGCATTATAAGGGGAATTTGAGGGTTGGATGATTTTTTGTTTTAGCATTTCGCTAATTTGAACTTCTACTTCCTTTTCATGGACAGGCTGAAAACGATAGATTCTGGAATAAAGGGGTTTATTGTTTTTGGTGATTATTTCGTGTTTTGTCTGAGTGGTACAGGAAAGATTTTCTCCTTCCTTATAGAGTAGATCCTCATATTCATTGAGTATCTTTTTTAGCGAATTTACTTCCTCTCTATTTAACTCATTAAACAACTTATCAAGGTTATCCGTCGAACTGAGCTCACTCTGAAAATTTATCTCTTCAGGGATAGCATAATTAAATTTTAATTTTTGATTATTAGCTTCCATGGTTCCTTCTCCCAAATTTAATTTAACGTTTAATGGATACAGTAGATTTTGACCAATCACTGCTTTAAAGGTTTTATCATGGAAATCCATGACGTTCCACAGAATTTTGTGAGATTCAGGAAGTTTAAACTCTACTGGCATGTTGGTTTTTATTTTTTCCGTGACATGGCATGTGCCACCTAAGCCGTTAACTATTATATGATTATTTAATTTTAATTTTTCTATAAAGGGAAAACATTTTGTGTCTATACTAGAAATTGAAGCGCCAGTATCTATAAGTGTTGGAATTACTTCATTCTCTATTTGTAAGTTGATTACTGGTAAAGGGTTTCCGAGGCACATTGCTGAAAATTTACATCCATAGGTTCTGGATTATTGTCTCTGTTCCTGTACATGTTCGAATTGTCAACTTGCATCAGTTCTTGTCTGTTATTTTGATTATTTTGTGGGCGATTGTAATGATTAAAACGATTATTGTAATTGTTTCTAGAAGGATGATAGTTATTTTGTTGGCGGTGCACAAATGAATTTTGATTGTGACGGTTATTTTGATTTGAATTTTGATTATACCGATTATTTGGATTTGAATTTTGATTATAATTTCTATGATTTGGACGAGTACGAGGGTTAATGTTTTGTACTGGATTGTAATTGTCAGTGTTGTATTGAATTTCTCTAAGGATATTGTATGCCTGGTTAAGTGTTTGACAATTTCTCATTTCAATTAGAAATGATTTGTATTCTGGCAGAAGGGATTTAAATTTGTTTAAGACCAACCCTTCGTTTCGGACTGGGTTAAACTCTAAATGTACAATTTGTTGAGGATCTTGTAGGTACTTAGTATTTATTCTATTTAATAGTTTATTTAAAGTATGATATGCGTCGTCGACGTTTTTGAAGCTTACCTTATGTATCCTGTTGATTATGCTGCTGTATGATTCGTTAACTCCGAATGTTGAGATTAGGATTGCTTTAATTGATGACCACGTTGGATCTGTTATTTTTTGAATTGTGTTTCTGGCTGCTCCTTGAATTTTGTGCAGGACGAGTCTGAATAGATACGCTTGATGGTTTCCCTGAGCCAAATTGAGAATGGTTTGTGCTTCCTCTAGCCACGAAGATAAAGCGTACTCTCTGTTGTCTCCATTATATACCGGTAGTCTGCGTACTTCCTTTAGTAATTCATCGAACGAAAGGTCCAATGGCAATGGTATTTCCTGTTCTGCCATTGTTTATATATTTTGTAGATGTGTTTAATTTATTTTATGAGACTTTTTGTCTCCACTGTACAGTTTATGGTACTGGAGGACCTTGTTACTCTTTTATATTAGAATTCCTCAGTGTTTACCACAGGGAATCGAGCGCTTTTTCTTAAAATGCAGCTCACTGCTTTGCAATACAGTATATTAATTGGTGTAAATTTTTTTTTTTTTTATTTTATTATTTTATTGATTTTTGTTAAAATTAGATTTTCTCTAATTTGGGTTTTGTTTTATTAAAAAGTTTTGTTTTTTGTTCCTACCCTAATAGTCTAAGTTTTCCTTAGCTACTTTTGTGGGCGTACTTTTCAAAACTTTTGTTTATTTTACTTCGACCAGATTTTCTCTAATCGAAGGAGTTTTTAAGTTCACTTTCACTTTACTTACGATTGTGAATGCAGGTAGGTTTTTTAAGTCAAAGGCGGATCCTCCCTCCTTAGACGAACGACTGCGCCAGTTATGTTGCTGATTGTACTCAACAACAAAAAAAAAATATTTATACTCTTACGAGTTCCTCACTTGAAATAAGAACACTGGTTTTTTATTATTTAAAAGAAACACTTTATTCAATAATAACTTTGTTTGACTGCAACTAACTATTACTGAACACCAACTGGACCGACTGGAACTGAATACTGTATTAGAACTCCCTTGGACCAGAGTGGTCTCCTGCTTAAATAGTATTATTTTGATTAGGTCTGCAGTTTGCATTCTGTTCGGTGATCGTATCATTGCTTACATTTGGACATCTGCATGATACGATGTCTTTGTTTGTCGCATGGACCGACACCTGCATTTATGCTGATCTAAGCAGATATGCTTTTATTCTTGAAATGAAATCTTTATTATAAAAGTGCTGAATATGCATAATATTTATATTGATAAACAATTATTGTTGGATGATCGTATGACTCATGGGTAACTTAATATGTTATATGTTTATAAGAAATATTTGATATTGTATAGTGAGTCATACTTATAATGATTTGAACTTAGTAACTATAATGTAAGTATTACAATATAAGTTTTAATTAAACTTAGTAGTTATATCCTTATTATTAGGATTAGTATTGAGGTCTTGAGGGTTATGTGTAACTCGTACGGTTTTATTCTATTTTCCAGAATTTTCGTCAAAATTTTAATTTTAATTGTGAGAGCATAGCAAGTCTCATATAAACATCGCGTTCAGGAAAGTCCTTCTATAAGCTAACGTTTGAAGACCAAATAAGGCACAACGAGTACTATAATCAGGCTTAAAACGCCAGCCAATTTGGTAAATAGCAAAATGAGTAAAATTATTTTGAATTCTCTCTATACGTTCGATATGAACATTATAGAAAGGATTCCACACAATTGAACAATATTCAAGAATCGAGCGAACAAATGAAGAATATAGAATCTTCAAAGTATAAGGATTATTAAATTCACGCGCGTTCCGTGTAATAAGCCCTAACATGCTATTTGCTTTTGACAAAATGTAATCGGTATGTGGTCGAAATGAAAGCCTTTGATCAAAAATTACACCTAAGTCGGATATCACAGAAACTCTTTCAAGAACACTACCTGCTATGGAGTACTCATAAAAGAGAGGATTTTTTAATCTAAACGCGCTCAAAACTTTACATTTACTAACATTTAAATTTAAATTATTATCGTGGCACCAATTTTGCAATTTCTCTAAATCGCATTGCATTTTGAGACAGTAGCTTACGTTGCCAATTTTCATAGCAATTTTCATATCATCCGCGAACTGCCATACCCGCACGTATTCAAAATTTTGGATGATATCATTTACGAAAACTAAAAAGAATATCGGCCCTAAATGACTTCCTTGTGGTACTCCCGACGTACATCTTATCATAGAGCGCTATGTACAGCCGTTTAAGTTCACCAATTGAGTCCTTACTGTTAAGTAGGATATCACCCAGCTGAGAAAAGTCGACTGTACCTAAATTTTCTAATTTGCGAAGTAATATGTTGTGATCAACTTTATCGAAAGCCTTCGAGAAGTCGGTATACACAACATCAGCCTGCATGCCCTCTTCCATAGAATCAGCAACAAATTTACGAGTAGTAAAGGAAACTAAATTTGTTGTAGTTGATCTATCTTTAAGGAAGCCATGTTGACATGGCGATATTAACTCGCTGATCAAAACATCTATTTTCTTTTTAACAATCAATTCAAAAAGCTTCGGGATAGCCGATAGTTTAGCTATAGGCCTATAATTGTCTATATGATGTTTTGGACCCTTCTTATGAACAGGAGTAAGAAAAGATGTCTTCCATTCATCAAGGAAAACACTTGTAAACAATGACGTATTAAAAATGTTCGTTAGAGGACGACATAATGACTGCATGCAATTCTTTAGAAAAATGTTAGGAATAATATATATCAACAGCATGTCAACTTCTTTAAAATTCAACCTCAGAATTAATTCATGCTTCCTGCAGATTCAAGACATCATATGAACGCCTTATGTATATATTTTACTATAGCTGAATTATAAGATGGACCTTGTAGGAATATCGCCAACGGAATGTTACTCTTAAGATTTCAAGATTAAGGATGTGTAACGTAAACTAAGGCAAGATCCTCATCAAGGTGTTACTACCTAAAACCAACTTCATCCCGGACAGTGAATACTCGAAGAAATCCAATTATTGCTCTCTCAGAGAAATTGTTGTGCGTGTGGCTCTGCTCTCTACGGCAAAGAAACAAATTTTTAAGAGCGCTAAAGCGACTGGCAATTGTAAGGGAAACGTTGAACTCCTGAAAGCTTGCAGTGAAGAGCGGCAGTATCCTTCAACACTGAACATGCAGTGAATAATCCTCTCGCTGAGGAGTAAAATTTATAATTCAGAGATCATCGTAAAACACTATTTGACAACTGAAGTGCGACGTTTAAGATCCTTTCTTAGCGCATAGCTTCCAGACCATTCTTTTAAAAGTGGACGGCTCACAAAATGATGTTTATACGGGGCTACTAGTCGTATCGGAATACTCTTGAATGAACCGGCTGACGAACTAGTCCGGCCAGGACAGCCTCGAACACCCCCTTCTGTGGCTCGGAGACCTTTTACTGGACGTACACGTTGGTCGAAAAATTGTTACAAAGGGAAATTGCGTGGTATATAGTGGGCTTCAAAGATTGGGAGTGCACAGAGACCACCGGCCATTGGGATCTCTAAGGCAGATCTTCTTAACCGTTACAACCAAACCAAAAAAATATCAGAATTATCATTGGTGTTCTATCTGGACATTCTTGTCTGAGAGACCATCTTTAGAGATAAGACATGAACAAGGTAGATGGACGATGAAACGTCAATGGATATTCTCTGTTAATATGTGGTAGGGTACGTCTTACTGTTGGTTTGCCCGACCCGAAAGATATCACATCGACTCTACCTAACATTCTGACTAACTTCATCAATAAACTAGATCGACAGGCTTAGTCCATTTGTAAGATTTATAAGTAGATCTAAGGCTATAGCACCATCTTATTTCTTTACTGACCTCACTGTCCCAAAAGATAAATAAATCAACAAATTGTTTTTTATTCTATTGCTGAAAAAAAATTAGGCAGCTGATCATGACCTTTGGGAAGATTGGTAAGTTTCTAACTGAATGCGTTAGGCTATAGACTAACTCATTGATTAAAAGCATGTACTTTTTAGGATTCTTGTGGGTACATCCTTCAATATTGTTGTATTTTCATTTAGAACCACAAAATTTTGGGAGGGGTCCGAACCCCCTGGACCCCTCCCCTGGCTACGTGACTGGCACCGAGTATTGAACTTATGTTTCTCTAGATGAGAATCGTAGAGTGTCGATCGAGACCTCACGGCTACCGAGCGGGTCAAATTAAATGCACATTGAAGTAACTAAATACGTCATAGCGGAATAGTGAATACTATTATTAAATAAATACTTCGGCTTTCCTAGGTTTTTTGCTTTCAGAAAATTCAAATTGGCTTTTTTCTTCCCGAAAGCGATGGTATTTTTTTTTTTGAGACAACGCCTACCTGATAAACACCTCAGACTAGCAAAAATTTACCGGTGTAAGGATAATTTTTGAACAAAAATTAGTTTTCAAAACTTTGAATGGTTCACAAAAATGTTCAAATGGCTTCGGAAATATTTACGGACTCTTGAAATTTTTGCGGTTAAAAGTTCCGTGTGAGGGCCATCGAAAAGAAAATGAAAACTTATCGATTCTGTCTGTTTGCGGTTCTTGTTGTAAATAGCCATACACAATCGTCGACGATGACGAATAGTCTAAAAATTAGGTAGAAAATAAATTAAGGTGGAGTTTTAATTTTTTGGTACCTTTATGTTTTTGGGGTCGCTGAACACGAATCTGATATTTTCCAACAAAAGTTTTCCGCGAAATATGTTTTTCTTTTTTTGCTAAAAACATGAGGGAAAATCAGATTTTCTCCGTTTTTTCAAAATAACTCAAAAACTATGCATTTTCCGTAAAAGTTGGGTAATAAAATTCGAAAGGATAAAATTTCCTAAAGTTCAACCAACAATTTCGCTGCGAAAATGTCGCGAAACTAGTTGCTAAAACCCAAGAAACCTATAAAAATGAAACGCAGTACCGTAATGGCACTGCGCGTCGATATAACATGAAAACTTCATATTTTACGCAAATCTTCAACTTTGTTTTATTCCTGAAAAGCATTCGCTGATGGTTTTTGGCATCCGTGTCGTTTTACTGCAGGTCAGAGTCAGGACAACAGGACCTTCTGGGGGATAAAGTGCCACAGGAACCAAACCTAGCGACTGTGGATATTTTCGGAATCGTTGTGATGAAACACAATCTTGAACAGAGCGACATCATGGTCAAGTATATCGATGATGTGTTTGCAAGTGATGAGACGGTTTTGTGTCATTTATTTTGAAAATTTAGAATTAAAATGCAAACATTATATTCCATATCTTATGTTAATTGTCTTGACCCCTCCAGTAGCATGGGTGAGTCAATATCTCTAGCATTTCTATGCCTTGATAACGTTTCGAAAGCATATCTATTTTTATTTCGTGGAAGTGCAGTTGCTAGCATGCACCTTCTATTCACGCCATCTTTAAACTGACAAGCTCGGAGCACTGTGAAAGTTCTATAAGTACCCACAGGCAGTCTTTGATCACGCCGAGATTTGAGCTCCGAACTCTAGATTAGTATCGTAGAGCGGTGACCGAACGACCACGGCCACTTTATAGCACGGCTTGTTCCTCTTCCGTTGGGTATTTGTGTTTAATAGGAATCTATTTTCAGTATTTTTTCAAGGACTATTTGGTCTTGCAGTTGAGGCCAAACTTTGCCAATATGTGTATTTTCGGAATTGGTCTGATGAGACCTATGCTCTGCACAAAACAGTCATAAGAGATTTCATGCACAAGATAGACAAATAGTAGAAGTCAAATTTGTACGTTTCTTCTTTGGGCGACCGTAAGCCACTCGGTGACGGCTTTTAGCATTTTGATTATACCATAGGTAGATATTTGCACGGATTGGGGTGGTTTTGTGTCAATAATCTCTTTCTCTCTCTCTAATTGCCTTGACCCCTCCAGGGGCATGGGCGCGTCAACATCTCTAGCATTTCTATACCTTGTTGACGTTTCAATAGCGTATCTACTTTTCGGAAGTGCAGTTGCTAGGATGCACCTCCTATCCATGCCGTCTTTAAACTGACAAGCTCGAAGCACTGTGAGAGTTCTATTAGTACTCACAGGCAGTTTATGATCGCGCTGAGATTCGATCTCCGAGCTCTAGATTAGTAACGTAGAGCGGTGACCGAATGATCACGGCCACCGAGCGCGACAATATGTTATAGTTAATGATAACACAAAATGTGAACTATATAAATAATTTAAATGTATTTGTGCAACCAGGGCAGGGATCCTACAAGGTTACGCAAAAAAACACGCTGTAATGATAGTGGTATAATAATTTTGCGAGTCGCTGTAATTGCATATGCAAATTTTGCAATAGCGGGTCGCAAAATAACCAACAAACAAAATCTAGCTCGGGCGACTATAGGGCCAGGTACAAGGGAGACCGGTTTTCAGCCGTGGGAGAGAGAAAACGTAAAAATGAGAACTACAAAACGAGCCATAACCTAAAGCGTCTCACATATGTATATTTTTCGTTAGACTTTCTTTGCGTTAATTCCTAAAATGAGAACTATTTAAATAAATAATTATCAAGTGTTGTTAACGGATAAACAACAGTGGATTAACCCGTTTTTACGTCAATTTTACCGATTTCAACTATTGCCAACACGACATTTGAATTTTTCGTCTTAGTTGTTGGAGTTGAAGCGCGTCCTCAAATCTACGATTCCCTTTTAAAACAAATGAGTTGCAATTGCAATCTCTATGTGGTATGCATTCTGGGCTGGACGTACTGTATATTGTGTGATCTCATCCACCCAGTGCCATTGTGTGGAGGGCTCCGCCACCAGCGCAGGAGCCCCCAGGTAAGTGGATCCCTTTTCCAGCACCAACCACGTGCCCCTCGCGCATACACCCGTACGCGGGTGAGTGTTTGAGATGTTCATATGTAGTCGAGGGTAATAAAGAAGAAGAAGGCGCAACATTTCTGGGTAACTTTGAATAAATACTTGCTACTATTTAACCAGAAATAAATCTCCCTAAAGGAGTTGCGACCGTGCGGCTCGAATTTCCCAATCAAGGCGGGAATGCCACAATTTGGAAAGGATTGACCTAAAAATAATGACCAGGGATAGCAAAGACGAATTTGGTGAGCGCTGTTGGTGTCGCTTTGGGGAGCCTCCTAAACTTACATACAAGATAACTTCAATAGAGTGATGCATATGTTAAACTGAGAATGAAATAATATAATAAGTCCACTAAGGACTTGAAAACTGGATAGAAAAAAAAAATATATATGTAGATTCGAAAAGAAAAATTACGAAATCATGAAGTTTTTTTTTGGAATTTCGTAATCATTATAGAGTGAGAAAAATGCGGGGATAAACCCAAATCTTCTTCCCTCTCTCTTCTCCCTCACTCTGAATTGTTGAATTACTTTAGGGGGATTTTGAAATGTTGCGCCCGAAATCCCATGGCCGGGAGGGTGAAGAAGTGCCGGGCGCATACCATCTGGGGCCCATAGATTGAGCCGTTTTCCTGCGTAAAGCTCAGACCTGAAAGGGAAGAGGATCTGTCCTGATTGGACGGTCTTCCCATTTGCTTATATCTTCGGCCTTGTGCCAATTTGTAGTTTGGCTGTTGCAGCCCTGTGTCCCTTCACGGGACTTTGTATCGACTTATATCTTTGGGAGTTTGACGTTAATCGTCACTAGGTTTCTCTTGTTAACATTTTATCTTATTCGCTTAGTCTTAGTATATTCCGCTGTTTTCTTGATTACCGGGCAGACGTGCGACTATCTTTTTGAATGATAATGGAGGAGGCCGATGATTGCCGTGCTGAACCACCCCGCCACTCCCGACAGCTGAGCTGAGCTGAGTCACACACGGTGTACAGAGGGCTTTATGGCAAATCCTCACCCTCGTCCTCCCGGCATCCATTACTTCAACGCCTTATATTAAATCCCTATTAGGTCTACAGGTTCAGGCTATCCATATCCAGCTTGGTTTCAAGGACTAATTCGTTTTCCTGGTTTTGACTCACAACTGCAAAGTTGTTGCAGCTCCCTTCGCAGTTAGAGCACTTAAGCACTACTTTCCTACACCCAACATTTCGTTGCCATTCGTTAAACATTCTCCAGCTACTGCAACCATCTCCTGAGTAGCATATGAACCCTTGAATACTTCAACAACGTCAGCAATACTTGGATTCTTCACAAGGGTCTTCAAAGTATGCGAGAAGAGGATTTTTTCTGCAATCGTTGAAATCACAGTATCAATTGGGGAAAATGTCTTTTAAGAAACGGTATCCTTTCCTGGTTTTAAAATGTAAATGTTTTCAGTTCTGCTAATACCTGTCATAATAACCAAGAGGTCTATATCCTCCCCAATTACAATCACTCTCTCATTTGATGCTAAGTAATATCTGTTGGTGAGAACATAAATATTAACACAGCCTTTTGTTTGGCTTTACTGTACAATATAGTAGAACTCCAATAATTATGCAGGCTATTGGATGCTGACTCTAAGCCAGCTTCAACGTCATTGTGGTGAAACGGCACAAGACAATGGAACCGCGACCACCACGCAACCACACATATACTATACTCGTAATTGCACGATATAATTATTATATTATACAGTAGACACTCACTTTTATTAATAAATTTTATTAATAAAAGTGAGTGTCTACTGCACCTATATATTGAAAAAGCCGAAAAAGATCGATTTTTTGCACATTTTTTGCCAAAAACTAAAAATATATTTCCCGGAAAAAAGTTTTGTTGGACAATCTCAGTTTCGTTTTAATCAAAACTTCTCCGAAATTTTCCTTTATTTGGCATTTTGGAGCACGTAATGCTTAAACTAGAAGTTAAACAAGACGGAGAAACGGAAAGTGTTTGCACTGCATTGAAGAATTGGTGAATATGTAATAGCGATTGTGCATATAAAAATTTGCCTCGTCGCTATAGGTGACATTTCGGCCAAAATTGAGGTCCTCTTCCAAACGCCCCGAAGCCCAATCAGCCAACAAAGGGCGTTGTCTATGATCATTAACTTTTAGCTCCTGGTTGAGTTGGATCTTGTACGGGTGCAGGCCTAAATCCCGACGCAAAATTCGCCAAGTTGAAGTCTGCCAAAGGCCGAATTCTTGTGCACGGCGAGGAATTGACTGCATCGGGTTCTCCTGCACACTTTCAAGGACAGTGGCGGTGTTCTCGGCCGATCTGGCGTTCTTTTGACGTACGGTTGTTGGCTGAGTCGTCTCAAATTTGGCCACCAAACTTTGGAGAGTTGACTTTGAAGGGCCACCGTGTCTACTGTAAATTGGGCGCAACGTTTGTACTAACGAACAATGATTTTGATAATACAGTTTTATTATTTGCACGTGCTGGTCAATCGTGTAACTTGTCATATTGATTTGACATCAGTGCCTGAATAATAAACATCAGATTTAGCGAACGCCCCAAAACACCGTGGTCGCCACAGCTTGTCAACATCGACCCGCACTTCTTGGAAAACCCTTAAGCATTGCTCTGGCACCACAACTACTTATTTCGACTTGGAAATCATGTACAATTTACCAGTTCAGAAATTTGGAGACTTAGGCCGTGCTCAGACGGGTTGTCTCATATTCGTCTCGTAATCGGCAAGTCTGCGATTCAAACTCCACTTCCCAACCAGATGTATGGAGATCCGCACACGGGTCGTCCAAAGGTCGGCACGTAAGCGAATCGATTTGCTTGTGAAGTGGGGTTGGAGTCGTAGACGAGCCGATTGCAAGACAACCCGTCTGAGCACGGCCTTAGACTTTTGAATTGCTGGAAGTGGGTCATTTTCGTATTTTACTAATGTACTTTCCAAATGACTTCTTTCAGAAAACAACACTCTATATGAATCTTTATGTTTCAGTTGGCGCAAGAAACGTCCACAAGTCTCAGCCAACAAAAATCAGCTGTTCAGCAAGTCATACTCGTAGTTAAATTTCTTGGACGCGTTCGTTTTACACATTTGAACTCTAGAAAACTGAATTTTTTAACAAACTTGCAACACCTTTTTAAATTAAAAATAGAATACAAGAACAGAATACAAGAGCACAAAAGTAACTTACAACAAAACAAATAATCTTGCGACATAAAATAAATCGACTTTCCAGCAGATTTTATATAAAGTTTATTAAATGTTCGACATTTCACCTATTTAGGCATCTTCAGGGCTAACTTTACAATCATTTGTTTGTCATTTGTTTTTCTACAGCAAGTATGGCATAATGAATTTACTAACATTTTAATTGATAAAATATGGTAATTGCTCAGCTAAATTATCTTTTACGTTTCAACTTCTTCTACGAGTATTTGTTCTTTATGTTTAAATTGATATTAAAAGTTAAAAAAAAAGGATTGTGGTATAAAGATAAACGTCAAGTCAATATTGTCAATTGGGTGTGTCAGACCGAAGTTAATTAATCATTATATTATTGTCAAATTTGTCGTCATATAAGCGAAGTGTACCACAGTTGTATTAGTTTAATTTTTCTTCTATTGGGTGAACAACTTTGCTTCCGCCGTTTTCCGATAGACGGCTGCATCGGTGAGGGCTCGTCAAAATACGTAGTTCAAAAGTATCACAAAGTGAGTTTGGACGTCTGTGAACGTATCGACATCCCCGCATTAGTAAAAGTTGTTCGCATTTTTAATAAGATTCGCGGTTCAAAATGTCTGTTTTCGAGCCAAGTTCTCGTCATTTGCGGGAAGTTTTGATCTTCTGCTTCCATTTGAAGAAAACTGCAGCTGAGGCTCATCGGATGCTCTCAGATACTTACGGTGAGGTTGCTCTGAGTGACAGAACATGTCGTGAGTGGTTTCAACGTTTTAAAAGTGGCGATTTCAATGTCGAGGACAAGCATGGTGGTGGGAGAGAAAAAATTTTCAAAGACGACGAATTGGAAGCACTGCTCGATGAAGATTCGTGCCAAACGCAAGGAGAATTAGCTGAATCACTGGAAGTGACTCAGGAACCGACAGATATTGAACGGCGATTATTTGCATGCGAACAACTGCTTCAAAGGCAGAATCGGAAGGGATTTCTACATCGCATCGTAACCGGCGACAAAAAATGGGTCCGTTACGATAATCCCAAGCGCAGAAAATCATGGGGAATGCCCGGACATGCCTCATCGTCGACGGCAAAACCGAATATTCACGGCGCCAAGATTATGCTTTGCATTTGGTGGGATCAGCTCGGTGTGATATACTACGAGCTACTGAAACCAAATGAAACTATCACAGGAGATCGGTACCGAACGCAATTGATGCGTTTAAGTCGAGCATTAGAGGCAAAACGACTACAGTTCCAAGAGAGACACGACAAAGTCATCCTCCAGCATGTCAATGCTCGGCCACACGTCGCAAAAGTGGTCAAGACATACTTGGAAACCCTAAAATGAGAAATCTTGCCCCATCCGCCGTATTCCCCAGACATCGCTCCTTCCGACTACCATCTGTTTCGTTCCATGGCGCACGGCCTGGCTGATCAGAATTTTCGTTCGTACGAGGAAGTCGAAAAATGGATCCAATCATGGATCGCGTCGAAAGACGCCTCCCTGTTCCGAGATGGAATCCGAAATTTGCCGGAGAGATGGGCAAAAGTTGTCGCTAGCGATGGACAGCACTTTGAAAAATACATCTGTAAGTACTTTTTGACAATTAAGCTTTTAATTCCAGAAAAAACGGCGGAAGCAAAGTTTTACACCCAATATATTGCTTTTTACATTAAGGGAGTATAATTTTTATTAATGTAAATCGCCTCTTTTATTAATAATTTTCTTTTATTATTGTTTTTGTGGATTATCGATGTATTGTCAAAATCCATTACATAACGATCTTCAATTTGGTGTCTAACTAGGAATGTGTGTGTGTGTTCGTTAGCATTTTGTTCCTGCTTTTATGTTCTTTGATTCGGGTCATTAAATGTCTCGTGGTTGAGCCAATATAAATGCTTTATCAATATTATTTTCCTGGCATGTTTTACATGGTCTACGTGGCGGAGAAAATATACCAATAAGACATGTATGTGTTAAAATATTCGATAATTTTAAATTCAAAAATGACGATTAGAATTTATTTTTTAATTTTTAATGCACTACAAGTCTAGTACAAAAATTTGTACAGAAAAGAAAAACCTGTTTGTGTCATGCGATTCGCGCCGCATTCCAATTGATTTCTTTTTTTCAAGATTCTTTGCTTTATTTGGGTTGAATACACAATTTATGAGTAATAATATGGCAATACCGCCTTTCATACGAACTTCTAAAAGTACAATTGTGTTCAGTCACACTTATCTTATCTAGGTAACCCATCAGCAATTAACAATTTTAATTGAAATTGATGGGTGAACAATAGATGCGTGAATATGTTTCGAGATATTGAAGTTAGCCCAATAGTGTGGAGTCTCGATAGGGGCATGCATGTTTCTACTTTGGTTCCGCAATGTTTTTACAGACGAAGGGAATTTGACATTTTGGTTAAACTAGCAATTGAAAGACAACTAAACTTTTTCGTGACTTTCATAGGATTCCATGTAGGTACCAAACTAACAATTTTGTTCTTATAGAGATCTTCAAGGATTTTATAAGAACCACATTTAGTTTCAGCTAAGACTTATTGACTTGCAAATTCTTCTGATAGAAATCTTAAAGAACGTTTCTAGCCAAAAAGTGGCGTATGAAATTATGAGTATAAAGTATTTTAAGAATTCTTCAAGTCTTCTTGACAGCTCTAACTAGAGAACTTATCAGAAAGATATCAGTAAAAGTACGTATAAGTGATTTACAGTAATCTGCTATACATACATAGATCACCTTTTAGAATCTTAACTAAGAGACAAAGATTTCTATTGGTTTTCAGTAAGTAAATTTTGTGCTTATTGTAGCATTAAGTGGAATTAATGATACTTTTGGAAGTTCTCTATAAAAATACGAATGCAGTTGAAATTCATACTTGTATTATTGGTCTGATGCACTTTTTCGCAGTGGATTTTGTCGATTTGATAGTCAAATTTTCTCTGCGAAAGAAATTTTTCTGATCAAATGCTGTACAAAACTCCCAAAAAAAAACGAATCCCTCTCGAAATTTAGCATACATGTACATTTAATGTTCATCATGAATTAAATGTACTTTTTGCATAGTAGCTAATAGTGGCCTAAAATGTATTAAACACGTTCTTATTTTCTTGTCAGACCCTAAGAAATACATTTAAAATGAAAATATCCAAAGTCACCAAAGTATTGAAGATATTAATTTCTGGCGCAATAATTGCTATAACCAAACAGTCGAAAAAGATGGCGGTTCTCTCAAGCTCTCTTTTAAAGAACTTATAAGTGTTTAGTTAAGTTTGTTGCTCCCATAAGTAAATTATAATAACTTCTTCCTATGAAACTTTTCTTCAAAATTTCAATTAAACTATATCTTTCCCTACAACTTTCGCCTGACTTCTTTAAGTATCAGAGTGTATAGCTTTCTCATTTAAAGCCGTTCTACTCATCTTCATTTAAGCTAAACCAGGTGTCCGAAGCGTATATACCCTAGCCTTGTACAGACTTAATGGTGACACCAAAAGTAATAATTGGCAACGACCATGCATTAATAGTGAGTTTCCTATATAGCCAGTTTAGGGAGATCTTGACCATTCTCAAAATGAATTAACTAACTCATTCTACAAATATTTGTTGAATTTTTAAGTCGCTAGCTTCATTCCATCGAAAGTTATTGCTTATTTGAAGTCTCACTTGTAGGGGAGGTAAGGGTTCCTTGGGTCGGATCTTGCCCATCATTGCCACCAACCAATTAGATCACCCTACAAACATACAAACAAAATTTTAAGTCTCTAGCTTCACTCTATCGAAAGAAATCGCTTGTTTGAAGTTTCGTTTGTAGGGGAAGTAGGGGTTTTGTTGGTCGGATTTTACGCATTTTCAATATTAGCCGACTGGATCCTACTACAAACATTTGGCCAAAATTTCAAGTCGCTAGCTTTATTTTGTCGTAAGTTATCGCTTGTTTTAAGTGTCATCTCTAGGGGAGGTAGGGGTTCCTTAGGCCGGATCTAACCCGTCTTTAATGCCAACTAACTCAATTTCACTTCAAACATTTGACCAAAATTTCAAGCTGCTGGCTTCATTGTATCAAAAGTAATCGCTTATTCGAAGTTTCATTTGAAGGGGAGGTAAGGGTTCCATGGCTCGGATCTTGCCCATTTTCAGTGCTAACTAATAAGACCTTACTACCAACATTCTACCAAATTTTCAACTTGCTAGTGTCATTCTATCGAAAGTTATCGTAATTAAAATAATATTTAATTTTTTGAATTTTGTAGGGTAGGTAGGCGTTCCTTTGATCTGATTATGCCAAACTTCCCAAAACCTAAGCAGCTTCTCACCCCAGGGTCACATGCCAAAAATCAGATGTCTACGTCAATTGGTTCAAGAGTTATGGACAAAAAACCTGAAAAGTAGGGTAGTACGGGGCTCTTTGTAAGAAAATTACCGTTAGTTTTCAACTGATCGATTTTATTTTTCCAGGGGAGTATAAGATTATCATCACGAGCAATCTACCAAAGCTAGAGGTTTTCATGTTTATTTAATCGGGAGTTATAAATACATTTAATTATTTTACATATGTTGGGGAGGTAGGCGTTCTCTTGGCCTGATCATGCTCATTTTCAATACCAACCAACTAGATCATACTTCCAGTCTCTAGTCAAAATTTCAAGGCTCTAGCTTTATTCTATCGATAGTTATCGTGCGAACGGACAGACAGACAGACAGACGGACAGACGGACAGACAGACAGACATGGCTTAATCGAATCAGGAGGTGACCCTGATCATTTATATATGTACATTGCTATACCTCCGGAGCCTCCTTTAAGGTGTTACATATTTCCGTCGTGACAAAAACAATATACCCTATACTAAAAGTCTAGGGTATAACTAGGGTATAAATATTACAACCCTGAAACAGGAATATATTCTTGATCAAGCTTATTATACAAGCAGTACGAGAGTTGACAAACGGCAATTATTCCCTATAATGGTTTAGTTAGACCTACACTGCATTAACACTTAGAATGGTCTAAAGCAGAAACTTCAAGAGGATCTTTTCTAATAACACACTTGCAAAAATTACTTTTAAGGCTATAATCTGAACAAAATGCCTTTAAAGTTTTCATCGAGCTTCCAATCTGCACTAAAGACTTTTTACACATCTGTTCTTTTAAAAGTTACAGCAGATTCATGTATTAGTTTTACTTTTTAGCAGAATGCCTAATAAATATCTTTAACGTAATATTTCGTTCCGAAAGGTTTAATACCGATATTATAAGAGTTTTGGTTCTCACCTCAAGAGCAAATTGTTAGTTGGGTATGGTAATAAGCGATGTTGTTGGTAGGCTGATTTTCCTATCATGTCCAAACGGCAGAACAAGTGTAAAGAAGATGAAGAGCTCCCTCCTCCTAGTTAACATCCTTACAGCATCTGAATAGTTAAATTCGGTACAGTGCAAAGTAATAGTGTCTATTCCATATCACCCCTACCATCTTTTAGCGATGATATTAGCCGCTTTCGATTCACGGGATCTCAGAACATTTTCAGACAGAACGACAGACCGGTTTTAATCCAGGTCTCGTATGGAATCTCATAAGCTCAAGCCTGAAAGGAAATTGGTTAAACGTCAACTTACAGTAAAGCGTCGATAATCCAGATTAATTAGGATCGGAGCCTATCCGGATTATCGAATTGACCGGATTTTCGAAATTTACCTTAAAAGGGCTGGTACATCTTCAATGTACAAAAAAATCTCGGTAAAATCGTTCATAATTCAATCTGTTGGTTACAGAAGTGAAGCAGATGAATACATTCTATCGAATTGGATTATCGATGGCCCGGATTTTCAACTTGCGAATGGTCTGAGACCGAAAACCAGTGACAATAAGCGGTTAATGTGTGACGAGGATCCACTTTTGGCCGCCGTCATTTTCCAAGTACTGCTAGTAAACCACCTAGCGTTGACTGCTTGACTCGTTGTTGATTGATTACACTAGTCACACTAGCTCATCAGTCCTAGAATCGCAGCACTGCCATCTGGATATACAGACCAGACCAGAAACTGTAGAAAATACCCAGCTACAATTCTGACCCGTAAAATGACGTGATTAGCAATTTTGCATAAAGATGATAGTGGTACTATACTTTGTTTTTCCGGACTTTTGAAAAATACGTCTTCAACCGTATAACACTGCGCAACACATTTCTTCGGGAACATATTGATCACATGATAAACACAGAATTAACTCTAGACGCGGAAAACAAGCAGAAATAAAAACTAAACACAAAACGCACGAAACCCGGACCACCGCCATAAATCACTGACCACTCGTTGACAGCAAGATTTCTGACCCCTAAAATGACTTCATTGGCCATTTTGATCAACTGAAAGCTGGCCTGTACATCAAATGTGACCACTGATAGCATCACTGATCATTGTAGTCATAACTTCTGTGACATACAGTAATCTTGAAGAAACTCTCCTCTTCTCGAAGAATGACCGATACTCCACAGCCATCTCTGATGTTACCAGAATAAATTCATGAGACCGTATTCCGTCTAAATATTAACATCCTTAATGGTTATGACGTGCTATCCTAACTAAGTCGAAGCTTTCAAAATTGTCGATATCGCCGCTCACTTTGGGAAACCAGTCTCTCTGTAATTCTCTGGATTTACAAGGCTACTATTAGACTTATTCTACCTTTAGTAGAATATGGTCACTGCCATCTAGAGTACCAGGCCATCATGTTAAAGTAATGACGTCATGACAACCAATCCACCATACCATATGTAAACAAAGTGAAGAACGCGTGCGGTCGACCTCTTGAAATTTCGCGATTTTCGTGCGTAAAAGTGAGTTTAGTGTGGTGATTTCAAGTGCAATTGAAAGTAGTGCTTTTGCAATGGCATGTGGAAGTGAAAAAAATGCCAGATGCTGTGAACTACCGACCAAAATGAACTGCTCAAAAGTGCGAGGTATAAGTGTGGCTATGAAAATGCGAAACAGGAAATTTCACGTTTTTCATTAATTTGTCGGCAATTTTGCTAACATGAATGGTGCAGCACTACCCTGGGACTAATCCTCGGACCGGTAAATTTAGCGGAAACTCCCGGAAGTGCCCGAAAAGTGACTGTAAAATGGTTTTCAAATAACAACATTCCATTTAATGTCCTACCTTTTCATCGGAGTTCAGACGGAAAGATTTTTTTGTGCTAATATTTTATTTATTTCCGGAAATGCGGATCTTGACTAACCGGACGAAAGTTTCACCGCCAGGCATCTAGTCCTGTCAGCTGCAGTGCAACTTTCGTCTGGCTCGTCAACATCTTGGTCAAGACCCACATTTTCCGGCGCATCAATCCACTAAAATATTAACACAAAGAAAAAACCCATACCTACCGTATGAATTCCAATGAAAAGGCCGGAAATTATCTGGAATGCTGTCATTTAACAACCACTTTACAGTCACTTTTTGGCGCAGTTCTGGGAGTTTCCTCTAAATTTACCGGGCCGTGGATTAGTCCCAGGGTAGTGCTGCACCATTTATATTAGCAAAATTGCCGGAAAATGAATGAAAAATGCGAAATTTCCCGTTTCGCACTTTCATAACCCCGCACTTTTCAACAGTCCATTTTGGTCGGTATTTCACGGCACTTCTTATTTTTTTTCACTTTCACACGTCACTGATAACCACTACTTTTAATTGCACTTAAAATCACAATATTGAACTCGCTTGTACGCATGAAAATCGCGAAATTTCACCGGGCAACTGCATGTGTTTACACATGGTTGACTGCTTGTCACGCCGTCGGTGCTTTGATAAGCAACTGACCTGACGGTCTGGTACAGTAGATGGCAGTGATATGGTGCAGCATCCTGATGAAAAGGACAAAGCATCAATAATGGTAAGTTCATATTGGGTAAAATATAAAGACTGGATTACCTTATTGAGGTAGGCGTTGTTCATACCTGCCCTACGGCACGGCGCGGCGGCACTACAAGTCATTCATGCTCCATCTATCGCCACAGCACATTCATGCTATGGTGGAAGCGAAAATAACAATTACCAAGGCTTGCTGCATCAACTTAGCGAAAGTTGCCTCAATGATAGCATCAATTTATTTATTCTCAGTTGAGGCGAGTTCGAATACCATTGTGGCCATGGATGTTTGCGTTGTTTTCCCTCTGTGGTGTAAGGCGCGACAATAAGCCACAACCTATCCCGACTTTCAAATAAATTTTTTTTTTAATGTCTGACACACATGTACAATACTAACCGCTTGGTAAGTAATGCCCCCACACATATATAGTCAAATTTTTTTTAACCAATGTTGCAAGTTCGTTATGAGCGAATGAGTCGATGAGTCGCTGATAACAAAAAATGCTCTTTTTGAGTCCATTTTAAAAACCATCGGTCGCAGAGTCAAACATCTCATGACCCCAAAGTGCTTATTATAATACAGATAGGACATAGCACAGGTAGGGCACTGGACCAGTGATAAACCTTCCGCCCAAACTTGATTGCACTCATGAAGCTGCTCAAAAGCGTATGGGTCGTCGAAGCTATTTCATCTGCTCACAAATAATTCTTACCGGTTATTACAGTTAAGCCGGTAAGTAGTGCAGATGGCGCAACGGTTAGCATGTTCGCCTTCTATGCACTGGACCTCGGCTCGATTCCTACTGTATGCAGTATGCAGTTGTTTTTGATAAAAAAGGGGATTTACTTGACTCACTGTGAGCACACTCCGCTTGGTACATAAATGAGTACCCATTTTGGGTGGAGCAAGTTGCTGATCACACACCTCTGCACAAAACACTTTGGAGAACTCTTTCCGTGGTGGCAGCTTCTGATCGATCCCAATCTTTGAAGCGCAGTCTAGCGGTACATGGTGGAATCCGGATCAGTGAGGAGAAAGCTCAAAGTCTTCCTGGCTAATTCGCCAGCACATTTCCGGCAACTCCGTATATGGAAACCTAATTTAAAGAGAGAAGCCTCATTGGCATCCGCTCACTGGCTACGATGTGACAGACCACTTAGAGCCATAATGGCCGCACAAAGTAGCACGCTTAATTGAAAGAAGCCTACTAAATTCGGGCTTATTTAGCGCTAATTTCAACAAGTCGAAAAAACTTTATTACACTTTTTTTTAAAGTTACGATTGTATCTGTCGGCGTGAAACTTAGGCAAGAAGACACTACCGTAACTTTAAAGAAAAGTGTATTAAAATACACTTCTTTCAATTAAGTGTGCTACTTCTGCTCTGCTAGCTTAAGAGAGGTATCAATGGTATCAACCTCTGCCTGGAAGACTGTAATAAACTTGTTCTTCTCTTCTTCTGTTTTTGAACCATTCGTTACTCATTGATTGTATCTGGTGAGAGATTGAAGTGTCTTCTGAATTTCTTCCCAAACAATTTATTTGTTCGTTGATTTTTCGCTTTGACATTATTTGTTACGATAGAAATATCTCGACAGTTACCAAAAATAGTAAAAGAGTACTAGAATGGCTATAAAGAATAGCTATAGAATTTCATAAAATAAAATACCACTCACCAAATACACACAGTCCGAATGGCTCGACAGTTAGCAGGTTCCCCTGCAATGCATTGGGCCTCGGTTCGATTCTTACTAAATGCAGTAGTTGTCATTAAAAAGGGGATTTCCATGTAGGACTATGAGCCCACTCAGCGTTTAAATGAGTACCCATTTATGGAGTAAATAACTCGGTTGAGCGTGTTGTTGATCCCACACTTCTGCACAAAACATACCGTCACGATCTAGAAAATGAAATGATGCTAACTCACCTCGAAGCCATAGTTCAGATTGGACGGTTGCGCCAGTTATTTATTTAGTTATTTATTAACGCACACATGAACGACTTGTTGTAGATGCAGACAGGAACTAGAACTAATTTGGGTTATGTTATTAGTTCTCGATATTTCTCTGATGTCGGACGATATTCATCATCTGGTGCGGGAGGGTGTCCTCGAATCACTCTCTTTTGGATCATCGCTACCTAGAATTAAGTCTACTTAAACAGCCTGTGCAGAAGCCCATCTTTCGGAATCGTTTCAAAACGGACTGGGTATAGCATAGGGAAACTTTTTAGGGGGCTTCACCTCTGTAATCTTGACAGCCGGTAACTACATTGGAGTTGGCTGTTATGGTACAACCATAACAATGGCACCTAACAAGGCTGTTTCTAAAACATGCCCTGTTACCAAAATAATGGGTAAATGAAAGCCAGGTTGGTGGGATGATCAGATCTCCATTCTAAGGGGCGTATGCAGGAAGTCCTTCTTTACGGCGAAACTTACAAGGCTTAATTCGGATTGGATAGCCAATAAGAGGACCTAGGTTTATATAATAAGGAGTTACGAAGAGCTAAATGTATGTCGTGGAGGCTTTCTTGTGAGAGGATCGTAGAGTCCAGTCAGCTGAACCGGATGGTATTATACCGACCGACCTGCAACACAATTCCAAAATCGGATCACCATGGATCAAAAACCATTTTAAGGGCCTGGCCCGTATTAAGTCTATATACCTCGTTCATAGATTGAAGTTGACGTCGGTTTTATTCTGAAGACTGATAAAACCTCGGATGCGCGCCAACGATCTTAAACCGAAACTACTAAAGATATTGGAAAGGCTGACTGATGTTCATTTACGCTGTAATGTTCCACCACAACTCCTATTAACGTCTCAACACGCTTATTGGAAGAGTCGGTGGACACAGTGCTGCACTCTTCGGTAAGCTGTATCGAGAGGTCTCTGTCACAAAGAATTAACTATGGTCGTCTTTCTAGACATCGAGCGTGCTTTCGACAATGTTTTACCTGAGGCTATTACTGACGGACTTGCGCATCTGAGTGTGGATGCGTTTCTTGCCAACCTAATAAACCCGCTGCTTACATCGAGAACGTAGATGTGTCAAGAGAAGCACTTCGCAAGGTTGTGTTCCATCTACAAAATAGACTGCTTTTGGACCTGGAAAGGCGGGGATGTGTAGTCATTCTCTATGCGGATGATATCGTTATTGCCATCTCAGGCACTGCGTATCCCACCAGCTGGTAATCCTTGCTGCCACTGATCGCACTTCCACACGATTCATTTTCGGGAAGATTTTTGTTAGTATGATCCGCACACACAATCAGTAGATTGACAGTGAGTTCCCGTCGACGGGTTCTATAGGATACATGCGGCTCGAAGAATGACGTAGGGGTGGGAGCGGGCATTTACTCCGACCGACTTAACATAAGCCTTTCCTTCCGTCTCCCGGATCATTAAAGTGTTTTCCAGGGAGAGGTTACTGCGATTTTGCAGGCTCTAACCTAGCTGAGGGTGCGCGATTTAGACCTTAAAGATATCACAATCTATACTGACAGTAAAGCCGCACTACTATGCCTGGAATGCGCCCTGTTGACATGTAAGATATTTGATTGTAGGTTATTCACTGGTAATTCCTTTTTGTGTAAAAATATTTATCGCAGTTCCAGCTGGTTTAAAATTCTTTATTTGCCAAGGTTTCGCCTTATAAAGGCGACAACAAACAAACCTGATGTTTGTCATTTAATTCGTTATTTTAATTCGTTTAAGCTAAGACTTATTGTAGCACTCTTGACTTAAGTAATAATTTTTCATAATAATAACGCCCTGAAGATGCCTTTGTAAGGCGAAACGTCGGCAAATAAAGAATTTTAAACCAGCTGGAACTGCGATAAATATTTTTACACAAGACATGTAAGATAGTTACTGAGTGCCGTTCGTCCCTCATTGAGGCGGATAGGCTTTATAATATTGTCCTCTGCTGGATTCCGGGCCATAGTGGTTTTGGTTGCAGCTACACGCGTCGCCATTTGTGGCCATCCTATGGTCCATCGCTGTTGACAGTAATAACGGTTACGCGCCATTGGCTACTGAACGCCATCCGCCCGTCCACACAATGGAAATGGCTTCAAATGGCCAGGTATGGGCCATTGTCTGTAGCAGGCTTTAGTAATCAAGCAACTGGCATAGTATAACAACTACAGCTGATTGTCAGGTTAGTGTGGGCATGAACCTAAATTTTTTTTTTTGGTACACAGCCAGTGTTAGTAGCTGGACCGAGAACCCGATATTTAAATATGCAAGATCAACCGGCCATCATCGCCCTTTTGGTGGGTTGCTGGAGGACGAACGGTGAATGTGGTGGGTGGATGCGGATGGTACTACTTTCGTTGTTACTACGGTTGAATTGAATATCCTAAACCGTACAGCAGCACTGATAACTTTTTCCAGTGTCGGTCAAGGAGACAAGCATACTTGAAGGAGCGAATGGAGATATTTTGACGTTTTTTTTGCGGTGCGAGATATTAAATTTAATTCTATTGTTAGAAAAGTTTTCCGTACGATTATCGAAGAAGTGAAGCTTGAATTCAGTCTAAAGGTGCGTTTTGCAAGCCCACGACTAAACGACTTGTGTTTGCGACTGTGAAAACAAAAAACTATTATAACGGAACACTGACAACGGCAGTGTATCAAACCGCTGACGGCCAAGTCTTAGCGATAAGACATTTGGCAAAAGGCAAATAGTTGTATGGCTGAATGGCTGACCAACACCTAAGCGTCTCAGGTTTAGTAGGATGGAATGACTTGCGTAGTTGGAACTGTAACATAGTGGCCATCCCCTGAATGGGGTTAAGCGATGTGCTAACAACTTGTAAAAACCACTCCATGTCAAGTAACCTGGAACAAAAGCCTCGGATTGGCCGGATTAACAACGACGACCACACAAACAACTAAAGGATTATTTTTTCTGATCCTGGAATGTACGCTCCCTGAACAAACCAAGAGCCGAGAAGGCCCTCCTTCAACAGGTCGAAAGGTACAAACTGAGCATTACTGCAATCCAGGAAACAAATTGGCTTGGCAGCGAGATCAATGACAAGAAATCGCACACAGTTTTTACAAGTGGCAAACCATCGGGCCACAAGGAGTTTCGAGTAGAATTTATAGTAAACAATCACCTCAAGCCGCACATTACTGACTTCAAACCAACAAATGAACGACTGTGTGCGATTCGCATCAAGAGTCGATTTTTCAATCTCTGGCTCATCAATGAGCATGCTCCCACTGAAGTTAAAGAAGACGCAGTAAAAGACGAGTTCTACGCCCGCCTTGAGACTCTCTTCGACTCACTTCCAACAAACGACGTCAAATTGCTGCTGGGAGACTTTAACGCGAAAGTCGGAAATAAAAGTTGGCACCGGGGGATCACTGGAGGCAACAGTCCCCATGAAGAATGTAATGACAGCGGCCGCGTCTTATCGACTTCGCCTGCAGCAGGAATCTAGTCGTAAGCTCTACGTGTTTCCCGCAAGCAAACCTGGAAATCTCCAGACGCACACACCGTCAACCAAATTGATCATGTCCTCATTTGCAGGAGATGGGCGTCTAGTGTGATGGATGTCCGCTCCTATCGAGGAGCAAACTGCGACTCAGATCATCACTTGGTGAAGACGACCTACAGATGTAGAATTTCCTCAGTGCACCAATCAAGAATCAGCCCTCCTAAAATCTTTGCGGTTGATAAGCTTCTTAGCGATGCTACGGCGGTGGAGTATGCTGCCGCCCTTGAGGAAAGACTATCGCCTATGCTACACAACATCAGCAACACAGGCGTCCATGGGTTCTGGAAAGAGATCAAGGGTACCATCAGGGATGTCGAAGAGAGATGGTCGTGGGATATAAAGCCCGGCGAGCGCGAAATGACTGGTTCGACGAAGAATGCAAAAATTCACTTGACGGCGAAAAACGAGGCCTACAGACAAAGGATTCAACGAGGAACCAGAGCCAGAAGAGAAAAATATGACCAGCTACGGCGAATATCGAATAGAATAATTAGACGTAAGAAACGTAAATACTTTGACGAGCAGTTGCTGAACATAAACGAAAACTTTGCTAATAGGAACACCAGACAAGCATACAAACTGGTAAACACAATTAAAAACGGCTATCAACCCAGAACTAGCCTTTGTAAGGACAAGGATGGAAACATCATCAGCGACACCGATAGCATTAACAAACGATGGACCTCTTATTTTGAAGAGCTTCTGAACGTACCATCTAACATCCCCACACAAGAAGCTCTCGACGATATTGTTGATCCAGGTCCACCCATACAACCTCCGACAGTAGTGGAAGTTGATCTCCCGTTGCGGTCACTAAAACGAAATAAAGCGCCGGGCGGCGGCAGGAATGATTAACCTAAGGCCATTTTCAGTTTGTAAGCCATTTCTGGTGCTAACCCAATTACCCGCGACAAACCAAGTTCATCGCGACGGAGAGCGGGTTATCGGCGGCGGACGGCAAAATGCACACTGTATTTAGCGAGATGTACTCAAAGTCTCAATGCGTACTCGCATTTATTGAATTCACACACTCATTGAGTCCAGCTAGTTAATGTTTGCGAAGATTTTGAATCGCGACATGAATAAATTCAATGAGTCCCAGTAAATACAAAGCGTTTAGTTCAAACGAAATGTAAGTAGTCGACTCAAAGAGTCTCACTGCTTATTCGCTTTAACGATAGGAATTTCGGTGCCGCGTGACACAACGGGGTCAGCCAATTGTGGTTATGTCAACCACCTCGCGGGCGACTGAATTGCGAACGTCGAGGGTCACCAATATAGAAATAAACGCGACTCAATTGTTTATTTATATATGTTCATGTATTATAAATGCACAGATTAGTTAAGATGTTATTTAAGGCACAGTGAACATGCTACCTAGTGGTGAAGTAGAATCGCCATAGTTACATTTGCGGCCGTGGCAATAGGTGCGTTTTTTTCGTACAGAGCAGAGCAGAGCATGTTAAGCGACAAAAAAAACGATCCAGAGCAATTTAACGGAGTAAGTTTTTATACCCTAGACTTTTAGTATAGGGTATATTGTTTTTGTCACGACGGAAATATGTAACACCTTAAAGGAGGCTCCGGAGGTATAGCAATGTATATATATAAATGATCAGGGTCACCTCCTGATTCGATTAAGCCATGTCTGTCAGTCTGTCTGTCTGTCTGTCTGTCCGTCTGTCCGTCTGTCCGTCTGTCTGTCCGTTCGCACGATAACTTTCGAAAGAATGAAGCTAGAGCCTTGAAATTTTGACTAGATGTTGGAAGTATGATCTAGTTGGTTGGTATTGAAAATGGGCATGATCAGGCCAAGAGAACGCCTACCTACCCTACATATGTAAAATAATTAAATGTATTTATAACTCCCGATTAAATAAACATGAAAACCTCTAGCTTTGGTAGATTGCTCGTGATGGTAATCTTATACTCCCCTGGAAAAATAAAATCGATCAGTTGAAAACTAACGGTAATTTTCTTACAAAGAGCCCCGTACTACCCTACTTTTCAGGTTTTTTGTCCATCACTCTTGAACCAATTGACGTAGACATCTGATTTTTGGCATGTAACCCTGGGGTGAGAAGCTGCTTAGGTTTTGGGAAGTTGGGCATAATCAGATCAAAGAAACGCCTACCTCCCCTACAAAATTCAAAAAATTAAATATTATTTTAATTACGATAACTTTCGATAGAATGACACTAGCAAGTTGAAAATTTGGTAGAATGTTGGTAGTAAGGTCTTATTAGTTAGCACTGAAAATGGGTAAGATCCGACCCAAGGAACCCCTACCTCCCCTTCAAATGAAACTTCGAATAAGCGATTACTTTTGATACAATGAAGCCAGCAGCTTGAAATTTTTGTCAAATGTTTGAAATGAGATTGAGTTAGTTGGCAATCAAGACGGGTTAGATCCGACCTAAGGGACCCCTACCTCCCCTAGAGATGACACTTAAAACAAGCGATAGCTTACGACAAAATAAAGCTAGCGACTTGAAATTTTGCCCAAATGTTTGTATTAGGATCCAGTCGGCTAATATTGAAAATGCGTAAGATCCGACCAACGAAACCCCTACTTCCCCTACAAACGAAACTTCAAATAAGCGATATCTGTCGATAGAGTGAAGCTAGAGACTTAAAATTTTGTTTGTATGTTTGTAGGGTGATCTAATTGGTTGGTGGCAATGATGGGCAAGATCCGACCCAAGGAACCCTTACCTCCCCTACAAGTGAGACTTCAAATAAGCAATAACTTTCGATGGAATGAAGCTAGCGACTTGAAAAATTCAACAAATATTTGTAGAATGGGTTAGTTAATTCATTTTGAGAATGGTCAAGATCTCCCTGAATGAGTGCCAACCTCCCCTATAAACTGGCTATATAGCAAACTCACTTTTAATGCATGGTCGTTGCCACTTATTACTTTTGATGTCACCCCTAGGTCTGTACAAGTCTAGGGTATATACGCTTCGGATTTCGGGCCTGGTTGTCTTTGCTAAGGGAGTGTGTTTTGGTTTAGTTAGAACTCAAATGTCAACTCAAATTTCAAGAGAAAACTTAAATCCTTAGTACATATACAATCGGACAAATTTCTTTTAGACGGCAAAATTATTTTGTATGTTTACTATTACAAATAATTACACAAAACGGACATTTTATTGAGAGAAAATGAGCTTTGTGTGCTTCCCAAACTGTAAACTGTTCTAAAATTTCGACACCTGCGCCGCCTGCATTTCAAATGTAGAACTATTTAACAGAGTAGAAATCCTGCACTAACGTTCTATCGAGAGCAACTCAGATCAAATTGTTAGTGTAATTGTGTGGTCTTAACCTGCTCTGCTCTATATGGATCTTGAAAAAAACGCGCCTATTGTGTGGTCTTAACCGGCTCTGCTCTGTATAGATCTTGAAAAAAACGGGCCTAATGTTGCGAATCCGAGCTAATGAGAGCGGCGAAACAACCATGGCAGCGCGATAACTGCTCTGATGTAGCGACTGGTTGTGAGCACGATCCGTTGAAGCGGCAACTCATTGTAGGCCCCCTTCACGCCCTGTAGTTGAGTATGTTTATTGCATTCTGCAGCTGTGTGTGCCGTTGGCAGACTGCGGCTGAGTGTGCGGCAGGTGTATGTAACATACCTATAGATAAATGCAGCATTCAAAAAGCGAGTCGGGTTGACATGAGTGAGCTGCGGAGTACAGTGACTCGGGTTGCCTTGAGTGTGCTGCGGTTGCAGGGACTCGTTGTGCCGTTAGCGGGGTTGCAGGGGCAGAAGCACAATGGCGGTCTACATCCAAAAATGCTGAGCTGCGGGCTGTGCGCTGAAGCGAGCTGTTGCCGGGGGCGTTTGTTGTGTGAGGAACGCTGGGCGTCGGTTGGCGGTGGGCATTGATTGGCGCTGGGCGTTACTTTCGCGGAGGCACCAATATCGCGAAGTGTATTGACCAAAACTACTGGCTGACAAATGTCGCTATTAACTTTATTGAGCTAGCCGAGCACAAACATAAAATAAAGCTGCTATATAGTTATAACAGACGTTATGATGTTTATTAGGCACAATTGTGAAATACAACCGACTACAATGATGTCTCAACTCAACCTCGGCAGACCATTTTCAGTCAGGTTACCAGATGGATGCACTTTAGCGCTGCATACACCGATAGTAACCGGTAGCCATGGTCATTGCAACTGTATTGAGTCCACCCCATCTAGCGGTTTGTAGCTAACACATAAAAGCAGAGATGCCAAGTGGGTTGCCGCGGTTACAGAAACTATTCCGCACTATAGTATAATCTAGCAAATCAGACACATACGAGAGAATTTTGTAAATCTGTGATACTTTGAAAAATAACGAAAACAGCTGTTGAAATCGAATTTAAAAGTATTCTTTATTTTCACGTGTTTTTCACTCTGCCGCTATTTTTCCAAGTTCCTGCAATTTTTTGTGTTACCAGTGCTCATTTCGCCACGCTTTGCTGTGGTGGCTATGGCGGCGCTCGCGTCGTTGTGGAGTGGCGGTTATTTGATAAGTTTTTAAATTGAAATTTGAAATACAAACTGTTACAACTCGGCCATCCTGACAATTGATCGTCCTCGATCATTAGAAGTTACGTTAATACATACAAGCAATTCAAAGGATGAGCCGGAACGGAATATATGGTTAGTCGATTAGATATACAATTTACACAAGCGGAAGACAAGTATTACCTAAGCGATTCGGAATTATTAGCACTGCAACCCAAGGGGTCAGTCCAAAGGCGCATTCGTGACGCTTCAAGGATCCCATCGTACGGAAGTTGAGTAATCTGACAATTTTCGACATCCCTGATCACGTATCGATCATTAGGAAGGACTTTCCGGACCTGGTATGGTCCCTTATATTTCGGAATGAATTTCTTATTGGTACCGATAGTGGTGTCTATATTTCTTATCATAACGAAGTCCCCTTCGGAAAACTTGACATGAGGAGCATGAACCTGGCCATGGTGATCAGCACTCTTGCGTTGATGTTCAGTTATTCGTTTCATAGCGGAGGAGCGTATGTCGAGCAAGTTACGGGTAGGGACGACTTGCTTACTCTCAAGAAAGTCCGTAAGTGAGTCAGTTTCGCAGAAACGTTGGTTTATACCGAACAATAATTGGCTGGGGGACTGGCGAGTAACGGAATGAATGGAGTTATTAACGGCTCGCTCAATTCTAACGAGATGTTGGGCCCAGTCAGAATGTTGGATTGGTTCAGTGACCTTAGCTAGCATGGACTTAATGATACGGTTGACACGTTCAACCTGGCCATTAGCCTGAGGAGCAGCGGTGGCCACCTTAACAAACTGAATATTATTTTCCAAAAGGTACTCATTAAATTCAAAACTCGTAAAGCAGGAGGCCCTATCACTAATAAGGACGCGCGGTCTATTGTAATATTCCATATACTTATCCAAACATGAACGTAACTCTTTCGTGCTAGTCGAGTTCACCGGGTATAATTTAACTAATTTCGTAAAGGCATCTACTATGACGAATATATGTTTTCGTTTCGAGACAATCGACGGCAGGGGACCGAAATGGTCAACGTGGATGGTATCAAAAGGTTCTGGTCGTTTCGGAATATGGTGTAGGGTACGGTTATTACTATGCGGAGCATCGGAATGAGTAATACACTGAATACAATTCTGAATGAAGTCGTGCACTTTCTTCTGCATATCCGGAAACCAATAATGCAGCTTGATCTGGTCAACGCACTTGTTTGTGCCCATATGACATAGTTTCTCGTGAACGATCCAAATGACATTTGCTTCCATTTCAAGCGGAACGTACAACAGTAGCCTATCACGGAATTTACGGAACACTAGGCCATCTTTTAGTTCGTAAGGGTTAACAGGCCCATTTTCTAATTGATCACGCAAAGAGAGAACATTAACATCTCTGTTCTGCGTAATCTGCAAGTGCAAGTCAATGTGGTCGGAATCAACGACCGAAATTACTTGATCAGAGCTATTAACGGAAGGAGTTTTGTCAGAAGTCTTATCACTCTTAAGGGGTTTCATAACCGGCTGACAGCGACTCAATGCATCAACATGGGCCATATAGTTACTGCTTCGGTATTGAGGGGTATAGTCATAATGTTCCAGCTCAAGTGCCCAACGCGCTAGGCGAGGATTTGAGTTTTGGTTCTGCAAGGACAAGGTTAGAGCTTGACAGTCAGTATAAATCTTAAAAGGAATGCCCTCTAAATAGACGCGGAACTTACGTAAGGAGTATACTATAGCCAGAGTCTCTAATTCGTAACTGTGATATCGAGACTCAGCTGCGGAAGCACGTTTTGAATAGTAAGCAATGGGATGAAATTTGTTGTCATCCTGTTTCTGAAGTAAAACACCACCAAATCCAATAGAACTAGCATCACAATGTAATTCGGTTTCTCGGCTTGGGCTATACAGAGCGAGAACGGGTACGTTAACTAGTTTGTCTCGTAATGTTTCAAAGGCTAATACACATTTTCTATCAAAGTCAAATGGCGTACCGGCTTTTAACAAATTCCTTAAGGGATTAGCGATACTTGAAAAACTAGGAATAAATCGACGGAAATATGAAAATAAACCAAGGGTTCTCTGAAGCTCGGAAGTATTAGACGGAAGAGGCAGGTGGCGTATACTTTCGATGTGGTGATTGTTTGGTTGGATACCATCTTTACTTATTCTAAAGCCAAGCAATTCAATCTGATCAAAACAAAATTGGCATTTATCAAGATTCAACTCAAGGCGAAATTCAGCTAATCGACGTAAAACACTACTCAAGAGACTTAGATGTTCGGCCAATGTAGTAGTAGCTAGAGCAATATCATCCATATAGGCAGTCACTGATCCTTCTCTAAGAAATGGTTCTAAAACATAATTTACAAATCTTTGGAAAACAGCTGGGGCATTGCGTAACCCAAAAGGCATTCGTACGTACTCATACTGCCCATTTGGAGTAACAAATGATGTAATTGGCACGGAATCTTCGGAAATCTTAACTTGATGAAACCCGTTCTTCAAATCTAAAATCGTAAAATATTGTTTTCCTTCCAGTCGTTCGAGACAATCATCAATTAAGGGTAAAGGGTAGCTGTCACGTACTGTAATTCTATTAATTCCTCGGAAATCAACACACATCCGCTTTGCTCCATTTTTCTTTTCAACCAATACAATAGGGGACGCATAAGGGGAAGTACTGGGCTGTATGTGCCCTCGGAGCAATAAATCTTTAATGACCTCATCGACTTCCTTTTTGTCCGCGTAAGAAAGACGACGCGGAGGGGAATGCACATATCGGTCTGACGTTAATCGGATTCTCATTTCGTAATTATGTTCGATCTCAGGAATGTCGGAAAGGTTCAGATAATTCAACTTAATTATCTCATTAATAGCACCAATATGTACGGAATTCAATTTGTTACTGATATTATATCTAACATTCTGATGTTCGTCGTAATCTATAGCAAATATATCTGGAATGTCAGAATAGGTATCACCAGCGTCAGGAATACTTGGGCCACGGACCTGTGAGCATAAGCTGCAGCTGCCAACAATAACCGAACCATCACCAATTGTACTATATACACAATGCAATACGTCATTTTCGATACGTAATAGACCGGATCGGCAATCGGAAACAAGCTCAACTTTTGGTTTAGCAACTTTATTCTCGTAACAACAAAGCTTAATTTCGAATAGATCCAAAAAATTCCGTCCCAACAATAACGGAAACGGAATTAAGTGGTCAGGAATTACATAAACAATAATTATTTTCTGAATACTTAAGAATTTTATAGTAACGGAAATGGTACCGAACGTACATAATCGAAAACCTCCAAGGCCTTTAAATCCGGAATCCTCCAACAAATCTCCAATAGCTTCTGGCGGAACAGCTGAGCGACGAATCAAACTAACGGGACTGCCCGTATCGAAAAGAGACATAAACGTAGACGTATTACATTGAGACACAGGACAACTAACGTGAAAGGCAACACTTACCATGTTAGTGGCCGGAATTGATTTAAAATCCTCTTCTTCTATTTTAACCTCCCGAGTTGTTACATCGTCTGAAGATTTATCGCTGGAAAAACGGAAGTCTTCCACTAGGGCCACCTGGTTGGGGTGGTGTGGTGGGGGTTTCGGACACGATCGGAAATTGTGCTGCATCGATCCACATCGGAAGCAAGAGCCAACGGCTCGCTTTGGCTCTGGACACTGGGCTGACATATGTCCCAATCCGGAACAATTGTAGCATCGCACAGGTTCGGAAGAGACTCTTGGAATAGTTGCGGAAGATACTCTCGGAACAGTAGCGGAAGACGTAGTGTGTTTTGCCCGCGAAGCACTCTTAGTAAGTAATTGACGTTGCCCTCGTAGTCGCGTATACTTAGGCAACAGCTGCTTGAGTTGTTGAATGGTAACGGCCGGATACAGAATACTAATGTCAGGCGATCTATCAGCTAACCCGTCAATGATAAACTGAATGACAAGATCCTCGGAAATTTCAGCACGGGAAGCCAACTCCTGCATTTGTAGAACATATCCCAACACGGTAGTATTCGATGAATCGTACTTAAATTGTCGCATTTTCTCCAACATATCTGGAACAGTATGATTTTGGCCGAAGTTAGCCAAGAAGTTCTTACGGAATTCTGAGTACGTTACAGAATTGTCAGTTCGCAGAAACCAGTCGCCATCAGAATTAGGCTTCATGAGACGTCGGACCCATCGCAAACGGAACTCATTGGGAGCAGCCACAGAATCGCAGACACGCTCAAACTCGTTAATCCACCGCCGACCATCACACTCATCCGAATTTGCAAATAATACCACACTATGTCGCACTTCGTCGAAATTCGGTTGGTTCGGAATAGATGATGACTCGGAAGCAATTTCGCTGCGAAGTTTTGCAATGAGGCGCCGCTTCTGCAAAATTCGTATTTCGGCGTCCAGCGTCGCCTCTTCAGTAGAACGTCCGTCCGGTTGATTGGGTTGGTCCGCAGGAATTGCACCATTAACAATGTCATGAACTATAGCTGCAGCATCTTCTACCGGAACGGTCCCAACTGGTCGATGATCCACTGCGGAGTCTTGAGTATCGGGCGTCTGCTCGGATTCCATGCACAGTCGCCTCAATTGTGCAACATTCGCCGTTCGCGGAAAGTCGACACCCTTGTCTGATAAAAGGTCCACCAATTGTGATCGATTCATTTGGTCCATTTTTAGAGCAGATAGTTCGTAACGGAACTCACACACTTTTGCCAGTCGGTCACTCAATTAAATTTAAGTTCTTTGCACACACGGGCTTATAGGGCGCGTATCCCACTTCTGAAGTTGTGATACTTTGAAAAATAACGAAAACAGCTGTTGAAATCGAATTTAAAAGTATTCTTTATTTTCACGTGTTTTTCACTCTGCCGCTATTTTTCCAAGTTCCTGCAATTTTTTTGTGTTACCAGTGCTCATTTCGCCACGCTTTGCTGTGGTGGCTATGGCGGCGCTCGCGTCGTTGTGGAGTGGCGGTTATTTGATAAGTTTTTAAATTGAAATTTGAAATACAAACTGTTACAAATCAACAGTATCTTGTGTGGGCTCCACTTGCTACTCATGCTCAGCATTTGAATGGCTACTACCCTCTGAATACAGCCATAGAACGCTCGCTCCGATGGCTATGGATAAAAAGGCGGCAACCCTGTTTGACATTTTGGAATGGAATTTTGGATAAACCTTGGTTGAAATAGACAGTAAATGAAAACGGGGCACAGCAATCTTCCAACGGATTGGAGATGTTGACGCGCCCATGCCCCACTGGAGGAGCTAATGCAATTATTTTAGTAGAGCCAGTAGTTCTCTCCAACACTTCCTTTACTACGAGTACGAAAATGATATACATACATACAATACATACTCATCATTCGATGTGTTTTTTTCGGTAAACATCCATATTTTTCTTTCGCTACTCAACTCTTATAAGAAGTAGAACCTTAAAAAATTACTACTGTGTACAAATATGCACTTATGCCAGCGAATTTTCCACTCATCCAAACACTTTGAAAAGTCCTGTTTCGGTATGGCCTTCAGCACATTCTTCGATTCGGCTTTTTTCAAAAAAATTGAGGGTTTTTGGAACCAAACGAGATTTGACTTTTTTGAGGCACAAAACTTCCTTCAAAATGGTATTGACTGATCCATTTGAAATGTCAACAATATCAGCAAGCTCTCTAGTTATCAATAGACGAAGGTCCTTAATTTTCGCGACGTGCTGTTCATCAGTTGATGTTCTTGGTCGTCTTTGATGTGTTTCGTCTTCAACGCCTTCACGACCCTCTTTGAACATTTTATGCCATTCGTATACTTATGTTTCAGATATAACCTGTTCACATTTTCAGGCTTTTTGTAACATTCTGAGCGTTTCCGCAGCAGAATATCATTTCTAACACAAAATTTCATCGAAATTCTTTGTTGAATATTTTCTGACATTGTAAAAATCGAAAAAGTTATATTTGGTTGTTTGCGAAAACGACCGTCACTCTTCAACTAATCAAGATATTAACCTGAAATTTGACACAGATGGCAGTAACAGTCCCACCAACTTAAAAATTACAAATATTTGTGCCCAACGAGATGCCCACGCAGTTTAAATTAAAAATTCCGGGTTATATTCATTGCTAAATAGCTCAGCTTGAAACCATTTATTATATTTTTAAATTGGCGCCTGCTTAAATTTCCAAGCTTTTCTTTTGTTTTTGCGAGAACTGATTTTCAAACTTCTGCTGTATTTAGATAGTTTGATGCTTTCAATATTTCTATGAATGTTTGCGTTTATCTTTCATAAGAATGTGTTTATACAAATGTGTGTGCATTCGCTGAATAACTTAAATCTTATTTCAACTTTCAGAGGAGTAGACGGTACACAATCATTGACTTTGAGAATGTAAGATGCAAATTTGCCGCAAATGAACCTGAAACAAGCGTAACGTCTCTAAAGTTTGTAAGTAATCAAACAATACGCAATACCAGGCTATGCCTATGTAACACAAGAAAGACACAAATAAGTATCAAATTATTCTGACTTACACTTGTAGACCGATGAGAAGCCTTCCTTTATGATAAGCGCAAACCCCAAACTCAAAAACAAACCAACACCACAACACAATACACACACAAAACATAGTAACAAACGTCCCGCTCCGAAACCTCCGAAGGAAAATCCCCGAAATCTTTTAGAATCGCCGAAAAATGCGAATGATGATGAGATTTCAAATGATTTCGAAGTCGCCTTAGAAAACCACCAAACATCTCCGAAGCCACCTTCATCGACTGTATCGGTTGCCTTGTCTAAGAGTCCTTTTAAATCCATTCAAACGCCAACGTATCTAGACGAACTGAAAGAAAAACAAAACGTATTGCGGGAGAGAAAGAAGTCCCTCCCGGAATTCATTGTTCCTGATCAAAAACATGGCGGAAATTATGAAGAGCTATCATTCGGGGCTGGAAGCAGTGGTGGCAAATACAACGGCGGGAATATTACAAAGCTTTCCTTAAAGACGGGTCAAAAATCATTATCCTCGAAATCCCATAAACAGGCAAGGAAAAACCACAGTAGCGTACATTTTATTTGTGCACAACCAAAATATTATTATACTCAAATTTCTTGGTAGCACTTGTAATCCTAGAACAATAATTTCCTCTGAAAATTTCAGCAAACGCTACAGGAAACGATCCAAGGAAAGACGAGCAAAGCAAAGAAATTGGATAGAGACTCTGGAGTTCATGTAGGGGTGAGTATTGATGCAATCAGTTTTGCTTTCTGAATTGTGGTAGCTTTGGGCGCACTCGGTCAACAGAAGTTCAGCACGGTGTACGATTGCCACTTTTTTGCTATGGTAATCATATTGCGGTTACTGTTTGCAAACGGGAATGGATTCCAGTGTCGAGGAGTCCATCTGGGAGAAAATCAAAGCCTATTAAAGAGGAAATAATGTTGGTATTTTGTTCTTGTCTTTCAACAGTTGTTCTATTTATTTTTTTAGTTTTTGACTCCAATTACATATACAAATGAACGTCTTCTTATTTCCTTGTGTTCGAAAAAAAAACACACAACAGTAGATATAATATAAATAACTACACATAAAGAATATTTTATCACATTATTAATCAAAAGGTAAATGGTACCAAATTCATCCTTCCCAAGTCCAGTTCAAACAAATGCATTATTTTGTCATCATTTGCACAGGGAAATAAAATATAATTTGGCTGTGTTTTCTTGAAAAAATTAGGGTAATTTTTACTTTCTTCAAGTATGAGTTAAATTAACAAATATCCGGAGGTCTAAATCTACAGTTCTGAATTCAAGGACCTAGTGAGCGATGTATTAAGACACAATAGAAAGGGGAAACCCAGGTAACGATACTTTCGAATTCAAACATTTCTCTAAAGATCACTAGCAACTGCGAGGCCTTATAAGTATCTACGACGAGTATCACGTGCTTATAGGAGCTGACCTAAAGCAAATTGTGTTGTAGCTCTGATTTTTTTTTATTTATATTAATATATATGTATAGGTTTATATTTTTTTTTGGTGCGGATTACGAGTCTGAAGTGTGCTACCGCATTTATTTTTGTGGAGAATTTGAATTATAGCAAGAAAAACAACAAAAACACCTTTTATTTACTTTTTAAAAATATTTTGAAAACCGTGAACTCTGGCAAAAAAAAACTTTCTTTCTTTCGAGATATACTCACTTGAAGAGTAAATCGGATATCGGAGATTTTCTCTTTTCAACCTTTTTCAAGTGCGAGTATCTCGAGAACTGTTGAAAATACGGAAAAAGTAGCGTTAGTGTTAAGTAACTTGACGTTTGTCCTACTAGTCGGATGCATCAAGCCGCGTTTAAAAAATAAATTGAAAATTACATACATAAATAAAATACATCAATCCGCATAAAGTGAAATCAATTGCACTTAATGTGGAAAACAGCCTGTGTTCTTTGATTTTTTTTCATTTTATGTGGTTTTGTTTGACATCTTCTTTGTTTACTTTCCCATCTGTGAGTGTGGATGTGTGTGTGTGGGAGCTTTTAAGTGAATGTTGACTGAGTGAATGAACTTCATTTGAATTTGGCTATCATGTTTCCATCAATTGTTTATTTTATTGTATTTTTATTATCATAAATTCTATAATTTAGTAATTTCTGCACATATGTATGACCTTGCAAAAATGGTCATCTGTGAAATGTGCGAGGTGCTATTCGGTGAAAATAAAGAAGCTATGCACTGCGATGGTGGCTGCAAGATGGACTATCATTTCAAATGTGCAAAAATATCGTCACATGAGCTTTCTCTTCTCCAACAGCCCGGTTACAAGATCAAATGGTTTTGTAAACACTATGATGACAATTTTAAAAAATCATTAAATGATAGGATTATCGAGGAAATTAAAGTAAACAGGCAGTTTGCAGCAAATTTGGAAGCCAAACTTGACACAATTGGCAAAAGCAAGTTTCAGCTACGTGATAATCCCTAGCAACCAGAAGTCAGCATAAACAAATCACCCAAAAGTAGCAAGGGAGTCGTTGTTAAACCTAAGAAACGGTAAACATCGGAATAAACTTTTAATAAAATTAAAAGAATTTTCAAGCCCGCAGTGGCTAAAATACCTATAAAAAATGCCAAGCCGATTCGAAATGGTGGGATGCTTCTTAAGTCAAACAGCAGTCAAAATGCTTCCGCGCTGGGTATCAAATTAAAGGAGACAGTAGAGTCGACCAATGAAAAAAAAACCCCGACTAATGATAAAAGGCCTGGAAAGAAAATTTACCATGAATGAACTTAAACAAGAAATGATGTGTCTCAACCATATTACGGAAAATGATAAGCTAGGAGTTTTCTTCTCGAAGGAAATAAAAGGCAAATGGATTACGTTTATCGAAGTGATCGGGTCGATGTTCAAAAGGCTAGTCGATAATTACATCAATATGGACTACAATAGCCATTATGTGCTAGAAGACTATAATATCACTAGATGTTACAAATGTCAACAATTCGGACATAAAACTTCGCGTTGCACTAACGACACCGATACCTGCGCTAAATGTGCCGGTCGGCATAATACAAGGGATTGCCAGTCGATTTCTCAAAGATGTTCAAACTGTATCCACAAGCGTGGGACAGCTAATATAAATATTACTCACTCAGCGAGTTCCAAGGATTGTCCTCAGTTAAAAGAGTCCAATCGAAGAGTTACATCAGGAGTACAAACTATTCATTCGAATAAAATATGGTCAGTGACAACCACAATTTTAAAGTTATGTACGCTAATATCAGGAGCACCCGTAATAAAATTCAGGAAGTAGAAACATATTTGGAATCTCAAACGTTGACATTTTAATTTTTGACGAAACTTGGTTGGCAGATTCAGAAACCCAATTTTTCAACATTCCGGGATACAACGTAACCTTCTATTGCAAACAACTTTCAAGAGGGGGAGGTTCGGCGATATTTTTTAAATAATGCTATTCATCAAACGTAATAACTACCAACGTTAAGATTTGTACGACTGTTATCGAACTGTCTTTAAAAAATACAAAAATTTAGAGTTGGCACCTTTTGTCGCTCGCCATCTGAGTCGGAAATTGAATTTATTGACCACATAGATACCCTTTTTAATAGTATTTATTATTTATTATTACAGAAGAATATAACAAACTAGTGTTATATACTACTTAAATTAAAGCACTGGCTACTAAGGCCTTAGGCTTAAATGTTATACATATATATGTTGTAATAATTAAAAAATTCAGATTTTTTTGCGTATTACAATAATTCATTAGAAAAACAGAAATAATATTTATATTTAATATTAATTAGGATTTTTTTTTATTGATTATTAATTAATAATAATAATATAATAATATTATATTAATATATAATATTAATTAATTAAAATAGAAGAAAAGAAAATTAAACAAATTCGAGATTGAATCAAATTTTAACGTTGGCCATATTTAATAACTTAATAACAGATTTAATGCTAGAGGCATCAGAAAGCTCTCCAAGTAGCGGCGTGATGTTATTCGGCAGGCTGAATTTTGTTTTAAGTGTATTAATGAAACTGCATTCGTTGAGAAGGTGGACTACTGAAATAGGTGAGCCATTATTACATAAATTACAGGATGGCTTTGGTTTGCGTTCCATTAAGTGGCTATATTAATAGTAACTCAAGCCTACTCACGATTGCTGACACTAATATTGATGTACTCCGAAATGACTATTTTCCAACCGTTTATAAAGAAACTCTTATATCTAATTGTGCGTTTCTGGTAAATGAAGACATTCCTTCGAGAATCTGTGCTCGTTCGTTATTAAACCATATTGTAGTCAATAGTAACAATCTCAGAAACAGAATAAGATTCACTTACTCAGATTGGCCCGAATTATATTAAAAAGTGATAAATGTGTCGATTAAGAAGTGTTCTACGCAGAAGACTAAACCGGTAAAAGTGAATATGAAGGGAAAACCACAATAGGAGGTTCCAAACATCTATTTTTTTTATTGCATAAATTATTAGCTTACCAATTCAAGAATACGCTGCCGAAATTTCAAAACGAAATTCGCATTCGTTTAGATCTTATGAGCATAGAACCGACCGCTCATCGGGTATGGTCTACAGGCTCGAGCCCACTTTAGGGGGTAGGGCGGAGCACTACCTCAGGTAGTCGCTTTATGTACTTACGTAGCCTTGTAGCGGAACCCCACTTTTGCATCATTGTTTTCAAATAACGGTATAGAAGGTACTAGAATCATCAACATCATCATCAATATTTCGGTTATATTCTGTTTTTCAAACTCGTTTTTCTCAAAATGACTTTTTTCACATTTGCGGGACTTCTAACTCAAAAAGTAATGAACCGATCATTATGAAAATTGAAAGTATGATTCCTTATAAAATTACGAAGAATATGAACCAACATTTGGGAGGATATCATATTTTCAGGGTGTTTTTTTTTTGCAAAATTTGTGAGAAGAAAGTGGTCAAAATTGAATATCTGCCAAATTTTTAATTTCCATTATTTTCACCGCCATTGAGGTTCATATTCTTAGAAAATAAGTTAATAATGTAAAACTAAACCCTTTTTCACTTCGGATAAAAATTGGAATCGCTACAAGTCCCGCGATTGGAGAACTCTAGTTAAGGCCTTCAGTGAACATCAGTGCGTAATTTTGTTATTTTTGGCTTATTCAAAAAATTCACATAAGTTATTCGAAATATGAATAAAATGATGCCAAAATTTGATTGGATTCTAATTAATTCTTCCCACCTAAAAAAAAATCCTGAAAAATTAGCCTCCTAATGTGGTTTCCCCCTTAAGTGTCTGAATCAAAACATTTTTAACTTTCAATTAGAGAACTCACTCGAAATTAAGACTATACACTATTTCAAAGACCTCTTGGCTATTACGGATATCACCGAAGCCAAGGAAATACCAACTTCAGCCAGGCAGTTTCGAGTAAGGCAAGACACTTAATCAAAACCGTTATTGATGCTCTTAGAAATAAAAGGAAGGCTTGTAAACTCCACGTCAATAGCCCAACAAACATGGAACTAAATCTAAAGAAAAAAAAAACTGTGCAACCAAATATCAAAGGATGCCAAATCGGACTATCTTTCACGAAAGATCGCCTCTGCGACAACCTTTTAGTTTCCGGGCCCGGGCTGGGGAAACCACTTTTCACTCGGATTTTTGCCACTTTTCACTCACGTCACTCTAAAAGTCCAGAATTTGCAAAATAAAAAACTGTAAATGTTTTTTTTTTTAAATTTTTGTTTTAAGTTTTTACAATTTATACCCTTCACGGATGTGATAGGATATATTAACTTTGTAATGAAGTTTGCAACGCACAGAAGGAAGCATCTCCGACCATATAAACTACATATATATATTCTTGTTCGGTATAATGAGACGGGTCGATTAAGCTTTGTCCGTCTGTCTGTCTGTCCGTCTGTCTGTCTGTTTCTATGCAAACTAGTCCCTCAGTTTTAAAGCTATCGAGCTGCAATTTTGTACAAAGCCTTCTTTTTACTGCACAATGTATATATGTCGGAACTAACGGAATCGGACCACTACATCATATAGCTGCCATAGGAACGACAGGTCCAAAAATTGGTTTTTGTTAGAAAAACTTTTTTATTTCTGAAGATATCTTCACCAAATTTCATATTATTCAATCATATTGACTGTCAAACCACGCTGCTAAATTTAGTTGGAATCGGCCCACTATTTCATATACCTCTCATAGGAACAGTGAAATTGGAAAAAGTCTTACTACTGATTTCAAAGTGTCAAATGCACAATAAGTCACAAAGAAGGTATGATTCGCGAAGCATGAAGGGGTATCATACCTTGTTTTTTTTTATATTAATTTTTTTTTTCGTGACTTATACTGAATCTTTGGTATATTGGAGGCATGGAAAATTGAAATATTCGCAACGCTCGCTGCGTGCTTAAGGGATCGCAGCCCTCAGTATGTGAAAAGAGATTTTTTCACCCCGGGCCGTGGAAACTAAAAATATTTCAAAATTTTAATCTTTTGGGAAAATTTTAATCATTTTTGGACAGCTGCTTATCAGAAAATTTTGCACGTAACGAGATCGTTTTTGTACTAATATTTAGAAAATTTAATACTCTTTTAAAGCTGTAAATTTCCTTTTCTGTGGAATATATATTTTAGGAGGTATTGAGTGATTTTTACTTTTTTTTCCAAAAAGCTAAATTTGAACAAATTTGTTTTTCCTTTTCTTTTCATTTTTATGTAACTACAAATCCTACGGACATTGCGCTTATGTCAAATTAAACATAATTTAATAATCTACAAGCTTATGTCTGACATGCCTCCTTGTAGGATTAGTAGTTTTCTCAATATTTGACAATATGCATCAAAAAAACGGACATTTTTCTCTTTTCAGATAGTTTTCAACGTTTGAATAGCTTTTTTTCGGTAAAATTTTCACGTACGGCACAGTTTTATACGAGTACATAAAATTTTAGGAAATTTGGTACTTCAAAAAGTTAGAAGTTACCTTTCAGCAGTTTACATACTTTAGGAGCTATGAAGCGATGTTTGCATATGTATTAAGAAGAATTTTTTTTTTTAATTTTGTTCCGTTTTTTTTCTAAGTAACTATCATACCTAAGGGCATTTAACTTATGTATGTGAAACTGAATCATATTTAGTTGAAAAAGAAAATCGATCTCTTTCATTTTACTCGTGAGGCTAGTATTTTACAAGTTATTTCATGAAATACATCCCAAAAACCATGATTCTTATTGGGGACAATCGAGCATTTGACAAAAAGTGATTTTCAAGTGAGATTATCTCGAAAACTTTACAAAATACAGAAAAAGTGGTTGTAAACTTTTGTATATATTTTGTTTTTGTGTTCTTTAGCTTTTTCTCAGACTTTTTTCTTCTAGGGTTAATAGTTCCGCAGATAAAAGCGGAAAACCAAAAAAAATCCATTTTAATCCCCTCCCCCCGCGCCAGGCCACACCCCCATGCGGGGGGTTTTAGTTAAAATACTCCTAGCTCCAATCAACAAATCGCGCCAACTTATGAAGTTCCTTTATTTTCTCCCTCGGTTTTTACTCGTCATCTGGGATAGAAGGGGGGGTGGGTGCCCCCTGGTAACGGCAGTGTTTAAAACCGCTGAAGGCCAAGTCTAAGCGATAACACATTTGGAAAAAGGCAGATAGCTGTAGCCTGAATGGCTGACCAACACCTAAGCATCTCAGGTTTAGTAGGATGAAATGACTTGCGTAGTTGGACCTGCAACATAGTTGTGTGAACTCCAGCACATTTATCAAACCATCTGAAGCAGCTATCTTCCGTGGCCATCCAGTGAATGGGGTTAAGCGATGTGCTGACAACTCGTCCTTGTAAAAACCACTCCATGTCAAGTAACCTGGAACAAAAGCCTCGGATTGGCCGGATCAACAACGACGACCACGCAAACAACTAAATGATTATTTTTTCGGATCCTGGAATGCACGCTCCCTGAACAAACCGGGGACCGAGAAGCCCCTCCTTCAACAGGTCGAAAAGTGCAAATTGAGCATAACTGCAGTCCAGGAAACAAATTAGCTTGGTAGCGAGATAAATGACAAGAAATTGTACATAATTTTTACAAGTGGCAAACCATCGGGCCGCAAGGAGTTTGGAGTAGCATTTATAGTAAACAATCACCTCAAGCCGCACATTACTGACTTCAAACCCATAAATGAACGGCTATGTGAGATTCGCATTACGACTCGATTCTTCAATCTCTGGCTCATCAATGTGCATGCCCGACCGAAGTTCAAGAAGACGCAGTAAAAGACGAGTTCTACGCCCGCCTTGAGACTCTCTTCGACTCACTTCCAACAAACGACGTCAAATTGCTGCTGGGAGACTTTAACGCGAAAGTCGGAAATGAAAGTCGAAAATGAAAGTTGGCACCGGGGGACCACTAGAGGCCACAGTCTCCATGAAAAATGTAACGACAACGGGCAGCGATTTATCGACTTTGCCTGCAGCAGGAATCTAGTCGTAAGCTTTACGTGTTTTCCGCATCGACGCATTCACAAGCAAACCTGGAAATCTCCAGACGCACACCGTTAACCAACTTGATCACGTCCTCATTTGCAGGAGATGTGCGTCTAGTATGATGGATGTCCGCACCTATCGAGGAGCAAACTGCGACTCAGATCATCACTTGGTGAAGACGACCTACAGATGTAGAATTTCCTCAGTGCGCCAATCGAGAATCAGCCATCCCAAAATCTTTGCGGTTGATAAGCTTCTGAGCGATGCCACGGCGGTGGCGTATGCTGCCGCCCTTGAGGAAAGACTATCGCCTATGCTACACAACATCAGCAACACAGGCATCCATGGGTTCTGGGAAGAAGTCAGATGTGTCATCAAGGAATTTACAGGTAGTCGTAACTCCTGCCAACATCCTCGTCATAATCGTCGTGGCGCGACAGCCCGACTTCAGGCCTTGGCTGCCTGGATCGTTGTCCTCCAATTATCTTGGTCACGTGACCGCGTCCTCAAACTTTGGAAGCCCAGTAGCTACGCGGCGTCCACACCTACTGAGCTCTCCCAACGAGATCTCGGTCGTCTAGGCAGTCTCGCTCCGCGACTCGTTTTGCATTTATTACTCTCTTTGGCATGCGATCATCGTCCATTCTTTGTACATGCCCTGCCCATTGAAGTCGTTGTAGTTTGACGTTTTTCGAGATTTCCAGCTCATCGTACAGTTCATTCAACTCATGGTTGTACCGGATGCGCCATCCATCTCGATCGCAAAGAGCCCCGAAAATTCGTCGTAGAACCTTACATACGTTCAAATGTATCTAGCAAGTTTCCGGAGGCTTGAGTTAGGTAGGCCCTGCTTTGCAGCCATAGCATAGCACTGGTCGTATAATGGTCTTGTACATGCGAAACTTCGTGTTTCCGTGCACATGCTTCGATTTCATTATGAGGAGAATCGAGAAAAAAGTCTTATTAGCTAACTGTATCTGTCGCTTGATTTCGTTGACAAGTTGCACCCCAGGTATATGAAGTTGTTCACGAACTCGATGTTGAGGTCCCCCACATTGATGCTCGGTTGTGAAGGTGTCTTTATCGTCGATTGCATCATTCTTTTAGTTTTACCCTCGTTAATACGTAGTCCAACTTCTTTTGCAGCGGTATCGAGCGTATGCAGAAATTCTCCTGGGGTGGCCAATCTTCGGAACATTATGCTGATGTCGTCGGCGTACGCTGCTAATTGTGTCGAGTTGATGACTAGCGTCTTGCTGTTGTCCATGTTCATAGACCGAATAGCGTATTCCAGTGCTAGGTTGAAGAGCGTCGGTGCCAGTCCATCGCCCTGTTTCAGACCAGTGCGTGTTTCAAATAGATCAGTAAGTCTATTCTGGATCCTGATTTGTGAGACGGAGTTGGTCATCGTCATCTTTGTCAGTCGCACTAATTTGGCCGGTATACCAAATTGCAGCATGATGTTGTACAGTGCTCCACGATCGATACTGTCGTATGCCTGCTTGAAGTCGACAAAGATTTGGTATACGTTTACGTTGTATTCCCAGCACTTCTGGAGTATCTGTTTGACAGTAAAGAGCTGATCGGTTGTTTAGCGACCAGGTCGGAAACCGCTTTGATATTCGCCAATGATTCGTTCTGCGTACGGTTTTATTCTATTTTCCAGAATTTTCGTCAAAATTTTATAGGACGTACAAACTAGTGAGATGCCCCTGTAATTCTCACACCGCAGTTTATCTCCCTTTTTGTGAATTGGACAGATGATACTTCTGCGCCAATCGTCTGGGATCTCCTCGTCCTCCCATATTGGCAGGAGTAATTGATGTAGGGTATTAGCTAGACCCGTTCCACCGAATTTTAGCAGTTCAGCTGGAATCTTGTCAACGCCCGGCGCAGAGATGTCGCAGAGAAGGTCGTGGGATATAAAGCCCGGCGAGAGCGAAATGACTGGTTCGACGAAGAATGCAAAAACTCCCTTGAGGCGAAAAATGAGGCCTAGAGACAATGGATTCAACGAGGAACCAGAGCTAGAAGAGAAAAATATGACGAACTACGGCGAATATCGAATAGAATAATTAGACGTAAAAAACGTAAATACTTTGACGAATATATACGAAAACTTAGCTAATAGGAACACCAGACAATCGTACAAACTAGTAAATACAATTAAGAACGGCTACCAACACAGGACTAGCCTCGACACCGATGACATTAACAAACGATGGGCATCTTATTTTGAAGAGCTTCTGAACCTACCATCTAACATCCCCACGCAAGAAGCTCTCGACCATATTGTTGATTCAGGCCCACCCATACCACCCCCGACAGAAGAGGAAGTCGATTTCGCGTTGCGGTCACCAAAACGAAATAAAGCGCCGGGCATTGACAAGATTCCAGCTGAACTGCTAAAATTCGGTGGAACGGGTCTAGCTAATACCCTACATCAATTACTCCTGCGAATATGGGAGGACGATGAGATCCCAGACGATTGGCGCAGAAGCATCATCTGTCCAATTCACAAAAAGGGAGATAAACTGCGGTGTGAGAATTACAGGGGCATCTCACTAGTTTGTACGTCCTATAAAATTTTGACCAAAATTCTGGAAAATAGAATAAAACCGTACGCAGAACGAATCATTGGCGAATATCAAAGCGGTTTCAGACCTGGTCGCTAAACAACCGATCAGCTCTTTACTGTCAAAGAGATACTCCAGAAGTGCTGGGAATACAACGTAAACGTATACCAAATCTTTGTCGACTTCAAGCAGGCATACGACAGTATCGATCGTGGAGTACTGTAAAACATCATGCTGCAATTTGGTATACCGGCCAAATTAGTGCGACTGACAAAGGTGACGATGACCAACTCCGTCTCACAAATCAGGATCCAGAATAGACTTACTGATCTATTTGAAACACGCACTGGTCTGAAACAGGGCGATGGACTGGCACCGACGCTCTTCAACCTAGCACTGGAATACGCTATTCGGGCTATGAACATGGACAACAGCAAGACGCTACTCATCAACTCGACACAATTAGCAGCGTACGCCGACGACATCAGCATCATGTCCCGAAGATTGGCCAACCCAGAAGAATTTCTGCATACGCTCGATACCGCTGCAAAAGAAGTTGGACTACGTATTAACGAGGGTAAAACTAAAAGAATGATGCAATCGACGACAAGGACACCTTCACAAATGAGCATCAATGTGGGGGACCTCAACATCGAGTTCGTGAACAGCTTCATATACCTGGGGTGCAACTTGTCAACGAAATCAAGCGACAGATACAGTTAGCTAATAAGACTTTTTTCTCGATTCTCCTCATAATGAAATCGAAGCATGTGCACGGAAACACGAAGTTTCGCGTGTACAAAACCATTATACGACCAGTGCTATGCTATGGCTGCAAAGCAGGGCCTACCTAACTCAAGCCTCCGGAAACTTGCTAGATACATTTGAACGTATGTAAGGTCCTGCGACGAATTTTCGGGGCTGTTTGCGATCGATATGGATGGCGCATCCGGTACAACCATGAGTTGAATGAACTGTACGATGAGCTGGAAGTCTTGAAAATCGTCAAACTACAACGACTTCAATGGGCAGGGCATGTACAAAGAATGGACGATGATCGCATGCCAAAGAGAGTAATAAATGCAAAACGAGTCGACGGAGCGAGACTGCCTAGACGACCGAGATCTCGTTGGGAGAGCTCAGTAGGTGTGGACGCCGCGTAGCTACTGGGCTTCCAAAGTTTGAGGACGCGGTCACGTGATCAAGATAATTGGAGGACAACGATCCAGGCTGCCAAGGCCTGACGTCGGGCTGTCGCTCCACGACGATGATGATGAGGATGTTGGCAGGAGTTACGACTACCTGTAAATTCCTTGATGACACCATTCACGGCGTTTAATTTGTTACTTCTTTCGGCTTCTTCTGCTGAGGCTGGAAGAGAATTCGCAAAAACTCTTTATCGCGTCGCACCCTACGCTGAAGTTCTCGAGTTTTCTGACGGTAAAGGATTTCCATGCTGGTTTGATTGTCGTTTGATGCTGCAGCCAAACGAACCTGCAGCTCTTTTCTTTCAAAAATGCGCTGCCATGAAGCGTCGGATATCCAGGGCTTATTCCAGCAATCCGGGTTTGCGCCAAGTATTATATTTGAGCAAGCAATGTACGCATTTTTTGTGGCATCCCATTTTTCATTTATGTTGCTATCGGGGTGAATAACTATCTGATTTTTGCGCAGGATGATCGTTATATTGTTGTAAGACAGGTGAATTTTTTAGTCGGGTAGTGTTGAATTTACGGCGCCTGGATCTTTCGTCGCTAGGACGGCGCGCGGCTGCAATACGTAATCGAAAATTAGCGATCATAAGATAATGGTCTCTTCCCATCCCAATATCGGCGCCCTTCTTATTTCGCATGTCTAGGAGGCAACCCTTGAATATTTTACTACTGGCAAAATATTCGATCTGATTTTGTGTTTTGCGTCGATCAACAGAGGACCAACTGATTTTATGGTGGTCCTTATGTTCAAACATAGTGCCACCGATGAAAGGATTCTGAAAGTTGCAGAACTCTACAAATCTTTCGCCTTTGTCACTAGGATCCCCAACACCGTGTCTCCCCATCACATATCTGAGCCTATAGTTAGCAGCGCCAACTTTTGCATTCAAATCAACCAGTATGATGTCACTTTTAGGTGTTCTGGTCTGGACGGCGGCGGCGTTTAGTTGTTCGTAGAAGCGGTCTTTCGACAAAACATTGTCGGGTTTAGTTGGAGCATAACATTTTATGATTGTAATGTTCCTCAGTTTGGTCCGGAATCTGGCGGTCATGATTCTGTCGGAGACCGGAGACCTATAGCTATTCGCCTGCGCATCAGTTCTTTAATTGGCATCTCTTTATTGGATATTAGCCCCGTTTGATTCATTGGGATCTGATAAATTTTCATACAGAACTACCGACCAGTCTTTAATCCAGGTCTCGCATTGGATCCATCTGGATCTGGGCTGAAAGTGAATTGGTTGCGCGACAACTTTCTGTCGACAATTCGCCTCTATCCCTTTCTTTACTGAGCCCGCCATTCGCCCCCACGCAGCGAATTATTTGCATGGTGGCCGTTCAAATTCGCCCGTAATTGATCCAGGCGTTTGACTAATTATACTCTAGATGAAATCTGAGAGTATTATAAGTTTGCCACAAAGTTTGTAACGCTAAGAAATAAGGCTCGCAGAAAAAAATGAATGATACAGAAGTTCATATTATCACTCGAATATCTCAAAACCGGATGTCCGTCTGTCCGTCTGTCCGTCTGTCCGTCTGTCCGTCTGTCCGTCTGTCCGTCTGTCCGTCTGTCCGTCTGTCCGTCCGTCCGTCCGTGACCTCTCTAGCTCGAGAACGCGTTGAGCTATGAAGTTCAAATTTTGCACACGTTATTTTTGACAAAAAATGAAGGCTAAGTTCGTGAACGGGCTAAATCGCTCCACCCCTTCTACCCCCTCCCATACAAAATGACACATTTTTGAAAATTTACAATAATCAGATTTTCTCAGAAACTATAAAACATATTGCTTTGAAATTTTTAATATATCACTTTTATGATAATTGTAACCTATGTTATAAAACTTATTGTAATCCTCACCCTCCTTCTACCCCCTCCCATACAAACTGCACTATTTCATGAAATACGTTAAGCCAATTTACTCAGTACGTATACAATTTATCGGGCTGAAATTTTGTACTTAACATTTAATTAACAATATCAGTTAGATTCAAAAAAATTAATCGATTACCCTTACTCCGTCTACCCCCTCCCATACAAAATGACACATTTTTGATAATTTACAATAATCAGATTTTCTCAGAAACTATAAAACATATTGCTTTGAAATTTTGAATATATCACTTTTATGATAATTGTAACCTACATTATAAAATTTATTGTAATCCTCACCCTCCTTCTACCCCCTCCCATACAAACTGCACTATTTCATGAAATATGTTAAGCCTATTTACTCAGTACGTATACGATGCATCCGAGATTGCAACCAAAATTATTTATTGGCTTTAACCAGGTTCAAATTCATCTTGAGTATTGCATGATTGGGGTTTACCCCAATCGTAGTTCTTTTATGTTTTTTGAACTCTGTCCGTTTGTCTCGAACATAGCTGTTGTTTCGGGTCAGAAAATTCTTAAAATCCGACGAAGAGAAGCGTTAACGAAAACTTACAGCTTACTGGTAGCCCTTACGGAAACTTTGGATGTTTTGCTCCTAAGGACGATACTTCGAAGCGAAACACTCAGCTTGGCCTTAACACTGAGACAACAGCTTTGTCAGATTTTGGACAGCATGCCCAAAGCGCATTTAGCCTGGTCGATACCCCGTACGACCGCAACAATGCTGCAAAGGTAGACGAATTTATCCACTTCTCCACAAGATGCCCATTGATACTGATTGCAAAAAAAACAAGCTAGCCTTCAGCTAGCTTGCCGAAGGTATGATAGCCTTTACGCTTCGTTGTGTTTTGTGGTACATTTGCCACTTTGAAATTAGTAGTAAAACTTGTTCCGATTTTACTGTTCCTATAAGAAGTATATGAAATAGTGGGCCGATTTCAACTAAATTTAGGAACGTGGCTTAGCCGTCAATATGATTTAATAATATGCAATTTTGTAAAGATATCTTCAGAAATGAAAAAGTTTTTCTGACAAAAACTTTTGGAACTGTCGTTCCTATGACAGCTATAAGATAAAGTAGTCCGATTTCAACCAAATTCAGGAATGTGATTTTACTAAAAATAATATTGATTATTGTGAAATTTAAAAAGAATACTTTTAGAAATAAAAATTTTTTTCCCACAAAGACGAATTTTTGGACCGGTCGTTCCTATGGCAGCCATATGACGTAGGAGTTCGATTTCAACCAAATTTAAGAATGTGATTTGACTAAAGATACTATTTAATAGTGTGAAATTTAAGAACGATATGTTTAGAAATAAAAAAGTTTTTGTCACAAAGAAGAATTTTTGGACCGGCCGTTCCTATGGCAGCTATATGACGTAGTGGTCCGATTCCGTTGGTTCCGACATATATACAGCGTGGAATAGAAAAAAAGGCTTGGTAAAAAATTTCAGTTAGATAGCTTTAAAACTGAAGGACTAGTTTGCATAGAAACAAACAGACAGACGGACAGACGGACGGGGGGGCAAAAAATCCTCTTCCATAGTCCTCCGCGTGGGCGCCCCCTGGAACGGCAGTGGTCACTGACCATTGCCAACCAACGTCAAGCCGCCAGTGATGGCGGTGCGATGATTTGGTTGAGGTACCCCTGTGGTGTGGGGTGTGAAAAAAATACCACGGCCTTTCCCTTTGAGGGCCTGTCGTTAAAACCGACAATCAAAGGACAGGATGTGTATGCCAGCAACTTGCACTATCCGAAATCTTTATATGCTAACGAAACGTCAACTATGCCTCGGATAAGGACTGACTCAACGGTTACGACTTTTAGCTATCGTACAATGACAAAGATTGGATTCTGGAATGTGCGTACTCTCCTGGACAATGGATCAGAAGTTCCCCAGAACGCACGATTTCTTCAATTAGAGAGTGAATTTCTGAGGTACAAATTAAATATCTTAGGAGTTAGTGAGATAAGATGGTGCAACAGCGGAGAATTCATCTCTCCAACGGGCAGCACTGTAATGTTGTACTCCGGTAAAGCTACCGGTAGTCGTCGTGAGTCAGGTGTGGGGCTCCTTTTAACCAGAGCCGCGCGAAACTGTCTCTTATCCTGGGAACCGGTCTCTGACAGGGTCTTGACCGCCAGGTTCCGGACCAAAATGAGAAACATCTCATTAATACAATGTTATGCCCCTACTGAACCCGTCAATGTCTTGGCAAAAGACTCCTTCTACGAAGAACTAAACGCCGTTCAGAGCAGAACACCTAAAGGTGACATTATAATGGTTATGGGTGATTTGAATGCGAAAGTTGGCGCTGATAACTATGGGCTCAGACATGTGATGGGGAGACACGGTCTTGGTGATCGTAATGACAACGGTGAAAGATTTGTAGAGTTCTGCAACTTTCACAGTCTCTTCATCGGTGGTACTATGTTTGAGCATAAGGACCACCACAAAATCAGTTGGTCCTCTATTGATCGGCGCAGAACACAAAATCAGATCGACCATTTTGCCATTAGTAAAAGATTCAAGAGTTGCCTCCTGGACGTGCGAAACAAGAAGGGTGCCGATATTGGGATGGGAAGAGACCACTATCTTATGATCGCTAATGTTCGATTGCGTATTGCAGCCGTGCGCCGCCCCAGCGACGAAAGATCCAGGCCCCGCAAATTCAACACCGCTCGACTAAAAAATCCAGCTGTCTTACAACAATATAATGACCATCTTGCGCAAAAAGCGGCTGAGATAACTAGTCACCCAAATAGTGACATAAACGAAAACTGGGATGCCATAAAAAATGCGTAAATTGATAGCGCAAATACCATCCTTGGCCCAAACCCGGATTGCCGGAATAAGCCCTGGATGTCCGACGCTTCATGGCAGCGGATTGTTGAAAGAAAGGAGCTGAAAGTTCGTTTGGCTGCAGCATCAGACGACAATCGAAGCAGCATCGAACTCCTTTACCGTCAGAAAGCTGGAGAAGTTCAGCGTAGTGTGCGACGCGATAAAAGAGTTTATGCCAATTCTCTTTAAGCGTCAGCAGAAGAAGCCGCTAGAAGTAACAACTTAAACGCCGTATACGGTGTCATCAAGGAGTTTACAGGTGGTCGTAACTCCTGCCAACATCCGGTGAAAGATAGTGATGGAAAGCTACTTATCTTGGAAGAAGATCAAATGAGGCGGTGGAAAGAACACTTCGCCGCGGTCTTGAACCGTGTAACCTCTGGTGAAGTTCCCCCTCATATAGATAATTTAGCTAACCATCAAAATGTGCGTATACGGTCCACTGCCCCGACTAAAGAGAAAATAGTCACTGCAATTATTGCACTAAAACGAGGAAAGGCCGCCGGACTTGACGGTATCCCTGCCGAACTTTATCAAGCAGCGCCAAGCGTAACTGCCGATTTGCTGCACCCACTTGTTGATAAAGCGTGGAATACAGAGACCTTTCCCACTGAGTGGAAGGAAGGTTTGATCATCAAACTTCCAAAGAAGGGTAGCCTCACAGACTGTAATAATTGGAGAGGCATTTGTGTGCTTCCTGCCGTTGCCAAGATAATAGCTAAAATCGTCCTGGAAAGACTAAAGGCCCACTTAGAAAGCACAATTGATGAAGAGCAGGCTGGCTTTCGATCCGGATTCTCCTGTGTCGATCACATTAACACCTTGCGAATCATCATCGAGCAATGCGCTGAATACGATTCTCCGCTTCACTTGCTTTTCATCGATTTCGAAAAGGCTTTCGATAGTGTGAACCGGGATTCTATATGGGCGGCCTTGCGCAGGAGAGGCATCCCTGAGAAGCTTGTGGCTATTATTAAGGCAACCCATGACGGCGCGAAATGTCGCGTTCTGCATAAAGGTAAGGTGTCGGGGGACTTTGAGATTCGCAGTGGAGTTCGGCAGGGGTGCATCCTCTCACCGATCCTATTCCTCATTGTGATCGGCGATGTGTTGCATGCAGCCCTATCCGGACTCGACAGAGGAATTCAATGGACTTTGACATCTTATCTACAACATCTTGACTACGCTGACGACATATGCCTACTCTCCCACAAAATCATGGATCTGTCCGCAATGGCGTTAGATCTCGAGAGGGAGGCAAGCAAGGTTGGGCTAAAGATTAATACCAACAAGACCAAGGTTCTTAGCCCGCCGTTGCGAAAAAGAAATCCGACACCTATTGCCATCAATATTAATGGGCAGCCTGTGGAGAAGGTGGACAACTTCGTCTACCTGGGGAGCATTGTTGCCGAAAATGGTGGTACGGAGCAGGACATCGCTCGTCGTATCAACCAGGCTAAACGCGCATACGGCATGCTGTCCAAAATCTGGCAGAGCAGTTATCTCAGCATCGAGACCAAGCTGGGCCTGTTTCGCTCCCTGGTACTATCAGTGCTTTTGTATGGGAGCAGTACATGGAAAGTTTCCGTAGGAGTTACCAGAAAGCTGCAAGTTTTCGTCAACTCATGTCTTCGTCGAATTTTAAGAATTTTCTGGCCCGAAACAATATCAAATGAAGAGCTAAGTCGGCGTACGGGTCAGATGCCAATCGACGAATTGATACGCAGGCGAAAATGGCAGTGGATAGGTCACACATTGCGGAAGAGTGATAACTGCATTGCTATGCATGCCATGAAATGGAACCCCATTTCCAACTAAGGCCGACCAAGAGGGGGTCCTCGAATCACATGGCGTCGATCTGTGGCAAAGGAGTGTCAGGTACTGGGTAAGTCTTTTGGGGAGTTGCGCCCCATTGCCCAGAACAGAGTACGATGGCGCGCAGGAGTAGTTGACGTGCTATGCCCCGCTAGGGGTTAAGGCAAAGTAGTAATATACCCTATCACATCCGTGAAGGGTATAACTAGTTGAATTTCTTCTTCTATTATACAATACAATGGCCGGCTAAGAAACTCTTTAATCTTTAGCCGACCATGCTCGCCTCCCTCTCTAGATCTAGAGCTATTTCGCTCAGATCTAAAATTTTGTGAGAAAGTGATCATATGTAGCACGTTCAGACTACAGCTATCTGCCTTTTCCAAACTGTCTTATCGCTAAGACTTGGCCTTCAGCGGTTTGATCCGCTTCCGTTACGAGGTGGCGCCCACGAGAAGGACTATGGAGAAAGTCTTTTGCCCCCACTGAAATAACACTGAAATATTTATAGAAGTTGTAGTACTTATGAGCGAAAATTATTTTGAGCCTAAGCATTTGTTGCGGAGTTTGCATATTGGAGGTTTTCAATATTTCAGGTTGTTATGCGAAAAAAACGGAAGAAATACCTGAAATGGAATAGACCATCGTCTGCTTTCATGGAACACCCCACATGTCTTCACTCCAAGAAAAAAATATCCGAATTATTTCTATATGCTAACGAAGCAAATAATGCGAATGTAAAAAAAACAACAAATAAATTTAAATAAACTTATTGACTTAATTGCACACCTGTATGCGAATAACCTCCATAAATATCAAATAATTACTTTTGTAACATCAATTGCTTATGCAATAATAAAATTCCGCGTACTATTTCTTTACTTCCTATTTATAGGAGAACGGTCTGGGTAATAACAACAATAATGACGATGCAGAAACGGAAAAAAGCAGTAGTACCCGCGAATCCGGCGACTTCAAAACTACAGCTCGTATAAAAGGGCGGCGAAAAGAAGGTCTCATATTCAGTAGGCCAAAGCTTTCAAAGGAGCAGGAGCAAATCATCAAAGTTTATGAAAAAGATGAAAAGTAATTTAATTTTTCCTAAAAAATTTTTATGATGAGCTTTTCTATATGCATCATAATACTTGTCTACTCGCTTAATGACCATATTTTCATTCATGCATATATAATTTCTCGTCCCGTACAGGACACGAGAATTAATCCGAAGTGCTATTGAAGCTAACGAGTTCCTTAACAACTACATGAACAAAGAATGTAAGAAACTAGTGGTAGATGCCATGGAGCCTGCTGTCTACGAAAAGGGTAGTTTCATAATACGCGAAAATGAAGACGGTTCGGAGATATACGTTTCAGACGAAGGAGTCTTCGACGTTATTAAAAATAACGAAATCATTAACACGTTCGGCTCGGGAAATGTTTTCGGTGAACTTGCAATTTTGTACACAGCAAAAAGATTTGCATCGATAAGAGGTAAGATTTCTTAATATACGCGTATTAGGCCCGGGGTATTTTGCTCCAAACTGATCCCAATCCACGCATAAGTCATATGGCATTGCTGTTGTGACAAGTGTCAAAATCACATTTTACAAGAACAAAAGGCTTGTGCGTGGGTCGGGAGCAATATGGGTTCCTGCTTCGTTCATTAAACAAGTGCTTCTATGGGCAATGTTCCAAAATTAGGAAAATGATCGCACGTGCGTCCAACTGATCTTCGACTTATCAGTCTTTCATCGACCTTACTAAAGGTCCTAGAAAGATCGACTGATATACACCTACGAATCAGCATTCTACCTTGCTTCTTATCCACTCCACAGCACGCCTATTGGAAAGGCAGGGCTGCAGATACCACCTTATATTCTCTGGTAGGGCACATCGGAAAATCATTTGCCTGCAAAGAATACACAATGGTGGCTTTTTCGGATATCGAATGGGCTTTCAACAATGTTCACCGGGTGCCAATCACCGATGCACTCGCAAGTATGAGTATTGATGATTCTTACATCACAATTCTAGCAATTTGGGCTTGTTATGCTGGCGCGGATAGGAGGTGCATGCTAGCAACAGCACTTCCGAAAAGTTGATATGCTGTTGAAACGTCAACAAAGCATAGAAATGCTAAAGATGTTGACGCGCCCATACCCCTGAAGGGGTCAAGGATATTAGAGAGAGAGAGAGAGAGATGCTGGCGCTAGGGCATATTCCGATAAAACGAAACTTGTCTTCTTTACTAGGCGGAATATAATTCCGGATGGGAAGAGGTTGGCCAATCAATAATAAAGAAAAATTTCAGAGTCTAATCTTAGACAGAAAACTGGCTTGGAAGCTCAACATACAGGAGCGGGTAAACAATGCCACTGTGGGGCCTTACTCTTGCATAAGAGCCATAGGAAAAAAATGGGGCCTGCAACCAAAAGCTGTCTACTGTCTGTTGGTTTTAGTCTTGCGTCGGGCCTTGGCCGCCTGTATCGCTGTGTAGTGATGGGGACCGGAGGACGAGGGTTGAGATGGCCGTAAAGGCCAGAAACCTCAACAGGGGGCAAAAGACCCTCTCCGACGACCACCCGTGACGTGCGCTGGCAGACCAGCTCAGCTGTCGGGAGTGGCGGGGTGGTTCAACACGGCAGTCATCGGCCTCCTCCATCGACGTACAAGGAGGTATCGCACGTTTGCCCGAACAAAAAGACTCAAAAAAAAAACTCGCAAAACCCTACAACCAGTAATCCAATATACGCAAAATAGAAAAACTACTGGTAGTGCCTTTGCACCAAACTCCCAAAGACTAAAAAGATCAACAAAGCCCCGTGCAGGGACATGGGGCTGCATCAGCCAAACTAACAAAGCACAAAGGCCAAAAATATATCATTAACGGGGAAAACCGTCCAATAAGGACAGATCCTTTTCCCTCTCAGGTCATTAGAGCCTTCAGATGGAAACTGGCTCTCTATGGGCCACAGATGTTGTGGGCCCGGCGCGACCTAACCCTCCCAACCATGGGATTTCGGGCGCCATTCCAAGTTGAAATCCCCCGACAAAAATTCAAACGCTAGGGAGAGAGAGGAGGGAGAGGGAAGAAATCGGCGACCTTAGCCCACCATGCTAACCATTTTTCCTGTGTATACCTAAAAATTCAGGTGGTATACGAATTTAGAAATAAATTTTTTTTTCTATATACTATATATATATACATATATAATGTATATATATTTGCATAAATCCCACGCGGTTGATCGTCGATAATCCACTGAGCGACCGGATCGTTTTCTTTCTTTTTTCGCAGTTTGCTGATTGCGAACTTGAACTTGGTGGACTTATGCCGAACGCACTCATTCACACACACGCGAAAAAAAAACGAAGTGTCGTTTGGTCGAGAACTCTCTCGTGGCACTTGGAACACGATCCCGAAAAAAAAACATTTCACGCATATAGTGGGGTCGCGAAATTACCAGCGACCGGGTTTGGGCCAATAACGCGGACGTTACGCTACTCGCGAACAAGTTGATGCTAGCAAAACGTGACAAATAACACACGAAAAAGGCGGAAATTTAGGGCAAATTCGACGGCGACTTTTTTCCCGTGTCCCAAAACGTGGTGCACACACCGGCGGTCAAAAAATCAACTCCAATCACACTGAATCTGGCGATAATATACACAGTTATGTATATTTCTTTAAAAAAGAAGAAAATGTTTTCAGCACACTATACTACAATACTTTCAAACAAAATATTTCTTAAATTGCAGATCTCGATGTATACGCGCGCGGCAAAAATTAAAATTTAATCATATTAAAGACAGGGAAATATCTCAAAGACTTCTGATTTTGAGTTTAAACAATTTTTCTTTCAACAATACAGCACTGAAGTGCAATCGCGAACCGAACGCCAGAAAATCCCAAGCACAACTTTTCGTACGTCCTCACTCCAACCGATTTCAAAAACCAGACCTCCTCGTTATCCTCTTATCAAAATTTGCAGGTCTAGTTTTCGACCATGACCGGTTCTACTTCTTTTTTCTATTTTTTTTTTCATCTAGCCAGTAATTTATCATTGGGTCCCGCTATCCCCAAAATCAAAATAAAGTGACTCTAAAAAGTCATGGGCCACGGTGCAGAAGCAATATATTGTATTATATACGTGTATATATGTACTGTGCATACAGATGTGGATCTATGGATACACAGATATACACACATACACGTATAGAATATGGAAATATTACAGCTGTCTTGCAATTAACTCGTAGTCCGGATGGCGCAACGGTTAGCACGTTCGCCTTCAACGCACTGGGCCCCGGTTCGATTCCGGGGATTTATGTGTCGGATTATGAGCTCACTCAGCTGTTAAATGAGTACCCATTATGGGGCAAATAACTCGGTTGAGCATGTTGCTGATCACATACCTCTGCACAAAAACCGTCACGATCTAGAAAATGAGATGATGCTAACTCATCTTGAGGCCGTGGTTCAAATTGGACTGTTGCGCCAGTTATTTATTTTATTTATTGCAATTAACTCGGTCTCGTGACCGCGTCCTCCAATCTCGGAACCCCGCAGCGTTCACATATACTGAGCTCTCCCAACGAGATCTCGATCGTCTAGGCAGTCTCGCCCCGTCGACTCGTTCTGCATTCATCAGTCTCTTTGGCATGCGATCATCGTCCATTCGTTGAAAATGCCCTGCCCATTGAAGTCGTTGTAGTTTGACGATTTTCGAAACTTCCAGCTCATCGTACAGTTCATACAACTCATTGTTGTACCGAATGCGCCATCCATCTCGATCGCAAACAGCCCCGAAAATTTGCCGTAGAACCTTACGTTCTAATGTGTCTAGCATGTTTCCGGAGGCTTGAGTTGGCGTCCATGATTCGCGTCAGTTTCGTTGGCGTCGCTTGACAAATTGCAACCCAGGTATATGAAGTCGTTCACGAACTCGATGTTGAGGTCCCCCACATTGATGCTCGGTTGTGTAGGTGTCCTTGTGGTCGATTGCATCATTATTTTTACCTTCGTTGATACGTAGTCCAACTTCTTTTGCAGCGGTATCGAGCGTATGCAGAAGTTCTACTGTGTCGGCCAGTCTTCGGGACATGATGTTGGTGTCGTCGGCGTACGCTGCTAATTGTGTTGACAGTCGACTTGATGAGTAGCGTCTTGCTGTTGTCCATATTCATAGTCCGAATAGCGTATTCCAGTGCTAGGTTGAAGAGTGTCGGTGCCAGTCCATCGCCCTGTTTCAAACCAGTGCGTGTTTCAAATAGATCAGTAAGTCTATTATGTATCCTGACTTGTGAGACGGAGTTGGCCATCGTCATCTTTGTCAGTCGCACTAATTTGGCCGGTATACCAAATTGCAGCATGATGTTGTACAGTGCTCCACGATCGATACTGTCGTATGCTTGCTTGAAGTGGACAAAGGTTTGGTTTACGTTGTATTCCAAGCACTTCTGGAATATCAGTTTGACTGTAAAGAGCTGATCGGTTGTGGAGCGACCAGGTCTGAAACCGCTTTAATATTCGCCAATGATCCGTTCTGTGTACGGTTTTATTCTATTTTCTAGAATTTACGTCAAAATTTCATAGCACGTACTAACTAGTGATATGCCCCTGTAATTCTCACACTGCAGTTTATCTCCCTTTTTTTGTGAATTGGACAGATGATGCTTCTGGGCCAATCGTCTGGGATTTCCTCGTCCTCCCATACTCGCAGGAATAATTGATGTGTGGTATTAGCTAGACCGGGGGGCAAAGACCTTTTCCATAGTCCTCCGCGTGGGCGCCCCCTGGTAACGGCAGTGTATCAAATCGCTGACGGCCAATGTCTTAGCAATAAGACAGTTTGGAAAAGGCAGATAGCTGTAGCCTGAATGGCTGACGAACACCTAAGCGTCTCAGGTCTAGTAGGATGGATTGACTTGCGTAGTTGGACCTGCTACATAGTTGTGTGAACTCCAGCACGTTTATTAAACCATCTGAAGCAGCTATCTCCGAGGCCATCCCCTGAATGGGGTTAAGCGACGTGCTGACAACTCGTCCTTGTAAAAACCACTCCATGTCAAGAAACCTGGAACAAAAGCCTCGGATTGGACGGATCAACAACGACGACCACGCAAACGAATAAAGGATTATTCTTTCGGATCCTGGAATGTACGCTCCCTGAACAAACCGGGGGCCGAGAAGGCCCTCCTTCAACAGGTCGAAAAGTACAAACTGAGCATTACTGCAGTCCAGGAAACAAATTGGCTTGGCAGCGAGATTAATGACAAGAAATCGCACACAATTTTTACAAGTGGCAAACCATCGGGCCGCAAGGAGTTTGGAGTAGCATTTATAGTGAACAATCACCTCAAACCGCATATTACTGACTTCAAACCCATAAATGAACGGCTGTGTGCGATTCGCATCAAGACTCGATTCTTCATTCTCTGGCTCATCAATGTGCATGCCCCCACTGAAGTTAAAGAAGACGCAGTAAAAGACGAGTTCTACGCCCGCCTTGAGACTCTCTTCGACTCACTTCCAACAAACGGTCAAATTGCTGCTGGGAGACTTTAACGCGAAAGTCGGGAATGAAAGCTGGCATCGGGGCACCACTGGAGGCCACAGCCTCCATGAAGAATGTAACGATAACGGCCAGCGACTTATAGACTTCGCCTGCAGCAGGAATCTAGTCGTAAGCTCTACGTGTTTCCCGCATCGACGCATTCACAAGCAGACCTGGAAGTCTCCAGACGCACATACCGTCAACCAAATTGACCACGTCCTCATTTGCAGGAGATGGGCGTCTAGTGTCATGAATGTCCGCTCCTATCGAGGAGCAAACTGCGACTCAGATCATCACTTGGTGAAGACGACCTACAGATGTAGAATTTCCTCAGTGCACCAGTCAAGAATCAGCCCTCCCAAAATCTTTGCGGTTGATAAGCTCTTGAGTGATGCTACAGCGGTGGCGTATACTACCGCCCTTGAGGAAAAACTATCGCCTATGCTACACAACATCAGCAACACAGGCGTCCATGGGTTCTGGAAAGAGATCAAGGGTACCATCAGGGATGTCGAAGAGAGATGGTCGTGGGATATAAAGCCCGGCGAGCGCGAAATGACTGGTTTGACGAAGAATGCAAAAATTCACTTGACGGCGAAAAACGAGGCCTACAGACAAAGGATTCAACGAGGAACCAGAGCCAGAAGAGAAAAATATGACCAGCTACGGCGAATATCGAATAGAATAATTAGACGTAAGAAACGTAAATACTTTGACGAGCAGTTGCTGAACATAAACGAAAACTTTGCTAATAGGAACACCAGACAAGCATACAAACTGGTAAACACAATTAAAAACGGCTATCAACCCAGAACTAGCCTTTGTAAGGACAAGGATGGAAACATCATTAGCGACACCGATGGTATTAACAAGCGATGGGCCTCTTATTTTGAAGAGCTTCTAAACCGACCATCTAACATCCCCATACAGGAAGCTCTCGACGATATTGTTGATCTAGGCCCACCCATTCAACCCCCGACAGTAGAGGAAGTTGATCTCGCGTTGCGGTCACTAAAACGAAATAAAGCGCCGGGCGCTGACGAGATTCCAGCTGAACTGCTAAGATTCGGTGGAACGAGTCTAGTTGATGCCATACATCAATTACTCCTGCGAGTATGGGAGAACGAGGAGATCCCAGACGATTGGCGCAGAAGCATCATCTGTCCAATTCATAAAAAGGGAGATAAACTGCGGTGTGAGAATTACAGGGGCATCTCACTAGTTTGTACGTCCTATAAAATTTTGACGAAAATTCTGGAAAATAGAATAAAACCGTACGCAGAACGAGTCATTGGCGAATATCAAAGCGGTTTCAGACCTGGTCGCTCCACAACCGATCAGCTCTTCTCAGTCAAACTGATACTCCAGAGGTGCTGGGAATACAACGTAAACGTATACCAAATCTTTGTCGACTTCAAGCAGGCATACGACAGTATCGATCGTGGAGTACTGTACAACATCATGCTGCAATTTGGTATACCAGCAAAATTCGTGCGACTGACAAAGATGACGATGACCAACTCCGTCTCACAAGTCAGGATCCAGAATAGACTTACTGATCTATTTGAAACACGCACTGCTTTGAAACAGGGCGATGGACTGGCTCCGACGCTCTTCAACCTAGCACTGGAATACGTTATTCGGGCCATGAATTTGGACAACAGCAAGACGCTACTCATCAAGTCGACACAATTAGCAGCGTACGCCGACGACATCAACATCATGTCCCGAAGATTGGCTGACGCAGAAGAACTTCTGCATACGCTTGATACCGCTGCAAAGGAAGTTGGATTACGTATTAACGAGGGTAAAACTAAAATAATGATGCAATCGGTGACAAGGACACCTGCACAACCAAGCATCAATGTGGGGGACCTCAACATCGAGTTCGTGAACAACTTCATTTACCTGGGTTGCAACCTGTCAAGGGACGCCAACGAAACTGACGAAATCAAGCGACGGATACAGTTAGCTAATAAGACTTTTTTCTCGGTTCTCCCCATAATGAAATCGAAACATGTGCACAGAAACACGAAGCTCCGCGTGTACAAAACCATTATACGACCAGTGCTATGCTATGGCTGCGAAGCATGGACCCTAGCTCAAGCCTCCGAAAACATGCTAGACACTTTCGAACGTAAGGTTCTACGGCGAATTTTCGGGGCTGTTTGCGATCGAGATGGATGGCGCATCCGGTACAACCATGAGTTGTATGAAATGTACGATGAGCTGCAAGTCTCGAAAATCGTCAAACTACAACGACTTCAATGGGCAGGGCATGTACAAAGAATGGACGATGATCGCATGCCTAAGAGAGTAATGAATGCAGAACGAGTCGACGGAGCGAGACTGCGAGGACGACCGAGATCTCGTTGGGAGAGCTCAGTAGGTGTGGACGCCGCGCAGCTGCTGGGCTCCCAAAATTGGAGGACGCGGTCACGTGACCGAGATAATTGGAGGACAATGATCCAGGCGGCCAAGGCCCGACGTCGGGCTGTCGCGCCACGATGATGATGATTAGCTAAACCCGTTCCACCGAATTTTATCAGTTCAGCTGGAATCTCGTCAACGCCCGAAGCTTTATTGCGTTTTAGTGACCGCAACGCGAAATCAACTTCCTCCACTGTCGGGGGTTGTATGGGTGGGCCTAGGTCAACAATATCGTCGAGAACTTCTTGTGTGCGGATATTGAATGGTAGGTTCAGAAGCTCTTCAAAATAAGAGGCCCCTCGTTTGTTAATGCCATCGTTGTCGCTGATGATGATTCCATCCTTGTCCTTACAAAGGCTAGTCCTGGGCTGGTAGCCGTTTTTAGTTGTATTTACTACTGTCTGGTGTTCCTATTAGCTAAGTTTTCGTATATATTCGTCAAAGTATTTACGTTTCTTACGTCTAATTATTCTATTCGATATTTGCCGTAACTCGTTATATTTTTCTCTTATAGTTTTCGATAGTCTTTTCTCAAGGGCGGTAGTATACGCCACCACCGTAGCATCGCCCAGAAACTTATTTAACCGCAAAGATTTTGGGAGCGCTGATTCTCAATTGATGAACTAAGGAAATTCTACTTCTGTAGGTCGTCTTCACCAAGTGATGATCTGAGTCGCAGTTTGCTCCTCGATAGGTGCGGACATCTATCACACTAGACGCCCATCTCCTGCAAGTGAGGACGTGGTCAATGTGGTTGACGGTATGTGCGTCTGGAGATTTCCAGGTCTGCTTGTGAATGAGTCGATGCGGGAAATATGTAGAGCTTACAACTAGATTCCTACTACAGACGAATTCGATAAGTCGCTGGCTGTTGTCGTTGCATTTTTCATGGAGACTCTGGCCTCCAGTGGTCCCCCGGTGGCAAGTTTCATTTCCAACTTTCGCGTTAAAGTCTCCCAGCAGCAATTTGACGTCGTTTGTTGGAAGTGAGTCGAAGAGAGTCGCAAGGCGGGCGTAGAACTCGTCTTTAACTGCGTCTTCTTTAACTTCAGTGGGGGCGTGCACATTGATGAGCCAGAGATTGAAGAATCGAGTCTTAATGCGAATTGCACACAGCCGCTTATGGGTTTGAAGTCAGTAATATGCGGCTTGAGGTGATTGTTTACTACAAATGCTGTTGAAGGAGGGCCTTCGCGGCCCCTGGTTTGTTCAGGGAGCGTACATTCCAGGATTCGAAAGAATGATCCCTTAGTCGTTTGCGTGGTCGTCGTTGATCCGTCCAATCGGAGGCTTTTGTTCCAGGTTTCTTGACCTGGAGTGGTTTTTACAAGGACGAGTTGTCAGCACATCGCTTAACCCCATTCAGGGGATGGCCTCGGAAAATAGCTGCTTCAGATGGTTTAATAAACGTGCTGGAGTTCACACAACTATGTTGCAGGTGCAACTACGCAAGTCATTTCATCCTACTAAACCTGAGGCGCTTAGGTGTTGGTCAGCCATTCAGGCTACAGCTATCTTCCTTTTTTCCAAACAAACTAATTTATCGCTAAGACTTGGCTTTCACCGGTTTGAAACACTGCCGTTAACAGGGGGCGCCCACGTGGAGGACTATGGAAAAGATCTTGCGTCCAATACTCTTGCACGTCAAGTACCGGCCACTTTGCCATTCTCAACAATATGGGTATCTCTTCACCGAACGACTACACGTGTCCTAAGCTTGCATTCGAAAAAGCTTTGCAAGCTTGATTGCATCGCGGAGTGTCTGGGTGGATGCTGTTCCCTTAGAACGTGATTCAATTGATTTCTTTGTATAGGTACAGATGGATCTAAGACTTGGGAACGAGTGGGTGCGGGTGTATACTCCGAAAGCCTAAGAGTTAATATCTTCTTACGTTTTCTGGATCACTGCAGCGTTTTTCATGCAAAAATCTCGGCGATTGCAGATGTTTTGGCATGGCTGGGACATCACATTGTAGCCTCTAGAGACATCACTAGATACATGAATAGCCAGGCTGCGATAAAATCCATCGACTCCGTTTTCACCCATTCCTGCGGCAGCCGGTTCTTCGTACCGGAACGACCCATTTTTCAACGGCCAAGAGCTGCCAAACCCCTTCGATTGCAGTATTTGATGCATCGCTACCACAACAACAACACTCCGTTTCCACCTCATCTAAGTTGGTGGAAGAGTGCCCCTCATCTCTCGATGAGCTGGGAAATGTCTTCAACATTTTGTTGTGCTGGATTCCTGGCCCTAGTGGTTTCGCTGGCAATTGTAAAGCTGACGAGTTCCCTCGTGCAGGGACTAGGGAGATCGTGATGGAGCCTCACGAAACTGCAATGCTCATATCCGCTGGCAAAAAGAAGATAATGGAGGATGCGGTTGGCAGGGCTAATACAATATGGGGCACCAGAAGCACCTTCCAAGTGACGAAACTGATATGGCCTAGAATCGATCCTGGCCGAGCTTCCAAACTTCGATCACTGGATAGAAGGCATATTAACGTTTTGGTGGGAGTTATCACTGGGTATCGGCGAGCAGGCCAGAAGACTCCCACTTCCTTACAATGACTTTTGTAGGAGTTGCTATGACGAGGCTGAGGAGGAAAGTACTTCCCATCTGCTTTGTGCCTGACCTGCCTTGGCGGTAGAAGGAAAAAGATTCTTCGGTCTTTCTTCTTGGAAGATTTGGATGACTTGCAAGATATGAATGTTAACAAGCTACTTCGTTTCATTATCAGTTCCGGCTGGTTCAATGATTAATCTTGTCTATGCAGGTTGGTAAATATCGCGGGTATCACAACGGACCAATCTGTGGTCTAAGTGAGTTGTGCGATTTCATGGCAGCCCCTCTAGCGTAACCTAACATAAGGGCAATATAAACAGATATATCGATAAGTGCCTGGACCTACGGGAGTGGAAAAGGGAGGGTGTAAAATTAAGTGCTTGTCTTACGTTTATGCTCAAAAAAAACATTACAAACTTCAAGAATATTAAATTTTCTTCAGGAATGTCCCTTTGACTTTTTTCCGAATCTGTTACAGTTTTGAAGTTATAGGCATGCTTCTCAAAATCACGCAAAAAAAGTTTTAAATCGTATTTTTCCTGAATTTTTCACTATTTTCTTGTCATTTTCTTCACAAAATGATTAGACAAGAATATGGATAAAGTATAGTGTGCAAAAAATCAAACATCAGTTTCTCTTTTAATTCTTGTCCAGAAGATGCAGGAGGAAAACTAGTTCGAAAACATTATAAACACATTTGAACGAAAGGGTCCTTCGGGGGATTTTCAGAGCAGTTTGCGACCGAGATAGATGGCGCATGCGGTAAAACCATGAGCTGTACGATCTGTACGATGAGCTGGAAGTTTCGAGAATCATCAAACTACAACGTCTACAATAGGAAGGACATATACAACGAATGGACGATGAACGCATGCCTAAGAAAATATTCAATAGACGATGTTTCGACGGAGCAAGGCTGCGAGAAAGACCGAGAGCTTGCTTAAAAGACTCAGTAGATGACGATGCCGAACTACTGGGTGTCCAAAATCGGAGGACGCGGTTACTTGACCGAGAAAATTGGAGGTTGATCCAAGCGGCCAGGCCCCGACGTTGGGCTATTGCGCCACGATGATGATGAAATACTCATTCGGTATGCGGTCTTAAATCTGGCAATGCAGGTATCTCAGTGTTAAGATGAAGCTTGCCTCATTTCACTCCCTGGTATATCAAGATATGGAAAGTTTCCGTAATGGTTATCAGAAAGCTGAAAGTTTTTGTTAACTTTTGTGTACGTAGAATTTTAAGAATTTTCTGATCCGAAGTCGTGAGGGCACTTGCACCCTATGGGTCAAAGTACGAGTACGATGACGCGCTCCTGCGCGTAGTTAATGCGCGTGAAAACCTCGAACTCTAACTTTGAGATCTATCAGTTAAAAACCAAGAGTACTTCCCTTACACAGTGCCCCGTAGTAACCTTCTTTTCATTTAGGTCTAGAGTATTCTCGCACCACACTGGCTTCCGCCGCCTAGGAGCAGCAAATTTGTAAGCCCACCACAGGTTATAGCGTTGCAAAAGAAATCAGAATTGAAAGCAGCGTCAAATATGTCTACTATCAAAAACTAAATAGTAAAAACCTCAGAAGGTCGACAGTTGAAATTATGTTTAATATGATCTGAACGTAAGCTTCTCTTCAATATTTGATACCCTATACCAGGAGTCGGCAAATCAATTAACTAACCCATTCTACAAATATTTGTCGAATTTTTCAAGAAGCTAGCTTCATTCCAAGTTATTGCTTATTTAAAGTCTCACTTGTAGGGGAGGTCGAGGTTTCGCTTGTCGAATATTGCGCATTTTTAATAACAACCAACTAGATCCCAGTACAAACATTTTACCAAAATTTCAAGTAACTAGTTTCATTTTATCGAAAGTTATTGCTTATTTTAAGTTTCACTTGTAGGGGAGGTATGGGTTCCTTGGGTCGGATCTCTCCCATCATTTCCACCAACCAATAAGATGACCCTATAAACATACAGACAAAATTTTAAGTCTATAGCTTGACTCTATCGAAAGTTATCGCTTATTTGAAGTTTCATTTGTAGAAGAAGTAGGGGTTTCATTGGTCGGATTTTACGTATTTTCAATATTAGCCAACTGGATCCTACTTCAAACATTTGACCAAAATTTCAAGTCACTAGCTTTATTTTGTCGAATCTTATCGCTTATTTTAAGTTTCATCTCTAGGGGAGGTAGGGGTTTCTTAGGTCGGATCTAACCCATCTTTAATACCAACTAACTCAATCCCACTTCAACAATTTGACCAAAATTTCAAGTCGCTGGCTTCATTCTATCAAAAGGTATCGCTAATTTGAAGTTTCATTTGTAGAGGAGGTAGGGGTTCCTTCGGTCAGATCTTGGGCATTTTCAATACAAATCAATTAGACCTTACTACCAACATTCTACCACAATTTCAACTCGCTAGTGTCATTCTATCGAAAGTTATCATAGTTAAAATAATATTTAATTTTTTGAATTTTGTAGGGGAGGTAGGCGTTCCTTCGATCTGATTATGCCCATCTTACCAAAACCCCAGCAGCTTTTCATCCCAGGGTCACATGCCAAAAATCAATTGGTTCAAGAATTATAGACAAAAAACCGGAAAAGAAGGGTAGTACGGGGCTTTTTGTAAGAAAATTACCGTTAGTTTTCGACTGATCGATTTCATTTTTTCAGGAGAGTCTAAGATTACCCTCACGAGCAATCTACCAAAGCTAGAGCTTTTCATGTTTATTTAATCGGGAGTTATAGATACATTTAATTATTTTACATATGTAGGGGACGTAGGCGTTCTCTTGGTCTGATCATCCATATTTTCAATACCAACCAACAAGATCATACTTCCAAGATTTAACTAGAATTTCAAGCCTCTAGCTTCATTCTATCGAAAGTTATCATGCGAACGGACAGACAGACGGGCCGACGGACAGACGAACAGACAGACAAACAGACGGACAGACAGACAGACAGACAGACACACAGACATACAGACAGACATGACTTAATTGGATCAGGAGGCGACCCTGTTCATTTATATATACACTTGCGAGCAAAAATACTGAATCAAACCGAAAGCACGTGTATTTGTATGCATATTTTGAAAAGTTCATTATGTAGCCCTACAAATCGTATATCATTAGAAAACTTGAAATCTTAACTTTACATTATAGGCCAGTCAAATTAAATATTGTTAATAATAATTAGGGAAAGATCTGGAAATAATTTTAGTTCCTTCTATAGATACCGAGTACATATAAACTGAGTTTTCACGGTCGTAGAAGGTGAGCTTAACTTTTGGAGGGCGAAAATCAGAGAAATTTGAGCCCTTTTTTTAATATTGTCGTTATAAATCCTAAACGGTGCCTCGGGTCGAAAACCTTGCAGGTGTAAATTAAAGACCGTTGAATTCTGCGTTCAATGCACTGCTCAATGTTGAAACTCGGTTCAGTAGCGTAGTCAAAATCGATAGTCAAAGAATGACAATTTTCGAGGCTCCCGAGAAAAATCACACTTTTTCACTTCACGCCTCCGTATGCTACCGTTTCTGTGATACAGCATTGCGCAAATCGCTCACCTGGACGCCTGTATACCCGACCTCCTGTCACTGCCATGTAGACACACTCTGGTCTCGTCGGTGAACAATACGGACCGCCATTGCTCGAGGGTCGAATTTAAGTGATTCCTGACAAACGTGAGTCGCGTTTGTCGGTGATGTGGGGTCAATTTTGGGCCTGTGGCGGGCCGTCTTGGAGTCAAATTCGCTTCCTTTAGTCGTCTCATCACTGTCCACTCGCTTACAGCTACTCCGCGAACGTCCCTCAGATTCTGCTGCCCGTCAACTCCCGTGAGGTGCCGATTTCGTAGCATACTTGTCACAATAAAACGATCGTTTCTATCGGAAGTGCACTTAGAGCGGCCGGGTCGGGGTCTCTGATTGTAGCTACCTTCCCCCCGAAACACCCTTGACACAGTAGACTGACTCATTCCTAGCTGACGAGCGACTGTTCTCTGAGTAAGCCCTTCCGATAATAGGGCGATAACTTGAGCCGCCTTCTGAGGCGTGGTACAAATGAATGACAAAATTGCGACTTTTATTGTTTAAACTTATTCAATAGACCTTCCAGATTCAACTTACCATTGAAAATCCTTTGCGGATGCATTTATAGGGCTAGTTTGCCTTGTAATAACCCATTCATAAATGTTCAATTTCCCGACTTTTTAGCTCCAGGTAGCATTCATTCATAAAACGCTCATTCAATGGTGATAAAAAAGGTATCATTGTAAAGCTAAGATCTCAAACTTTCAAATGACATACGATTTGTAGGGATACATAACGTACTTTTAAAAATATACATACAAATACACGTGCTTTCGGTTTGATTCAGTATTTTTGCTCGCAAGTGTACATTGCTATACCTCCGGAGCCTCCTTTAAAGTGTTACATATTTTCGTCGTGACAAAAACAATATAAGTAGCCTATACTATAAGTCTAGGGTATAAAAACATGAAGTATCAGTGCAATAAAACTGATTCAAATTCTGTTGCTAATACCACGCCAGGTAATCCATTTTGAAAATTGGAAATATGGTCTTATTCTTGATTCGAATGGCATTTTATTCAGAATACTCATAAGTGTAATAAAACTTAAAATAAGCGATAACTTTCGATAAAATGAAGATAGTGACTTGAAATTTAGGTCAAGGGTTCGTAGTAGGATCTAGTTGGTTGATTTTGAGATTGGGCAAGATCGTACTGAATGAGCCAACCTACCCTACAAGTGTTAGTTCAAATATACATATATATTTATATAATATCCGAATGGATGAACGATGAAACTTCTCATTGGAACCACACACACAGTTCAAACTTACCATACAGGAAATTCACTTTTAATGCATATGGTCGTTACCAATTCGTACTTTTGGTATCACCACTAGGTTTGTACAGGTGTTATAGGTATATACGATTCGGACTCCAGGCTATAATTAATTTTTAATTACAATACTTTGTAAAGTCTTGCGGGCGAAGCTATTTCGCACCCTCGAAAGTTGGTTATTAACTATAACTGTGTTAATTGCTTTGGCCCCTCCACGGGCATGGACGTGTCAACATCTCTAGAGCCGAGAATACGCCATCCTTAATTCCTGTCCGGAAAAATAAATCAGGCCCGGCTTTGAGGAATTCCGGATCATGTATGGCTGCTTCAGGCCGTCTTGAGACGGCCGGACAGGCTTTTGAGGCGGCCGGATGGATAATTGGAAATCGATGTTATCGCCATAGAATGAAAGTATCTATCTATTGGATTGAATTGTACGGCATTTTACTTTCCATGGCAAAGCTTCAGATACATTCGTCTATTAAAGTAAACTCTAGTGAGATCGATTTCCAATTATCCATCCGGCCGTCTCAAAGGCCTGTCCGGTGGCCCCATGGCGGCCTGTACGGCCGTCTCAAGGTGAACTCTCCGGCCGTGAGGCTAGAATGGATTTTCACTGGAATTTATTTCAATAGACGAATATGTCTGAAGCTTAAGCTTGGCCATGGAAAGTAAAATGCCGTACAATTCAATCCAATAGGTAGATACTTTCATTCTATGGCGATAAAATCGATTTTCAATTATCCATCCGGCCGCCTTAAGGCGGCCTGTAGGGCCGTCTCAAGGCGAACTGTCCGGTCGCGAGACTAGAATGGATTTTCATTGGAGTTTATTTCAATAGACGAATGTATCTGAAGCTTGGCTATGAAAAGTAAAATGCCGTACAATTCAATCCAATAGATACATACTTTCATTCTATGGTGGTAAGATCGATTTCCAAATATCCATCCGGCTTCTTCAAAGGCCTGTCCGGCCGCCTCAAGGCGGCCTGAAGCAGCCATACACGAACCGGAATTCCTCAAGGCCGGGCCTGAACAATTTTTCCGGCAGGAATTCCGGATGGTGTATTCTATATTCAGGCAAACCGGAAGGCCGGGCCTGATCAGTTTTTCCGTACAGGAATTCCGGATGGTGTATGTTCGGCTAAGCATTTCTATGCCTTGTTGACATGCCTATCTATCTACTGTTCGGAAGTGCAGTTGCTAGCATACACCTTGTGTCCGCTTCGTCTTTATACTGACAAGTTCGGAGCACTCTGAGATTTCTACTAGTACTCACAGGCAGTTTTCGATCGCGCCGAGATTTGAACTCCGAGCTCTAGATTAGTATCCTAGACCGGTGACCGAACGACCACGACTACTGAGTGCGATTAACTATATCTGTAAAGGTTCTTTTTTGGTCCTAGCGATGTTGCAAGCAGTCTAAGCTACAAGTTGGACCTTGGCGACATTAAACACTACAATTCAAATAGAGTGTTCCCAAAGTACTTAAAAACCAATTTAAAACCAGACTGAAGCGAAGTGTATATACCCTAGACTTGTACAGACCTAGTGGTGATACCAAAAGTACCAATTGACAACGACCATATGCATTAAAAGAGAGTTTCCTATATCCAGTTTATAGGAGAGGTTGGCGCTCGTTCAGAATGATCTTGACCATTCCTTAAAATCAACTAACGAATCCAGGCTACAAATATTTGTCGAATTTATTAAGTCGCTAGCGTCATTCTGTCGACAGTTATCGCTTAATTGAAGTCTCACTTGTAGAGTAGGTAGAGGTTTATTTTGTCGGATCTTGCGTATTTTCAATAGCAACCAACTAGATCCTAGTAGAAATATTTGGCCAAAATTTCAAGTTCTAGCTTCATTCTATCGAAAGTTATCGTGCGAACGGACAGGCGGACAGACAGACATGGCTTAATGGAACCAGGAGGTGACCCTGATCATTTATATATAAACATTGCTATACCTCCGGAGCTTCCTTTAAGATGTTACATATTTTCGTCGTGCCAAAAACAATATACCCTATACTTATAAAGTCTAGGGTATAAATATTCAGTAGTTGCTTGCATTCAATTCAAGTTAAGAATTATTGCTTGTGTCGACTATCAGGGGGTCTTCACTGGCTAGCTTTCTTTGATAGGTGTATTTGGGGCTTTTGTGTACTTTTTTTTCATTTTTCATTAAAATGCCTGTAACCGTCCGGAATTAGAAATTAGGATAAATAATGTTATCTGAATTTGACCAAATTAAAACAAAACAAGAGCTATATTTACTAAAGTATATTATTTCGATATTTAGGTTAGGGTGAAGTATAAGCTGCGATACAGTCTTTATGATAATGCTCTACTTGCCGTATTTTTGAGTTAAAGCATCTTTTGAAACAGGGCCGGTCAAAGTCTGATTTAAAGCGCAGGCAAGGACATTTTGGCGCCCCATACTCACATTGTTTTAAAATAGTTTTGAGGGAGGGGGTTATGAGAGTGACTCCTCAAGCCCCACTTTTTATCCGGGCCGTTTTGCTTCATGGTATTAATTTATCGTCATTATCTCACTGAAAAATAAAGTCCTAGATTGAAAACAAAATTTATTACCAAACTCGACTTTCCTCTTGGTGACCTTTCAGAATTGGCGCCCCAGGCGACCGCCTACTTCGCCTTAGCCTTTGACCGGCCCTGTTTATTAGCTAAGCGGTTGAGAAATAAACAAAATCTTTATATCTTTGCTTAGAATTGCATGAATCAACGAAAAATTACTGATACTTATTTTGTATCTATGTTCTATTTGAGAACCGAGTTGAGTAGTGTATGTAAATGCTAATCAAAGCCTTTTGCTATGGATGAGTCCCCTGTTACCATTTTATTCGGCACTAAAATGCTGGTTTCGTCACAGCACACCTTGGATGGCTTTTAGTGCCAAATAAAATGGTGGTATTGGGCTCATCCATAGCGAAAGGCTTGGATTAGCATTTACCCTCACCACTCAACTCGATTCTCATAGAATTGCATGAGTAATCGCTCACTGAAGAGATTATGTGGACGAATTTGGACACCCTGTATACATATAACCATATGTAATTGACTAGTGATTAACAAAATTATCAATTTTGTCAAAAATTAATAAATAAACTGTTCGACCACACATATACCCAAACCCTTTTTTTTAATTTGTTGGTTGAGAATTGAATTGATCTTTACATTAGTAGTGGGACACAATAGACAGCACCTTATCCACCTTTTGTAAAGCCACAAGAAGCTTTAGCTTACTCAACTCTAGCGATTGAGAGTCAAGAGTTAGAGTATGATGATTTGTCGTTATCATCCGATCAGATTACTCTGGATAATACAATGGCACGCTCCTACTGGTTGAGACGTTTGTGATGAGATGAGACGTTTGAATCTGATTGGTGCCATTGAATTGAAGATTAAAATGGGTCACAATATTGCTTAAATTTCGGCAAATAAATCTGCACCACTCGAAGCGCCCTCAGCTACCGTGACAGTCCGCTAAACGCAAAGTGCAGTGGATGTCATCCTGATTGAAGTACCCTGGATCGCAGCTGACATCGTGAAAGACCTACAGTCTCAACTATACTGTCATTTACATTAAAGACCAAGGTGAATTTCCAATGATAGATGAAAAGACACTGAAGTTGCGTTTTGCTAGACAGACGATTGTCGCTTATAGTTCGTAATTAACGATCAAGCCATAGAACATGGAGCACTATTTTTATGTATCTTTTTGACCGTCGCCTCGATCGGTGCAGAGTTGTTAATTGCCTTGACCACTCCACGGGCATGGGCTCGTCAGCATCTCTCACATTTCTATGCCTTGTTGACGTTTCAATAGCATATCTACTTTTCGAAAGTGCAGTTGCTAGCATACACCTCCTATCCGCGTCCTCTTTATACTGACAAGCTTGTGGCACTGTGAGAGTTATATTAGTACCCACAGGCAGTTTTTAGTCGCGCCGAGATTTGAACTCCGAGCTCTTGATTAGTATCGTAGAGCGGTCACCGCGACAAGTCGGGAAACTTTTTGGCTTTTTGTAACGTCTCACACCACAGGTCGAAGATAACACGAGCATCCATTGCCTCGACGTAGACGGGACTCGAACCCGTAATTGACCGATAGCATGAAACATCAGACGCCTCAACACACTAAGCTACCGGCCGTCCCATTCCCAAAGACTCTTGCGAATTTATAACTGCATTCTTAAAATTATATTTTATATTTTCAGCATCAACTAGGGCCAAAGTATGGAAAATCGAACGTACTAAATTTCGAACAATTATGGTTAACCTTGGTAACAAAGAACTAGAAGAGAATCTCCATTTCTTGAAATCGGTTCCATTACTTAAAGATCTTCCCGAGGAAATTCTTCTGAAAGTTGTCGAGCTATTAAAGCGGGTATGAAGTTTCTATAATATCTTAAAATAAAGTTTTACGAAGTTTCGAAAACATACTTAACCCATCCTAGGTTTTCTTTCCTGCAAACACTTGTATTGTACGCCAAGGAAATGTGGGTAATGACTTTTTCATAATACGCGGGGGAAGTGTGACGATCAAGAAAAGTAATGAAGGAGGCGAGGAAAGAGTAGTCGGACGTCGGAAGCGTGGTGAATATTTTGGTGAACAGGCGTTACTAAATGAAGATCGGCGAATGGCCAGCGTATATGCTGATCCCCCAGGCACAGAATGTTTGAAACTCGACCGAGTGTAAGTAAGAATTTTAATATAGCCGACTATGAAGGATCTAGATTTAACTTATACGTATATGGTGCTCTAAACCAGGGTCGGCAAACTCCGGCCTGCTTCTGTTTTTTTCCGCCCCGCGGAGTTATTATTGTTTATTGTTTTCGACATGCAAAAGTAATCAGAATTATACAATACAAATATTTAAGAGCAAATTTCTCACACAACTTCATTTATTTTGAGGAAATTTAAATATTTTTTTTTTTGCTCAGTTGAATGATCGATGCCTGCCGGAATCTTAGGTGTCCATATGGTAAAAACCGAAAAAAATGCGCTGGGATCATTTGACTGCTCCAAATCTCTACGGATTTCTGACCTTGCGTATTTTAAGCCTAGATTCATGCCATCGTGTCTAAGGAGAGCCAGGGAGATTCTGATTCAGAGGCTTTGCGGCACTTGCATTTCTATCTGTGCCAATATGCGTCTCATAGGCTCTTATCGAAGCTAATGAAAAAGTGTTTAGAGATCTTTCAATGTCCAGAGAACAACAATCACGTAACTGTGTACTGGGTGCGGGTCATTATTCTGGTTTCCGCCAGCTTTGAATGCAAAATCTAAAGGAAAAGGCTCCAAATACGCCTACCAATACAGGGAATCATATCTTACTTGATTTCAACCACTTCGAATTTTCAAATTTGTTTTTAAGTACTTCGGGAACATTTTATTTGAATTGAAGAGCTCAGTTCCATAATTAAACACTCAATTTCTTGTTGTTGTTGGAGTTTAAGTATGTGAGCATACTTTCCTTGCGTTTGAGACGTAGCATCACCAGTGTAACACATCATTAATCGTTTTTAATACCAATGTCAATTTTTAAGGGTATAGCAAATTCTTTCACAGGACAATGCAAAACGAGTAGATTTTGCCAGATTGGCTGCAACAACGAATTCGCAACTTTGGGTTTGTTCGAGTTCGTTGTCAGCGCCATTCGTATAAATGTTCTCACTTTAGGTATTACGAATTCAGTCTTTATATTTATCGCCTTTAGAATGAAACAGAAATTATCTGAGACTGCTCAGAGTGTCGAAAGTGTGATGAAAAAAAAATTATACTAAACGATGGTGGTTTGGTGAAAAACAGACGTCTTGGATATTTATTTATAAAAACTGGGACATGGAAGCAGAACATTAAAAGGGATATATCGTTGATTTTACTGTGATTGCTTATGTGATATTGTTAATTTTACTGTGATCTCCTCTGCCAAACATTACAACGGAAATCCAATCGATGAAGTTAATTTCCGCTTTAGGCTGGATATGTATCCAAGTTGAGCGTAAAGAGACAGAACAAAAAAAATTCAGTCAAATCGGACACAGGGCTATTTTCATTTCAGGCAAGAGGTCGTCGTCCTTTTTAGGAGAGACCATGGGAAACAAAAAATTAATTTCATTGAAAACATGTATAAGGTACATGCAACGTACTGAATATGTTTCCTCGAAGGACACCAGAATGTCCTTTATTGTCGGTGAACATGTAAGTTGAGCGTAAAGGATCAAAAGGGAACAAATTTCAGGCAAATCGTAGGTAGGGTTAGGGAGATAGAAGGGAAAACATGTCTCCATACAAAATGTATGGGAAAATGGAATTTCCCTAATTTCCTACTTTGCCGGGAAAATTTCCAATTTTAAATTATGTACATAATTATCAGCGTGCACCACTACCCACCTACTCAGCAGCACAACCTGTCTAATCACATGAAAAATTTTCCAGCCCAATGCCTTGCACACCCAGATGAAAGGGGTGGAAAATTGCAATATTGCGCGAGTGCGAGAGGGAGCAATTCGGTGTTTTTTATGAAGAATCGATTTCGAGCAAGCAAATATTACCGCCGAGTCAAATGTATGGGAATTGAATTTCATATGGGGCATACTGAACGTGTGTCATCAATCACACCAAAAAATTTGCAAACGGATGCCTTGCACACTCAGATGAATGGGACGGAAGATTGCAAAATTGTGGTTGTGCGAGAGGGAGCAATTCGGCGTTTTATATGAAGAGTCCATTTCGAGCGAGTAAATACTGGCGCGACTTGAAATGTATGAAAATTGTATATCATATATGGATATTTCATATAAAGCATTTACTTCTTATGAGAGACCAGTAGAAACAAAAAAAAACACATTGCATTGAGGAAATGTATAAATTACATGCAATTGGATATATTTGCACGAAGGACACCAGGTCGTCCTTTTTCCCTGAGGTCGTCCTCTTTTGGGAAAAAATTTAAAGCAAATCGGATGTAGGATAATTGAAGGGGAAGGAAAAACATTTCTTCATACAAAGTCGTCCTTTTTTTGACCAGGTCGTTTTTTTTGTGGAGTTTGAGCTGGATATGGATCAAAGTTGAGCCTAAAGAGACAGAACAAACAAAATTTCAGGCAAATCGGACACACGGCAATTTTCATTTCAGGCAAGAGGTCGTCGTCCTTTTTAGGAGAGACCATGGGAAACAAAAAAAATTAATTGCGTTGAGAACATGTGTAAAGTATATGCAACGTAATGGATATGTTTCCTCGAAGGACACCAGAATGTCCTTTATTGTCAGCAGGTCGTCCTTTTTTCGGACTTTGGGCTCGGTGAACATGTAAGTTGAGCGCAAAGGATCAAAAGGGAAAAAATTTCAGGCAAATCGTATGTAGGGTTAGGGAGATAGAAGGGAAAACATGTCTCCATACAAAATGTATGGGAAGATGGAATTTCCCGAATTTTCCAATATCCCGGGAAAATTTCCAATTTTTAATGATGTAAGGTTTCAAGTGGAGCGTAAAGAAACCGATTGCAAAAAATTTGAAACAAATCGGATACAGGGTAAGACGCCAACCCTGTACATACGTAGACGAATTTCTTTTATTAATAAGATTTTGTCGCAACAACATCGTTGTCATTATTATTGCCATTTTGTCATAAATCCCTTCGGCGGTGAGTTGATGATTCCAACAAGAAGCACATACATATATGTAGTTCCATTCGCGCGAATTTTACGTTTCCACTAGTAAATTTAAGTGATGATTTCAGTCCCGACCGACAGAAAAAGTAAAATTAGCCCTCTGTGCCAGGTAGGGTGGAATGGTATGGAATGGAACTATCATTCCATTTTTTGTTAACAAAGATTTAAAATATGTCATGAAAAATCCAACTTTTCGTTCAATTTGTATAGAGTGTGTCATATCTATTGCACATGAAATGCGTGCAATGAATGGACTTAGCCTTGCTGAGGTGTGTCTTGCATACCCCACCTGGTACACAGAGGGATAAATTAATTCTTTTCCTTTCAGTCGGGATTAAAATTATCGCTCGAATTTACTAGTGAAAACTTAAAATTGGCCCGAAAGAAACCGTATATGTCTGTTGTCGGACTCGTCGAATCAGTGAAAATGATAATGACAACGATGTCGTTGCGATAAAATGATGGATAAGTAGTTGCGCGCTTAAAGCTCTTATGCCCAGTACTGTTGTCTTCTCGCCCGAATCTCGTTATAAAGCTCCCACCTTATAAAAGACTGAAAATGCACTTCAGTCCAGAAGTGATTAACAGACTATTTTCGACTCCGTTCTTCTTCAGATTGTTCAATTTATTTTGTTTGATGGAAGCTCCCCGCCAAACAGCGTTGAAATAAATTAACTAATTCAATCAGGGTTCAATTTACATACCCTAGAGCGAGGCGCGAAGCTACGAGTACTTTGGCGGTATTGTGTTCATATCAAATTCTTTTTGCGGCTGAAGAGTTTTTCTTGGCGGGGATTTTCTTATAACAGGGTTGTTTTTGGGAGATATCACATCTTTTTGCATAGTAGTACATGATAGTAATCCAGATAGCGCAACGGTAAGCACGTTCGCCTTCTATACACTGGAGTCCGGTTCGATTCGATTCCTACTGAATGCGATAGTCTTCGATATGAAAAGGGGGGGGGGGGGATTTACGTGTCGGACGATGAGTACCCGTTGGGGGTTAAAAACTTGGTTGAGCATATGTATGGGGCGACCGGTAGCGCAGTGTGTTGAGGCATCAGTCTCATGTTTGACTACCGGCGTTTCGGGTTCGAATCCCGGCCACGACGACGTTCGTGGCCATGGATGTGCAGGAGATGCATGCTGGCAACTGCATTCTCCGAAACCAGTTCATGCCGTAGAAACGTCAACTCGGCCACATTGAACAATTGACGCGCTATGCCCCACAAGGGGTTACGGCAATTGAGAGATATGTATGAAATGTTTTACTTTCGTGTAGGTTATTATTTTTTTATATATGATATGTTGGCGTTTTTAATAAAACTATTTAATATTTTACTATTTATTAGTTAAATATTATTTATTGATTTTTGTTTGTAACGTCAGTATAGTCCGAATAACCGTTTCCCTAGATAAATATGTATATTCAATACAGAGATATAATTAAGAACAAGAAGGGGAAACTCCATCAGTTGGAGAGAAGGCAATGAATCATTTTTCGGAAAAACATATTTAAGTAAATTAGTAAAAAAAATCACTATTGCCTTATTTCCATCCAGCAGGACCACGAGGAGGTTAGAGTTATATTAACACTTAATTTTTCAGGCCTGTATGTCAATTCACTGGCTAATAATTAATTAATAATTAAAGAAACGACAATTTTCAACACACGAAAAAACATAAAACGGTGTGGATGAAGATACAAACAATCAATTGCACCTTCTGGATCTAAAATATAGTTGTTGTCATTTGATCTGCTTGTTGACTTTGTTTACGTTAAAAGTGCACTTTTAGCGTATTTTATCACTTCTAATAGAACAGAAGAATTGCCTCAGTAATGATGCTTCCTTTATTAGTATCTTATTCGTGGACGCAAATTCGGGGCAGAAATGATTTTGCTTAATGTTCGATCTCGACAGATCTCATTTAATCATTTTCCGATTAGATTTGCTATGCAACAGTTGAAAGAATTGCGTTTAATATGCCGTAGATTTCTCTTTCCCATATAAATCATCATACATCATAAAATATTCAGATGGCTTAAAATTGTCGTTTAAGACAATTAGCACACAATTCTTTCCAATTTCCTTTTCCGCCTTACAAAAATCTTAACATGACCCCTCATTTTTCGTTTATCTTTCAACTATTTATATGCTAATTGTAAATACCTGTATTAACATCTCAATAAGCCCTATCTTTAATAATTAAAGGACCTACCTCTTCGAAGTACTTGAAATATGAACGTGTGTTAAGTCTTTTGATGATCCGAATGATTTCAAAAAAATTAGTAGAGCGCTTCCTTGCCAAGAATATCATTTTTCTAGTTCAAAGGACTCAAAATGCCTCCAACAATAGTCTACTGCATTCGCCTCACCACCCCCAGTCATATCATACCCATCATCCCTTGATACCACTTCTTTTCCAAAAATGTCCTTTTCCTTCTCCAAAGGACGCAAAATGCCATCAGTTGTGGTCGAAGGACTCAAAATGCCATTGTGCTTTTAATAGAACTCCAGTGCATTGGTCCCATTACCACAATTTAGAATACACCCTTACCTACCAGCTTTGCTTTTTGTTTCATTTTATAATAATAGAGTCCTTCTATCGTGACGCACATCTCCAGCAGCCCTAAAATATAACCGTTTTGTACTTAATAACCAAAGCAAGCTATGTATCAAATTTACTTGAACCACGGACCACGGTTAATTCCGTGAAAGATTTTTTTTTTCATTGAAATCATTAAAAAGACTTTGACAAAGCGAGAAACTCTATATTTTTTTTCACATTTCTGGATGTATCTTTTTATCTACTGCACGGATCAGAGCAAATGAAAGCCTATGCGCACCCTTGGGACACAGTCAATCCGTGAGAAAAGAAACCAGACCTCGGTACGCTCCCTACGAGGCTGTAGCCCTGTCAAAGGACAACGAGAACAAGAATAATTTGAAAAATAGCGATTTTCAAACTATCATATCTCGGTAGCTTTTCGTCATATCGACATCAAATTTGCAATACCTCGTAAGACGACCAAAGAGAATGGTCATACTAAATTTGAGACCCCACAATCACCTGGAGCCGCAGCTACAGAGGTTCGAAAACCCGTACCTATTGTGTCGCGTAAGCATAGTCTTGGTCACTTTTCCGAATTTTTTTTCGATTTTTTTCGTTTTTCTTTGGCGGGCGGACGCTCCCGCGTCCCTAGATAATGGAATTTCCATAAGTTGGCTACTCAAGGGTGAACAAGTTTTGATATACATTCTGGTCAACTTAAACAGGTTTTGTTGGAAGTTGAAATTTGAAGGAAAAGGTGAAAACCCGTAAACATCCGCGTGCACGCGCAAATTAAATACTGCCGACGACACGCGCATTTGAAATACAGCGCTGATATTTGTAAACCTCGATCCGTAGTTTACCGATATCAAATTTTGGGCTACTTCTTTTTAGATTGAAATTATAGCTAGTGAGCTCAATCTTGCCTCGACTTACTACAATAGATAATTTTTAATTATTTTCAATTTTGAGAATGATCTGTTCGCTTTTTGCAACGGTAACTGAAATTGTTAGAAATAGACCGCCTGTTGCACAAATTTGAGAATGGCACATAAAGTATGATGTTCATTGGCTCTTTAGGCTCTTCCCATGGAAATATATCATCACCCCGAATTGAAAATTACCGGTGTTTTTATACCCTGGACTTATAGCATAGGGCATATTGTTTTTGTCACGACGAAAATATGTAACACCTTAAAGGAGGCTCCGGAGGTATACCAATGTATATATATAAATGAGCAGGGTCACCTCCTGATTCGACTTAGCCATGTCTGTCTGTCCGTCTGTCCGTTCGCACGATAACTTTCGATAGAATGAAGCCAGGGCCTTGAAATTTTGGTCACATGTTGGCAGTATGATCTAGTTGGTTGGTATTCACTGGGCTTGATCAGGCCTACCTCCCCTACATATGTAAAATAGTTAAATGTATCAATAACTCCCAATTAAATAAACATAAAAAGCTCTAGCTTTGGTAGATTGCTCGTAAAGGGAATCTTATATTCTCCTGGAAAAATAAAATCGATCAGTTGAAAACTAAAGGTAATTTTCTTACAAAGAGCCCCGTCCCACCCTACTTTTCAGGATTTTTCTTTATAACTCTTGAACCAATTGACGTACGCCTACCTCCCCTACAAATTTAGAAAAATTAAATATTCCTTTAAATACGATAACTTTCGATAGAATGACACAAGCAGATCGAAAATTTGGTAGAATGTTGTTATTAAGATTTAGTTGGTTGGTGTTGAAAATGGGCAAGATCCGACCCAAGGAACCCCTACCTCTTCTACAAATGAAACTTAAATAAGCGATACCTTTTAATAAAATGAAGCCAGCATCGTGAAATTTTGGTCAAATGCTTAAAGTAGGATTGAGTTAGTTGGTATTAAAGATAGGCCAGATCCGACTCAAGGAACCCCTGCCTCTCCTACAATTGGAACTTAAAATATTCGATAACTTCCGATGAAATAAAGCTAGCGACTTGAAATTTTGGTTACATGTTTCTAGTAGGATTCAGCAGGCTGATATAGAAAATACGTAAAATCCGACCAACCAAACTCTACTTCCCCTACAAATGATACTTCAAATAAGCGATAACTTTCGATAGAATGAAGCCAGAGACTTGAAATTTTGCTTAAATATTCGTAACATGTTCTAATTGGTTGGTGGCAATGATGAGCAAGATCCGACCCAAGAAGCAGATACCTCCCCTACAAATGAAACTTCAAATAAGCGATAACTTTCGATAAAATGAATCTTATGACTTGAAATTTTGGTCAAATGTTTGTACTGGGATCTAGTTGGTTGTTATTAAAAATGCGCAAGATTCGACAAGAGGAACCTCAACCTCTACTTCATGTGAGACTTCAAGAAAGTAACAACTTTCGATAGAATGAAGCTAGCGACTTGAAAAATTCGACAAATATTTGTAGAATGGGTTAGTTAATTGATTTTTAGAATGGTCAAGATCTCCTGAATGAGTGCTAACCTTCCCTATAAACTGGCCATATAGGAAACTCACTTTTAATGCATATGGTCGTTGCCAATTGGTACTTTTGGTATCACCAATAGGTCTGTACAAGTCTAGGGTATATACGCTTCGGACTCCAGGCCGAAGCGAAGCTTCAGTCAGGTCTAAGTTTTGATTTCTGTTCAAATACATGTTCGAGGAGTTGGTCTTTCCTGACCAAAGAACACAAAATGCCCTCAAAAGTAGTTTAATGCTTAGTCATATATAGTAATACCCATCTTCTTCAAATATCAATCCATTGCCAAGATTGTTCTTTTTCCTCATCAAAGGACTCAAAATGCGATCAGTACTGACCAAAGGAGTCGATAACCAAATCCACATTCAGGGTCACATAAACAACCTACGTACCAAATTTGGATAAGATCAGACCACGGGAAGGGCCCGGACAAACGCACTAACCTATTAACGAGTTAGATGTCATATGACAAGCGAACAAACATACGAGCATGCATGCATCGGACGATATTCCCGTCCATAATATTTTTTATATGGAACGGGCCAGGAGTATTCGACCAAATATAAGAGAAACAAATCTGGAATCGTGCACAGTATGTCTCAATCCGTTACTCTGTTCTTTTAACTGTGTAGCCATAACACCAGATTTCTATTAAATACGTTGACTCCGAAATAATCCTCATTTTTATACATTTTAATTTAATCTAGGGACGCGGGAGCATCCCGCCCCGCCAAAGAAAAAAAAATTGAAAAGTGACCAAGACTATGCTTACGCGACACAACAAGTACGGGTTTTCGGACCTCTGTAGTTCCGGCCCGGATGCTTATTCGGGCTCAAATTTGGTATGGTCATTATCTCCGGTCATCTTACGAAGTGCTGCAAATTTGATTCCGATGCAAGGAAAGACACCCGAGATATGATAATTTGAAAATGGCTATTTTTCAAATTTTTCTTGTTCTTGTTGTTCACGTTGTTTTTTGACAGGGCTACAGCCTCGTAGGGAGCGTACCCTGGTCTGCTTTCTTTTCTCACGGATTGACTGTGTCCCAAAGGTGTGCATAGGTTATCATTTGCTCTGATCCGTGCAGTAGATCAAAAGATACATCCAAAAATGTGAAATTTTATAGTAGAGTTTCTGGCTTAAGTCTTTTTGATAATTTGAATGCGACACAGGAAATCACTCGCAGAGATCGCATGCCGACGGGGAGAGACGCAAACACTTGATTATGTGAGTAGTGACGACGACGGATGCAAATTCCGTGCGCTCGTCGGGTGAGGAGAACCATACGAGGTAATGGCTGCGGGCGTGGGTTGTGGAAAGTGCATGAATGAAAAGTGTGTGATGAAAAAATTGAAACTGAATGTTTATGGCTGCATCTTTGGATGCCGTGTGTCTCTCTGTTTACTTTTTACTAGTTTGTATGTGGTGGAATTACGTCCAGAATTTTGTGTACAGTAAATGGGGGTTTCATCTCCTTCTATATGGCTCTGTGTGTGTGGTATATGATTTAGGCAGTTTCATTTGTGGCATATGAGATATGAATTATGATGTAAGATGATTTCTTCCAATGTGTGGAAGATGGAAAGCGATGTTTAGGCAAGATGGGTATCACATGATTGGAGGTGATGAGGCGAATGCAGTAGACCAAGATACCCTACTTCATACAAATTAACGCGAGTGACTAGTAGTTGAATATGTGTTGGTACCCGTATGCGTACACAAAGGGGTAATGCCAACTAACAAGCCTGTTACTGACAAATTTAAACTTTTAGGCAGTTGACATTACTGAAGTCTTGCCGTCTCTATCTCTCTCAAGGTGACTTACCTTTGGATTATTGGCGAAGATTAAACATGAGTGTATCCCGTTCTAAAAATTAAATCGTACTAAGTGAGGTATCTTAGTAATGTTTAATCTTTGGTAGACCGTTAAAGGTATTTGGGTCCTTTGGGCAGGAGAAAGGATGTTCTTGGCAAGGAAGCGATTTCTAAGCAAGATGCGTATTATGCGACTGGGGGTGATGAGGCGAATGCACTAAACTACTGTTAAAAGCACTTTGAGTCCTTTGAACTAGAAAAATGATATTCTTGGCAAGAAAACTATTTATCCCAAATGGGTAACCTGAGTGGACTCATAGTCCGGCACGTAAATTCCCTTTTTATCGAAGACTACCGCATTCAGTAGGAATCAAACCGGAGCCCAATGTATATAGGTAGAAAGCGAACGTGCTTACCGTTGCGCCATCTGTATTACTACTACTACTATGCAAAAAGATATGATATCTCCCAAAAACTACTCCGTTGTAAAAAATTCCCCGCCAAGAAAAACCACTCAACCGCAAAAAGGATTGATATGAATACAATACCGCCAAAGTACTCGGTAGCTTCGCGCCCCACTCTAGGGTTGGTATATTGAACGCTGATTGAATTAGTAAATTTCTTTCAAAGCTGATTGGCGGGGAGCTTCATAGCCATAGACAAAATGACAGTGATAATGACAACGATGTCGTTCTGATAAAATGATGGTTATGTAGTTGCGTGCAGATCATGCTGTAGGCTCTTATGCCAAGTATTATTGGCTTCTCGCCCGGATCTCGTTATAAAGCTTCCGCCTTACAAAAGACTAAAAATGCACTTCAGGCCAGAAGTGATTAATAGACCATTTTCTACCCCGTTTTTCTTCATCTTCAGATTGTTCAACTTATTTTGTTTAATGGAAGCTCCGGCAACGACGCCGACATCCTTTTCATCTACTCATTCACGGAGACGTTTAATGAAATTGAATTGGAGCTATTGAATCGAGGACTGCATTTTTCCATCCATCCTAAAGACAGTCCAATCATTGGTGTGGTTGTATACATTGAATCAGCGATCGAATACAAACCGATCAAAATCAAATAAGACATCAGAACAGCAGCGATTTCACTCTTCAAACAAGAAAACAACAAATCCAAACAATAGATCGACAAATGGAGTAACGCGTGACGCGTATCCGCGATCACATGATTTTCACCCGAGTCGCGTAAACGCGACTAGTGTTTACACGTAAGTCGGGTTTACACGCTGACGAAACGGGTATCGAGACAAATACTGACGCGGAAATAATGCACACGTCGTTGTGTTTACATGAGGTGCATTTACTTTTCAATAGCATTTGCGCGAGTACTCAAACAATCTTTTTTTATGTGTTTGTTGTTTAATTCATCGGCTCACAATGGTGGATGAGTACCCGTCGAGATCCGTCGTCAGCTAACAAATTGCGCGTTGTCGTAAACCCGTTTACTGTTTACACGGAACGGATATCGTGGATTTAACGCGCCCGACGGGTTTACGCGTCACGTGTTTTTGAACCTTTAAACAGCGTAATGTTTTCTATATGAGGCAATCCGGTGACTGCGAGGAATAAAGACGATTATGATCGACGCATGCTATAGTCGATTCATAAAGATCATTTCACAGTTTGCCAAAAATATCCATTTAATACTATGAAAAAAGACCCCGAAATTGTAAGTGAAAAATTACACCAAACTTTAGGAATTAGGAGGTATCGCTTAAATATACCTAATCAAGTGCCGTTAATGTATGGACTACCTATAGTTCACAAGCCCGGCGAGAAAATGAGAAAAGTTGTATCATGTGTCAATTCAGCATTCGCCAATTTATCAAAACTTATGCCAACGAATTAAAAAAGTACGGCCCATTTGAAGGCTTCGCAGTGAAAAATGCTTTTGAATTCGTTGGTAAAAGTAAGGCCGTTGAAATCGCAGAAGACGAAATAATGATTTCATTCGACATGGTTTTTCGCTAGCCTTCCTATAGACGTTGCACTGGACGCCATACGTAAACATCTCAACAAGTTCGACTTGTCCGACAAAATCATCGACACATGCGACAATTGTTTCCAATTCAGAGGAATTTTTTATTCGAGTGATCTTGGATGCAGAATGGGCAACAGTCTATTATCTGTAGTAGTAGAAGCATTTACGTGCAATTTTGAAACCGATTGAAAAAATGACAACCTTTTGCCACGTATTTAGTTTAGATATGTCGATGATACTTTTGCTATCGTTAAGAGGAGTAAGGTGAACGACTTCCTCAAAATTCTAAACAGCCGCTGTGAGTCTATAAAATTCACTTATGAAACGGAGAATTAAGTTGACGGCACGATCACATTTCTTGATTTAAACCTGAAACGTATTGGCCAAAGCATCGACTAGGGCGTTTACAGAAAGCCAACAAAAACTGATTGATATACAACAGCTGACTCGAACTGCACATATGAAAACAAAATTGCTGCGTTCCATTCTATGGTACATATGTATATCGTTTAATCCGTTTACCGCTTTCCAACCTCGAAATACATGAAGGAGTATCAACAGATAGTCAAATTAGCTGACAGCAATGGGCTTAGGAAATCAATTGTAGATAATTTGGTGCGAAAAATTAGCGACAAATTAAAAAAAAAACAAGAACGCTCGACGTTATTCGCTCAAACCAAGGCACAGATTTCGAATGAACGTTGTGTCGCAATTATTTACGCACCAAATATCAGAAACCGAGAAACATTTGAAAAGACAAACTTGAAAGTAGTTCATAAAAACCCAATCAAACTGAGTCCTCTTTTAGGCTCAACCAAAGGCCAGAACCCTGTAAGAGAACTCAGTGGGATTTATGTCAAAAAATACATCGAAACGAGCAGTTCATTTTCGCTTCACCGAACATTTACGAAGTATTCGCATAATAGCACACGTATATGGTTTGGACAACATGGAGCTACACAAGATCAATTCTATCGAAGAGAAATTAAAAATTATAAAAAATGTCAACAACCCATATAAATTGGACGCGTATGAATCTTTGTTTATTCCGATCAACGACGGTTTAATGATTTTATGCAATGGTGAAATAGAGTCACCTCTTTTTGACTTGGTGAAAATTATATAATTAACAACCCTTATGACAATGTAAATTATTTTTTTCAATTTTGAATTTTTTAATTTGTTACTTTGCTACTTTTGCCAATTTGCTAAATTATTAATTTGTCGTTTTATCAATTTAAATTTCATTTTTGTTGATTTATTTAGTTTATTAATTAATTAATTTATTTGTTAATTTATTAATTTGCTTTAAGCTTAAATTTGTGATATCGTTAAATCGATATTTCGTTTGACTCTCGCATGTCTATATTTGCATATATTTGACAAACCAGTGCTCGATTTCATTAGGCACCCCAACTTAGTATGCGTCTGTAGCTTAGCTCGGTAACGCACCGGGGATTTTTTGCTACTCGTAACGGGATCATATATTTTTTGTTCTCAAATTCCCTCTGTTTAATTTCCCCAGGCTTAGTGGTTTCGTATGGATAGAAGCACTCATCAGGTCTTCCATCTTTTAGTGTGAGAATTCTGTCAGTATACTCCGTGAAGGCGTGATTTTACTTGAAAACTCGGTTGTATACTAAGTTGGTGTGCAGAATGAAACCAAGTGTCACAAATAATCCCAACTTTCACTGGAATAATTAGCACTTGTACATTGCAGCATTGAATACATAAAGTATTTTTTATATATTGTTGATGTTCTTTAACTTTGTCTTAGAAATTGGTTGAGATATGAATAGTTAAGGAGATAAAAGCAAGATACCAGAAAACTCCCCTTTAACCCCTTCCTGCCGCACGAGCTCACACCCGACAAAGGGCTTTTAGTAGAACATAGTCCTAGTACCAACCAACAAATCGCTTTAAGTTCTTCCTTGAATTTTTCCCTCGATCACCAAATATTGGCACTCGTCACCTGGGGTAAAATGGTATCTTGTTTCGACACGAATAGATAACCGTCTTACAGTTACATTGCCCATAATCTGAATTCAATTTCTTTTCCATCTAGTGGTCGTATTAAAGACTTTATTATTGTATTTTATGCCACAACGTCAGACCAGGCTAATTCGTTGCTTCTCGATGAGTGGACATACATTTCCGATATTGTTTATAATTGCTGCTGTTCCTTCGAATAACGACTGCTGAATTTGATGTGACTGAGAAATTAGCTTCTTTCTTTAAAGAGAGAGTATATGAGGAAGTGAAAAAGAGCGAGAGAAACGAAGCAATTCGGCACAAGTGAGGAAGTAGGAAGGGGGATGGAAATTTGACATCTCTTTTGCTCTATATGGACCGGGCGGGTGTTCCGCGGCAGAGAGACAGACTGGAATGTTATTGTTCCAATTGGAAAAGTAGGAGAGGGGATGACATCTTGCGTGCTTCCTGTGCTTTTATGTAGACTGCGCGGGTGTTGCGCAGTGGAGGGCGTGTGTCTCTCTCTCTACTTTTTACGACTGGAATTGCTTCAAATAGTTTAGTGTTGAGTATATGCGGATTGCTCCTCCATAGGTATTCTCTATGGCTTCTTTGAACAGTCTGCGTGGAGCAACAACAGACAAATGTATCTGCAAGTACGTTTGTCTAAATTTGTCAGTTTTTATCGAGCCTGACCAACGTTCAACTTTATTCCTTTTTCTGGACTTGACCGTATTAAGTCTCGATAATTTTGACTAGAAATCAGACTTCAATACAATAACTTGCTCTAGCATACAACATTTCGATGGCTCAGTGCAACGGAATGTATTATTTTTCAATTAAAACTTTTTAAACTTATTAAAGTATGTTAAAAAATAATGGCTTGGAAATGAGTACTTTGCTATAGACTTTGTGGGATGGCTTTACAAGTTTTAAATAAAAAAAAACAGGGAAAATTTTGTCATTCATATACTACAAACGTCACATTATTCGCTTTCCATCCACAAAAAAATAAATTATTCAATAATAATAATCACTATCTAACATTATCTTCATGAAATCATCTATTTAGTCAAATGCATTTTCAAGACTTTTATTAACAATATATATTTATTAATAATATTTCAAAAAATTACCTATTTATATTTCTGAAAATAATATCTTTTTTTTCAATTCTAGATCTGATTTAGATGAAATAACTAAAAATACAGTAAAATTAAATACTCGTAATATAAATTTATTTTGCCTACTAAAAACTAATTAACAACTAATATATCTTGAAAAAAAAACCATTATCACTATTTTAAAAATGTAAGAATTTGGATATACGATTAATTGAGACGGTAAACACAAACTCTGTGTAATTATTATTTTGTAAATATAAAACTAATTAAAAATCACGAATTGAATTTTTTCTTTTCGCTTTTTTTCTTCTTCTTTGCTACGCTTTCAATTGCTGCTGTAACTAGTAGAAATTCATACCAAACGCAGCTTCTAATAGCAGCCACCGTGTTGTTGTGATAAAAAGATGATAGGTTTAAATACAATGAATATAACCGAAGCTCAATTTTCGAATTGATATACTATATTTTGTTTTTAGCTCCAAACTAATCCAATTCTATTGAGCTAACTCAACTCAACTTTTTCTGACGCAGAATTAACGACCGAGGTTTTGAATTTAATGAAACTTGACACGATTCTATCTTTTACATCTCTTCTAAAAAGCTATGTTCAACTTCAGCACTACTACTTTCGTTTTTAATTGAGTTAACTCTCTTCTTCTTGACATGGTTTGTCCGTTTAATTTATGGATTGATAGAGACGATACAAGCAAAATACGTATAATTATTACTCGTATTTTATAAACTCAATTCCCGGTGTTTAATTAGTTTTATATTTATAAAATAATAAATCATATAAACGAGTATAAATATTGTAATTTTTATTATATCCTATATCAATATCTAAAAAAAAATATATTATTGATGTGTAAGCATCTTATCGCTCCATAGGGATAAAACCATAGAAGCTGCGGGATGCGTAAACAATGGATCAGCGAGTGTACATGTGAATTCTTTAAATTCTCAACTTCATGTATTCCGTGCTTAAGTTAAGCACAAATAATAGTCTTCGTTAAGAGCTGCGTAGCTGCATAGAAAGCGTTGTAGACTAAAGAACATGCCCGGGTCGGTCCCAGGTTCTAAATTCCGTCATGTCGGTTTCTTTTTCTTTTTAATATGAAAATGTATATTAGGAGGCAATTAATATAGAAAGCGACACAAATAAGTAATGTGGTTCTAAAGGAGTTTCGCTAGCACGTACGAGAAAGAGACATTCGATTTATCAATAGTGTAGTTTGATGTGGTAAAATGTGTTTGCGGGGTATTGTAGAGGGAAGGGTGATCAAAATAGATATACTGTTAAATGTGTAAAATAATGACTCTCTCTACTGAGTCGTTCAAAAAGAGTCATGCAAAGAGTCCGAAACTTGGTTTTAAACTTATTTAGTAAAATTGTTTGTATAAAAATATTCACTGTCCAGCTTTTAGTTGAAATTTATTGAATAACAATATGTACAGAACAACGTTTCGCCTATAACGGCATCTTCAGGTTCCTGAAACAATTTGTAATTAAATTATCAATTCCTAATTAATTTATCGCATTAAGCGTTAATATCTTACAATTATTATTCGTGCTAAAATTAGAATCAAACTACGATTGCGGTGTATTATTATGACATTCTAAAAAGACATTCTTCTTCTTATTTAAAATTGTGAAGTAACTAACTAATAAAAAGCTTGTTATAATTATTGGTGATCATTTCACGTTCAGTTTTTGTGTTTAAAGTATTATCATAATATTTGTTAATGTATATCGCTTCTTTAGTCAATAATTTTTCTTTATTATTATCTTTATCAATAATTCTTGTGTTGGAAAATCCCATAACATGTTTATGTTGTAATTGATGTTTTACCAGCTTGTTATGTTGGTTATTATACATTCTATTTTTATTTTGATGTTCCTGCAGTCTTATTTTTAAATGTCTTGTAGTTGAACCTATGTATGATTTATTTATATTTCTTATTAAAATTACAAAGGAAATAAAGTAGTTTTAATGGACAGGATACAATATGACACCAAAATGGAAGAATTATTAAATAATGATAACTTTAAAATAATTGATAAGGATCCCACGTTAAACATACAAAATAAAGCGAATGAACAACTAAGAAAACTTTACAAAATGAAAATAATTGATATGAAAACCAAAAATAAGTTCCTTAATTACAGTGCAGTAGCCCCCAGAATAAGAGGTCAACCTAAGACACATAAAATAGGAATTCCTGTGAGACCATTGGTTAGCTGTACTAATTCACCAATGACTAACCTATCTAAATTTATATTACCGACATTAAATAATTTAAAAAATAAATATGATTTCAACATAAAAAACTCATTTGACTTAGTGGAACAAATCAAAAATATTAATATTGATGATAGTTATATGATGATTTCTTTAGACATAAAAGACATGTTTACGAATATTAAAGTGGAGAAAGTGATCGATATAATTAAGAATGAATATCATAATTTAAATACTGAAATACCAATGACAATATTCAATGACATAATGACTATTTGCCTTAAAAATAGCTATTTTAATTATAACGACATAATATACAAAACTAATGGATTAGTAATGGGTGGTAATCTTAGTGTCATCATAGCGGACATATATATACAAGAATTACTGAAAAATATAAAAGATAAACATGGAGATGCAATAATTTATATGAAAGTTTTTGTTGATGATATCATAGCTATTGTCAAAAAAGATGAAGTTGACACAATACTTAATTCTTTTAATACAATTGATGGTGCACTAACATTCACCATGGAAAAAGAAAATAATGGTTGTATTAATTATTTGGACACAACTTTAATTCGTAATGGTAATAAAATAATTACAAAATGGTACATCAAACCATTTGCCTCACATAATATTATAAATTATACTTCTGACCATCCGAATACTCTAAAAAACAATATTATAAATAATTATATTTATAGACGCTTAAAACTTAGTAATATCGTATTTTGGGATCAAGAAATATATGAAATTAAGAAACATCTATACAACAATAATTATCCTAAAAAATTAATATCAAAATATATCAATAAAAATAAATATTTAATTAAACAATGTCAAAATAATGATAACAATAATAGCATCAATAATGATAATAATAATAATAAAATAATTCTCGAAAAATAAACACTAGTATTAGTTATATACCTAAATTAAGTGAAAGAATAAATAAAATATTACCAAAAAGTATGTTAACCAATAATAGTGAGATGGTCCATATAAAAACTTCATATAAACCAAATGATAAATTAAAGAACTTAATATACACTAATATGAAACAAAAAATACCATTAATGAAACAGAGTAATGTGGTTTACAAAATTGATTGTGAAACATGTACAAATAATAATATAAATAAATCATACATAGGTTCAACTACAAGACATTTAAAAAAAAGACTGCAGGAACATCAAAATAAAAATAGAATGTATAATAACCAACATAACAAGCTGGTAAAACATCAATTACAACATAAACATGTTATGGGATTTTCCAACACAAGAATTATTGATAAAGATAATAATAAAGAAAAATTATTGACTAAAGAAGCGATATACATTAACAAATATTATGATAATACTTTAAACACAAAAACTGAACGTGAAATGATCACCAATAATTATAACAAGCTTTTTATTAGTTAGTTACTTCACAATTTTAAATAAGAAGAAGAATGTCTTTTTAGAATGTCATAATAATACACCGCAATCGTAGTTTGATTCTAATTTTAGCACGAATAATAATTGTAAGATATTAACGCTTAATGCGATAAATTAATTAGGAATTGATAATTTAATTACAAATTGTTTCAGGAACCTGAAGATGCCGTTATAGGCGAAACGTTGTTCTGTACATATTGTTATTCAATAAATTTCAACTAAAAGCTGGACAGTGAATATTTTTATACAAACAATCATTAAATCACCAGTGAAAATATCGATAAATGAAGAAATTATTTAGTAAAAGCCGTAGTTTTTAAAAATTCAATTTTTTCCTTTATTTTTTACCCCCGATTCAAAGTCAGTGACCCCCAATGCCATTTAATTCGAGCCAGCTATATCGGACCAATATTTCCCATGAAAACGGGGCTGCCAATCTGGGATGGCCGACCTCAATGTTTGTTGTTGCCTTTTTTGACCCCAGATTCGGAGTCAGCGACCCTCAATGCCCTTTAGTTCGAGCCAGCCAAATCGGACCACTATTTCCCATGAAAACGAGGTTGCCAATCTGGGATGGGCGACCCCAATTTTTATTTTCTTTTTTTACCCAGATTCTGAGTCAATGCCATTTATGCCCGGTTCACATTATTCCAGTCCAGTAATCCAGTCCAGCAATACAGTCCAGTGATGGACTGGATCATATCGTCTACATGATTCCAGTCCAGTAGTCCGGCGAGTGTGTTGTTGATTTGGTAACTATAGTGACAATGATTTCCGAGCGAGCTGGAATGAAAAAGTAGACCGACAATCCAGTCACTGGACTGGGTTGCTGGACTGGTTTGCTGGATTGGATTGCTGTCCAGTGCCGGTTCACATTATTCCAGTAGCAATCCAGCGCTGGACTGGATTACTGGACTGGATTGGTTACTGGAATAATGTGAACCGGGCATTAGTTCGAGCCAGCCAGATCGGACCATTATTTCCCATGAAAACGGGGTTGCCAATCTGGGATGGCCGACCCCAATTTTTTTGCCTTTTTTGACCCTAGATTCTGAGTCAGCGACTCCCCAATGCCCATTAGTTCGAACCAGCCAGATCGGACCACTATTTGCCAAGAAAACGGGGCTGTCAGCCCGGGATGGGCGACACCTTTTTTTTCTCTTTTTTGACCCCAGATTCAGAGTTAGCGACCCCCAATGCCCTTTAGCTCGAGCAAGCCAGATCGGACCACTATTTCCCATGAAAATGGCGTTGCCAATCTGAGATGGCCGACCTCAATTTTTTTTGCCTTTTTATAACCCAGATTCGGAGTCAGCCACCCTCAATGCCCTTTAGCTCCAGCCAGCCCGGTCGGACCACTATTTCCCATGAAAACGGGGCTGCCAATCTGGGATGGGTGACCCCAGTTTTTTTTTTTTCTTTTTTTGACCTCAGATTCGGAGTTGGCGACCCTCCAATACCCTTTAGTTCGAACCAGCCAGATCCGACCACTATTTCTCATGAAAACGGGATTGCCAATCTGAGATGGACGACCCCAATTTTTTATACCCTAGACTTTTAGTATAGGGTATATTGTTTTTGTCACGACGGAAATATGTAACACCTTAAAGGAGGCTCCGGAAAAAAAAAATGTATTTATATAAATGATCAGCGTCACCTCCTGATTCGATTTAGCCATGTATGTCTGTCTGTCTGTCTGTCCGTCTGTCTGCGTTCGCACGATAACTTTCGATTGAATGAAGCTAGAGCCTTGAAATTTTAGTCAGATGCTGGCAGTATGATCTAGTTCGTTGGTATTGAAAATGGGCATGATCAGGCCAAGAGAACGCCTACCTCCCCTACATATGTAAAATAGTTAAATGTATTTATAACTCCCGATTAAGCAAACATGAAAAGCTCTAGCTTTGGCAGATTGCTCGTGAGGATAATCATTTACTCTCCTGAAAAAATAAAATCGATCAGTTGAAAACTAACGGTAATTTTCTTACAAAGAGCCCCGTACTACCCTACTTTTCCGGTTTTTTGTCTATAACTCTTGAACCAATTGACGTAGACACCTGATTTTTGGCATGTAACCTTGGGGTGTTAAGCTGCTTGAGTTCAAGTAAGTTGGGCATAATCAGATCAAAGGAACGCCTACCTCCCCCACAAAATTTCAAAAAAATTAAATATCTTTTTAATTACGATAACTTTCGACAGAATAGCACTACCGAGTTGGAAATTTGGTGGAATGTTGTTAGTAAGATCTACTTGGCTGGTATTGAAAATGGGCAAGATCCGACCCAAGCAACCCCTACCTCCCCTACAAATGCAACTTCAAATTAGCGATAGCTTTTGACAGAATCAAGAAGTTTTGGTCAAATGTTTGAAGTGAGATTGGGTTAGTTGGTATTCAAGATGGGTTAGATCCGACCTAAGGAACCCCTAGCTCCCCTAGAAATGAAACTTAAAATAAGCGATAACTTATGACAAAATAATGCTAGCGGCTTAAAATTTTGATCAAATGTTTGCAATAGGATCCAGTTGGCTAATGTTCAAAATACGTAAAATCTGACCTGCGAAACCCCTACTTCCCCTACAAATGAAACTTCAAATAAGCGATAACTTTCGATAGAGTGAAGCTAGAGACTTGAATTTTTTTTTTTAAATGTTTGTAGCAAGATCTTATTTGTTGGTGGCAATGATGAGAAAGATCCGATCCAGGAAACCCCTACCTCCCCTACAAGTGAAACTTCAAATAAGCGATAACTTTCGATAGAATGAAGCTAGAGACTTGAAATTTTTTAAATGTTTTTAGCATGATCTTATTTGTTGGTGACAATAATGAGCAAGATCCGGCCCAAGGAACCCCTGCCTCCCCTACAAGTGAAACTTCAAATAAGCAATAACTTTCGATAGAATGAAGCTAGCGACTTGAAAAATTCGACAAATATTTGTAGAATGGGTTAGTTAATTGATTTTGATAATGGTCAAGATCCTCCTGAATGATTGCCAACTTCCCCTATAAACTGGCCATATAGGAAACTCACTTTTAATGTATATGGTCGTTACCAATTGGTACTTTTGGTATGACCACTAGGTCTGTACAAGTCTAGGGTATATACGCTTCGGACTCCGGTTTTTCCCTTCTTTTACCCTTTATTCGGAGTCAGTAAAATCATTCCATTCTGTTTTAAAAGTTCAATGCCATGAATTCCTCATTTGGCAGAGAATTTGGCTTCGTGAGCGAAACATTTGAATTAGAGTCTATCTAAGGACGCGGGAGCGTCCCGCCCCGCCAAAGAAAAAAAAATCGAAAAAAAAGAAAATCGAAAAGTGACCAAGACTATGTTACAGAATTACACAAAGAAACAATGTTTGTGTTATGTGTTATCACCACAGCTCAGTTTGTCTCACAGCACAGAGTGAGTGAAATATAGAAGTGTGTGGTTTGTGTTGAAAATTCAAAACTCACATTGGAATAACTCATTTCGTGCCACAGTATACAGAGGAAATTGCGTGGTTGTTGGTTTTGTAGTTTGAGTTTGGATTTTTAATGCGTTGCGTAGTATTTATGCGGAGTTTAATTTGAGTATTCATTTTGCAGTGTGTCATTCTTAAATTGAACAACTCGTAGGCTATGTTGTTATGCCGAGACTTTGGCTCATTCTGTTGAGTCTGTCAAAGAGAACGACTCGTTACTGTATTACACATCACTAGTGTAAATTGCTTTCTGTATGATCATCGTTGCTATACTGAATAATTTTTTCTAGCCGATGTTGGCTGGATGTTGATTGCTTACCATCATGAGGTGAATGCACTAGACTGTTGATGGTATTTTAAGTCCTTTGATGAGGACGAATTAAGTGATATTTAGCTAAGACGGGTACCATATGACTCTCAGTTGTGAAGCGAATGCTAATTTCTCTCCAAAATAGAACGGGTGGTGTAGATTAATGGATCGGGAGCAGGTCTACCAATCAATGGATCTTTGGTTCGAATTCTACCTTTCCAACGTGTTCATTTTTTCAAAATATATATTTATGAACTAATATTAAAATTTATACTCGGCTATGACTCTTGGATATCGTTTTATTGTAAAGATTGGTTTCTGGAATATGCGTACTCCCCAAGACAATGGACGTCCCTCGGTTGAAATATGTAATAAGATCGTAAACAGAAAACGATGCTACGCCGGAATAATTAGCAAAGTAATATTCACACAGTTGAGCGTCGATTCATAATGCGATGTGATGTTTACACATAGACCTCGAGTTCGGAAAAACTATCTGGGATTTCATTTTTCAAATATAAATTTGTTTTTTTTTTTTTTTTTTTTTTTTTTTTTTGAAATATCATTAATCAATATAAATGTTGTCGAAGATATTTAATATTATTATAGTGTTGAAAATGCATTTACATATGCGAAACGTTGACAAAGTAAAAGATTTTATGAAGATGATGCGGTATACTGATTATTATTATTGAAGTTAACATGGAAATATTCGGCCTGCCTACAATAAAATTTTAAAAAATCTGGCCCTTTTTTTTATGTGATTGCCCGCACAATGAAACACTAACTGTGTGCCAGCTGAATATTCATCACAGTAAAGCGGCATCAGCGATGATGACGAGATGCTTTGGTGAAGAGAAACTGGACATAGCTTTGATATAGGAACCCTAGATTTTACAACAAATTCCAAACAAAATTAGGGGTTTGTCACAACAAACCGCAAATCTGTACCATGCACAGGTGGGTGGTAAAATAAAGACAAGCATCCTGGTGCGTCATGGAATACGTGCAGTACAAATGATGCATCTCTGCTCGCCTGATCTTACGGTAGTAATGATCGGCAGTGGTGTAGGATCATTCCTAATTGCATCAGCATATCTCTCTTATGATGCACCAGAACCACCTTCATCAGCGAAAGTAGAAAATCTGGTAAGATATTGTAAAGAAAGAGATATGGCCCTGATCATAGGCTGTGATACCAATGCGCACCACACTGTGTGGGGCAGCACAGATGACAATCCCAGAGGACAGCAGCTGCTAGAATTTGTGGAAAAGTACAATCTGCTGGTAGCAAACAAGGGGGTCGCTCCCACCTTCGTGGATGCACGAAGGGCTGAAGTGATCGACATTACCCTAAGCTCTGTTAATATGCTTGACAGAGTTCAGAATTGGAGAGTGGTGGACAGGCTAACCATGTCTGATCACAGGGCTATCCAGTTTGAAATTCTGTATGGCAGAAAATGGAGTAGCGAACGCAAACGTATAAGAGTGCCAAAAAATACTGATCGTGTTAAGTACAAGACATATTTATTGGAACAAGTCGAGGATATTCAAGACGGAATACCTCGGAATACGGTCGAGATAGAGCGAACAGCGGAACAACTGAACTCCGCTATTAATCGCGCTTTCGAACACGCTTGTCCCTCCACAGTAGTGGACGAAAAGGACCCATCACCATGGTGGAGTAGGGAACTGAAGTCTATGAAAAAAGAGACAAGCAAAGCCTTTAACCGTTACATGAGGGAGAGAGACTCTCACTCTTGGGAACTATACAAGGCTAAAAAGAGGGAGCTGAAAAGAACCTTACGTCTTCGGAAACTAAATACGTGGAGGGAATTCTGCTCTAACATGAAGGATACGTCGGAAGCATGCAGATTACAGAAGATGATATCGAAAGACACTGCTTTGAAAATGGGGCTGATACGCAAAGTTGATGGTTCCATGGCAGAAACAGTGGAAGAAACGTTGCAGGCGCTGATGGAGGTACATTTTCCTGGAAGTTTCAAGTCAAACCAACCATGGGCCCAAACTAACAAGGAAGCTGGTGGGGTAAGTCAACAAGAAGCTGAGAGAATAATAACTCCAAATGGAGTCAAAAGTGCTATAAACTCTTTTGCACCATTTAAAACGGCTGGAATGGACGGAATATTCCCGGCACTATTACAGTGGGGCATGGGCGCTCTACTAGATAGGATCCCGAATATATTCGTCGCCTGTCTTTCAGCAGGCTATATCCCGAAGGCATGGAAGAAGGCTAAGGTGGTCTTCCTGCCTAAACCGGGAAAGAAAGACTATACCTATACAGAGGCAAAGTCCTTCAGGCCGGTTAGCCTTACATCATTCCTGTTGAAAACAATGGAAAAAGTGTTGGTGGACTACCTGGAGAACACCACGCTAATGTATAGTCCTCTGAGTAGGTGCCAACATGCTTATAGAGCAGGCAGATCTACGGAAACCGCTTTACACGAACTTGTTATGCTTAAGCAAAAGGCGGTAAATCTTAGCAGTGGATGTGACAGAATACGGGGTAAGGTAGTCCGAGGATGCCCACAAGGAGGTGTTCTTTCACCTCTACTGTGGAACATCACCGTGGACAGTCTTCTCTGGAAGCTGGACTCGATGGGCGTACACACTGTAGGATACGCCCATGACTTGGCACTCACGGTCAGTGGAAAGTTCATGGACACAATTCTAGGTTGCATGGGACAAGCTCTCAAAGTAACCGAAGAATGATGTAATGAGCAAGAGCTAACCATAAACGCTAGTAAATCAAACACTATGATTTTTACTCGTAAGAGGAAAGACATAGAGATAACTCCCTTACGGCTTTTTGGTTCGAAAATTAAGGTGTCCAAGGAAGTGAACCATCTAGGAGTTACCTTAGATGCGGAACTAACTTGGAATGTTCACGTTGATGAAAAGATCCAAAAAGCGAAAAGGATTTTGCATCAATGTAAGAGAGTGTGTGCTCGTAGGTGGGGAATTTCACCTAAAGCGACACACTGGATTTACACAATGATGGTAAGACCCATTCTAGCCTACGCATCAGTGGTATGGTGGCCAAAAGACATGCAGAATACCACAAAGCAGAAGCTAGATGGGGTACAAAGGATAGCTTGCGTAAGTATATGTGGTGCAATGCGCACCACACCAACGCGAGCAATGGAAGCATTGCTGGGACTGCCGCCGTTGGACTTATTTATAAAGAAAACGGCGGCGCTTTCGGCAATACGCATGGAAAGGGATGCCATGTGGCATCGCTTTGGAACTAGCAGCGGTCATAAGAGCATCCTAGACATTATTCATGATGAGGTCAGGGAGACTCTAATGCCGGTAGAAGGCATGAGTAGACGTATAATGTAGTTGAAAGACTACACAAGACTCACATTGCAGATGGAAACATACACAATGAGTGTATGTACAATGACATCAGCATTTTTACTGATGGCTCTTTAATGGACGGTAAAGCGGGGGCGGGGGTTTACTCTGAAGAGCTAAACCTAGCATGTGCGCTTAGTCTAGGAGAGTATGTGTCCGTATACCAGGCAGAGATGCTTGGCTTGTTGCATGCGTTGGAACACTTGCTTGAAGGTCAGGTGCGGGGGAAGAAAAGCCTTATTGCACTGGACAACCAATCGGTGATCAGACGCATGCAGCAGACGAACATAAACTCTAAACTGGTACTAGAGTGTGTCCGGAAGCTCAACACGTGTGCCTCAGAAAATGAGGTTACGCTGATGTGGGTAAAAGGACACATAGGTACAACAGGAAATGAGGCGGCGGATGCCCTAGCAAAACAGGGATCTGCGGCAACTTTCATTGGCCCAGAACCCAGAGTTGCTCTAGGGGACGGCATGATTGGAGCGAAGGTTGGGGAGTGGATGGACTCCATACATCAACAAAGATGGCAGGAGCTAGTCATTTGCAAACAAGCTCGGAATGCAATGACCAGCCCTTTAGGCAGGGAAGCGAGAAAGGTACTCAGTTATAAACGGAGTACCCTAAGCTGGATAACTGCCTTGGTCACAGGGCATGGTAATTTTAAGGCTCATCTGGCCAAGATGAAAATCGGGGAAGATGACGTTTGCAGGCTATGCCTGGAGGAGGCCGAGACGGCAGCACACATTGTGTGCGAATCTCCAGCACTGGCTAGCACGAGGTTGAGGATCACAGGCAAGCACACGATAAGTGTGGAAGCCATGAGTGAACTCAGCCTCAAACAAATGCTAGCAATAACACGGGACTCAGTGATGAAGAAAGAGGTCGACAACTATCAGTCGACATCTGGAAGCCACTGATGACCGGGAGGGGGCGAAAAGGGACCCAAACGTTAGTGGTCTGCTTCGGCTATCCCCCAGAATATAATAATAATAATAATATGTGATTACCAAGATTACCCTTTCATGCAAGCATAGCCTTGGCGGGATGGAAATTAAAGTAAGGTATTGGGGGGCAGTTGAGTGGGTAGTAGGTACCGGTGCACATTCCGCTTAAACTTTTGCAAGTCATAATTATTAGGGAATACAGTAGATGGAAGGCTGTTTCACATTCTGATTGAACGAGTTAAAAAGGAGTCAAAAAATTTAACTGTGAGACAGGACCTGGTCTGAAGAGTATGAGGGTGAGCACGACTGGCAAGCCGGGTGCTACGCGAAGGAACAGCAAGACCAGGGAGTAAATCACTAATTTCATTAGAGCAACAACGGTTGTAGTAGCGATAAAATAAAGTTAAGCAACCAACGTTACGCCTGTGCCCGAGGGAATCAATGCGAGAGGTAATAGAGTGATCACCAATAATTTTAAAAGCCTTCTGTTGAACTTTATCCAGCATGGACAACGCAGTGCCACCTGCACCTGCCCAAATATGGGAATTGTACTCAAGCCTAGGTCTTATGTGGCTTTTGTATATTTGTGCTAAGTCAGATGAAATATTTTTTGCAGCGATTAAGGGAACCTAGATATTTTAACGCATTTTTGGCAATGCCGAAAATATGAGCAGTCCATTTGAGATTGCTGGAAATGTTCGTATCTAGAATGTTTAAAGAAGGTCAACCCAGAATACTCACGCCATCTGTGAGAATAGTCTGGGAAGCAGATGGAGCATATATGTAATTTATTGGAGATCAAACAGCATTGCGTTTTGGAAGCATTAAATTCAACATAATTAGCTTTACCCTATTCAATGATTTTAAAAATGTCGTGATTCAACGGTTCAAAAATGCGGTCTCTGTTGATTGTAGAAGCATTCCCGCGAGATTCAGCCACAGAGTTAAAAGAATATGCGAAATCGAGGGTGCTATCGTCGGCAAAGCTGTAGATCGGATTGAACGTTATGCTTTAAAGGTCGTTGATAAAAATAAGGAAAATAGTTGGTGACAGGACAGTCCCCTGAGGTACCCCGGCGCTAATTGAATGCACATTTGATTTAACACCGTCAAGTACAACAGTGATAAAGCGGTCATGGAGAAAACTTTCGATCCACCTAATTAATGAAGGATCAAGGCCAAAAGCGAAAAGCTTGGATAAAAGGGTCGGATGCCAAACCCTGTCAAAAGCCTTTGAAATATCCAGAGCAACAACATTCGCTTCCCCAAAATTGTGGAGACAATGATTCCATTGCTCAGTGAGGAAAGTCATTAGGTCCCCGGTGGAGCAGGCAGAACGAAAACCGTACTGTCTGTCATTGATGAGATTATTTGAATCGACATATTTTATTAATAGGGCGTTTAGTAATTAGTAATTCAAAAGCTTTCGACAGAATCGATGTAAGAACAAGTGGCCTATAGTTCGAAGGATAACAAGCGTCTCCTTTCCATTGAGCAAGTTTCCATGCGGATGGGAAAACTCCTAATGAATAGGACGGATGGAATAGTTTGCGCAGAGGATTAGCTAAAAAGGAAGCGCATCGCGAAACAACTATAGGAGAAATACCGTCAGGGCCAGCCGATTTAGATGTGTCAAGCCTTGCAAGAACTTTAAACACGTTTCTAGTGCGAAAATAAATGGGCCCTTGTTTGGTAGGGGACATAGTGGTAGAGGGCGTGTTTTGAGTAGTAGGCAGCAAACTTAAATTTTTGGCAAAGATCTCTGCGAATAAATTAGCTTTATCCAGCGACTCAATATACTGTTGATTATTGTGTTTAAGGGCCGGAACAGAAGAAAAGGAGAGATTATTCTTCACTGCTTTGACGAGCGACCAAAAGCCTTTACCAGCCTTTCTTTGAATGAAAACTTTATGTTTTATATTCATGTCAAACTGGAACTCAGCTTTTTTTTATAGTGGACTTACAGGAGTTTCGTAAGGACCAATAGATCTGAAAAAGTTCCGAAGAAGGGAAGGCACTTTGCTGGAAAACTTTCCCGATCCCCGCTCTTAATGTTTAAATAAGCAGATGCAATTCATGCAAGTGGAGTCCGGCAGGAGTGCATTCTCTCACCGATCCTATTTCTCATAGTGATTGACAAAATGTTGCATGCATCCTTATTCGGAGGATTCAGATGAATTCAATGGACTTATACATCTTATCTACAACATCATGACTACGCTGACGACATATACCTACTCTCCAACAAAATCCTTGAACTTGTAACGGGCGGTTTGGTGGGCATCCGAAGATGCCCTTGGGGACAGAGTCTAAGGGAGCGTAATGACTCTGAAGGTTAGACCGTGCCATCTGGCAAACCAAAAGGCTCCCCGACGAAGTAAGCAGCGGCCTATTCTTGCTGTAGCTCAGTTTGGGAGTTGTGAGCGGAGTTTTTACCGCTCGTTGCCAATGTCCTTTACGTATAATCTTGTATTAGAACCTCCGCTACGTCATTTCTGTTTTTAATTTCTAGCAGTTAAAATTCTAACCATGCAAAAAAGATTGATGAAATGACTATTAATAGGTGCAAATTTCTAAACTACAGGTCCCAAATAAAAAATAAAAGTTCTCTACATATTCTGTTTCCTTCCGCATCTTTAAAACGTACAAACTTCGGATAGATGGATGATTTTTTTCGCTTGTGTGAAACAAGTGACTTAAAGTCGTTTGGACATAATCAATTTACTTTCCAGATAATTTTATTAGAAAATGGTAGGATCCGTTCGTTAATTAGTCGTTAATTTCATTATTTGACTTTCTCCATCTTACCAAGGTCGATTAGATGCAAAGAATTTGAAAAAAAAAAACATATCCTCGCTGGAATGTCGATTAGAAGATCGATAAGAGGTGTGCTTTCCTGATGGTGCTCGCTATTCGTTTGATTCGGAAATAATGAATCAGTACGCTTTGCACAGTTTATTTGTGTGAAACTCATGTGTCTTCCCTTTAAATCGTACTCTCCGTCAACCGTACACTTCACACCTAGTACGCACTCGGATTCTTTGAATAGATTTTTTTGCCTAAGGTAGCATAATGACCATGAAGGTCAGACCGTGCAATCTGGCGAAGAAAAAGGCCCCTCGAGGAGCTAAGCGGCGGCCTATACTTGCTGTAGCTCAGTTCGGGAGACGAGGCCGGGTTTTCGCCGCTCGTTGCCCTTGTCCTTTACGTATAAATACAATTTCAAAGGCCTGCGGAAGACAATACAAGAGGGGAAACAAAAATGGGAAATAGGAAAAAAATGTGGCGATAAGGATGGGATGATTGACAGACGGCTTAGATGCCCTGTGTAATGAGAGCCTGGATGTCTGGTTTCTTACTACCAACAGATCACTACTCATCAGGTTCTAACTTAGATCTGCCGGTGGAAGTAGCATAAGCAGACCGGAATATGGTTCATTACAAACTATAGAACTCATCGTATCAAGCAGCCTAATTACAAAGAGCGGGCTAGCATCCGGGCTGGCCTAGTCAGTTACGGCAGCGCTGGACCGTGTGACCGCATCATACGAGTTACTGTTATTTGCGAGTCGCATCCATGTTAAACTAAATAACTGGCGCAACAGTCCAATTTGAACTATGGCCTCGAGATGGGTTAGTATCCTTTTAATTTCTAGATCGTTACGGTTTGTCTTGTGCAGAGGTGTGTGATCAGCAACACGCTCAACCGAGTTATTTACCCCATAAATGTGTACTTATTTGATAGATGAGTGGGGTCCTAGTCCGTAAATTCCCTTTTTTATCGAAAACTACTGCATTCAGTAGGAATCGAACCGGGGCCCAGTGCGTGGAAAACTAACGTGCTAACCGTTGCGCCATCCGGACTACATCCGAGTTACTACAACGTTTTTTTTATTTTAATTGCCTCTTGCCTTCCCCCACCACGCCACAAGCAGCTCGCATGTGACTCGGACGTCAACTTGCACGGTATTGCACAGTAGCTCATAAGCCCAGGACAACGCCGGGTACAATCTTCGTTTCTGCATGTGTTTCTGTAGATGCGATGACACACGTGCATTAGCTGTCACTTTCAAAACTGAGCTGCTGTCATGCAAGTAGACACGTGCAGTAGCAGTCCACTGTCAGGTTAGCAACGCGTATTGTGTAACCAGGCCTTAAATGCGCATTTGGTATGCTGTCCAAAATCTGGTAAAGCAGTTATCTCAGTATTAGGACCAAACCTAAACTAAACCTGTTTCGTTCCCTGGTACTATATGTGCTTTTGTATAGGAGCAACACCTGGAAAGTACTACTAGGACATTGTAAGCTTTCGTCAACTCATGTCTTCGTCAGTATTTAAGAATCTTTTGGCCCGAAACAATATTAAATTAAGAGCTTATTCGGTTTTCGGGTCAGATGCCAATCGACGAATTGATATGCAGGCGAAAATGGCAGATAGGTCACATATTGCAGAATGGTGATAATTACATGGCTTTGCATGCCGTGAAATGGAGCTCCATTACCAATCAAGTGGTGTCCTAAAATTTCATGGTACCGTTCTGTGGCAGAAACGGGCGAGTCTCTGAGTAAAACGTGAGGGAGTTGCGTCCGATTGTCCAGAACAAAGTACAATGGCACGCAGGGGTAGTTGACGCGCTATGCCCCACTAGGGGCTAAGGCAAAGTATAATATCCAAAGCTTTGTTTGTTCATATTAACCCTGGATAGGAAATTTGCGCCAACATTACTTCCAATAGATAGAAATATCGTATATCCACGGTAGATGGGTAGATCATATTTACCATTAAATGGATTAAAAACTGGACGCGCGGATACTAATAAATTAACGTTTCAATTATCATCGTCCTGTAAAAACGGCTTCGGAAATGAAATTGGCTGCGTTCCCAACGCCAGCGCTGAGTCAGTACTAAGAAGCGATTAGCGCTGCATGGCTTTTCGTTGTAGAAACGTGTACTGAACTATGCTCTGACACTAAGCGCTTGCACTTTTAGTCAGCATACAATTTTCTCGCTTTTATGGATCAGCGCAATATTTGACATTTGCGACAATTGCCAAACTTCGATTCTAACTTCTGTTGTGTTGTGTATGGTCGACGGTCGTGTTTTAAACGTAATTGTTAAACTGTTAAACCTTATTGTGGGAAAGAAAGTTGTTACCATATCTTGTGTGTCACCTGAGACTCATCAAAGCAAGAAATTTCGAGTTTTCTGTCAAATACCAAACTGAACATGGCTTTTGACAAATGAGACAGACGGTATGCCGTTTTTAAAATACGAAAATAATCGCAATGTGCTGATTAGCAACTCTGAATCAGCGATTTTTTAGCACCGCAGCCATTGTCTGCAAAACTCCGTACCCCATTATAGTTAAACTATGGTGGTTATACAAATGGTCCTAAAAGTTCGAGTATATCATATGTAGATGGGTTACTGTCTTCACTGAGTGATATTCATGATGAAAAAGCAAGAAATGCATTAACACTCAGAACAGCTGATATATAGTATTGCAAAATGGCACAACATTTAGAAGAAAAAAATTACTAAAATACATTCAAGCATTTGAAATTTCAGAAGGGCTTATCGCTTTTTTTTCTACTTAAGTACCGTTTTCCACGTGCAGTTTTTCTAGTTTGTTGTTGGCGGTTTTCCTACGAATTTTGTCGTTGCGCATGAACAAAATACATAGGAAAACTCCCAACAGCTAGCTAGAAAAACCGCACATGGAAAATGTCACAAGTATCGTCATAGTTAAACTCGCTGTAACAAAATGTCAATTGACGTGACTATCATTAAAAAGGAATTAGCCTAATTTTAATTGTTTCCATTTTTAGGTCTTTTATTAGTTACCTAGGAACTATCCCGGAACTCAAGGAAAAGCCTGTCGACCGAGTTGTTCCTAGTGAGGAGCGGCGAGCGTCTAACATATCGAACGTGTATAGTCATATACAATTCAGCGAGCTGGAAAGAGTCGCTACTCTAGGCGTGGGTGGTTTCGGTCGTGTCGACCTTGTAAGCTACAAAGGAACGCAAACATTCGCACTCAAGGTTCTACGTAAGATTGACATCATTAAACAGGAGCAAATCGACCATGTCTACAGTGAAAAAATGGTGATGCAGATGTGTCATAGTCCATTTATTGTTGAGTGAGTTTTTCCATGTACGATTTATATTTACCATATATAATTTGACTTTCACCTAAGATTGTACGCCACGTTCCGGGATAGCAAGTGTGTCTACTTTCTGATGGAAGCGTGTCTAGGTGGCGATGTTTGGACTATCATGCACCAACGGCAATATTTTGATGAAAGGACTGCCAAGTTTATAGTTGGATGTGTCGTGGAAGCATTTGAGTTCCTCCATGCCCGCAACATTATATATCGCGATCTAAAGCCGGAGAATTTAATGCTCACACCTGACGGATACTGTAAGTTGGTAAGTATAAGCTTATTAGCATTTATACATGTGCTAATAAAAGCACCCAAAGAAGTTCTTAAGCCCACTAACCTATGTAACGCGTGCAAAATCCCTTTACAAAGCTGGAATCCTTTGTGGCTTTGCATTCTTTGACGTGTAGGGTGAGAAAAATATTGTATCGCTAGAGGAAGGAATTTTCATACTCTTTCACATTTGTTTGTACATGGCATGCGTTTGAATGCACCCTTAAGCAATGGGTGCAAATCTGAATGAGGGCTTTTTAGCACGGAGTATATTTGCAAACATAAAAGCTAATTGAAAGTGATTTTTTCCATGTTCACGGATGTGTTTTTTTTTTGACAAGCTTTGAAGTTGTAATCTATGTTATAAAGTAAAGAAATTGTTTCTAAGCCTAGAATAGCCTCACTTCAAGGATATGTGGGAACATACTAACAGTCCATTGCGAATTTGTATTCAACTAATTCAAAAGAAATTAAATTAATTTGATATTCTATACTACACATCCGAAATAGGTATAGGAGAATAAAGGGATAGAGAGATTATATTGTTTCTGCCCGTCTGCTCGTCAGACTCTCTGTTTCAGCGATAATTTTCGATAAATGGAAACTGGCAATTTGAAATTTCGTTTTTTTCTTTGTAGATTAGATTGTAGGGTCTACGTTGAACCCCGAAAGATTCAGAGCACAGAGGCCGAGTGGCCCCTTGTGCTAAAGCCCAGGGTCTGGTAACAGGCGTAAGCCTGTCGATCAAATATGATCGAGCTAATAAATTTGCTCAGGAGCAATAATAAAGCCGAGGCGATATCATTAGCCTCCGGGTAGGGTGCTCCGAAGCATTCTCTGCCTCACCGAGCTAAGTCGTCGCAGTCGCATAAAATATGGTTCGAAGTCTCGTTTTCTTTACCACAAAAGCGACAGCTCGAGTAAGAAACAATCCCCATGGTTCTCGAGTGGTCTCTTAGGCATGAGTAGCCAGTCAGGAGACCACAGATGGTTCTTACCTTGTTCCAGTTTAATTTTAGCAATTCAGTTGATCTGCTACGCGAGTAGCCCGAGACGAAAAGCTTTGCCTGCTTTAACCCTGGTTTATTATCCTTATTGCGTTCCCAATCTCTGATGAGATTCATGATTGTACAGGCTTGAATACCGCAAAAGAGCCCCGTCCGCAGAAGGGAGTGACCGAAGATTTCGTCAGCGTGTTCATTGAAATGGTACCAACATGGCCAGGAACCCGGAATAGAGTTACTCTGTTACGAGAACCGACTTTATGTAGTGCCTTTAGGCAACTATATACGATTCTAGATGTTGCTGTAATTTTTGACAGCGCTTTGATGGCCGCCTGGATGTCAGAGTATATAGTCATGTTCTTGTTGTTGTAGCCGACCTTCAGGCACATGCCTCGACGGCATGCACCTCCGCCTGGAAGACAGTGGCAAACTTGCCCATAAGTATGAAAGCCCGATGATGGGGACCCACAATGCCCGCCCTGGTACCTTCATTGGTTTTCGAGGCATTCGTGAACCACATTACAGTATGATGGGGAAGATTGGCATATCTATCCTGCGAGTGCTCTCTGTTCTATATAACGCCGATTATCGTTTCTTGCATGATCTTGCCTCACAAGATGATCACATGACGTACTTGTGATAATACTTTCATTAGGTCAGCTAATTTGTGCTGGATTTAGATTTACATTCGCATCGCATGCTACAAGTCTCGCGGGTTCCATTTTAGCTTGCCAGGGAACTGTACGTTGGTGGAGCTAGTGGTTCACACTTTTACTCCAATTATCTCTGTGGGCTCGATGAGCCCCTCGTCAGTCTTTACAAAGTTTGCTTAGACCTCGGTGTGCACTAATGCGTTATTGTTCTTAAGTGCGGGTAAACCTGTCTTCCTGCCATAGAGAATTTCAAAGGTCCCAGGGTACTGTTAGTATGGTCGTTTATTTTGTCGTAGAGTAGGGCTTTTTTCCTTATGTAGTTCTTGATAGTGTCTACCCGAATGTCTCTGTGTATGTCCGTATTTGTAACGTACCATGGGACTTTAAAAATTCTCCGTAGTGCTTTATTTTGGCAAACTTGTGGCCTCGTTATGTTAGTATTGGAAGCTTGGCTGAAAGCCAAGCTTCCGTATAGTAAAGCAGGTAGTATTGTCTGCTTGTATATGAGTGACCGGTTCTTCTTGTTTAGTCGTCTGGAGCTGATAATGGGGTACAGGGCTTGAAGTGTTCCGTTACACTTCTGTCTACAGCGTTTTATATGTTGTGTCCACGTCAGTGATTTGTCGAAAGTCAGTCCTAAATAGATGGCAGTTTCCTGCCAGTCTATTTCTTGTTCGTCTACTGTCAGATTATCCGGGTCTTGTCTTGGTCGTCTCGTAATGAAAATCGCCTGAGTCTTGTCCGCGTTCACCTGGATCTTCCATTTCTGGAAGTATTCCAAAAGTATGTCAATGGACTCCTGGAGTATTAAAGTAACTCTGTCTGCATATCTTGCAGTGTAGAAGATACAAGTATCATCTACGAACAGTGAAGTACGCGCGTTAGGTGGCATTTCGGGGAAGTCTGCAGTGTACAGTGAGTACAACATTGGGGAAAGTGGTGATCCCTGTGGGACTCCAGCTTCAACGGGTCTTTCCTGAGAAAGTGTGGAGTTAATTCTAACTCGAAAAGTTCTGCCTTCTAAGAACGAACCTATTAATTGAATAATAGGTAGCGGAATCCCGAAGTCATGCAATTTGATGATAAGTCCTGCATGCCAGACTTTGTCGAAGGCTTTCGCTACGTCGAACATAACGAGGCCTGTGGACTTGCGCTGATTGCACCCTGTTCGGATGTGTTAGACCACTCTTGCAAGCTGGAGCTCGCAAGAGTGTTCGGCCCTAAAGCCAAACTGTTCTTCGGGTATAATGTTCCTCTCATAAACTTGATCGAGCAGTCGACAAAGGAGGAGTCGCTCTGCCATCTTTGTGATCGATGAAAGGAGGCTTATGGGCCTCCAATTTTGAGGAAATTTTAGATCCTTTCCAGGTTTCGGGATCATAACGATAACCGCTTTTTTCCATACTTCTGGGTACTTCCTGAGGTGGAAGATCGCGTTTATTATGGTGGTGATTGTCTCGAGTATGTTGTCTGGGACGTTTTTCAACCATATGTTGGCTACAGTGTCCGGTCCTGGCGATTTTCGTATGTTGAGGGAGCTGACGAGGCTTCTCACTTCGTTTAGGTCAGTCTGCCTAATTATCTCGTCGCGTGTGTCGATTCTGGAGCATATCTCTTCGGCTTTGTCGATGATCAAGTCCTCCTCATCAAGATCGCCATCAGGGGGTTCGTTCTCCCGGAACTGGAGTTCCAGGGTATCCGCGAAGGCCTCCGCCTTCTCCGGGTCTTCGTACTTCATGCGTCGGTTCTCAGGGGATGTGAGTGCATACTAGGTTGTTATTTGCGACGAATCTAAACAATTCAGTTCCGGCTAGATTACTTCTCGCAGCACCCCACGAACGGTGGTATGCGTTCATATCCCCTCCGAGAAAGACCGTACCTTCAATTTCCAGAAGAGCCCGTAAGTCTTCTGAAAAGTTCCTGTTGCGTGGTCTGTTATAGACCGAAATGATAGGAATCGAGGAAAGTCGTTTGTACTTTTATGGCAATAGCCTCTATGCACTGAAGGTCAGACAGAATTATAAGATGATGGCTGATATTTCGTCTGATTAAGATGGCTGTACCTCCTCCCCTCCCTATCATTCTATCACTACGGTATATAATGTAGTTGGGTATTCGGAAGTTGTTTCCAGGTTTCAGAAAGGTCTCCTGGATGAGCATGATATCAACTTGATACTCTTGTAAAAAGTTGATCAGCTCACCTTTTTGATGTTGGATGGAATTGGCATTCCATGAAACCACAGAAACACAATTGACAACCATCTTAATGTTTGGGTTGGGTTGGGAGGTTTGCCATGTTCTAGGCTGCGAACAGACCCTGAATCATGGTTGCCACCATCTGCTCCATCATTTGCCAGCATTGAGCCTGCATCTGGCCAAAGAAGGTCTCGACTTGGCCGGAGCTCGGGATTGAGGCTTGGAAGGGTGTAGGTTGGGTGCTTGTTGGTTGGGATGGGCGTGATGGAGGCACAGAGGTTTTTGCCGCCTGTGCAAACGACTTCCTGATATTGACAGGGTTTTTGGGCAGCCGCCGTAGCTGGCTGGGTGCTTGCCACCACAATTGGTGCATTTCGGCTCTTCCTCAGGTTTAAGTGTGCATAGTTTAAAATTTTGTAGGCCATCGCATTTCACGCATCGCGGTTGGGCATGACACTTATTTGCGGCATGCCCGAATTGTTGGCAATTGTGACATTGGGACTGGCCACTTTTCGACCTTTGGGACTCTACTTTTATGCCGGAAAGGCCGCAGATTCCCGTGATATTATAAATATCGGTCTCTGTCCTTGGGAGAAGGACTTTGATCAATTTTGACCTCTGAATATTATTCAGATTCAGTCTGAAGCACTCAACGGGGTGAAACCCTTGAGCTTCAAGGTCCTCCTTTATCTCTTCCGGAGAGATATCCTCCAGACCGCGAATAATAATGTTAAGGTGCTTCTCCTACGGGAGGAGAAACGTCAAATTTCGTCAGTTTCTTGTGGTCAGTTACGGTCTCAGGGACTATTTGGATTCCCAAATAGACCCTTTTTGCAGTAGTGTACCTAATATTATGTTGTTTTAGTAGACGACTGATCGTCGTCCACTTGTCGGGTTCCCTCAAAATGATGGGAACCGGTTTGTTTTCGTTCGTCATGGTCGACGCTGCCTCCTGTGACGGAAGAGGAGTAGTTGGTTGGGGTAGGGGCGTGGCCATGGCCAGTTTGTTGAATGGGATTGGTGTCGATACCGCAGCGGGTTTTGTAGCCGCAGTGGGCTTTGGAATTGTCTTCCGGGGTGAGGCTTTCGGTTTCTGTGGCACCGGAATGTTGGAAGGGAAAGCTGGAGGAGGAAGAGAAGGGAAGTCCTCGTCCTGGTCCGAAGACATTTCCTCGTCAACAGATACCTCGGAGGCACGGTTCACGACGGACTCCATTTTAGCTTGTACTTTAATGCGGATATTTCAGTTCTTCCTCTATCCTGTTCATAAAGTGAACAGGATAGGCGAGAGGATCACTGCCAAAATTCTGGGTGAGATATGTGGACGACGTGCTGGCGATCATCAATAAAGAGGAAGGAGAGGAAATCCTCTCTAACCTGAACACGGTTCACCGGAACATCAAGTTTACGATGGAAATGGAGGAACATGGAGAACTGCCGTTCCTGGATCTGAAAATCATAAGGAACGGAAGCTCCATCGAATTCGACATCTTTAGGAAGCCAACCCACACACAAAGAACGATTCCATCGAGCTCCAACCATTCGTACTCCCAGAGGCTTGCCCCGTTCCACTCGATGATACACCGACTTTTCACGGTTCCATTGAGCACGGAGCGATTCGAAAGGGAAAGGAGATACATCCTCGACACGGGCTTGAAGAATGGATACGAACCAAGGGCGATATCATGTCTCATCCGCAAGAAACAGAGAAAGCTTGAAGAACAACGATTGACTACCCTCCAACATAACAAGGAAGAACCTAGGAGAAGGATAGGCGTCACACATTCGTACGCATCCGGGAAATTGAAGCGGGTGATGAAGGATATGGACATCGAAATGGTCTCATCAAGCCGGAGGCAACAGCTCAAGACCAAGCTAGGGTCCACGAAGGACAAGAAACTGAAACATGAAGTAAGCGGCGTATACAAGGTCTCTTGTCCAGAATGTGACAAAACATACGTCGGGCAAACGAAGCGGCTAGTTTCCACACGATAGGGTGAGCACGTGAGAGAGGCTGAGTCTAGCGTAAAAAACAAGGACCCCGCGTCGCTAAAATCCATGGTAGCGAGACACATAGCAGGAGAGGGGCACAACATAACATGGGACAACGTGGAGATCATCAAAGCGAGTACAGACAGCAGGAAACTGGATGCACTAGAAAGTCTGGCCATTCTAAGGGAACCGGAAAACCAGAGGTTGAACCATGATATCGGGAATCAGGGCTGCTGAATCTACTGGCGATGGAATCACCCAGGAAGTGAAACGGGTGGTTTTCATCATAAGTCTACCTGTGGCTCAATTTTCTTCTTTTTCTCGATTGGGTTTTTCTATTTATTATTTGCTTCCAAAACATGTTGTATGTCATTAAATGGTAACGTAACATAATGTAGGGTAATTAACGCTGTCAAAATAGAGGGTATATAGGTGTAGGTCTTGGTGTTGAGGTAAGTAGTTGAATTGTACTGAAGAAGGACACAACTGGTGTCCGAAATGCGCATTTACAAATAAATAAAAAAGAATCCCGTCTTAGGAAAAATCAACCTTTTTCATTTAGTATTGCTATAGGCGTGGAAAACATCGACGAAAATCTCTTGTGTATTGAACACTAGCTAGTTGGAAATTTGGCAGAACGTTGATAGTAAAATCTAGTTAGTTGGCATTCAAAATGGGCAAGATCCGACCCAAGGAACCCCTACCTCCCCTACAAATGAAATTTCAAACAAGCGATAACTTACGACAAAATAAAGCTAGCGACTTGAAATTTTGGTCAAATGTTTGTAGAAGGATCCAGTTGGCTAATATTGAAAATATGTAAAATCCGACAAATGAAACCCTTGCTTCCCCTACAAATGTGAAGTGTGAAGCTAGAGACTTGTTGGTTGGTGGCAATTCTGGGCAAGTTTCGACCCAAGGAACCCCTACCTAGTGAAAATTCAAATAAGCGTTAAATTTCGATAAAATAAATCTAGTGACTTGAAATTTTGGTCAAATGTTAGTACTGGGATCTTGTTGGTTGTTATTAAAAATGCGCAGGATTCGACAAACGAAACCGCTACCTCCCCTACAAGTGAGACTTCAAATAAGCAATAACTCTGGATAGAATGAAGCTAGTGACTTGAAAAATTTGACAAATATTTGTAGAATGGGTTAGTTAATTGATTTTGAGAATGGTCAAGATCCTCCTGAATGAGTGCCAACCTCCCCTATAAACTGGCCATATAGGAAACCCACTTTTAATGCATATGGTCGTTTCCAATTGGTACTTTTGGTATCACCACTAGGTCTATAGAAGTCTAGGGTATATACACTTCGGCCTGTTTTTTTTTGTTTTAGTACATTTAAAGGCAAAGACCTTTTCCATAGTCCTCCGCGTGGGCGCCCCTGGTAACGGCAGTGTATCAATTCGCTGACGGCCAATGTCTTAGCGATAAGACAGTTTGGAAAAGGCAGATAGCTGTAGCCTGAATGGCTGACGAACACCTAAGCGTCTCAGGTTTAGTAGGATCGAATGACTTGCGTAGTTGGACCTGCTACATAGTTGTGCGGGCTCCAGCACGTCTATTAAACCATCTGAAGCAGCTATCTCCGAGGCCATCCCCTGAATGGGGTTAAGCGACGTGCTGACAACTCGTCCTTGTAAAAACCACTCCATGTCAAGAAACCTGGAACAAAAGCCTCGGATTGGACGGATCAACAACGACGACCACGCAAACGAATAAAGGATTATTCTTTCGGATCCTGGAATGTACGCTCCCTGAACAAACCGGGGGCCGAGAAGGCCCTCCTTCAACAGGTCGAAAAGTACAAACTGAGCATTACTGCAGTCCAGGAAACAAATTGGCTCGGCAGCGAGATTAATGACACGATATCGCACATAATTTTTACAAGTGGCAAACCATCGGGCCGCAAGGAGTTTGGAGTAGCATTTATAGTGAACAATCGCCTCAAACCGCATATTACTGACTTCAAACCCATAAATGAACGGCTGTGCGCGATTCGCATCAAGACTCGATTCTTCAATCTCTGGCTCATCAATGTGCATGCCCCCACTGAAGTTAAAGAAGACGCAGTAAAAGACGAGTTCTACGCCCGCCTTGAAACTCTCTTCGACTCACTTCCAACAAACGACGTCAAATTGCTACTGGGAGACTTTAACGCGAAAGTCGGAAATGAAAGTTGGCACCGGGGGACCACTGGAGGCCACAGCCTCCATGAAGAATGTAACGATAACGGCCAGCGACTTATCGACTTTGCCTGCAGCAGGAATCTAGTCGTAAGCTCTACGTGTTTCCCGCATCGACGCATTCACAAGCAGACCTGGAAGTCTCCAGACGCACATACCGTCAACCAAATTGACCACGTCCTCATTTGCAGGAGATGGGCGTCTAGTGTCATGGATGTCCGCTCCTATCGAGGAGCAAACTGCGACTCAGATCATCACTTGGTGAAGACGACCTACAGATGTAGAATTTCCTCGGTGCACCAAGCAAGAATCAGCCCTCCCAAAATCTTTGCGGTTGATAAGCTTTTGAGTGATGCTACAGCGGTGGCGTATACTATCGCCCTTGAGGAAAAACTATCACCTATGCTACACAACATCAGCAACACAGGCGTCCATGGGTTCTGGGAAGAACTCAAGGGTACCATCAAGGATGTTGCAGAGAAAGTCGTGGGTTATAAAGCCCGGCGAGCGCGAAATGACTGCTTCGACGAAGAATGCAAAGACTCACTTGACGCGAAAAACGAGGCCTACAGACAATGGATTCAACGTGGAACCAGAGCCAGAAAAGAAAAATATGACGAGCTACGGCGAATATCGAATAGAATAATTAGACGTAAGAAACATAAATACTTTGACGAGCAGTTGCTGAACATTAACAAAAACTTAGCTAATAGGAACACCAGACAAGCGTACAAACTAGTAAATACAATTAAGAACGGCTACCAACCCAGGACTAGCCTTTGTAAGGACAAGGATGGAAACATCATTAGCGACACCGATGGTATTAACAAGCGATGGGCCTCTTATTTTGAAGAGCTTCTAAACCGACCATCTAACATCCCCACACAGGAAGCTCTCGACGATATTGTTAATCTAGGCCCACCCATTCAACCCCCGACAGTAGAGGAAGTTGATCTCGCCTTGCGGTCACTAAAACGAAATAAAGCACCGGGCGCTGACGAGATTCCAGCTGAACTGCTAAAATTCGGTGGAACGAGTCTAGTTGATGCCATACATCAATTACTCCTGCGAGTATGGGAGAACGAGGAGATTCCAGACGATTGGCGCAGAAGCATCATCTGTCCAATTCATAAAAAGGGAGATAAACTGCCGTGTGAGAATTACAGGGGCATCTCACTAGTTTGTACGTCCTATAAAATTTTGACGAAAATTCTGGAAAATAGAATAAAACCGTACGCAGAACGAGTCATTGGCGAATATCAAAGCGGTTTCAGACCTGGGCGCTCCACAACCTATCAGCTCTTCTCAGTCAAACTGATACTCCAGAGGTACTGGGAATACAACGTAAACGTATACCAAATCTTTGTCGACTTCAAGCAGGCATACGACAGTATCGATCGTGGAGTACTGTACAACATCATGCTGCAATTTGGTATACCAGCAAAATTAGTGCGACTGACAAAGATGACGATGACCAACTCCGTCTCACAAGTCAGGATCCAGAATAGACTTACTGATCTATTTGAAACACGCACTGGTTTGAAACAGGGCGATGGACTGGCACCGACGCTCTTCAACCTAGCACTGGAATACGTTATTCGGGCCATGAATATGGACAACAGCAAGACGCTACTCATCAAGTCGACACAATTAGCAGCGTACGCCGACGACATCAACATCATGTCCCGAAGATTGGCTGACGCAGAAGAACTTCTGCATACGCTCGATACCGCTGCAAAGGAAGTTGGATTACGTATTAACGAGGGTAAAACTAAAATAATGATGCAATCGGTGACAAGGACACCTGCACAACCGTGCATCAATGTGGGGGACCTCAACATCGAGTTCGTGAACAACTTCATTTACCTGGGTTGCAAACTGTCAAGGGACGCCAACGAAACTGACGAAATCAAGCGACGGATACAGTTAGCTAATAAGACTTTTTTCTCGGTTCTCCCCATAATGAAATCGAAGCATGTGCACAGAAACACGAAGCTCCGCGTGTACAAAGCCATTATACGACCAGTGCTATGCTATGGCTGCGAAGCATGGACCCTAACTCAAGCCTCCGAAAACATGCTAGACACTTTTGAACGTAAGGTTCTACGGCGAATTTTCGGGGCTGTTTGCGATCGAGATGGATGGCGCATCCGGTACAACCATGAGTTGTATGAAATGTACGATGAGCTGCAAGTCTCGAAAATCGTCAAATTACAACGACTTCAATGGGCAGGGCATGTACAAAGAATGGACGATGATCGCATGCCTAAGAGAGTAATGAATGCAGAACGAGTCGATGGAGCGAGACTGCGAGGACGACCGAGATCTCGTTGGGAGAGCTCAGTAGGTGTGGACGCCGCGCAGCTGCTGGGCTCCCAAAATTGGAGGACGCGGTCACGTGACCGAGATAATTGGAGGACAATGATCCAGGCGGCCAAGGCCCGACGTCGGGCTGTCGCGCCACGATGATGATGACATTTAAAGGCTGCGAACTAAAAGTTATTAAGACATTTGGTGAGTTTCTAAAACGGATAAGTTTTCTGATGCTTGGATGTTTTTTGCTGATTTTCTGTCCGGTGCGATTCCGGTACAATGAAACATGTTCCAGGGAACGTCATTTTTCGAATCATAATTTTTTTCGGGTCCATTACCGGTCAATTTTACCCAAACTTTTAACATCTCACAGCTTAACCAGTCGTATTTTTTCCATTGTACCGTAGTTTATTAGTGATGCGGTCGCTAGTTTTCTGTCACCTGTAAATGAAAGTCCATGAAAGACACAAAAGAAAGCAATAAGGACACATTCGTAATTTGATTCGAATGTCGTCAGCTGTTCAGTTTGGTAGAAACATAAAAACTGACAGCTGATGGATCATAGCCCGTAGCTGTTTCTGGGACAGCTTGTGATCCACTGACCCGAGTTTGGCTTGGAACTGGCCCACGTTTCTGATTTTGATGTTTTGGCACTGCGACCATTATAACGAAATGGCGTTAACAAATTTCTTTTTATAAATTGTCTTAATTGTATTGAAGTCGATGAGAGTCAGATGCTTATGAATCGTTATAAACATAGGATTTTTTTTAAGCTGAGTTTTTAATGCAAAAGTTATTTATTAAAGGTTGAGTGAACTTTCGGAATTCTTTCAAACGGGAAAAAAATTCGAGCAATAACTCTCATCATTACTATATCATATTATGGGTCCCTATAAAAGTTGAGTCCTGGGCCCGGATTTTCTCTCGACGGCCCTGCCTAAGATTTCGCCGCCAGAAAAGTGGGTGCTTAGCAGAAGTTTTCAGGTTGTTTCGGCATCTGTGCTGGTGGTGCTACCATCCGCTTTCTTAAGAGTGGTTATCTGGTCAGTGCCCTTTCTAGCCAGAACACGATGCAGTCCCGCAACTTTGTTTTTGCTGTAAACACTCTCCCAGAACCTGCTCCACATACTTTTCTTGGCAGACCTGATCTTCTTGTTGTATTCTGAGAGCGAGTGATGAGTCTTTTTTTTTTGCTTTTTTGAAGAATTCCATGGTAATCTTGCTTAGGCGCGAGAGTTCAGGATTCCACCTGGTAACTTCTCTGCTGCCTTGGTTAACTTTGCAACGGACGGTTTGCTGTTCATCCGAAGATGTCCGTGGGGAAGGAGCCTAAGGTAGCATAATTACCATGAAGGTCGGGCCGTGCCATTGGACGAAGAAAAAGGCCCCTCAACGAGCCAAGCAGCGGCCTATGCTTAATGTAGCTCAGTTCGGGAGACGGGTTTTCGGCCGCTGTCCTTTACATATTAATAAAAATTCATAGGCCTGAGGAAAACAACACGGACAGGGTAGGTAAAAATGGGGAATAATAAAAAAAATGGGGCGGTAAGGATGGAATGGTTGGCTGACGGCGCATATACTCTCGCGCTCACTTTGGGGTCCAGGTGTAATGGGCCCATTGGCCTCTGGTTTCGTACCATCGACAGATCACTACTCATCAGGTGCTGCCTTTGATCTGCTGATGGAAGCAGCACAACACAATGGTTCATGCGCAAACAAATTTCATATGTTTTTGATTGACTGTCGGATTCACTTGTCGCATGAACTTTTCGTGAATTGAAGCGACCGGTTGCTCAGTGCGTTGAGGCGTCAGTCTGATGCCACATGGCACCGGTCAGTTACGGGTTCGATTCCAGTCCAAGTCGTGGCCATGGATCTTTGTGTTTTCTTCCCTCTGTGGTTTGAATCGTAACAATAAACCACAAACTTTACCGACCGAAAGCAGGTATGCGGCTAAATGGGCAGGAGGTACAAAACAAGAAACATGTATTGCCCGGAACCAATTTATGCTAATGAAACATCAACTAAGCCACATGGGAATAGTTGACGCGCTATACCCCACTAGGGGTTAGGGCAAATAATAGTACTCGTAGTGCAATAAACGGATCCATTCTTGAAGGAAATAACAATTAACGTAACTCTTGCACTTATAAAAACTTAGTGATAACGGGCCAACGAACAGAACGACCCCGTAGGCCTAGCTAAAAAAAAGTCGACGTCTTAAATGGACACACAACACACGTCCAAAACCCGAATTGTTCCCTGTCCGAGCCAAAATCCGTTGTGTGTGGGGTTCAAGTTTATTCCTCCGCATACACCGGAATTCAGTTTGGATTTTCTACTCGTCCCAAATCCTAGGCAGAACCCGACTGCGACGACACTTGTGCGCAAAATCCGAACTGAACGGAGTCAAATTGTGTTTACATTTCATGTTGTCACAGTTAATGGCATCAATGAAATCGTTTTTGCATGTTCGCGGCTGACAAGGTATTATGCAAAAATTTTCCAATTCAACTGACAGTGCGTGAAATTGCATCGGATAAGTGAAAAATTGAGTACATCGACTTTTAAAATGACGTCTGGATCAGCTCCGCAGATTGTGACCACGAAATTTGGATCGGAATCACTTTGATCCACGTCCAAATGGACGCAAGTGTGTGCCCACCTTTAAGGCAGGCAAATATTAGATATCGATACGAATGTATAGTCTGATAAAGTCAACCAAAATGGTCTCACGATTGAAGCGAGACAATTTGGAACTGATTTATTCGTCAAGTCTCGAGTTGTCTCGGGGGGAGGTAGGCTGGTCGCTGACTCTACTTTTTTACTTTCTGTAATTATCCAAACAATTTATTTTTAATATTTTTTACGCAGGCTTGCAATTTGCAATGTCGTCTTAACATGAATGGTTAAGCATCTCCAAGAGTAAGACAGCTCATCTCCAATTAGCACGGGCGTAGCCCTCTTATTCCGGTTTCATTTAGATATGTACTAAAATTTCGAATTTGGTGCGAAAGCAGTGATACCGTTATTTCTATTATTTTATATTAATTTCCTAGCTACAATTAAATTTTTAATGCAAATATGTACCCATTTCTGGAACGAACGAAGAAAACTTCTGTCATTTCTTCGAAATTTATATTAATTTCAGATATATTCCGTTATAATTAGAAATGTAGAACTACATGATATAAATCCACAATAAAATTGGTTATTTGAAAATGTTTATTCAGGTTGACTTCGGCTTTGCCAAACGCATTTCAGCGAATGGAAAAACCAATACTTTTGCTGGAACTCCAGTGTATGTGGCTCCGGAAATAATACTCGATCGAGGTCATGACCGCGCCGTGGACTATTGGGAACTAGGAATACTTATCCATGAATTGCTAACAGGTCGCCCTCCGTTTAGGGGACGTGATGAAATGAAAATCTATCAGCAAATTTTGGGTGGTATTGAAGTCAAAATGTCCACGCGGCTACCAAAAGCAGCTCAAAACCTCATTAAAAATCTCTGTAAACAAATTCCAGCCGAAAGATTAGGATATCAAAAACGTGGAATCATGGATATTAAAAAACACAGGTAAAACTACTTTGACCTTTTGTTTATTTATGTAACTGTCGAATATTTTCAGCTGGTTCGATGGATTCGATTGGAATAAACTTCAAAACAAATCAATGCCGGCACCAATTAAACGACCTGTTCGAAATAACACTGATCTTAGATATTTTACTCTAAATGATGATACCTTAGATACTCCACCAGATGAACTCTCCGGATGGGATAAAGATTTTTAGATTAAAAAAATATCAATTTTAATGTCTTTAATTAAATATGTTAGCCACATAATTAAAGATTTTTCTATACTTTGTATTAAACTTTTTTAGAAGAAAAATTATTACAATATTATTATTAAATTTTAGGAAAATAATTTTCAATTTATCTTCGTAACTTAATTCAATTGATCTTCTTCTTCCACGAATAGACCTTTTTATTGAACAGCTGGCGGCAAGCAGTGCAGTCAGGCTCAGAGACTTGGGAGCCTGGACTGCTAAGCAGTACGGTCATAGGAACATCTCTAGCCGGGTAAAAACAGACTTCACTGTGCCCAGAAGCTTCTCTGTCAAATTTCCCACCATTGCTGGATAGAGGGGCGAGGTGGTTAAGGACTTTGACATCACGATTTTCATCGAATGGTCGGAAACGGACTGCGGCGTCGATGCAGGGCTGTTTTCTGACACACTGAATATTTCGGAGAGTTATCGCCTCTTGCACTATTCCAGCGTGTTCCATGCGGAAACGCTTGCAATTGTGAAGACATGTCACACTCTCAGAGATATATCATAAAATAGATAACCAGAACATCGTCATTTGCTCAGGTAGTCAAGCCGCTATCAAGGCACTGAACTCGGTGATTTCTTCCTCAAAGTTGGTTGAGCGGAGCGGAGAAGAGTTAACTTGCCTTGGCAGACGGCTCAATATCACCCTGCTCAGGGTGCCTGGTCACAGATTAATTGAGGGCAACGAAAAAACCAACGAGCTGCCAAGAAGGGGGGCCGTCCTAGATGGCTCTCATGTGGAACCAGTTTGTATTCCGCTGAGGACAGTTAAGTGCAAGATCTCCCTTCAATACCTCAATGTTCCGGAATCCAAATGGCGGAATCTGTCCACCTGGGCCGTATCAGGGAAAATATGGCTCTCCTATAAAAGGAGAAAAAAATTTGAGCTATCAACCAAGTCCCATCGAGATGTCGCCAGGCTCACGGCAGTCGTTACAAGACATTGGCCTATCGGAGAACATGCAATTAGGTTTGGCAATCCTTGTAACCCGCATTGCCGTAGTTGCGGAAATGAGGATGAGAAAGAAACCCTCACTCACTTCTTTTGTGAAAGCCCGGTCCTTGCTAGGGCCAGACATCGAGCATTGGGCAAGGCCGTTCATGTTTACCTGGGGAATGTGTCGGAGGTGAAGATCAGGGAGCTGCTATACTTGCTGAACTCCTCTGGTTGAATCTAGGCATCCTTGCATCCGCTGTTTGTCCAACGATCTTCCCACAATCGATTTTCACGAGGTTTGTGGTTACAAAACGGCGCATTCGCGCTAATTGGGCTTTGGCGAGTTGTGCTTTAGCCACCACTTATACCAACCATCTTCTCATTAGGGTTTTGTAGTAAAAACAAAACCCTTATGAAATCGGTCAAATGTCTGTCTGTCCGTCTGTCCATGGAATATATCACGAACAACTGAAGCTACATACATGAAATTTTGTAGGAATGTGTAAAATTACTATAATTCGCCGGAGAAAGCGATTCGTCGTAATAGGTCAACTTTAAGGGGAGGTCCCCATAGAGGGGGATTGAAGGTCGAAATTTTTTTTTCCTTTGGTACAGGCAAGTGGGGTATCATAAGAAAGGTACCGCCGAGTACATTCCATTTTTGGATTTTTTTTTTAAATTTGAAGAAACGGGAAAAGAGGGAGAGGGAAAAATATGTCATCCGAGTTTGTCCCCCCCCCCCCCCCTTGTATTTCGAGACCGTTATACTTAGAAATATGAAAATTTACAGAAAAGCGCCATTTTACTAGCGTAGAAAACCTAGATTTCTAGAATTTTGAAATTTCATCAGAAAAGGTTAATAATAGTACATTTCTATAGTTGCAGCTAGCACACCCCTGCACCCCTTACGCGCACCCGAGGTCAAAAATATTAATGGCCAATGATAACCAACATCATAGGCAATAATACCTCCAAGTTTCATAACAATCACATAATATTTAATAATAGTACATTCATTTAAATTTTGACATTTTGATACCATCCATACAAAAAAATGCACATAACCAGCTACATATCCGTACTAGTACTGCATACTTGAATATTGTTTAATGTTTTTCGTAAAGTGGATTGGAGTTAACCATTTCTGAAAGGGTGGAGATTGGTGGTATAGGAGTGGTAGGGGAGAGAAGTTTAAGGGGGGAGGTAGGTGGGTTTCTGCTTTAAAGGGAGGTTCCCATAGAGGGGAAATTAAGGTCAACATTTTTTTTCATCTGATATGGGCAAGTGGGGTATCATGAGAAAGGTACTACCGAGTACATTCCATTTTTGGCGACTTCATCAAATTCGAAGAAAGGGGAAAAGAGGCAGAGGGGAAAATATGAGATCATATTGTAATTTTTCCCACCCCCTTACCATTTCGAGACCGTTACACTTAGAAATATGAAAACATACAGGAAGATGGCTTTCAACTAGCACAGAAAACAAAAAAATTATGGAATTTTGATATCTTCTCAAAATAGGTTAACAATAGTATATTTCTATAGTTACAGTTAGCACACCCCTGCATTTCTCAAACTCATCCGAGGTCGAAAATATTGATGGCCGACGATCATCAACACCATGTGCAATAATATCTCCAAATTTCGTAATAATCACGTAATATTTAATAGTAGTACATTCATTTAGATTTGGTCATTTTGATATCATCCATACAAAAAATGCACACAACAGGTCTCTTGTACTACATACTAGTACTACGAGTACAACATACTTGCATATTGTTTTCCGTAGAGCGAATTGGAGTTAACCATTTTCAAAAGGGTAATGATTGGTAGGAGAGGTGGGAGGAGGGGAAGGGGGGGAGGAAGGGAGGAGGGAGGGGTATGCTCGTCGCTGACTCTATTCTCTATAATTATTCAAACAATCTATTTTCAATATTTTTTATGCAAACTTACAATTTGCAATATTGTCTTAACATGAATGGTTAAGCAGCTCCAAGAGTAGGACAGTTCATCTCCTATTGGCATGGGACACTAAAAAACCCTCGGATTGCGGGCGTAGCCCTCTATTTTCCGGTTTCATTTTTATTAGGAAATCGTAACCTGGCTTATGATATGTACATATTTCATATATACTCGTTTACATACAAAATGGGAAATTGGCTAAGATTCCGACTTCGAAAAAAGGGTGGGAGACAAAGTACTCGTGAACTACTACTAGTGAAAGCCCTGTGAGGCCGGCAAGGTACATGCGGTTGAATAGGTTTTATCATTTTACACACAGTGTAATTAGCTTCTGCAACGCCATTCATTTTAACATTGATATGTTCCTGATGCGCTAATATACATTCTGCGATATGTGCAGTTAATTCTATTATGGATATGGGGTAGGGGGCAAAAATTACTCTTCCATAGTCCTACACGTAGGCACCCCCTGGAACGGAAGTGGTCACTGACCATTGCCAACCAATTTCAAGCCGCCAGTGATGGCGGTGCGATGATTTGGTTGAGGTAAACCTTCCCTCTTGTGACGTGGCTCGTAAAAATAATACCACGGCCTTCCCCTTTAATGGCCTGTCGTTAAAACCGACAAACAAAGGACAGGATGTGTATGCCAGCAACTTGTACTACGCGAAATCTTCTATATGCTAACGAAACGTCAACTATGCTTCGGATAAGGACTGACTCAACGGTTACGACTTTGGCTATCGTACAATGACAAAGATTGAGTTCTGGAATGTGCGTACATACTCTCCTGGACAATGGATCAGAAGGCCCCCAGAACGCACGATTTTGCTGTTTACACGGAACAGGTATCGTATATTTAACGTGCACGACGGGCTTCTGCGACTCGTGTATTAGAACCTTAAAGCGCCTGGAATGTCGAAAGCTCGCATTAGTTTTTAGCACAGAGGCATGTATATAGAACAGAGAAGAGAGAGATAACGAAGGATAATCACAATCTATGTACACTAAATTCCCTGATGCAATTTCACGAAACGAGCGACTCATTGAAATTTACAAGCCTTTGGGTCTCATCGGAGCTAATATATTGGAATTAGAAGTCGTGGTGGAATACCTCACTGAAAAGGATTGATGCAGACGGAAGCGATTTTTTTTTCTTGCACATTATTATTGGTTTTTGATTTTAATTTCACTGAATTTGAGTTAAGTTTGAAAATTGTAGTTTGATTTTACCGTTGGAACGCCACCAAAGGACAATCGATCGTTCAACGTTGGAGAGTAAACCTAAGGTTAGTTCTTTCTTATTAGTCTTTTGATGCTCAATTTCCTACATATTTGTACATCGATTTTTGTTAATTTATTAATATTCCTTCAAGTTTATTTTTTGTTTGGCTTTCTTTTATTTTATATTTTAATATAGAATTTATAATGATAAATTAAATCTCTTACTTATATTGGGTTCTTCCGTGTCCCGAAGGATAAGCACACTCCTTTCTTTCTCCTCCAACATAAAAAAAATTGGGGACTAGGGGGTTATGTTTTATTAACGGTGTCAAATCTAGGACCAGGGTGCTTTTGCTCAAAAATCCACGACATCCGCTGGTCCAGTCGGAACTTGTTCCACTGAGCCAAAAGCATTCTGGTTAAAAATATTCTTGTTGCAGTAACGGCGGCTCGGCAAAGCCGTGGTTCACAACAAGAAAAAATTAAAATGGATAAAGTGCGTAACACTTCACTGGAGCTGACCGAGGCTGTAAACGCTCAAATAGAGCAATTTAAGAGTTTGGAACAGCTTAACAGGCTGGAGCAAAGAAGCTGTAAGTCCGACAGATTCAAAAGGCTTGAAGCAAAATTGAATCAGTTAGAGTTATTAAGTAGTAAAAGACGTGAAACAGAAAATATTGAAGAAAGGATTAGACTACTAGAAAATAAGCAAGAAAAATTTGTTCAGGAATCTCAGGTGCCCCTAGCGCGTCCTAGAAAAGAACTCTATATAGATGCGATCGAAAACTCCCCGACTCCGTTAGGGACATGCAACCTTTTGAAAGCAATCCGGTGCATTATGTCTCGTGGATTCATAGCGTCGAGACTATATATAAAATTGTAAAGTATAAACCCATATTCAGGGCTATCCTTAGACATATTAGGCAAAAGATTAGAGGGCCTGCTTATGCGGCTCTAGTATCCTACAATATTTTCGATGAGGAGTGGTCCAGCATCGAAAAGTGTCTATCTCTCCATTACGCATACAAGCGCGATGTGAGGACCCTAGAATACCAGCTCCATACAATGTGTCAAAGAAACAAGAGCGTGGACGAGCTCTACGCTAATATTAACCACAAGCTCTTACTCTTTATAAACTTAATTAAAACTGAAGACTATTTGCCAAAGACGGTGACAGCCCTATCCAAAAATTACCGGAACAGGGTCCTTGATGTTTCCATCCGAGGACTAAACGGAGACCTCGCTCGGATGCTCGTTATTCAAAAACCTCAAACCTTGCCCGAGGCTTATGCATCGTGCCTCGAATTAAAAAACTTAAACTTTCGGAACGCACCTATTCATCAAAGAAATTACAGAAACACTGTGTCAGCACAAATGAACCAAATATTTAACCCCCGCTCAAATCATTTCGGAAACCAATTACCAATGGGCAATCGCCAGTCTACCCTTTCCGCCCGAATCAGACGCTATAACATAAATAGTAACCCGCATCCATTTTCCTGCGTCCTGCAACAACCCACCACCTAGACCCGCCCAACCCAAACCCCCAGTACCAATGGACGTAGAAAGAACTATTCAGACTCGACAAACTGACTATCAAAACAGAGAATCCTACCTTCCACCCAACAAACGCCCTAATAGCCCAATACAGTATCCTAAGAAATCGCAAAAGCTCTTCAAACTTCAAACCTGTGAAGAAAACAGAGCATACCACAATGACGACTTTATCGAAGAGCATGAAACTCACGACGAACAGCTAGTTGAGTCCGAAATTGAAGCTGATCACGAAACCTTAGAGGATAACCTTGACGTAAATTTTATGATGGACGCCTCTCCATCGTACCATACATAGAATATGGGTCCAAAACGGACCGGTTCGACGAAATAATAGGCGGTGACCCACTGAAAAATTTGGAAGCAATAATAGACAGAAAACGCAACATTTTTAAAATTTTAGTAAGTTTCTTCGTAAAATGAGTACTTTTCACGATATTTAGAAAGATATATCAGCGGTGACGACTTTTCAAAAAATTGCGAACAGCTGCTTTTCGGGAAGTTCTGGACGTACTGATCAAAATTTGATATCAGATTTCAGCAAGTACTCCAAAAAAAAAATATACAAGAGGCCATCCACATAATACATCACACAATTTTTGGCCGCTTTGATCCCCCCTTCCCTGTCACACATCGTCACAAACTCTAGATCCCTTCCCTACCCCCTTACGGCTCGTCACATTTTTCACTATTCAATTCCTTCATAATAAAAATTTAAACCAAACTTAGTTTTGTTATTATAAACATTAGACATCTAACGTATACTATTTCAAATTAAGTTTCACTATCGCTAATAATCCATGGTCCATGCGGATGTCACAGTCATCAATGTTGCCGATAAGAGACTTTCCTACAAATGATATTTCGAATAGACAACAACTTCCAATAAAATAAATCTTGCAGGCTGAAATTTTGGCCAAATGTTTGTAAAAGAAACCAGTTGACAGCTTTTAAAAATCTTCATGATCGGGCCAAAAGGACGCTTACCTACCCTCCAAATAATAGCTCAAATAAATGGTAACTTCCCATAAAATGGAACTAGCAACTTGCAATTTTGGTAAAATATTTGTGGTGTGGGTTACTTAGTTGGGTGGCAAAGACCTTTTCCATAGTCCTCCGCGTGGGCGCCCCCTGGTAACGGCATTGTATCAATTCGCTGACTGCCAATGTCTTAGCGATAAGACAGTTTGGAAAAGGCAGATAGCTGTAGCCTGAATGGCTGACGAACACCTAAGCGTCTCAGGTCTAGTAGGATGGATTGACTTGCGTAGTTGGACCTGCTACATAGTTGTGTGGGCTCCAGCACGTTTATTAAACCATCTGAAGCAGCTATCTCCGAGGCCATCCCCTGAATGGGGTTAAGCGACGTGCTGACAACTCGTCCTTGTAAAAACCACTCCATGTCAAGAAACCTGGAACAAAAGCCTCGGATTGGACGGATCAACAACGACGACCACGCAAACGGCTAAAGGATTATTCTTTCGGATCCTGGAATGTACGCTCCCTGAACAAACCGGGGGCCGAAAAGGCCCTCCTTCGACAGGTCGAAAAGTACAAACTGAGCATTACTGCAGTCCAGGAAACAAATTGGCTTGGCAGCGAGATTAATGACAAGAAATGGCACACAATTTTTACAAGTGGCAAACCATCGGGCCACAAGGAGTTTGGAGTAGCATTTATAGTGAACAATCACCTCAAACCGCATATTACTGACTTCAAACCCATAAATGAACGGCTGTGTGCGATTCGCATCAAGACTCGATTCTTCAATCTCTGGCTCATCAATGTGCATGCCCCCACTGAAGTTAAAGAAGACGCAGTAAAAGACGAGTTCTACGCCCGCATTGAAACTCTCTTCGACTCACTTCCAACAAACGACGTCAAATTGCTGCTGGGAGACTTTAACGCGAAAGTCGGAAATGAAAGTTGGCACCGGGGGACCACTGGAGGCCACAGCCTCCATGAAGAATGTAACGATAACGGCCAGCGACTTATCGACTTCGCCTGCAGCAGGAATCTAGTCATAAGCTCTACGTGTTTCCCGCATCGAGGCATTCACAAGCAGACCTGGAAGTCTCCAGACGCACATACCGTCAACCAAATTGACCACGTCCTCATTTGCAGGAGATGGGCGTCTAGTGTCATGGATGTCCGCTCCTATCGAGGAGCAAACTGCGACTCAGATCATCACTTGGTGAAGACGACCTACAGATGTAGAATTTCCTCAGTGCACCAATCAAGAATCAGCCCTCCCAAAATCTTTGCGGTTGATAAGCTTTTGAGTGATGCTACAGCGGTGGCGTATACTACGGCCCTTGAGGAAAAACTATCACCTATGCTACACAACATCAGCAACACAGGCGTCCATGGGTTCTGGGAAGAACTCAAGGGTACCATCAAGGATGTCGCAGAGAAGGTAGTGGGATATAAAGCCCGGCGAGCGCTAAATGACTGGTTCGACGAAGAATGCAAAAATTCACTTGACGCGAAAAACGAGGCCTACAGACAATGGATTCAACGAGGAACCAGAGCCAGAAGAGAAAAATATGACGAGCTACGGCGAATATCGAATAGAATAATAAGACGTAAGAAACGTAAATACTTTGACGAGCAGTTGCTGAACATAAACGAAAACTTAGCTAATAGGAACACCAGACAAGCGTACAAACTAGTAAATGCAATCAAGAACGGCTACCAACCCAGGACTAGCCTTTGTAAGGACAAGGATGGAAACATCATCAGCGACACCGATGGCATTAACAAACGACGGCCCTCTTATTTTGAAGAGCTTCTAAACCGACCATCTAACATCCCCATTCAGGAAGCTCTCGACGATATTGTTGATCTAGGCCCACCCATTCAACCCCCGACAGTAGAGGAAGTTGATCTCGCCTTGCGGTCACCAAAACGAAATAAAGCGCCGGGCGCTGACGAGATTCCAGCTGAACTGCTAAGATTCGGTGGAACGAGTCTAGTTGATGCCATACATCAATTACTCCTGCGAGTATGGGAGATCGAGGAGATCCCAGACGATTGGCGCAGAAGCATCATCTGTCCAATTCACAAAAAGGGAGATAAACTGCGGTGTGAGAATTACAGGGGCATCTCTCTAGTTTGTAGGTCCTATAAAATTTTGACGAAAATTCTGGAAAATAGAATAAAACCGTACGCAGAACGAATCATTGGCGAATATCAAAGCGGTTTCAGACCTGGTCGCTAAACAACCGATCAGCTCTTCTCAGTCAAACTGATACTCCAGTGGTGCTGGGAATACAACGTAAACGTATACCAAATCTTTGTCGACTTCAAGCAGGCATACAACAGTATCGATCGTGGAGTACTGTACAACATCATGCTGAAATTTGGTATACCGGCAAAATTAGTGCGACTGACAAAGATGACGATGACCAACTCCGTCTCACAAGTCAGGATCCAGAATAGACTTACTGATCTATTTGAAACACGCACTGGTTTGAAACAGGGCGATGGACTGGCACCGACGCTCTTCAACCTAGCACTGGAATACGTTATTCGGGCCATGAATATGGACAACAGCAAGACGCTACTCATTAAGTCGACACAATTAGCAGCGTACGCCGACGACATCAACATGATGTCCCGAAGATTGGCTGACCCAGAAGAACTTCTGCATACGCTCGATACCGCTGCAAAGTAAGTTGGATTACGTATTAACGAGGGTAAAACTAAAATAATGATGCAATCGGTGACAAGGACACCTGCACAACCGAGCATCAATGTGGGGGACCTTAACATCGAGTTCTTGAACAACTTCATTTACCTGGGTTGCAACCTGTCAAGGGACGCCAACGAAACTGACGAAATCAAGCGACGGATACAGTTAGCTAATAAGACTTTTTTCTCGGTTCTCCCCATAATGAAATCGAAGTATGTGCACAGAAACACGAAGCTCCGCGTGTAAAGAACCATTATATGACCAGTGCTATGCTATGGCTGCGAAGCATGGACCCTAACTCAAGCCTCCGAAAACATGCTAGACACTTTTGAACGTAAGGTTCTACGGCGAATTTTCGGGGCTGTTTGCGATCGAGATGGATGGCGCATCCGGTACAACCATGAGTTGTATGAAATGTACGATGAGTTTCTTGTCTCGAAAATCGTCAAACTACAACGACTTCAATGGGCAGGGCATGTACAAAGAATGGATGATGATCGCATGCCTAAGAGAGTATTAAATGCAGAACGAGTCGACGGAGCGAGACTGCGAGGACGACCGAGATCTCGTTGGGAGAGCTCAGTAGGTGTGGACGCCGCGCAGCTGCTGGGCTCCCAAAATTGGAGGACGCGGTCACGTGACCGAGATAATTGGAGGACAATGATCCAGGCGGCCAAGGCCCGACGTCGGGCTGTCGCGCCACGATGATGATGATGATGTTACTTAGTTGATTTTGGGAATGGGCCCGATCTTATCTTCTCCATAAAGTTGTGGTAAAAAGGACTAACTCGCCTCAAATGTCGCCCACCTGCCCCACAAATGTTCTTTCACCGTAGTTTCATCGGCTAACTTCCGCCCAAACCGATTATATAGGAAACACAATTTCAATGCATATTTGAAGTTTTTGGGTGACCACTAGGTCTGCACAAGTCTAGGGTATATACACTTCGGACTCCAGGGTTGGTATGTTTTCATTTTAACACACGCAAAAGCCTTATATATAGTGGGAGGACTAGACTAATACAGGCAGAATTCCAAATAAAATCTGGATGAAAAAAAAAGTCATCAATCCAAATTACCTGACGTTACATTATCGGTAAAACCCCTCCCTGCTCTATGTCACACTTCGTCATAAATCGTTAAGCCCCCTCCTCCCAGGAGTGAGACGTACTATGTGCACGGCCCCCAATTGACTTTTTCTGTAGGACGTATACTTTTAGAAATATGGGTTGGCCAACAAAAAGGATCGGCAACCGAATTTTTGTTTGCAAACCTCAGATTCGTATTCAGCACCCTAAAATACATAAAGGTTACAAAAAGCAAAAGTGTTCCGAAACTTTTCCTCTTATTTCGTCCTAGACTTATTTATAAATATCCCAGGTAACGAGTAAAAACGAATTAACTTTAAAACTTAGCGCGATTTGTTGGTTGGTACTAGGAGTATATTATACTAAAAGTACCCGCCTGTGTTGTGTGAGCTCCCGCGGGAGGAGGGGGTTAAAGAAAACTTGTTTTGGTTTACTTTACTTTTATCTCAATTATTAACTCTAGAAAAAAAATCGACGTATTTGCGTGATAACGTCATTGAATCGATACAATTTAAATTAAACAATTTTTTTTATTTTGTGTTATTTTTAATATTCTGCATTCATCGCAGAAGTAGACCGGGTCCTTTCGTGCCATAGTCTACTTCGTTCTCCGGAAGTCATGGCTACATGAGTAGTGGCAAATTTTGACCTCCGCATTTTCCAAATTCTGCTAAATTCAATTATCTAATTACCTATAATTTAACATTTCATCAAATTGATGAAAACTTACATTTAAATTTCCGTTGCTGGATAGCTGCAAAAGAACGCACCTATACATATGGGTATGGGGCGACCATGTCGACTGGCTCTACTCGCCACTATTGGCGCACGCATCGCTGGACAGAATTTCTTCTGACAACCAGACTGGTAACAAGGGCGCTGCGATCTCTAAAGGAATTTTAAAGCATTTCCACTTTCGGCCTACATTTTGCTGACATACTCCTGAAGGGCGTTACACGTTAATATGCAAAGGACAATTAAACAAGTTCCCTGCGACTATTTGGTAGTTATCGATCGCTACGCCGCGCCGTCATCCAAGCGGAACTAGGCGGCTGCTGAATAGTTGACGATTGTTGCGCCGCTATCGATCAGTTTGTAGCAAACTGACAAAAGGTCATAAGATCACAAATGGGTTGCCGCCGTTGCAGAAACTCTTCCGTACTATAATTTTTCACAATAAATTTGCCAGACACATAAAAGAGTATATTGTAAATCAGAAACATCTTGTGTGGGCTCCGGTCGCTCTGCGAGCCACGCATTTAAATAGTTTTAACCTTCGTAATACAAACAGAGAACGCTCGCTCCACCCGTCGGGTACTGTAGCGGCAACCCAGTTTATCTTTGACAGCATTTATTGGATGGGATTTAGGATAAAGCTTGGTTAGAAAATACAATAAGCTTTCAAAGGAAAATTTATCACATGGGCGCTGAGATCTCCAAACAGATTTTAAAGCATTTCTACTTCCGTCCCGAGCTTTTTCGACATACTCCTCAAAGACGTTATCACGTCAAAAATAGTCCGAAAGACAGTTAAAGAACACAAAAGAAAACCTAGAAAAGTTTAACCACTTTTCCATATCTTAAACAGTTTTCGAGATAATCTCACTTGAAAATCACTTTATGTCAAATGCTCGTTTGTTTCCAGTCAGTGTAAAAACCATGGATTTTGGGATGTACGAGTATTTCATTAAATAACGTGTAAAATACTAGTTCCAGGAGTAAAATAAAATGATTGATTTTTTTTCAACTAAATATGCTTGAATTTGACATATAGTACATAAGTCAAATGCCCTTGGGTATGATAGTTACTTAAAGAAAGACGAAAAAAAAAATAAAAAAAACAAGCTAGCCTTCGTCTAGCTTGCCGAAGGTATCATACCTTAGTTGTGACTTATGGTGCATTTGCCACTTTGAAATTAGTAGTGAAACTTGTTCCGATTTCACCATTCCTATAAGAGGTATATGAAATATTGAGCCGATTTCAGCCAAATTTAGGAACGTGATTTGCCAGTCAATATGATTAAATAATATTAAATTTGGTAAAGATATTTTCAGAAATAAAAACACTTTTCTAATAAAAACTTTTGGAACGGTCGTTCCTATGAAAACAATATGATAGAGTAGTCCCATTTCAACTTAATTCGGGAATGTGATTTTGCTAAAGATACTATTGACTAGTGCGAAATTTGAAAAAGATATTTTTAGAAATAAAAAAGTTTTTTCACAGAGATGAATTTTTATACCGGTCATTCCTATGGCAGCTATATAACGTAGTGGTCCGATTCCGATGGTTCTAACATAGCGTGCAATAAAAAGAAGACTTTTTACAGCTCGACAGCTTTAAAACTGAGAGATTAGTTTGCATAGAACCAGACAGACGCACAGAGCTTAATCGACTCGTCTCATCATACTGACCAAGATATCTCTACATAGTTTATATGGTCGGAGATGCTTCCTTCTGTGCGTTGCAAACATCATAACAAATTTAATACACCCGTGAAGGGTATACATATTTTTACAAAACGTAAATGCGAACATCGCTTAATAACCCCTAAAGTATGTAAACTGCTGAAAGGTAACTTTTTGGAAGAGCATTAAATTTCCTAAAATTTTATATACTTACTATATAAAACTGCTCCGTACGTGAAAATTTCACCGAAAAACGCTTTTAAAACGTTGAAAATATTTTCCGAAAAGCGAAAAATGTCCGTTTTTGGACGCGTATTTTCAAATATCGAGAAAACTACGCATACCACAAGGAACATGTCAGAAATGAGCTTGTAAATAATTGTCTTTACTTTGAAATACATACGTGTAACGTCCGTAAGATTTAGTTACATAGAAAATGTAAAAAGAAAACAAAACAACCAAAACAAAATCGATTCACACAACTTTAAAAGAGCATTAAATTTTCTAAATTTTAAAACAAAAACCATCAATAAGCAATAGCTTCTTTGCGGCTGTAGGGATCAATGAGGTCTTTTAATTGCCGCAGTCCTGGGAGATTATTCCAATACCGCAACGTTTCGACCGCAGATCATACCCTCACCATGGCCCTGTCTGCGGCCCAGCTCAGACCGCTGAAGGGTTCAAGCCCGAAAATTTCTCTGATGAGCCTTGTTTAGCAAGTTCACCTGAAGCTTCGTGGCCATGGATGCGTCGATGCCCAGGTACCTAACATAGAGTGACCACGTTTGTGTTTGCGAGACACTGTAGAGTATCAAAACACTCTTTCACTAGCTTTGATGAGAACTTATGTGAAGAAAGAGCCTTATGCTGTGTTTTGCTAGACAGCGGCTGGGCGATTTGCGTCTGCGGCTCGAGAGCAATTGATTCATCATTCAATGTCGGGGTTTTGTATGAAAATAGTACTATGTAGTATGTTGGGCAGGTTGTCTATGCAAACAAGGATTTTTATATGTACGTGAGGAGAATGGATGGAAAGAGACGAATGTACTGTAGATGTAGAGTCCTTCGGTGGCAGCAAGGACATTCGAGAAAGGATATTTTTGGCAGTGAAGCGATAAATGGGGAATATGGGTGTCATATGAATCTGGGTGGACACCCGAATATCCAGGAGTAGTACGGATGGCATTTCGAGTCCTTCGGTGGCGAAAAGGACATTCAAGAAAGTCAAGTGAAATATGGGCAATATGGGTGTCATATGAACCGGGGTGAGGAGGCGAATGCCTAGGAGTACTATGGATGGTATTCCGGATCCTTCGGTGGTGACAAGGATATTCGAAAAGGATACTTTTGGCAGTGAAGCGAAATACGGTCAATATGGGTGTCATATGAATCGGGGTGGACACCCGAATATCCAAGAGTAGTGCAGATGGCATTTCGAGTCCTTCGGTGGCGAAAAGGACATTCAAGAAAGTCAAGTGAAATATGGGCAAAATGGGTGTCATATGAACCGGGGTGAGGAGGCGAATGCCTAGGAGTACTATGGATGGTATTCCGGATCCTTCGGTGGTGACAAGGATATTCGAAAAAGGATACTTTTGGCAGTGAAGCGAAATACGGTCAATATGGGTGTCATATGAATCGGGGTGGACACCCGAATATCCAAGAGTAGTGCAGATGGCATTTCGAGTCCTTCGGTGGCGAAAAGGACATTCAAGAAAGTCAAGTGAAATATGGGCAATATGGGTGTCATATGAACCGGGTTGAAGAGGCGAATGTCCAGGAGTACTGAGATGGCATTCCGGATCCTTCGGTGGCGACAAGGATATCCGAAAAAGACTTTTTGCAAGTAAAGCAAAATATATAGGTAATATGGGTGTCATATGAATCGGGGTGAAGAGGCGTAGATGTAGATGGCATTTCGAGTCCTTCGTCTACTTGCGCAGCATTTCCTCGAAAATTGTGGTGCGGACCAGGACAACGCCCGTTCTATCAACCAGGCTAAATGCGCATACGGCATGCTGTCGAAAATCTGGCAGAGCAGTCGTCTCAGCATCAACATCAAGCTGATATTTTTTCGCTCTCGGGTACTGTCTGTAGTTTTGTATGGGTGCAGTACATGGAAAATTTCCGTAGGAGTTACCAGAAAGCTGCACTTCTGCGCGCCATCGTACTCTGTTCTGGGGAATAGGGTGCAGCTTACAACAGACTTACCCAGCGCGCTACACTCCTTTGTCACAGATCGTGGCCATGTGATTCTAGGACCCCTTCTTGGTCGGCCTTGGTTGGAAACGGGGTTCTATTTCATGAAGTGCAAAGCAGTGCATTTATGACTCTTCCAACATGTGTGACCTACCCACTGCTATTTTCGCCTGCATATCAATTCGTCGATTGGCATCTGCCCCGTACGCCAACTTAGCTCTTCATTTGATATTGTTTCAGGCCAGAAAATTCTTATAATTCGACGAAGACATGAGTTGACGAATACTTGCAGCTTTCTGGTAACTCTTACTGGAACTTTCCATGTATCGCTACCATACGCAAACGCAGAAATTACCAGGGAGCGAAACAGACCCAGCTTGGTCTTCGTGCTGAGATAACTCCTTTGCTAGATTTTGGAGAGCATACCGTATGCGCATTTAGCCTGGTTGATAGAACGAGCGTTGTTCTGGTCCGCACCATCATTTTTGAGTAAATGCTGTGCAAGTAGACGAAGGAATCGAAAAGTTATCTACATCTACGCCTCTTCACCCCGGTTCATATGACACCCATATTGCCCATTTTTCACCTGACTTTTGTGAATGTCCTTTTCGCCACCGAAGGAGTTGAAATGCCATCTACACTACTCCTGGACATTCGTCTTTTCACCCCGATTCATACGACACCCATATTGCCCATATTTCGCCTTACCAGCAAAAATATCCTGTTTCGAATGTCCTTGTCGCCACCGAAGGACTCTAAGTGCCATTTATAGCGTTCCCGGACATTCGCCTCTTCACCCCGGTTCATATGACACGCATATTGTCCATTTTTCATTCAACTTTTGTGAATGTCCTTTTCGCTCCAAAGGACTCGAAATGCCATCTGCACTACTTCTGGATATTCGGGTGTTCACCCCGATTCATATGACACCCATATTGACCGTATTTCGATTCACTGCCAAAAGTATCCTTTTTCGAATATCCTTATCGGCACCGAAGGACTCGAAATGCCGTCCATAGTACTCCTAGGCATTTGCCTCCTCACCCCGGTTCATATGACACCCATATTGCCCATTTTTCATTCGACTTTCATGAATGTCCTTTTCGCTCCAAAGGACTCGAAATGCCATCTGCACTACTTCCGGATATTCGGGCGTTCACCCCGATTCATATGACACCCATATTGACCGTATTTCGCTTCACTGCCAGAAATATCCTTTTTCGAATATCCTTGTCGCCACCGAAGGATCCGGAATGCCATCCATAGTACTCCTAGGCATTCGCCTCTTCACCCCGGTTCATATGACACCCATATTGCCCATATTTCAATTGACTTTCTTGAATGTCCTTTTCGCCACCGAAGGACTCGAAATGCCATCCGCACTACTCCTGGATATTCGGGTGTCCACCCCGATTCATATGACACCCATATTGACCGTATTTCGCTTCACTGCCAAAAGTATCCTTTTTCGAATATCCTTGTCACCACCGAAGGATCCAGAATGCCATCCATAGTACTCCTAGGCATTCGCCTCTTCACCCCGGTTCATATGACACCCATATTGCCCATATTTCACTTGACTTTCTTGAATGTCCTTTTCGCCACCGAAGGACTCGAAATGCCATCCGCACTACTCCTGGATATTCGGGTGTCCACCCCGATTCATATGACACCCATATTGACCGTATTTCGCTTCACTGCCAAAAGTATCCTTTTTCGAATATCCTTATCACCACCGAAGGATCCGGAATGCCATCCATAGTACTCCTAGGCATTCGCCTCTTCACCCTGGTTCATATGACACCCATATTGCCCATATTTCACTTGACTTTCTTGAATGTCCTTTTCGCCACCGAAGGACTCGAAATGCCATCCGTACTACTCCTGGATATTCGGGTGTCCACCCCGATTCATATGACACCCATATTCCCCATATATCGCTTCACTGCCAAAAATATCCTTTCTCGAATATCCTTGCTGCCACCGAAGGACTCTATAGGTACATCTACAGTACATTCGTCTCTTTCCATCCATTCTCCTCACGTACATATAAAAATCCTTGATTGCATGGACAACCTGCCCAACATACTACATAGTACTATTTTCATACAAAACCTCGACCTTGAATGATGAATCAATTGCTCTCGAGCCGCAGACGCAAATCGCCCAGCCGCTGTCTAGCAAAACACAGCATTAATAGCTGTCTTTCCAATTTAGTTATTGTCACTGGTGATTTTTATCAATGTTATGTATTTCGTCACTGTTTCAGTTCTTCTATAATTTAATTAAACAAGTTTTTTTTATGTTTTGCCAACGTTTCGCTTTATTCAGCATTATCAAGGCCTATTTTGAAACAATTATAATGTTAAATTTTCATATATTCAATATTATTTACTAATTTACTTACAAATTTTCAGAAATTGAACTATCATTTTTGAGTTCTTCTTCTTATTTAATTACAAAATGTCATCAAATATGTTAGCCTATTGTGAAGTTTTATTTAGGAATGATTAGGTAAATTAATTAAATAATGTTATTGTAGAATGTTTTTATATTTGTTTAATTTGTATTCCAATTCAGTTCTTGTATTTAGAGAATTATTAATATTTTTGTTAATTATTATGGCTTCTTTTATTAATACTTTAGCATGATTATTATCTCTATCTATAATTTTTACGTTATCAAAGTCCATAATATGATTATCCTCTAGTTCATGTTAGCCAACTTTGTGTTGTTGTTGTTATTCATCTGTCACGGTTCTTATGTTCCTGAATTCTAAGTTGTAAATTTCTAGACGTAGAGCCAGTATAGTTTTTATACCCTTCACGGATGTGATAGGATGAAGGGTATCATACCTTCGGCAACCTAGCTAGCTATTGATATTTTGGTTTTTGCATGTTAAGCATGGTGTGCTTTAAACAATGTTACTTTTATCCATTTTTTTCTACTTTTTGTTTTGTATTACTACACTCTAAAAAAAATTTTACACTTATAATAGGAGGAAACTTTATTTCCTTCTATTATAATGGTAAATTTACTCTGGAATGTAGATTTACATATCGAGTGTAATTTAACACAAAAAATGTGTAAACAGGTACTCCAAAATATTTGCAAATTTACACCCGGAAATAAGTAAAAATACCCTGTAAAAGCAGAAATATAAATTAATTTATCACTAAAATGTGTGATATTACATACCCGAATGAGTACTAATTTAACAGCTATGTGGGCTCATAGTCCGGCACATAAATCCCCTTTATCGAAAAGACGAATGCCTTCAGTAGGAATTGAAACCAGGACCAGGAGCAAAAGGCGAACGTGCTAACCGTTGCGCCATCCGGACTACTTATGTGCACTAATTAGAGCGACTTATATTATTAATGCGACAAAATGCAGCAAAAAATGAGTAAAACTACATCTACACTTTGTAAAAATGCACCAAAAACCGAATTACAAACAAAATGTTGTAAAAATACATAAAAAATACATGATTTAAAATTTTACACCAATTTTAGTGTAATTTTCCGAATTTTTAGACATTACATAAAATTTGTTTAAATATCCTATCTTGATGTTCATATACAGGGTGTCCCAAACCCCAACGTCAATCCGGAAACCGGTGATAGGCCAAGTGGTGGCAGTTATCGGAAAAGTATTAAAAAAGTCTCCGTCAATTATTTTTTGACTTATAGACATTCAAAAAAGAATTGGAAAAATTCATACCCTGTGATGATTTTCTAAGTACTGTTATTACAAATTTTCATTTTTTTATGAAGCAGCCCTGACTAACTGTTCTATAAATCGCAATCTAAAAGTAAAAAATTACTATATTGGTTTTTAATAAAATATGACTTTTTTCCCCAATTTTGTACTAAAAATTATCACTTATCCCAACTTCAACTGACTGCACTGTAGAAAAAATATACCACGCGGTTTTGGCAAGTAACTGTAAAAGATGGCGCATTTTGTCCAGATTCCAAAATGGTACGACATATGTAGCACATGTAACCTTATGAATGATTTAGTGATTCAGTAACAATTTGATTATAGGACGCATTTAACTGCCATTATGCCATACAGATACAGTGCGCGGGAATATGCTATCATGCATCTTATTTATGGGGAATGCAAATGCAATGCTAGTGCTGCAGCCAAACTTTATCATGAGAGATATCCAAATAGTGAACGTTATCCGGATCACCGAATATTTATAATCGTACACCAGTCATTCTCAGAGGGTCGAATTCCACACCACATGACAGGAGAGCCAAATTCCATCATGCTCTACGAAGAGGAAGTCTTACAAGCAGTCGAACAAGACCCCGGTGCCTCAGTACGTGCAATTGAATGTAGCACAGGAGTACCCAAAAGTACAGTACAACGAATTCTACGGAGAAACAAGATGCACCCGTACCATGTTCAACGAGTCCAAAGTCTGCTACCTCGAGATTATCCGTAGAGAGTACAATTTTGTCAAACGACGTTGCGTGAGTACAGAGAAGATCCCCGATTCTTTGATTCTATGGACCGATGAATCCACATTTTCTAAAGATGGTTACATTAACCTCCACAATTTACACGAGTGGCACATTAAAATTCCACATTTAATGCGGCAAAATAGAGCGAAGCATCGCTTTAAAGTGAACATGTGGACTGGAATTTTAAATGGCCAAATTATTGGACCATTCGAGCTTTCGGAGAACTTAAGTGCCGAGACATATTTAGATTTTTTAATGAATCATTTACCCAATTTATTGGAAGACGTGCCACTGAGTACTTTTGCAAATATCTGGTATCAGCACGATGGAGAGAGAGAGAGTTCCTCGATCGAGAATATCCCAAGAGGTGGATAGGGTCTGGTACAATTTCGTGGCCAGCACGTTCACCTGACCTAAATCCCCTCGATTTGTTTTACTGGGGAGCGGTAAAAGAAAAGGTTTACACGAAAGAAACAGAAAATTTGGAGGAACTCCGCCGAAAGATTGCGGTAGCCGCTGAAGCCATTAGTTCCGGAAGATTCGCCCGGCTTATAACTCGATCCTTTTTAAGAAGATGTCGTGCTTGCATTGCAGCTGAAGGCAAACATTTTAAACATTTGTTGTAAATTGAAGTTCTAACGTTTAATTGTAAATTGATTTTTTTGTTCAATAAATTACACTTTTGCCTAAATTAGATTATTACTTCTTTTCACCTCAATTAAGAGATAATATAGGAAGTGTCGTACCATTTTGGAATCTGGACAAAATGCGCCATCTTTTACAGTTACTTGCCAAAACCGCGTGGTATATTTTTTTTACAGTGCAGTCGGTTGAAGTTGGGATAAGTGATAATTTTGAGTACAAAATTGGGGAAAAAAGTCATATTTTATTAAAAACCAATACAGTAATTTTTTACTTTTAGATTGCGATTTATAGAACAGTTAGTCAGGGTTGCTTCATAAAAAAAAATAAAAAAAAATGAAAATTTGTAATAACAGTACTTAAAAAATCATCACAGGGTATGAATTTTTCCAATTCTTTTTTGAATGTCTATAAGTCAAAAAATAATTGACGGAGACTTTTTTTTAATACTTTTCTGATAACTGCCACCTATCACCGGTTTCCGGGTTGACGTTGGGGTTTGGGACACCCTGTATATGAGCGGAAAAATAAGTAAGAATTAATCGAAATTTAGAGGAAATTTACGTTCACTTTTTACAGTGTAGATATACTGTCATTTAGTTTATGATTAGGATTAAAGGATGTTTGTTTATTGTATAAATGATAGTTCAATTTCTGAAAATTTGTAAGTAAATTAGTAAATAATATTGAATATATGAAAATTTAACATTATATTGTAATTGTTTCAAAATAGAAGTTGATAATACTGAATAAAGCGAAACGTTGACAAAACATAAAAGGAATTTGTTTAATTAAAATATAGTAGAAGAGCTGGAACAGTGACGAAATACACAACATTGTTAATAGCTACCTGACTTTCAGAGCGAGTGCAGATAATGATCTTAGCGCGAGTGAGCTTCTTTTGGAGAATTACTCTGGCGCAGGTCTCAATGGCATGGATCTCGGCTTGGAAAACGTTGGGCAAATGCCCATAGCGGTTGAGATCCTGGTGTTCGGTCCAAAGGTCCCAGCACCAACCCCCTGTCCCGTTCTTGACTCATCGGTAAACCACATGATACACCTGAGATCAGGACAAAGATTGCCAATATCCCATTCCAAGCGGCTTGGGGTGGTGACCGCAAATTACCTGCCGAAACAGAGTTCCGTGGTCATGTAGTTTGATCTCGAGCTGATCAACATGCCAGGAACCCGCTCCAGAATGCTCATGTTGCCCTGATTGTACACATGAGCATCATAAGTTGGATGCACTCGATGAGCGCTTAAAGCCGCAGATTCCTGAATAAAAATATACAGGGGGGTAAGTCCAAAAACCGCCTCTATGGCCGATGTCGAACATGAACGGAATGATCCTGCCATACATGCATGAAAGACGTTGTGATTTGGTACACAACACTATGGTGCAACGCGGCTGCGTTTAAGGCCACCACACTAACGCAGCATTTGTCACAACTGGTCGTACCAGCATCAAATATTATAAAACCACTCAGTCATTTATGGGTGAGACCCCAGGTTTTTCCAAAGAGAGACTTACAAGCCCACATGTTCCGAGTGGTCTTACCAATAACTGTCTCGACATGTTTGCACCAGTTGACTATCCAGTTCAAAGTCAGGCCTAGACACTTGACTTCAATCGATAACTCTAGTACCGCCCTGCCAAGGCTGACCTATTACTTAAACGAAGATTTCTCTTCCGAGTGAATGGAACTAAGACGGTTTTTTGAGGATTAACACTCAGGCCAACTTCACTGCACCAGCAAACGACTAGCTAGATCGAGTGCTGCAGCCATCACCTCCGTGATGGTTGTTTCAAACTTGCCCCTTATTATTAAGGGTATATCATCGGCGTTTCCGATAGCACAGTAACCACAATCGCAGAGCCTAGCGAGTAGCACATCTACGACAAGGAACCAGAGAAGTGGGGAAAGAACCCCCTGAGGGCAGCCCTTAACAGTGTTAACACAAATTGACGTGCCACCCAGCGGTAAATGGATTTCGCGGCCCCAATGCATGGCATCGATCCACATGATTATGGCCGTAGGTATTTTCCTGAGCCCGAGTACTCTGGATACACTGCTGTACCCAGTATTGTCGAAAGCACTCTTCATGCCAAGGAACGCGCATATAGCGATTCCCTTGTCATTAAGGGTTTTTTCAATCGTTCCCACGAGACTGTGTAAGGCAACCACAGTCGACTTAACTTTTACATAGACGAACTGAGAACGATGCAAAGGTGACGTGCATTCCATTTTAACCCTGATATGAAGATCCAATAACCTCGCAATACTTTTTAGGATAAATGATGAGAGGCTGATCGGCCTGTAAGATTTCGGTAGCTTCTCCGGTGTGTTCCTGTTTCCCGGAATGACTACCCCTTTCACCGTCCTCCATAAACTAGGTATATAGCTCAACGAGTAGCTAGCTCTAAACAGGACAATCAGGGGGGCTATAATCAAATCAAGGCTGTGTTGCAATAGAGCAGGAAAGATACCATCAGCACCAGGTGTCTTAAAGGGTTCAAAGGACTGCACGGCCCATTTGACCCATTTGACTTAACCGGTTAAACAAAACCCGATAGTCAGCTGACGCAATAGACCCATAGGGTTCAGCTTGGACTGAATCCGGAAAATGAGTTTGTAGGAGAAGCTCCAGAGCTACCTCTGGACCATCAGTGTAGAATCCGTCCTGCTTCTTAAGCTGACCGATACCATTAGAATGCTACTTGCAAAGAGTTTTGTGGATGCGAGCCGCTTCAGGTAGCGACTGGATGCTCTCACAGTGTCTCCTCTAGCTCTTCCATTTGGAGCGTCTGATAAGGAGGTTATATTCGGTGAGTGAATTTCTATATTCGCCTCATTTATTATTTTCTTGGCCCTCCCATGTGGGGTGGAAATGTCCAGTAGTACTGCAACTAAATCCTTAGAAATGAAGCTGGTTAGTGGTAAAATACTGACACAGTTGTCTATAAGAATCGCCGCGCGTCTGTCATATATCTTCATACCAGATGTAGTGCTGATACCGCTCGAAACTCGGCCCTTTACCAGCAAGGGCTCCTGGAAGAGCGCAAAAGTGGTCTTCTTCTCTTCGAATAACCTGCACATAGTGGCCGATGCTGCTTTTGCATGGTGCAGGTTAGCTTATAGCACCCTAATGGTGCTCATGGCGTATGTCCGAGACGGAGCGGTTGACAGGGCTCCCACGGTTGCTCTGCCGAGACGCCCTGCTCCCGTTGAATTTACCGCCTCTACCAGGGCGCTACTCACCTCGCGGGATATTACGTTAATAGCCCGTTTGGTATTTGGGAGGCTTTTTAGACGCCGGGCTCGGTGTATAGACCCCGGTATGGCCCGAAGTCCCTGTTGAGATACCTCGGCTTGTTGACGGAAAGTCCCGATAATCCACCGCGTCGATGTTGGCCTTCACTGGGCTTTCGAATACATTCAGAGGACCACTTAAAGGCTCGGTTGAAAGACGGAAGAGTTACCGGATGTACCAGCCGTTGAGGCCAGTGTATTACCGTCAGTGGAAGCCGAAGCATCCAGGAGAGACAGAATTGCCCCGCTGATTGACAGCAGGGGCATGACACCAAGTGTGCTGGCACGGGGACCGATCTCGGCACCTGCGGACGCCGAAGGTATTTCAGAGTATGTAATAATTTCATCTATTTTAATTTAAATTGTTATGTTATAATTATAATTATCAGACTTAATTTATATTTAAATTTCAACTCGAAAAAAAATTGCGTTCGGAAATTGTAACTCTGACATGCAAAATTTGTAAACTATAATGGCGAACCGTTTTGAAGTTTGGCCATAAATCAAAATTGTGCCCTTCATCGGATAACTCCGACTCTACCAGATAACCGGTTCAAAAGATCCAAATGAGCAAGTCATTTGTGTTCGAGCCAGGTAGTCGGTTGGTCGGAGTTCCACCATCCCAGCAGGTAAATACATTTAAAAAAACATAAAAGAACTACGATTGGGGTAAACCCCAATCATGCAATACTCTAGATGAATTTGAACCTGGTTAAAGCCAATAAATAATTTTGGTTGCAATCTCGGATGCATCGTTAAGTAATCGACTATTTTTTTTGAATCTAACTGATATTGTTAATTAAGTGTTAAGTACAAAATTTCAGCCCGATAAATTGTATACGTACTGAGTAAATAGGCTTAACGTATTTCATGAAATAGTGCAGTTTGTATGGGAGGGAGTAGAAGGAGGGTGAGGATTACAATAAATTTTATAATGTAGGTTACAATTATCATAAAAGTGATATATTCAAAATTTCAAAGCAAGATGTTTTATAGTTTCTGAGAAAATCTGATTATTGTAAATTATCAAAAATGTGTCATTTTGTATGGGAGGGGGTAGACGGAGTAAGGGTAATCAATTAATTTTTTGAATCTAGCTGATATTGTTAATTAAGTGTTAAGTACAAAATTTCAGCCCGATAAATTGTATACGTACTGAGTAAATTGGCTTAACGTATTTCATGAAATAGTGCAGTTTGTATGGGAGGGGGTAGAAGGAGGGTGAGGATTACAATAAGTTTTATAACATAGGTTACAATTATCATAAAAGTGATATATTAAAAATTTCAAAGCAATATGTTTTATAGTTTCTGAGAAAATCTGATTATTGTAAATTTTCAAAAATGTGTCATTTTGTATGGGAGGGGGTAGAAGGGGTGGAGCGATTTAGCCCGTTCACGAACTTAGCCTTCATTTTTCGTCAAAAATAACGTGTGCAAAATTTGAACTTCATAGCTCAACGCGTTCTCGAGCTAGAGAGGTCACGGACGGACGAACGGACAGACGGACAGACGGACATCCGGTTTTGAGATATTCGAGTGATAATATGAACTTCTGTATCATTCATTTTTTTCTGCGAGCCTTATTTCTTAGCGTTACAAACTTTGTGGCAAACTTATAATACTCTCAGATTTCATCTAGAGTATAATAATTATTGTTTACTATTGTCGAGAATTTTGGCTAATAAGAAAAACAAAGAAGAAAAGAAGGAATAAAAAGAGTCTACTTGATCTCTCCCGGCAAACGAATTGCCGTGCGCCAAACCGTGGAGCTCGGCTCCTAAGTATAAGAAGACAACCTATCTGCGGGAGAAATTAACAATAAAACAAGTGGGCGAAATCAAAACACAAAAAGAAAAATAAGTTATGTTCGTATGTAATTTTCTATAAAGCAAAGTGAATTTGAAGACGGGGAACTGAGAGGAAGCCATGCGACATAACCTGCAGGCCTAACCTCCTCCAAAAAAAATATCGGTTCGGAGGTTATGTCGCAGTGCCATCTGTAATCTAGAAGTTTGACGTGTCATACCAGAGTGACCGGAATAAGTTCGTTGTGTACGACTCAATTTCGGCCAAAGTGTTAGGAACATTTTATTCCAATGGACAAGTTCTTATTGGATACGATTCCAGATAGTCTCAAAACATGCCGCGTCCTTTTGCATCTGGAATTCGACAAGCTCCTGATCTTGAGCCAAGTGAATTCTACAGAAAGCACACTGCACGGGACTCGTCGTGCCTATTTCGTACTATTTCCGAACAAATGTATGACACGCAAATGCATCATTTAGAAATTCGAAAAAAAAAAATGTTTCGATTACATGAGGAAACATAAACTTTTTGTTCGAAAGAGCATTGATAGAGATGTCGATGAATATTCGGACGAGATGTTTAAGCCCAAAACCTATGGAATATTAACGGAACTGCGAGCAATTGCTTACATTTACAGGCGGAACGTAATATTATTCGAAGTTTATATTTTAATACTGGCACTTACATGACGAGAGAAAGGGACTTTAAAGCAGCATTTCGTATTTTTTGTACGCCAGTCCAAGCCCATACCGACGCGGTACGTCGTTTCGTCGGACAAATCGCGCTTTTCTTTAGCTGTAGGCAACTATAGTACTGTTCTTCATGTTACATAGGGTACAAAGAAAAAAAAACAAACTTATTCGGCTGAGGATGTTTTAATGTCCTTTTGTGTAAACATAATTCGATCTATTTAGAATCCATAATACTTGACAAGGCCTAGGAAATCCGATGGCTGCTGCGAGTCCGTGTTTAAGATTGGTCTGAGTATGATCAACTCTTAATCGGAGAACTGTCCTTAATTCTTTTTCAGGTGCATGGCCTTGACGAAGTCACACTGGTTTGGGGCCGAGGTGTGAAAAGTTGGTCCTACAATTAAAAATTCAAGTACCGTATAAATACGAAAGTTACATATCAGGCATGAAATCGTGTACGGTATCGTAAACATTAAGAAATTCCGTGAAAGGAGGACTGCTACACTTCGGCCCAAACTTTTTTTTGCAACGTGTGGACCGCCATCCTAGGACTATTTGCTCGAGTCGAACCGATTGTGGAGGATCCAGGCTGGTCCTCAAGCCTAAAAAAGAAAAGAAAAGAAAAACAAAAAAAAACAAAGGAAAGTCTTTCGTGGTCATCGCTAGCTTGACAGTCTTGTCAGCTCAAAGGAATAATTTATATTATTGAATTTTTTTGGAACCAATACAACTCAGCAATTTCTACTTTGTACGAATAAGTTGAATGCTGTAGCTTTACAGCGTTTTGGGTGGTAATCTTGAGCCACCATATACATATATGTATGTCGCATATCAATCGCACTAAATATCTAAAAAAAAAACACTAGAATGAATAGGAATAATTTTTTTTAGCTTGTACAACATACTCTATATCTGAGAGTATGGAACATGTATTGAAGAGAGGCTATCATCACACTCAGTCTATAGGTGTTTCGTACACATTTTTTTTCATAGCCTATACTCTTTTTTCCCTCGTTTGTCAAATTAATTGAATGAAAGTTGCAATTCGTGTCAGCTTTTTACAATATTTTTTTTTATTGCCTACTTTCTCCTATCAGCTGGTGCTCCCTGGATTGCGGTTTGATTGAAAATCACAACAATTTATTTGACAGCCGGGGGAACATTTTTGTGGTGTGTGTAATATGTCACAGTGTGTAAACGGATACCAAAAATTTAACCTGATTTCCGTTCTTTATATAGTCTGTTGCGAACCACTGCAACTCATTGCATTCTATTCCGTTTCGCGCTAGTGCAATCCCAGCTGATGACACTCCGTTGACCGGCTAGCGTTCCCGAATGCAAGATATGTTGCAAGGTCGCCTCAAAAAGCGAATGTATTGCTATCGGGACGCTATGGTTGAGAGCCAACACAGATGATGCAGCGATCATGTCTGTGTATCGTGTGCTGTATTGCATAGAGGCAATTGTTTCATAGACGCAATTGTCTCTGTGTTGCACGGCACGGCGATACACAGAGAGGATTTCGTATGCGGGTCAGGTGGTGGTGTCAGCGGAGAGTCATCAATCACCGTATGCTGAACTGTGTTGCTTAGACGACGTCATTTTCATGCAACATAGTTTGTGTTGATTGAATGACGTCATTTCTATGAAACATAGTTCTGCATATTGTGGTGCAGCTGAAGAGGGTGGTGGAGTGAAGGGGAATGGGATGCAGTTTTGTGGGAGAGTTCGTCGACACTTTTGGTGGACGACAAGCGGGCTTTTGTTTTTGTTTTTATTTCTGCAATTTGGATGGATAGGCGCTGAGGATGATCTTGTTGGATGAAATGCGGAGGTCCGTTTTGTGAGGACAGAAAATTTTGGTGGGATGATTGACCCCGATTGGAGAGTTGGATTTTGACCGCCGGGGAAGCCGGTTGATCTGGAGGAAGATTTTTGGGGGGAATTGATTTTGGTGGTCCGGGAGGACAGTGGTGATTTTGATTTTGTTTTTGGGGTGGAAGTTGGAAGATGGTTTTGAACGCCGAAGAATTCCGTTCGGTTTGGTGAAGGAGTTATGGATTGGTGGTTTGAGAAAGAAGAAGTGAAAAATTGGATGAAGAAACAAAAAAACTGTTTTGTGACCGTTGATGATATCGACGTGTAAAAGTTCATGTGAAGAACTGAAACGCGGAAAAACGCTGGTTTTATACGACAGTGAATAACATCGTTTTCAGTTAAATAAATTGAATGTAGCTAAAAGCTAAGACAAATGCCAATTTTTGTGAAGAGATAAGTTAGTGGAAAATCTAAGGAAAGCTATCGTGAATAGTTCCTAATTTTACACGATTGAAGGAGTTCTAGTGTTTTTAACACGTTGTGATGATTGAAGCGGAGAAGGTGTTCAGCTGAAACTTTCAAATTTTAAAAACATTACGAACGAAAAAAAAAGAAGTCAAACAGTGATCCTGATTTAGTACGAGTGGTTCGTGATTCCCGATTAGGAGTAGTTTAATTATTGAACGATAATTTGAATTTTGTTTCTTATTTCTGAATTTGATTTTTTTTTCTTAAATGTGTAATTACTTTAGTTTTTCTACGGGCTACTACGAGATTGGTCGACCGTTCATCCGGAGTATAACCGTGAGTAACACTTGCATTAGTTAGTTCATTTTATTTTGCCTTTAAACACTATATACTATTCTCCTTTTCTATTACTGTTATACACATTTTTTTCATTACTTCTATTTACTTGAACATTCCTTTTTGTGAATTATTTGAATTTTTCTAAGTGTTTACATATACTTTAGCTTTGGTTTGTTTTTCAATAATAATTTATAAATTCCTAATGAATAACTAATTTTTTTTCTACGATTGGGTTCTTCCGTGTCCCGAAGGATGGACACATTCCTTCCCTTTCCCCAATTCCTCCCCTCGTGTCTTAAATGTTCTAGGTGGCTAATCTAGGACCAGGATGCTTTGGCTCAAAAACCCACGCAATACGCTGGTCTAGCCGGGACCTGTGCCACCGAGCCAAAAGTATCCTGGTCATCAAAAATATTCTTGTTGCAGTGACGGCGGCTCGACACAGAGCCGTGGTTCGCAACAAGTCTTCATATTCTCAGCTCTATATCTAAATGAAGGCTTTAGATTATAAGATTTTTTTTCCAATTCCATGTGCGCACATCGAATTCCCTTTGAATTAGCATACTTTGCCTCAGCTTCATAGATATGAGTTGGATTGACCCTTTGTATAAATTATAATATATAATTGAAACTTTATTATGAATTATCAGACGAAAATGAAATAAACATGGTCGAGTAATATTATATCTGGTTTTCAGCTGTTCTAATTCTGTCTTGTGGTTGAAGTGAGTCGGTAGGTTTCCGCGTAATTTTTCTTTTTTGGGGAGCTGAAGATTGAAATGTATGTCGCCACTTTAGCCAAGGGCCAAGGTAGGGATAATAAGGCGACAGGGCCACAACAACATCGGTGTGCCTCATTTAGTGTTTGGAGAAGGAGGAAAAGTTTTTTTTGGGGTATCTATTGATAAATATTTGAGGCGAATAACTCGTTTCCTTTTTTTCGAAAACTAGGGCTTGACGTGTGCCGGCAATGTAGCGTATTGGAGTAGTAGAGTCACGTCTCTTCGAATCCTCCCGCTTATCACCGATACTGAGCGAGCGTACAAGCACACGTCGACACTGACAATACTACCGGGGATTAACATTGAGATGTCTGGTGTGCCCTCACGGCAATGAGACCACCCCCTTCCACAAGCTTCGCTACAAGTACTATCACCTTGAATTTGAGTGGAAGACAGTTGAAGTCGCGTTCCATTGAACACATGTGTCCGCAGAAATTCAGACTCCTCAGCTAGCACAAACTCAAAGGAGCACTTAGATCCTATATGCTCCTTGATTTGCGGTAGCGGAGTCCAGGCAGACTTGTAATAGGCAGCCTGATCTCGGTACACAGGACTGAAAAAGGATCCTGTGACCTTGAGGGCGATGTTCAGAGACTGCTTTGGGTATAACCCTATGCGGTTCAGAAAGGAAACAAGCTAGCCTTCGGCTAGCTTGCCGAAGGTATGATACCCTTCACGCGAAGCGCGTTGAATTTTACGATACACTTGCCACTTTGAAATTAGTAGTAAAACTTGTTCCGATTTCACTGTTCCTATAAGAGGTATACCAAATAGTAGGCCGATTTCAACCAAATTTAGGAACGTGGCTTAACAGTCAATATGATTGAGTAATATTTGATAAAGATATCTTCAGAAATAAAAAAGTTTTTCTGATAAAAACTTGCTTTTGGAACGGTCGTTCCTAAGACGATAGATAGAGTAGTCCGATTTCAATCCAATTCGGAAATGTGATTTCTCTAAAGATATTTTTGATTAATGTGAAATTTCAAAACAATATCTATAGAAATAAAAAAGTTATTCCCACAAAGACGAATTTTTGGACCGGTCGTTCCTATAGCAGCTATATGACGTAGTGGTCCAATTTCAACCAAATTCAGGAATGTGATTTTACTAAAGATACTACTGATGAGTGTGAAACTCGAAGATGATATCTTTAGAAATAAGAAAGTTTTTCTCACAAAGTCGAATTTTTAGACCGGTCGTTCCTATGACAGCTATATGACGTAGTATTTCGATTTCAACCGAATTTCTGTATGTAATTTAGCTAAAGTGACCATTGATTAGTGTGAAATTTTAGAACGATAACTTTATAAATAAAAAAGTTTTTCTCACAAAGACGAATTTTCGGACCGGTCGTTCCTATGGCAGTGACGTAGTGGTCCGATTCCATTGGTTCCGACATATATACTGCCTGCAATAGAAAGAAGGCTCTCTACAAAATTTCAGCTTGATAGCTTCAAAACTTAGTCCCTCAGTTTTGAGTTTGCATAGAAACAGCGGACAGACGGACAGACAGACAGACGGACAGACGGACAGACGGACAAAGCTTAATCGACTCAACTCATCATACTGACCAAGAATATATATAGTTTATATGGTCGGATATGCTTCCTTCTGTGCGTTGCAAACTTCATGACAAAGTTAATATACCCTATCACATCCGTGAAGGGTATAAAAAGAGGATTTAACATGAAATTTTTGAGATCCTTGTCCTTCTCCTTGGTGGTAGGCCTGTTCGATTATTCAAAATAATCGATTATAATCGATTATTGATAATAATGGATTATTTTCGATTAATCGATTATTTTGTTATTTGCGTAAAAAAAATGAAAAAAACAAGCGAGCAATTTTATAAATCGTGAAATTTTTCCATACAAGGATAGATAAATAGTTAGAGAGAGAGAGAGAAATAGAGAGAGAGAGAGAGAGAATAACACGAAACTGGGAAGTAGAAGGCTTCGCCTGCAATCCGAGGGGTTTGTCGTGTACGATGTTAATAGGAGACGAGATGTCTTATTGTCTTATACCAAGACCCTGCCTTTCCCAAACCAATCTTGTTAGATGAGTACCCATTTAAGTAGCTCGGCCGGGCGTGCTGCTTCACAAAACACACCGTCAAGATTTAGCGAAACAGATAATGTTAACTTTGGCTTTGGTTCAAAACGGAACTGTAGCGCCAGTTATTTATTTTATATTTTTAAACTAAATATATCTTATTACCGCAGGCATAATTTTGCATTAAAAGTGTGACTACAAGTTCTATTGGTGTAGCAGTAAAATCGAAACATGTGTGTTTTGAGTTCACATACCCAATCAGCGAACCAAACTACTTCCTATTAGGTTTTTGTTTCAACACTACTCCAAAGCATTCGCCTCTTCACTCCGATTCCCGTAACACCCATCTTGCCTATATTCCACCCTATTGCCAAGAATGTCCTTTTCCCACCACCAAAGGACTCGAAATGCAATTTGCACTACTCTAGAGCATTTGCCTCTTCACCACGATTTCTGTGACACTCATGTTGCCTATATTCCACTCCATTACCAAGAATGTCCTTTTCCCAACACCTAAGGACTCGAAATGCAATTTACACTACTCCAGAGCATTCGCCCCTTCTCCAAGATTCCTACGACACCCATCTTGCCTATATTCCACTCCATTGCCAAGAATGTCCTTTTCCTTAGCAAAGGACGTAAAAGGCCATAATCAGTAGTCTAGCACATTACCATGAAGACGTATATTCGCCTCACGTACATTCAAAGATCCTTCATTGCATGGCCACAACCTGCGCGTCATACATCATTTCCATTCAAATGTTCTACATTTCATCGCTAACGCAAAAAAGATACATTGTCAAAAAAGATAAATTGCCAATAAAAGATACATTTTCTACAACATTGGCTGCCTTGCTCAATAATCCTCTCGCCAAAATAGTCTATACCTTTATTCGTAAAAATACGATTAATCGTATTTGAATATGATCATAATCGATTATAATCGATTAATCGGAAAAATACGATTAATCGTATTTTTTCGATTAATCACACTCTTTCGATTAATCGATTAATCGTATTTTTCGATTAATCGATTAATCGTATTTTTTCAATTATTCGAAATAATCGATTAATCGATTATCAGGAATAATCGATTATCAGGAATAATCGATTAACATACGATTAATCGATTAATCGCACAGGGCTACTTGGTGGTTGTTTCGTTGCCTCTGACCAACAATAGAAGCACACGCACAATTCGATTGCTTTCACACCGAAGAAGATCGAGTCAAACCAAGAAGAATTCGAAAACCAGAACCTGTCACCAACTTAAACCGGCACGAATTATTAAGGTTAATAAAACTTTGAAACTGTTGCAAAAAGTGCAAGGGAAGAAGTTCAATAACGACCGAATGCGGTTCGAGTGCAAGACGGAAGCATTGACCGTTGTCTTGCGCCGCCATGCGACATACGTTGCGCGCTCGAAAAACTCGGGCCAACACACACTTCCCGGAAAACCAAAAGGACCGCGACTCCTTAGGGCTGATCTTGACTCAGGGTTGTTTCACTGGTCGCCAAAGCCATATACTAAAAATTTCGACCGGCAAGTAAAATTACGCGTCACAAAAACCAAAAGCAATCCATACGGCGACTGCAAGAATAGAAAAATGTCAACAAAAACTCACTCGCGCCGAACAACAGTAACTATCTGTTCCAAGTGACTACACGAACTTGGAAAGTCCTACTTGTTCATTCATTTCGGGAATTTTTGTTATAGTGTACTTCAGGTACCAGCCAATTACCATGCCGAATTTCAAAACTTTGCAATGTATTTAACTTTTAATTTTAACGACTTATTCAAAAAAACAATTAGTTATGTTATAAAATTCCTATAATTTGGTTACCCTGTATCTTTTAAAGCATTAGTCTACGACAAAAATCGTTTGAACTTTGTTTAAAGAAAATTCTGTCTACTTTATTTTGTTCTTACTACATTTAGCGCTGGGAGTGATAGTTACAAAGATATTTCCAAAAACAGAAAAAACTCCTTTTTAACCCCGTCCCCGGCGAAGACTTTTAGTATGATATACATACTTCTAGTACCAACCAACAAATCGGGCCAAGTCTCAAACTTCCTTTATTTTTTTGCTTTGATCACCAAATATTGTGATTCGTCACCTGGGGTAGGAATGAAAATTGTAAATGTATATCTTTTAATTGTCCACCTTTCTTGAGAGCCCTGAAATGTTGTTATGCTATGCAGTTCGGTCTTGTCTCACTCAGTGGCCGTAGTCGTTCGGTCACCACTATACGATACTAATCTAGAGCTCGGAGGCCAAATCTCGGCGCGATCATAAACTGCCTGTGTGTACTAACAGAACTCTCACAGTGCTCCGAGCTTGTCAGTATAAAGACCGCGCGGTGCGTGCTAGCAACCGAAAAGTATATATGTTATCGAAACGTTATCGAAATGTTAGAGATGTCGACGCGCTCATAGCCCTCAAGGGGTCAAGGTAATTCTTTTTCTGAGCGGAGCGGAGCTCAAATGAGGGCGAAGCCAGAGGCCTTGGTCGTTTAGACCCTGCCGGACTCCTGGGTATCAAAGTTTCGTCAGCGAGTGACCTAGTGTAACGCGCGCTTGATAGCTAGCTTTTCCATCGGTAGTGTGGACGGTGTAAAGTGTGTCTGTGGCTGCATCTTCTATGGTTACAAAAAAACTCGCACGTCGACCCGAGTGCCGAAACAAAAGAGAAATATTTACCAACATCGAAAAAAACTGACCGACAAAGCCCGAGTCGCGTTCCTGGACCATGAACATGGATACAAAATGATGATGCCGCTAAGGAATTGTGATATTTTTGAAATTTATATTCGCCTGCAAAATGGATAAAAACATTGAAATTAGCACGTCCTCTCCTCATTATCCTGTATACACATTTATTGTACTTTGGGAAACGAACTCACCGAAATGATATGTATGACACATCTAAACCCTTAATATAACATAGGTACATATACAATAAGTAATGCTAACAGTGTACGTATATTTTACTTCTCAGACTTGGGATTTGTGTAATGTTGTTTGTACTAATTGGAACCAGAAGAGCGTATTCATTAGAAGAGTCACGATTATCCCCGACAAAAGGGAACGAATTACTGGATAGTTATATTAGATGTAATTAAGATGTAAGAATATAGTAAATAAAGTAGTTAACATGCATTGACATACCTTTTTGTAGTCAAACATGTCTATAGGGTGTCCGCAAGGATCAAAACTATGAGCTACGGCTCCACTTGTAAAGGGAATACTGTGACACTTTGGGAAATGTTTCTTGAAATTAAATTTCACGGACCGAACGTTGAGGCCATTTATTTGAAGGGCATGCATACTAATTTGCACTCACCCCTAATGGGGCATAACGCGTCAATTATTCCCGCGCCACCTTACTCTGTTATGGATAATCGGAGGTAACTCCCTTCCATGTCTTACCCAGAGACTCACATTCTTTTTCCACAGAATGGCGCTATGAAATTTTAGGACACTCCCTGGATCCCTCTTGATTGAAAATGGGGTTCCATTTCATGACATGTAATGCAGTTATCTTCCTTCCGAAATCTGTGACCTATCCACTGCCATTCTCGAATGCTTATCAATTCGTCGATTGGTAAAATATATGAACCGTACGTCGACTAAGCTCTTTATTTGATATTGTTTCCGCCCGGAAAATTGTTAAAATTCGACAAAGACACGAGTTGACGAAAATCTGCAGCTTACTGGAACTCTTACGGAAACTTCCCAGGTGCTGCTCTCATACAGAGTACAGACAGTACCATGGAGCAAAACAGGTCCCACTTGGTTTTAATACTCAGACAACTGCTTTGTCAGATTTTGGACAGCATACCGAAAGCGCATTTAGCCTGGTTAATACGATGAGCAATGTCTCAATGCCAATGTCGTACCACGACCTAGGGCCATTACGCACAGAACCATGATTTTGTGACACATGTCGCCTGCATAGTCAAGATGTTGCAGAAAAGATGTATAGGTCCATTAAACTCATGTGTCTAGTCCAGATAGGGCACATCACCAATTACTATAAGGAATAGAATCGGTGAGAGGTTGCATCCCTACCGAACTCGACTTCGGATTTTAAAGTCCCATGACACCTTACCTTTATGCAGAACGAGACATTTCACGCCGTCATAGGTTGCCTTAATAATAGCCACAAACTTCTCCAGGATGCCTCTTCGGTGCAAAGCCACCCGCACATTGTCGAAAGCCTTCTCGAAATCAATTAAAAGCAAGTGAGGTGGAGAATCGTGCTCAGTGCATTGCTTGATGATGATCCGCAAGGTGCTAATGTGATCGGCAGATCAGAACCCGGATCGACATCCAGCCTGCTGTTCATCAACTGTGCTTTCTAAGTGAGTTTTTAGTCCATCCAGGACAATTCTAGCTACTATCTTAACAGCGGCAGGAAGCAGGCAAATGCCACTCCAATTATTGCAGCCTGTAAGGCTGCCCTTTTTTTGGAAGTTTGATTATCAATCCTTCCTTCCACTCTGCGGGAAAGGTTTCTGCGTTCAACGTTTCATCAACAAGTGGGTGCAGCAACTCGACAGTTATGCTTGGCATTTCGAGTCCGAGTCCGGCGGCCTTTCCTCGTTATAGTGCAATAATTTCAGCGACTATTTCCTCTTAAAGAAAAGTACTAACCATTATTTTTTTCTGGCGAAATCTCATAAAAAACTGTCAAAAATTTGCTTCGCACGGGAATTTTCGCTTCTCTCGGTAGTCCGTTCTTCGCTCGAAAATCCCGTACACAAACAAAAGTTTCCACAGCGTTTTGGGAAATTTTCTCGCGAAAACTATTCCATTGCATTTTATTTCGTGTGGGAACCGGTCATTACAGGGTTGATTGCTCTATTTTGAGTGAGAAGGAGAAATTCAAGTGTCTTGAAGAAGGCCGCGGATATGTGCTGTGTGGAAGTTTCCATTGTCACTTTTTCGTGGGAAAGATAAGTTAAAAATTTCGCCCGAAAAGTTATTATCAGCCTTTAGTCGGGGCAGTTGATCGTATATGCACATTTTGATGGTTAGGTACATGATGGGGAACTTCACCAGTAGTTACATAGTTCAAGACCGGGGCGAAGTGTTTTTTCGACAGCCTGATCTGATCTTTCTGTAAAACCCTAGACAGACGATACGCGAAAATTATCATTATCAGATAATTATGTTTGCGAAGCAAGTCTGTCATTCACCTGATGATAATTGAAAGACATTATTTCGATCGTCATTAACATAACGTCATTACGACTTAATTACGTTCACTTTCAACCGCTCGCCGCGCCATTCTTTGGAAAAAATGGAAAGAACAGCTGGTTTCCAGTTGTCATTTGCAATTGTTTGCACGGCAATGTCATCCGTTCACGTCCAAAACCGCACAAATCTTGTTCTGGTTCCCGCTAGTGCTAGTCCCATTATTGGTGTCGACCGTCTGGAGTGTGTTCGAATGTGTTCTTCTTTCTTTGAGTACAAAATTACTGACCATGACCATCAACCATCCAGCAAAGAGATTATGACTACTTTGAAACCACCGAATCCGCTCCACTCCACCACAGAGCCCGATGGGAACATTTTGCTGGGACGTTTGGTGGCTCCTCTGACCGAGAACTTTACCATCAGCTACATGGTTCATGGATGGTTCATTCTCCTCCGTCTCACTAGCATTTTGCTCACATTCGATACTTTGACAGTTCGAACGTAATTATGTTTTTCACGTGTGTCACTAGTCAACGATAAACACGTTTGGACTTAATGATCATCAACGCAAACATATTTAACGACGATCGTCTGTCACGGGTTTAAGATAAATGGCTTTCCATCACTATCCTTCACCCGTCGTTGGTAGGAATTGAGGCCACCTGTTAACTATATGACACCGTATACGGTGTTTAAGGCCGAGTTTAAAAGCTGCGGGAGCATCTGCTGTTTACAAACTTACATTGAATTTAAATGGAACATATCGGGTTCAGTTGGAGCTTAGCATTTCATTATTGAGATGTTTTTGATTTTGGTCCGAGACCTGGATAAGAGACAGTTTCGTACGATTCTAGTTGAGAGGAGCCTGATTCACGACCACTGCCGGTAACTTTACTGGAATACCACATTACAGTGCTACGCATTGTGGAGATAAATTCTCTCATTATTATATCTCATTAACTCACTCTCCAACTGAAGAAATCGTGCGTTCTGGAAGCCTTCTGATTCATTTTCGAGGAGAGTACTCACATTCTAGAATCCACTCTTTGTCAGTGTACAATAGCCAAAAATCGTTACCGGTAAGTTAGCCCTTATCCGAGGCATAGTTGACGTTTTCTTAGCATATAGGATTTCAGATGATGCAAGTTGCCCTGTCCTTTCTTAGATGGTTTCTACGACATAGCGGGAAAGACCGTGACATTACTCTTACACCATACACCACAGTGAGAACGAATCACTGATTAATTTTGACATGGGCTAAAAGAAGGGATTTTATGGGGCGAGACGTTGATTATGAGCTCGAAACCATCCAAAAAGCAAGGATAACGGAGAAACTTTAAAATCGGCTCTGGCACCGTCGAAAAAGATGAGTTTCTTGAAACAGATTTATTTCAAGAAACTCATCTTTTTCGACGGTGAAACCCCGATAATTTATGGAATATTATTCCACCCTAGCTTTTAAAATGACCCTTCCCGTTATCTAAATTTGCTTTAAAAATAAATAATAAACGAAAAAAAATTTTTAAAAAAATTATTGGAGCAAAATCAGAACTGTTGGCACAATCTGTATTCACATATATCTCTGAAATCTATTCTTCTTATATTTACGTACTAATATTTAATAGAGTGTTTTTAATTCTGAAATTCAGACACCCGTCTTAAATGAATGACAGGAAATTGTATGAACACAGCTATCTAGATTTTTCAGACCGGTTATCAGCTGATTTTGAGTGATAAATGATGTTATTACCCGCGGTGCTACGAGCAGATTAGGAACAGACTTCTCCTCCATATGCTTTCTCCTTCGATTAAATATGTACTCTTACCTTGCCTTAGGGGGGCATAGCGTGTGAACCACTACTGCGTGCATTCGTACTCTGTTCTGGGCAATGGGGCGCAACTCCCCAAACAACTTTCAAAACGCTATTTTGTCACAGATCGACGCTATTTTGTCACAGATCGACGCCATAATTTTAGGACCCTTTCTTGGTCGGCATTGGTTGGAAATGGGGTTTCATTTCATGGCATGTAAAGAAAGGCAGTTTTCATTCTTCCGCAATGGGTGACCAATCCAAATCCACTATCAGTTTTGCCTGCGTATCAATTCGTCGATTGGCATCTGACCCGCACGCCGACTTAGCTCTTCATTTGGAATTGTTGCAAGCCAGAAATTCTTAGGATTCAGCAAAGACAAGAGTAGATGAAAATTTGCAGCTTGCTAGTCAGTCTTACGCAAACTTTTCATGTAGCGCTCCCATACAAAAGCACTGACAATACCATGGAGTGAAACAGGCCCAGCTGGATGCTGGAATAACTACTCCGCCAGATTTTGGACAGCATGCCATGTGCAAATTTAGCCTCGTTGATAAGGCAAGCAAAGTCCTGCTCCGTACAACCATTTTGGGCATCAATGCCGCCTAGGTAGACGAAGCTTTCCACTTTCTCCACAGACTGCCTATTAATATTTATGGCAATAGATGCAGGATCTCTTTTTCGCAATGACGGGCTAAGAACCTTGGTCTTGTTGGTATGAATATTTAGCCCCACCTTGCTTATTGCAATATCTATCGACATTGCGAACAGATCCAACACTATGTAGGCATATGTCGTCGGCATAGTCAAGATGGGGTAGATAACATGCCAAAGTTCATTGAATTCCTCTGTCTAATCCGGATAGGGCTGCATCCAACACATCGCCGATCACTATGAGAAATAGCATCGGTGAGAGGATGCACCCCTGCCGAACTCCACTGCGAATCTCAAAGTCCCCCGACACCTTACCTTTATGCAGAACGCGACATTTCACGCCGCCATAGGCTGCCTTAATAATAGCCACAAGCTTCCTAGGGATACCTCTCCTGCACAAAGCGGCCCATATAAAATCCCGATTCACACTATCGAAAGCCGCCTAGAAATCGATGAAAAGCAAGTGAAGCTTAGAATCGTACTCAGCGCATTGATCGACGATGATTCGCAAGGTGTTAATATGATCGACATACGTGAATCCGGATCGAAAGCCAGCCTGCTCTTCATCAATTGTACTTTCTAAGTGAGCCCTTAGTCTATCCAGGACAAATTTTAGCTATTATCTTGACAACAGCAAGAAGCACACAAATGCCTCGCCAATTATTACAGTCTGTAAGGATACCCTTCTTTGGAAGTTTGATGATCAAACCTTCCCTCCACCCAGTGGGAAGGATCCCCATTTTCCACGCTTTAACTACCAGTGGGTACAACAACTCGGCAGTAACGCCTGGCGCTGCTTGTAAAGTTCAGCAGGGATACCGTCGAGTCCAGCGGCCTTTCCCTGTTTTAGTGCAATAATTGCAGCAACTAATTCCTCTTTAGGCGGAGCAGGGGACCGTTTGCACACATTTTGGTGGTTAGCTAAATTGTATATATGAAGAGGAGCTTCATCAGAAGCTTCACGGTTCAACACCGCTGTGAAGTGTCCTTTCCACCGCCTCATTTGGTCCTCCTCCAAGATAAGTACAATAGCTTTCCATCACTATCCTTCACCGGATGTTGGCAGGATTTACCACCCCTAAACTCCTTGGTAACACCGTCTACGGCGTTTGAGTTTTTACTTCATGCGGCTTCTTCTACTGAGGCTAGAAGAGAATTCGCATAAACACTTTATCGCGTGGCACCCTACGATGAAGCGAGCTCGAGCTTTCTAACGGTAAAGGAGTTCGATGCTGCTTAAATTGTCGTCTGACAGCAAAATAAACTTTCTTTTTCTTCCAACATTCCGTTGCTATGAAACTTCGGCCATCCAGGTTTGTGTCAAGGAATTTTATCTGCACTCTCAATGTATGCATTTTTTAAGGCATCCCAGTTTTCATTTATGTCACTATATGAGTGTCTAATTATCTCAACAGCTTTTTGCCCAAGGTGGTCGTTATATTGTTGTAGGACAGCTGGGTATTTTAGTCGAGCGGTGTTGAATTTGCGGCGTCTATATCTTCTGTCGCTAGGATGGCGCTCGACTGCAATACGCAATCCAAAATTAGCGATCTTTTTGAATCTTTTTACTAATGGCAAAATGGTCGATCTGATTTTGTGTTCTACGCCGATCAACAGAGGACCAACTGATTTTGTGGTGATCCTTATGCTCAAACATAGTACCACCGATCAAGAGACTGTGAATATTACAGAACTCTACAAATCTTTCACCGTTGTCCCCGTGACCGTATCTCCCCAGCATATGTCCGAGCCTATAGTTATCAGCGCCAACTTTTGCATTCAAATCAGCAATGTAATGTCGCCTTTAGCTGTTTCGCTCTGGACTGCGTTTAGTTGTTCGTAGAAGGAGTCTTTCACCGAGCATAACGTTTGTAACAGACGGTTTGGTGGGCATCCGGAGATGCCCGTGGGGACGGAGCCTTAGGTAGCATAATGAACGTGAAGGTCGGGCCGTGCTATCTGGCGAAGGAAAAAGACCCCTCAGCGAGCTAAGCAGCGGCCCATGCTTGCTGTAGCTCAGTTCGGGAGACGTGGGCCGGGTTTTCGCCGCTCGTTACCGCTGTCCTTTACGTATTAATAAAAATTCATAGGCCTGGGGAAGACAATACAAACAAGGGAGGTAAAAATAGGGAGTAAAAAAATGAAACGATAAGCATGATAAGCTCGATTGCCCTGGCGCTTGCATTGGGGTCCAGGTTTGATGGGACCCTCGGCCTCTGGTTTCGTACCACCGTTAGATCCTTACTCATCAGGTGCTGCCATAGATCTGCCGGTGGAAGCAGCACAACCAGACCAGAATATGGTTCATTACACGTTGTATGATTGTAATGTTTCTCATTTTGCTGCGGAACCTGGTGGTCATAATTCTGTCGAAGGCCGGATTTCAGGATAAGAGACAGTTTTCTGCGGTTCTGGTTAAGAGGAACCCCATACCTTACTCGCGAACCCTACCGGTAGCTCTACCGGAATACATCATTACACTGCTGCCCGTTGGAGAAGTAAATTCTCCGCTGTTCCACCACCTTAACTCACTAACTCCTAAGATGTTTAACTTATACCGCAGAAATTCACTGTCTAATTGAAGAAATCGTGCATTCTGGGGACCTTCTGATCCTTTGTCCTGGAGAGTACGTTCATTCCAGAAACCCATCTTTGTCATTGTACGATAGCCAAAAGTCGTAAGCGTTGAGTCAGTCCTTATCCGAGGCGTAGTTGACGCTTCGTTAGCATATAAAAGATTTCGAAAAGTGCAAGTTGCTGGCTTACACATCTCTCAATTGCCCTAACCCCTTGTGGGGCATAGCGCGTCAACTATTCCATGTGGCCCAGTTAACGTTTCGACGACATAAACTGGATTCGGAGAATGCAGTTGCCAGCATGCACCTCCTGCACATTCATGGCCACGAACGTGGTCGTGGACCGGATTCGAACCCGAAACGGCATACATCCTGTCCTTTGTTTGTCGTTTGTTGTTTGAAAAGTATTCAGATCCAAAAATTGACAGTTGTCCGTACATATTTTACCGGAGGGGAAATCATGTGGAAGGGAAGTCTGACGCGATCTGTTCCAAGGACCGGAATCATTACTGGCTTCGTCAGTTTCATCATAGTCTGTGAAAAAGAATCTAGTGGTTGGCTAACTGATAGGGACGAGTCCAATTTTTGTGCGTTTCGTTTTTAGTTTTCGATTTCCGCGTTCAGTGTTTATTATTTAGATACACTAGGGAGGTTGGTTTACCCTAGAACCACCGAGCTCGGAAACCCGCAGGTCTAGTGTGCTATACCCTGGTGTCTGTTCAGATTGGGGATTGATTGTCAAGGTAAATCATTCCCACGAATCTCCTCAGTTGATCTATTTTTAGTGGCTCTTTAGTCTTGTCCTTACTCTAACAGAAGCGACAGCTTGAGCCAGAGCCAATTCCTATCCTATAAAGAAAACCCCTCAAGGTAAAATATCCAGTGAGGAGCCCACAAGTAACTCTCACCCGGTTTCTGCGTAATTTTAGCAGCTCGAGGGTTCTGTTGCGTTAGTGGCCAGCTATAAACAGTTTGGCTTGTCTGAGACCAGAGGTGTTGTCCCAAAGCGCAGTGGTTACTGAGTGCTCCCAATCCTCAGTGTGCTGTTTTACACATTACACTACTCAGGGAGACACCGCAGTGGACGAAACCAAGCGAGAGGGTGAATAGGCTTAAAACTGATTATTAACTGATTTTTGAAGAAAAAATCAGTTATTCGACCCTCCCTCGCAAAATGTTGTGGACACGATTACAGTCAAACGGAAGTCGTAATCAAAATGAAACTTCTCCGGTTGATAGATGTCAGTAGGAAGCCGGCTGTTATTGAAATCCAGCAGTATCGATCAATCGGTTAAAAATTTACAACTAAATAACGGCAAAATAATCTAAGCCTAATAACTCCATAACGGAAAAAGCAAGCTAGACCAAACTTATCCTGTACGTAGACGACAATAAAGACTAGCCTATTATTTAATTTAAACAAACATCCATTAAGCGGTTAAAAAGTTACAGCTAAATAAACAATAAACAAAATAACTACGTAACTGAAGAAGCTAGTTCAGCGAAACTTATCCAGTTGGTGGATGTTAAGAAGGACTGGGCTCTTATCTAATTTCAGAGAAACGCATCAAACGGTTCAAAAGTTACAGCTATATAACGGCAAAATTTTCTAAGCAAAATAGCTCTGTAACACAAGAAGCTAGCTAAATGAAACTTCTCTAGTTGGTGGGCGATCGTCAGGACTGGGCTCCTATTTAATTTCAGCATCATCAATGAGTCAGTTCCAGAGTTACAGCTATATAACCGTAAAATTTTGAAAACACAATTAATTTATAACGGAAAAACCTAATTGAACGAAACTTGTCCAGCTGGTGAAAGTTAGTGAGGAATAGCTTCCGGTGGAGTTTCAGGAAAATCCACGGTACAGTCGCAAGGTTACAATAACATAACAGCAGAAAGTAATATGCAAAAATTTACCTACATGAAAGGCATTTAGTTGATGAAGCTTAAAATGAAACCGGAGATAAATAAATTCATATGTATATTATAGTAAAATCAATCGAACAGTTAAAAAGTTTCATCATCTGAAAATATCGCCCACATATCGAAATACATAATTCTGCAGCTGCACCTGGTACTAACAACTGCAGTGAAGTATCCCACCCATATCTTATGTATATACATAAACTCATAGATGGTCCTGAATTAGCCCATATCAAAAATCAGTTCCTCTGGCTTCACTGCGCCAGGTGTCTTTGTTTGTTTTTTACTTAGACTCGCAATGACCCACTCCACTTAGGTTAGGTTAGGTTAAAGAGGCAGCTGCGCACAAACGCAGCACACATAGACCACCACTGGGTCCGTTGTGATACCTCATAGGCGCAAAGACGCCATATGAGCCTAGTCGTCAAACCACCCGGATCTTTCAATGAAACGATGCAGATGACCAGCATTTACGTCCTTCAGGTCATCGAGATCAATAAAGTAGAGGGATCCTAAAATATCCTCTCTTCTACCGGCCAGAGCAGGGCAGGTGCACAGGAAGTGATGTACTGTCTCCTCCTCTTCTTCGTTCCCACAGCTTCTGCAAAAATCATTGTATGGAAGCCGGAGACGCCTAGCATGCTCACCTATCAGGCAATGCCCCGTGATGATCCCCACAACCTTTTTTGAGATGCCTTCTCTCCATCATCATCAGCCCTGAGGAGCGGCGAGGATTGAAGTGCGGCCAAATCTGCCTCGTAATGTTGCAGGTATTACCATTTAGCCAACCGATATTAGCACAGCTTATTACCCACTCCACTTTATTCTTAACGAATTGGATATGCGCATATGTGTGAATAATACAGTGGAAATTTCATTGGATGATAATTTGTAGTCGAGTCGTGCAATCTACTACTATTCAATTACCCTAACCCCTCGTGGCGTATAGCGTGTTCCATGTGGCATAGTTGACGTTGGCATAAACTAGTTTCGGAGTATGCAATTGCCGGCATACACCTCCTGCTCCCCCATTTAGCTGCCTACCTGAGAGAAGTCGGATGGGTACAAAAATGATACAAAGTATCTACACTGCATGCAGATACATCGGAACATGGATATGTCTTTGGCTACCGACTGCGTGGATGGAACCTGTTGTGTTGAAGATATCGACGTAAGTTTTATAAAGATCCCAGTATAGTTATACTGGATGAAATCATTCGATAAAACACGTCCCACGCTTTCGGTAGGCATAAGACATATCCATGTACCGATGTATCTGCATGCAGTGTAGATACTTTGTATCATTTTCAAGACATATCGTCCCGCATAGTGTACAGGAGAATACAAATTAACCCAACCGTTGCCCCTTGTGTGGATCAAGCGATCATACACTCTACATATTTTATATGCGCCTGTGCTTCGTTAGTACGTAAATCAGCGATCGATCGCGTCAAGCCGCGGTCTAGCTAAACACACTAACTATTAGATACTTAGATAGTACTCGTCTAAGTCTAAAGACGGTAAGCGCGACAACACAATTTTATTGCATTAACGTTTACGTTATCCGCGCTGCACAAACTGCATCATTTGCACTATTCTCCTCACTAAATCAGAATTGTGCACTGTTAGTTGATATATCATCGATCGTGATAGTACGCGGTATGCGCGATACAAGTACGGTCGTAAGTTCCTTACATCTCACGGGAAAAACACGTTGGTGGTTGGTGGTGACACTGATTTCAGTCGGCTGGATGGGATTGGCCAAAACAAGAAAGGGGTGGATCCGCCGCGGAAGTGTAGTCCAAGGTCCGTGGAGCAAGCATCTCTTTCGCAGTGTCGCCGATGACGAAGCAACACCCATCCATTGAACTTCTTTGACTCAACCGTCTCTCCATTGCGTGCACACGAGTGTGTGTGCATGTGTGTGTGTGAAGTTGAAGCTATTTCCCGACTTTAACTCGGAAAAATTTTCAATGGGCTTGTTTCCTCTACTGACCCCCGAGTATAAAAACAGACATTTCGTGTGACGGACAAATTTTTAGGATGACCCCCAGCTATAAGACATATCCATGTCAAAATTTCGTATCATTTGGAAGATAAATAGCCCAGATGATGCGATGGCGACCCTTCCATATGATAATTTTATCGATTATTTGTCGCTTTCTTAATGTTTAGGAGATATCCCTGAGACGAAAGAATTGCGATACGATTTCAATTAGTGTTGCGGATATGGAAGAAAACTACCGCCCAAGTGATGCCATGGCAATTCTTCCACACGATAAATGTATTGCTTATTTGTTGCTTTTTCAATAATTAGGGGAAATCCCTTAGGCGAAAGAATCGCGATAAGATTTCAATTCGCAAATATATCGCCAAGATGATATGTCGCTTGCTTGCAAGGTCACGATATCCATTTCGCTATTTTAATCACAATAAATACAAAAAGACGATTGTGTCATACTTATTGTTTTAGTCTAGATTGCGCAACGGCTAGCACCATTGACTTGCAAACGTGGGAACCTGGTTCGAATCCTACAAATATCAGTTGTAAAAATAGAATGAAATATAAATTATGAGTGTCAAAGAAATTTGTAAGATAAAAAAAGAATTAAGATTAATCTAATAAAAAAACAATAATTTTTTGTTCTAGTTAACTCTCATCGCCAAAATTTCTTCAACGCGACATTTTGTCAATTACTCAATTTATTTGCGTTGCGATTCGCTTTCTTGTTGCCGACTCGTTTCGCCAAAATTTCACCTGGAAATATAGCTTTCGGTAACTATTTTTTTCCTAAAGGGATGACTCCCGCAATAAGATGGTGATATCCTGACGATCCATCAAACTATAGGCCTATAGCTCTTACTAGCGTTTTTAGTAAAATATTTGAAAAGGTGGTTAATTCCAGAATTGTTAGATTCATTAATGAAACAGTTGGTTTCGACAAACATCAATACGGATTCATAGCTGAAAGCAACACAACATCGGCACTTACTGATGCACTTCACTTCATCAACACTGAGCTCGATAAATCAAAATATGTCTCGGCAATTTTTATAGACTTGAGAAAAGCTTTTGATACGGTTAACCATTCAGTCATGTCAGAAGTGTTATATGAACTTGGAATCAGAGGAGTTGCTGGTAATTTTATTAAAAACTATTTGAAAGACAGACCAGTTATCACTGAATTTCAAAATGAGACAAGTGAGGAAATGTTGCTGAATTCGGGGGTTCCACAGGGTTCTATCTTAGGCCCTACATTGTATCTCCTATACGTTAATAATCTTAGCAATTGTGGTCTCACCGGCAAATATGTCACCTATGCAGATGATACACTTCTACTTTATTCTCACTTTGGGCAAAGAGATGCGGAACAAATGATTAATAACGATATGATTTATCTATCAGCAGTGGCTTCAAAGTAATAAACTAAACATAAATATTAGTAAGACCCGATTCATGCTTTTTAAACAAAAAAATAAAGTCGACATTGAATTAAATATAAAGTTTGATAACCAGTCCATTGAAAGAGTGAATAAGATGAAATATCTAGGTCTTACTATAGATGAGAAGCTTACATGGAATGATCATATCGATCAAATCAAATCAAAGTTATGCCCATTAATTGCCTTGCTTAGACGAAGAAAGTACCTTAAAACTCAGCTTAAAAATATGATTTTTTATGCACACATTATGTCCATTGTGAATTATGGAATATTTAGCTGGAGTCAGACTTCGGCTAGAAATATTTCAACTATCAGTAGAATGATCAACAAAGCTGTTAAAGCGATTCACAATTTACATCCAAGGACGCCTACTATAGAAATTTATGAGCTATCCGGCAAACTTCCGTTAGAAAAAATTATAGTTCTAGAAACAATGAAAACAATCTGGAAGATTGTCAATAACAGAACTAAAACATCCATTTCACTAACGTTGAACAGAGAGGTTCATAGCTATAGCACTCGAAACGCTGCAAACTTCCGAACACCTTCAGCTAATACCAACAGAATTCTAACCGACCCAATTAGATCATCGATAGTATGTTTCAACTCATTACCCACGGAGATTCGTACACTAACATCATACGAAATGTTTAAAAGAAAATTAAAGCGGCACTTACAGTTTAACCAGTTTCAGCTGTAATTATAATTAATCAACATTGCAACTTGCCTTCACCAACTATGGTTTAGTTAGCGTTAATTAAAATAACTTATTTTACATTGAAAAATTACTTTTTTCGCATTCCCTCTATACCAGTGTTACTACACTGTCTGGGAGGCGAAACAAGTATTAAAATCAACTTCAATGTTTTAAAGTTTTTATTTTGTCTGTGTCTGTGGCGCCTACTAATTTCATTCCCAATTAATATATGTTTGGGGTTGAGGTATCTGTTAACCAAAATCCATTCTTAGTTCCATTTGTAGTATCTGCTGACATCTATTTTCTTTTTGTTCTGTTTCGTATGTTTAATGTTTTACCTCCCCCATTTCCCTTTTCCCTCCCAGGGAAATGATGAAAACAGCTTTTGAATTCACTGAAATGATAAAGAAAGCGCCATAGCACACTGATCCATTCATCCCTGTAAAAACAAAAAAAAAATATTCCCCGTGCTAAATTTATCTTCCAAGGCGAATTGCATTCTTGTCGTAGAAGAAAGAAATTGTTTGCTGGGACTGCACTTTATTTTTAACCTATTCTCAGTGGTAGGGTAGGAAACTTTATTTGGTCACTCGTCAATTTAGAGTTGCACTAACGCAAGGCTTAATAATATGTATAAATATGCAATTTCTATTTGGGGCGACCGGTAGCTCAATGCGTTGAGGAAGGAGTAAGTGTCATGTCTCTGCACACCGGTTAGTCACGGGTTCAAGTCCTTCCCAAGCACTGGTGGATCCAGAGGGGGATGGGAGCCGTGCCCCCCCCCAAATCTCAACAATTTAACTTGAAGATTTACTTTAAAACAAACACTTGAAAATTTTTTTTAGGAAATGCCAATTTTTATTCATATAAAGTTCTTATGTACATATGAATAATTATTGATTGGATTTATTCATATGTTTTTATTTACGTCAGATAAGGAGATTCACACACCTTAATTTTAGTCGAATCACTAAGTAGCTCCTCTAAAAAAAATTGTGGTGTAGTTTTGATTTTTTACACAACTATGTAAATTTGAATTTATGTCACGTCGATCACATTAAACTGTTTCAATTTCAATTCGTCACCTTTGTAACGTAAAAGTATTAAAAATTACAAACTTTTCTAACAGTGTAGTTTGGGGTGGTGACTAGTATGGATTTTAAGCTAAAAAAAACAGTAGTGAATACTGCATCAAAAACTGCGCTCTGATCACAAAAACTACCCAAAATGAAGTCATTGAAAAATTGGCAGCATTAATAGTTTTAAAATATAATAGTTGAGAAAATGAAGAAAGCAAAATTCTACGCTATTATCGGCGATTAAACGACAGACCTTATAAGAAAGGAAGAACAGTTGGCCCTATGTGTTCGATACTTAGATATATGTATGTACATACTATACATAACTCCACAATGAGAGAAGATTTCCTTGGATTCATTCATGTCAAATCGACTGTTGCGAAGGATCAAGAAAACGATTCCTAATTAATTAGTTGATAAAAGCTTTTCTTTGGAAGATTTGCGCGGTCAAGGATACGACGATCAAGTGAAGTGTTAAATAGTAAGTAGTAAGCTAAGTGAAATTGCCGTAGATATATTTAGTAGGTACAGAAAAAAATTAAAAAAGGGAAAAAACAACAAATTCTGCAATACTCTACTTTGTCTAATGTTTGAACAAACTGCATATAGGGAAAAGCCTTATGTGCTCAAAGTTTGAAAATTGAAAGTCGAATATCTTGCCGATGTTTACATTCTTATAAATTAAATTTCCCCTTTTTAAAGTAACTACCATATCTACTATGACTATGGGACAAAAACCTCATATTCGTAACCAGCACGCTAAACAACATAATTGTGCAAAAAGTCAGAATTATACCATAATTTGTTTTAAAATAGTGCATACGACTTTTAAATTTAAATTAATAGGCTACATACATATACTCGTATATACATGAAAATTCATTCCGTGTCGTTCTCCTCAACGTTCCAATTTAAGGTTTTAAGGCGGCGGGGTTTCTTTCTAGAATAGTCTGCAATTATTTCCTCTGGGGTTATGTCGATGTCCTTGTGGACATTGGCCAGAGCTAAACCATTCAAACGATTTCATTGTAGATCGCAAGTAAGTTTTTAGTCTTTTCGATGTAGAAAAACTCCTTTCTGCTGATGATGAGGTTACGGGTACTGTGGCTAAAATCCTCAACATCGTCTCAATATTCGGGTAAAATTGTTCCTTATCGTTTATTTTTAACATATGGAGTGTTTGCAAAGGCGTTTTAATAGATTCGAATTCATCGCTTGAGCAATATTTATGCCATAAAAGAATTTCATTATACCCTAGACTTGAAGTATAGGGTATATTGTTTTTGTCACGACGAAAATATGTAACACCTTAAAGGAGGCTCCGGAGGTATAGCAATATATATATATATATTTTAAATGATCAGGGTCACCTCCTGATTCGATTTAGCCATGTCTGTCCGTCTGTCTGTCTGTCCGTCTGTCTGTCTGTCCGTCGGTCTGCCCGTTCGCACGATAACTTTCGATAGAATAAAGCTAGAGCTTTGAAATTTTGGTCAAATGTTGGTAGTGTGATTTAGTTGGTTGGTATTGAAAATGGGCATGATCAAGCCAAGAGAACGCCTACCTCCCCTACATATGTAAAATACTTAAATGTATCTATAACTCCCGACTAAATGAACATGAAAAGCTCTAGCTTTGGCAAATTACTTGTGAGGGTAATCTTATACTCTCCTAGGAAAATAAAATCGATCAGTTGAAAACGAATGGTAATTTTCTTACAAAGATCCTCGTACTACCCTACTTTTCAGGTTTTTTGTCTATAACTCTTGTTTTTGAGTTGAATTGAATTGAATTGAACCGCTATATATTTTCGACCAGGAATATCGTGACACTTCTTGCTTTATGGCACGGAGCCGAATCGTACATAAAAATGCAGTTTTTTGTATTGCAGAACCATTCCTTGAGCTCTGGGACCAATCGAGTTTCCAGGGCACGGTTGTATTGATCCTGCCTCATGGTTCCCTCCACGATGGAAAGGCGCCCCATATCCTTGGCCGAGGTAACAGACCACACCATAACACTAACTGGGTGTTTAACCATCTCTACAAGGCAGTGTGGATGGAACTGGCAAATAAACCATTGACGGCTATTAAAAAGAAGTCTTTACACGACCCCAGTCTGCAACATTCATATGTCAGTGCTGTTTGACCCATTGCAGTTGCTTTTTCTTTATGGCCTCGGTGAGCTGCGGTTTTTTCATAGGATGACGACCGACCAGACTTGCTTCAGTCAACCGCCTTTGGACTGTTCTCTTCGAAACTCCAATTCTCTCATTGTTTATCAATGTCGTTAAACGAGCCACACTTTCTTTACGATTCTCAATGCAGACATCTCTGATTTTTCTATCAGTACGGGGAGTGGTGACTTTTTTCCTGTCACATTTTCCTGCACGGTTCGCCTCCAAGAGCTTGTTTTGATCCGTTTTTTTTTTAGTTTTGTTGACAATCGGCTTCGAAACACCCGTTATAGCTGCTATCTGCCGGTGAGAACGTTTGAAGTGCAATATTGATGTCTGAATTTCTCGACATTTGCGTGGAGACGTGTCTGAAGTCTTACCCATACTAGAAAGTAACGGTTTTGAGGTTACCATGAAAACCAGCTCACAAAAAGTGAAATTCTCTCATCAAGGCTTTAAAAAAATTATTCAATACGAGATATTACTCATGTTTTAACTATAGAAGAAAAGAAAGAAATGCGGAAAAATTATTTAAAGCCATTTTAGGCGAAGTCACTGCACAGCACTTGTCAACAAACGACAACCAAATGAACACTTACCTTACTAATTTAATAGAAAATACAGATTTCCAGCGTTAAAATTTGGAAACAACTTGACAAATATATTAGTAATAGTACCAGCAGCAAAATTAAATAAAATATGCTTATGAGAGCTAATTGTTTTACTCAAAAAAGATTTTTAATCGAAAAATACATTATTTTGTGTACTGTCCCTAATAATATGGCAACCCACTGTATAGTATGTATTGTATAATAATAATAGTCATGTTCGATTCACCAGATCAAAAAACGCTTTCATACAAATCGGTAGACCGGTCTATGAACTGGTCTCGTATGGGATCTCGTCATAATGTTGCGACATTGCATTTTGTTAAGTTGATGGCACGGTTTGTGAAGGTCGCCATGCACGGCCAACCAAACGCCACACAACACCGTCAAATTGTTTCCAACTTGCCAACTGTAAGACTTCGGACGCACGAACTGACATTTGAGATCCAGACCGACTTTTCGGTGTCGGACCGAGATCGAGTGAATCTAACTGGGCTAATATGGCTAAGCTATAGTAAATATTAAATAAGATATTCAAATTCTTATTTAAAACTACCATATATACATACATACATACATGCATACATATGTACATATATTACCGACAAAAACGTTTATAGGCATATTAAAAAAAATATCTTGCCCCCCCCCCCCCCCCAAATTTATTTCTAGATCCGCCACTGCTCCCAAGTAGTGCGGGGCGTATCAATAAGCCGTGACCTTTCCCGACTTGTCGCACGTATGGACAGGAGTTGCACGTGTATCGTTCGAAATTAGTTATTGCCAACGAAACGTAAGCAAAGCGACTGGAATTAGTTGACGCGCTTTGCCCCACTAGGGGTTACGGCAACTAATCACATATGTAATAAGAACGCATTATCAATTTGTATTCCATCTTTAAAGGGAATAATGTTTTTGAATAACGTTTTATTTTCAGTTTTCCTAAAATTTTAGAAAACCAGTCCGAAACGTATATACCCTAAACATGTACAGACCTAGTGGTGATACCTAAAGTACCAATTGGCAACGACTATATGCACTAAAAGTGGGTCTCCTATATGGCCAGTTCATATGGGAGGTTGGCACTCATTCAGTAGGATCTTCACCATTCTCAAAATCAATTAACTAACTAACCCATTCTACAAATATTTGCCGAATTTTTCAAGTCGCTAGCTTCATTCTACCGAAAGTTATTGCTTATTTGCTGTTTCACTTGTAGGGGAGGTAGGGGTTCCTTGGGTCGGATCTTGCCCATCATTGCCACCAACCAATAAGATCACCCTAAAAACATTTAAACAAAATTTCAAGTCTCTAGCTTCACTCTAACGAAAGTTATCGCTATTTGAATTTTCATTTGTAGGGGAAATAGGGGTTTTGTTGGTAGGCTTTTACGTATTTTCAATATTAGCCAACTGGATCCTACTACAAACATTTGACCAAAATTTCAAGTCACTAGCTTTATTTTGTCGTAAGTTATCGCTTATTTTAAGTTTCATTTCTAGGGGAGGTAAAGGTTCCTTAGGTCGGATCTCACCCATCTTTAATGCCAACTAACTCAATCTCACTTTCAACATTTGACCAAAATTTCCAGTCGCTGCTTTTATTCTATCAAAATTTATCGCTTATTTGAAGTTTCATTTGTTGGGAGGTGGGGTTCCTTGTGTCGGATTTGTTCCATTTTCAATACCAACCAAGAAGGTTTTACTAGCAACATTCCACCAAAATTTCAACTTGCTCGAGTCATTCCATCGAAAGTTATAGTAATTAAAGTAATATTTAATTTTTTGAAATTTGTAGGGGAGGTAGGCGTTCCTTTGATCTGATTATGCCCAATATACTACAACTCGAGCAACTTCTCACCTTAAAGTTACATACCATAAATCAGGTGCCTACGTCAATTAGTTCAAGAGTTATAGACAAAAAACCTGAAAAGTAGGGTAGTACGAGGATCTTTGTAAGAAAATAACCATTCGTTTTCAACTGATCGATTTTATTTTCCTAGGAGAGTATAAGATTACCCTCACAAGTAATTTATCAAAGCTAGAGCTTTTCATGTTTATTTAGTCGGGAGTTATAGATACATTTAAGTATTTTACATATGTAGGGGAGGTAGGCGTTCTCTTGGCTTGATCATGCCCATTTTCAATACCAACCAACTAGATTACACTACCAACATTTGACCAAAATTTCAAAGCTCTAGCCTTATTCTATCGAAAGTTATCGTGCGAACGGACAGACAGACGGACAGATGGACAGACGGACAGACGGACAGACGGACAGACGGACAGACGGACAGACAGACAGACAGACAGACAGACAGACATGGCTAAATCGAATCAGGAGGTGGCCCTGATCATTTATATATATACATTGCTATACCTCCGGAGCCTCCTTTAAGGTGTTACATATTTTCGTCGTGACGAAAACAATATACCCTATACTATAAGTCTAGGGTATAAAAATGTTATGTAAAATATAATAATCTTTGGGCACCAATTCACAGGATGCAATTCTTCGGTAGCCTTTAAAAATTTTAAAAATTTTATCAGCTCCCGCAGTAATGAAACGTGACCCGAATTGATCACAAGCCTGGGAAAATATGCCCGCCTCACTATCCATATCCGATTCCACAAGGTTGAACCGGGGCCTGGAATGATTGGAAGTCGTAGCCTGTTGTCCAATCCGAGAACATCATACAATTGACAATTGCTTAATGCCCAGACATTTTCTGAATAGAGTTACCCTCGGGACACGGCCACTGCTTCATATAGGTATTTTCCGGTGACGTAGAAGCGACCATAAGTATATCTAGAAAAATTAAACATTTTAATAATAAATGAATCAGGAATGTAAATTTTGGTTATGCGTACAGTGGTGGATGCAGGACAGGAGAGGACTCTCTTCTTGTGATTTGTAGGTGTACAGGCAAATTTTCCTGCCGCCAGATCCCACAAAGTCGGACCATAGAATCATGACTTCCGGTGATTATTTATGCATTTGCAGCTTGTGCAACTATACTGGTTACTGTGTTCGTGTGGCATGTAAACATGTGAATATTGGCTTATATGTATGTTTCGTTTACGTGCAGTAGAGTCTCGTCCCGCGTCGGCGTAGGATGCAGCGCGAAAGAATACACAGCAGACAAATGGCCATGGTCTGATAACTTTAATGTACTTTAAATCCCCAACCTTCAAGATAGGAATGTTTCACTGCCAGTTCCCGCACTGTACTAACGTGGCCACCCAGATAGCATTTTGGTACTGATACTTGGGTATCAATAAGTCTTCAATAATTTCCCCTCCTCACGATTGATTCCACTTTGATGATTTAGTGATTCCTATCATCAATAATGATTAGGAATGACTAGTATCGATGTAGAATCAGTCCAGAATCGATCCGCGTAATCAATAATCTTTCATGAAAAAACTGTACTGATACCGCATTGATCTCAGATCAGATTTACGTATCGATCCTTGGTATCAATAAGTCTTCAAACATGCCTTCGATACTTTATTGAAGTTTTATTGAAGCCTACCATCAATAAGTTCTGAATTTATGCTATTTCACAATTTCATCACACAATTATTTCAGATTCAATCGTGTGCAGACATTTTAAAGTGAGAAGTGCGTAAATTTGTGTGTATTCGCGTAATCATAAGTGTCATATCGAAAAATTGGACAAATTCCTTAAAAGTGGTGAGGGTAATTTCGATATCTTAATAAATATGGCGAGAGGGGAGAAATTAGTTGCTGGAGTTTCGGCAAGACATTTTCGCAGAGAAGTAGCTGGAGAACTTCAAAAAATGCGTTTCAATTTACATCCAACGGTAGATAGTGGGAATTTAAGCGGTGATACCATGCGGAATATTGAGGCATGTGTGGCCGAGCCAAATTTAATTTTAATAAAATATAAAAACAAATAAAAAAAAAAGCAAATTTATATGGCTATCTTTTTTCCTTAATTTTTAGCTGTAAATCCCTGTACTGTGGAAAAACCTTATGTGATGAAAAAAAACGGGTTTCGGTTTTAAATTCACCACTAAAAAATACATAACAATCATTGATTATGATAAAATTTAAAAACGAATGAAACATTTAAAATAAGATTTAGTTAGCTAACTTTATTTCTAATGCGTGATTTTAAATTTATTAATAAAGTTAAGTTTTATGGGAAAACCTTACTTGATAGCGAAAAATGGGGTTCGGTTTCGAATTAAGCACGAAAAAATACATATGAATCAATCATCATAGTAAAAAAAATTCAAAAGTATTTTTTTGCAGGCCTGTGTTATTAATGTGGATATCTCAAAAGTGATAAAAACTGACATTGGTTGTTCTTGCACGAAGCCACTGATATATCATACTAAATCATAGCATGTTTTTTTCTTTCCGGACATCCTAGAATGCGACCATAAAGATTCAGTTTCCGATTTTTCATCACACACTTTTCATGCATGTACTTGCCACAAGCCACGCCCACAAAGATGAACTCTTCGTGATCATCCCTCAATTTCGCATGGTTCCCTTTACCTGACGAGCACACGGTCACCGCCATTTCTCACTTTATCAGCAATCATGTACATTTGCCAGAGAGAAGTGCAAACAGCATGCGGTCATAACACGAATTCTTTGTTATGGGATTTCAGATACTTTCTCAATGTTTATTATGTATCTAATCATAAGCCACATTAGCTATTCATTTAATATGCACCCATATTTCGTTAACCAACTATTATATACGAAACTTCGTCAATAGAATTTTAAAAATTTTCGTGGTAGCATCAACCAATTTCGTACTGGATAAGGGGATAGTATTATAAATTGCCGTCTGTTGGCATGCGACGTTCACTCCGATTTTAGAGGCCCCGCCAGGCACAATGGACTTGGAAATAAGACCCCCATAGACAAGGCAATTTATCGTTATACGACAATGATATTCGTCTTCGGATCAATCTGAAGATGGTATGCAACTGTAAAAGAAATTGTCAACGATAAGTACATACATGTGCAATCAATGTGACGAACACAATATCGTCAGATCGATGTCGATTGATCGCAAGGTATATGGGGGGCTTCAGTTTTCACTTTTTGCACATCCATTGTGTACCGATTAGGGAACACAACACATTCGCAAGTGAGATACTATGGGCAACTTTTGCTTAATTTATACTGAGTCCCAACTCTGTCTATTTTTCCTTTATGCCCACATTTCCCGAAAAAAAGGGGTGAACTTATTGACTTGGAGACACTACAGGCGTATAGTCTTCTATATTCTTAGAAATTTCATGTAAATCGCTTCAGCCCTTATGTATGTATGTATAAACAGATGGACCATCGTCTGACCAATTTCTAAGAAGTTTGTTTTTGTCACCACTAGACCTTAATGTGATAAGAACATATTAGTTATCCATATTTCGGAAAACTTTTCACCAGTAAGGGCAAGGCTCACGGACAAAGTAGAAAGTTAAAAAAAGTTATCGTTTATCAAATCAACCCATGAAAACATTTGCTTTCAATCCACTAAACATGTATCGTATGTTATGTATGTTTTTGTTGAAATTTATATACTTTAATACTTGAAGTCGAAACGATAATAAAATACAATAATAATAAGGGAAATTGATACTTCTTCTTATTCTCTTTAACGAATATGAATTTTTGATATTTGTATGGAAGTTTTCTGTTTTGAAAGTACTTTTTGTGGACACTTTGTTGAGCTTACAATATATTGGGTATGATTAACTCGCTATATCTATACAATTCCCTTATAAGAATTTTAGTTTTTTTTTAGTATTTCTCGTAAAGTGTCAGGTGTCCATGCAGCCTCAGTGTCACCATACACTATCGAACTCCAACTTGAACTCGAACATGGTACAAGTGGACCGGTTTTCTTCATGTTTATGTGAAGTGTGTGTGTGTGCCTTGAGCTATTCAGAGGACATTTGCACCAGGTTCGTGTTCTAGTGCGAGTTGGAGTTCGACGGTGTATGGTGATACTCATCCAGTCTCCTTAAAGGAGATCTTTAGATAGGTATTCCCCGAAAACCCAGTATCGAACAAGTGCACCTTTTTCTTCAGATTTATGTGAAGTGTGTGTGTGTGGCTTGAGCCATTTGGAGGACAATTGTACCAGGTTCATGTTCGACAGTGTGTGGCCACGCCAAATACGACAAGCAGGAACGTATACATTGAGATGTGCATTGACTGCTGAAGCATGAAAATCCACAAAATCATTTAAAAGGTAAAGCAAATTATAGCGATAAAGAAGTTCCCCCTCATAAGATTTAGCTAGCCATAAAAATGTGCAAATACTGTACACTGCCGCGATTAAACAGGAATTAGTCGCTGCAATTATTGCACTAAAACGCGGAATGGTTGGTCATATGCTATACCCACTTGTTGATAAATGAAAATACTGAGTGGAAGGAGGGATTGATCATCAAACTACATGATGGGAATTTTCATTGAGCGGAAATGTGAGCCTAAATAGCTACGTAACTTTATTACTTATTTTTCTAAATTTGAATTTAATTTCATTAACATCTAATGAAGTTACATAGTTATTATCGTTTACAATCTGAGCCGATTAAAATTGCCAATTGTGAATTGATTTCCTAATCGCACTTTTGAGTCTCGAAATTCACCAGTCGGGAGAGCAAAAGAGCAACCGTACTCTAATCTCCCAGGGATGATCTCTCCATTAACATATTTTAGTCCTATTGGTGCGATCCTTGGCCTTACTGCGCTGCGTTTATTTATTCAAGAATCAGCAGCACCCAATGCTCTTAGACGTGCCATACACACACCGATCGATCGGCCGATCCGTCGCCCGATATCGATATCGGCCGACGGATCGGCCTGTGTATGTGGCAATCGCACCGATCGGCCGATCAATTTTGATCTGCCGATATTTTAGTGCGATTTTCGTGCGATCGATCGGTGACGATCGATTGGATAGTGTATGTGATTATCGCAAGTGAATGTCAAATTACCAAATTATTAAATGATGAAATTTGAAGGATTCTAATGATTTAAATGGCACTGCAATTAAAGTATCAAATATGTGAAATGCGAAAATACCACACAAATCCAAATCCATAGTTAAAAGAAATGAATCTAGGTTGCATTGGGAGTGAATCATAACCTATTTTTTGACTTGTCATTCGTTATCGCATCGCACGAAAATCGTACAGTGTGTGTGCAGTGCAGATCGGCAGATATTTTGTGGCGATCCATCGGCCGATCGATCGGGCGACGGATCGGATAATGTATGGCGGCTATTAGAATTCGCTTAGGTTCCAACACACGTACCGAAAAAGGTCACATGAGCAGAAATCAAATTCGTGGCGCGCAGATCTGATCTGAGATCAGATTACATGATGACGGAGGTTTGCCTGAATAGAAAATTTTCAGTCGTTAGCCTTGAACGCACCGAATCTGTTGTAACTCCATTCACTGTTAAAATGGGGGAGTGGCTTCAATACAACACCAACTGCGACGGGCAAAGTCCAACACAAATGTGGAATGCTTTGGATGAAATTTTAGTAGGTGAGGCTAAAAAGACACTGGGAGTTTCGAAAGTCCCGCTCCACACGAACAAGGAGACGTGGTGGTGGAATAACGAAACTAAAGAAGCAGTGCAGGCCAAATCAAACGCATTCAAGGCTTGGACAACATGCAACACAGGCAGTGAAGCCGAGAAAGTTCAACTTCGGGAGAAATATGATAAATGTCGGAAGGAAGTAAAGCGAAAGGTTGCTTAAGCAAAGGCGATTGCAGCCGAGAAGTTCTATCAGGAACTAGAAGATCTGACGGCGGATGGGAGACCGTCATTGCAAGAGAAACCTAAAGACAATGCTAGGATGTATAAGGTCGCAGCCCAAAGGAGAAGAAACGCTCGAGAGATTCAGGCGCCAAAGTACGTTGAAAACTCACAAGGAGTATTACTGGTTGAAGATACTGCAATCTGTAGCAGAATGCGTGAGTACTTTGACGAACTTTTGAACGAAGAATTTCCATGAGATGCTTTTCAAGCTGTGGAGCCACACACCACTGATATCGCTGATTTTTCCGTGGAGAAGGTGATGAAGGCAATGATGAAGATGAAACGCGGAAAGGCAGTCGGACCGGTCAAACTACCCTTGGAATTTTGGTTGAAAATGAATCATGTCGAGCTTAGATGGCTCGCTGTTCTTTTCAACAAAATTAAAAGACTGCAACCGATGACTGACGCTTTCAGAAAAAGCTTCCTTCTCCCGTTTTATAAGAACTAGGGTGACTCGCGCAAGCTCAACAGCTATAGGGCAATTATGTTAACATCTCACACATTGAAGACTTACGAGCGGGTTGTCTCAATCGATTAAAAGAGATTGTACGGTTGGATGACAATCAATGCGGCTTTGTGGAGGGTCGGTCCACAGTCGATGCTATTCAGTGCATACATGTTACGATGGAAAAGCATCGGCCTTCGACAGAGTTCCTCGTGATCTGATATGGAGTGCCCTAAGAGCACTTAAGGTCCAAGGTCCCTAAGCCTAAGACATGTATGATGGGGCAACTACTAAAGTTAGATGCACAGCTGGTGAGCCTGAAGAATTTCCGGTTAAAGTCGGAGTTCACCAAGGCAGTGGCCTTATTTATGCCGTGGAAATAAAAGGCGATTTAACTAAATCGTTTTAGTGCTAGTCCTTGTTTGTGGTGTGTTTATACCGACCATACGGAGACGTACTAAGTAAATATGAAAGATGTCAGTTGTTGGTTTGTGATTTCGGTGACTTTGGCCTATAAAAATATCAAGAGGCAGTAGCCTCCTAATAAAAACACGTTTATTCCGCTACAATCAAAGGATGAAACAAATGCAGAGTTTCAGGAAAGGATGAGGTATTTATATAACATATAAAATATAATTTTCACGAACAACACCATTAGCGAAGATAACAACACCATCTAGTCCCAATTTTTCAGTTCAGTTCTGCGTCGCAAGTGGAGCTAAAATGAGTACCAAAACTAGCTAGTGCGACATGTTTATGTCGTCGTGAGTTAGCTCGAATTAGTTAATTCTTGAAGATAGTTCCGCGGCATAAACGAGGCCAGTGTATTGAGTCCTTTGCTCTTCAACATCATCATGTTCTATTTATTAACACTCATCTCTGGCGGCCTGGAAATATCCCTTCTCTTCGCCGATGATATTGTCCTTCAGATTCAGAGAGACCGATACCAGCTATCTACATTAAAGGAGAGCAGTTGAAGTCCTGTACAAGACTCAAATACCTGGGCTCGATGGTCAACAAAGAAGCTACCTGCGATGGCGACATCAAACATCGCATCAGTGTCGGTTGGATGAAGTGGCGAGAAAAATCTGGAGTTTTCTACGACAAGAAGATGCCACGAAAGCTTAAGAGCAAGTTGTACAAAACGGTCGTACGTCCCGCACTTATGTATGCGTCTGAATTCTGGACTATATACAAGACATATGAAAGCAAAATGACTGCGGCCGAGATGAAAATCCTACGGATGTCAGCCGGTGTGATCAAAAAGGATCATATCAAAAGTACTTACATCGAGGCAGCTTGTTCGTTGAGCAGCCGATCACTGAAAAGCTCGAAGATCGTCGTATGGATTGGTATTGCCACGTTCTAATGCGTCCGCCTGAGAACCTGTCATGAAGGCATTATCAACGAATGTTCCATTTGCTGGACCCAAACGCCGAGGCAGACGGAAACACGCATGGATCGATCAGATGAAAAAGCAACAACAACGCGTTAATCTTGGCGATGATACGATCCAAAACCGTGCTGCCTGCAGGAGGAAGCTGAGATTATACCGCCAGAATGGGCGAAGTGCGAACACCACAGGCAGAGCAACCCGAAGCCGCAGAGTGGTATGAAAGGGCAAGGAAGAAGAAGGTCCTTGAACGCACCGAATGGGAAAATGGCACTCCCTGTCCAGACCCTAGATGTATTAAGTCGTTAACCGATGGGTCAAAACCAGAACAGCGTGTTGGTGCAGATGTATTTGAACTTAAGATCAGGATTTCGATCGGAATGGGGTTTCGGCCAGCGTTTTTGAAGCTGAGATCCGTTCCATTGAGGTCTGCACCAGGGTGATCCTGGAGTGGGGACTACTTCACGGCGCTCACATTGCAATCTCCTTAAAGATGGCCAAGCAGATATAAAGGAGTTCTTCTCGTTTAAAATTTTTTCCAGGCTGGTGATGGAGTGTCCTCTAACTCTTTGCAATCAAAAACCGAGTTTTCTAATGCTGCGTGCAAGACCACCAAACAAGGATAATCCAATTGCTTTCAAGGATCAGGGCCGCATTATGGCGTGGGACTGATTAATACTCTCATGAGTAGAAATCATCTAGTGGAGTAATTATCAGGCCAAACAAGATGGGTTTGCCCAGCACACTGAATGCCATCTCTGCCTAGAGGACGTAGAAACGACCAAACACACCTTCTGCGAATGTCCCGCCATCGCGTGTTGTAGATGTCATTCCTCGGACAAGTTACTATCAGCTCTGAAGATTTTAGGTTGATTTTTGCGAAAGCCATACTGCTCCTTATTAGAAAGGTGAACGATCCTTTGACGGATTTATGGGCAACGACACAATAGATCTATTGTTGCAGAGTGCCCACCAGCTGGGGCAGTGGCCCGATTCTCATAACTTATCAACATAATAATTTACTTCTTGGTGGAATATTTGACACTGCTGGACGTAAAGCAAGCATCTTTAACATACATTTTTTAGGGCTGAACGATATCTGAATTTTAAAGAACTGAAAAAGTTGTTTCACATACGTAAAGTTTGTGGTATTGAATGGCAAATTAACATTTAATGTCATTTCAGGAATTGCGAGGAATTCATTTCTAGCTTCAATCCAGAACTCACGACTTTTGTGGAAGCTCAATTCTTGAGTTTGAGTCACTCGATAGCTCAGCAAATTTGTTATGGTCTTGATGTGGTGATTAATTTCATCAATGTCGATTAAAAATGGTTTTTGAACTCAAGCTGACTTTATAATATGTAGTGGAAAATCTACTAATTTAAAACTCAACTTGGACTGAACTACTGTTTTGTATTGTATAATATAAATATAATGTATGAGAATTCAAAATAATGTATACGATTCGGATAAATGTGTCTTTTAATTTGTGTATTTGGAAATTTTTTCGCTCCCCAGTTTTTCAATTCGCGATTCCATTTGGGATCGCGACCCATTGCGCTAAAGTAATATTATACGTCAAAATCACGTTTTACGTTAAAGCATCCAAACAAACCAAAAAATGGATGGATGAATTCCATACTTCAAATCAATATCATACGTCAAAAGCACGATTTAGGTTAAAGCATCCCACCAAACCCAAAATGAATGTTTGGCGAATGTCGTCCACATCATGAACATGGACATATAAACGGCGCCGCAAAGCAGAGCAGGTTTACACCAGACAATTACACTAACAATTTGATCTGAACTGCTCTGGATAGAAGCTTAGTGCAAGAATACTGCAACGTTAGTATTTCCACGTTTTGAGAAACAGGCGGCGCAGGTGTCGAAGTTTCCTGATAGTTTACAGTTTGGGAAGCACCTAGACTTTATCTCCTGTCAATAAAATGTTCGTTTCGTGTAATTACATGGAGTAGTAAACATACAAAATGATTAAGTTAACTAAAGGATATTTGTCCGATTGTATCTGTACTAAGGATTTAATTTCCCTTTTGCAATTTGAGTTGACGTTTGAATGCTGAACTAAACCAAGGCACACTCCCAGCAAAGACATGCTCCGTTTTCTTATTCGCTACTCTGATTTGTTTTATAGCGTTTTTTTTTTGTCGTTTATCCTTCTCGACTCTACTTTGTACAAAAAAGACGCACCTATAATGTTCATCTAGCGCCAAAACCCAAAAAACAAGAATGAACACTAAGCGGCGGCGCGCGGAGGGTAGGTGAAGTGACATGAGGAGTCGCCACACAGGTATTTCACAACGCAACTACGCCATTGCGACAGTCTCCGACACGTCTCGATATGCTATGCGTGAGACATTGAAAGAAACGTGTTAGATACAATTAGTGCATCGTGTGCAAGTGCAAGGGTGTGGCCATGTTTTTGTGTCATTGCATCATTGATTGCTTTTATGTTTTTCTGCGTTTTGATTCCAGCAATTTGATTGCAAAAACTAACAAGGATTCGGCCAGTCGACTAAGTTGCTAGTCTTACCTGTGCGCTTGCGTGAAACCAGAGTTCACATCAGGAACAAAGCAGGACGTAGATCAAAGAAAAAAGAAAAACCAGGAGTCCGAAGCGTATACGAGGTGTGATCAAAAAGTATCCGACTTTTGTTCATAAAATCAACGTTTATTATGATATAATTAACTATTTAATGCATATCCCCTTCAAAGTAGTCCCCTTGGGCTGCCACACACTTCTCCCAACGCTTCTGCCACTGTTGGAAGCATCGCTGGAAGTCCTCCTTCGGTATGGCTCTCAGATGGTCTGTCGCATTCGACATAATGTCCTCTCTGGTCTGAAATCTGGTCCCTTTTAGTAGCATTTTCATATTTGGGAAAAACTAAAAATCGCACGGAGCCATGTCAGGAGAGTAGGGAGGTTGACGAACCACTGGTGTGCTGTGTTTTGTCAAGAAGTTCTGAATTAGGTGTGAAGAATGTGCGGGAGCGTTATCGTGATGGAGCTTCCAACTGCCTGCTGCCCAAAGATCCGGGCGCTTGCGTCTCACTGCATCACGAAGGTGACGCAGAACCTCTCGGTAGTACTCCTTGGTGATTGTAGTGCCGTGTGGTGCGTACTCGTGATGTACCAAGCCACTGGAGTCAAAAAAGGCGGTTTAGCATGACCTTGACATTGCGGACTTGCCTTGCTTTTTTGGGCCTCGGGGATAAAGGATGTTTCCATTGTGTTGACAGGAGCTTGGTTTCTGGGTCATATCCATTAACCCATGACTGCGATATTTGGTTTTCCCAAAACCCGATACCAAAAGTACCACTTGGCAACGACCATATGCATTAAAGGTGAGTTTCTTATATGGCCAGCTTATTGAGGAGTTTGGCACTCATTCAGGAGGATCTTGACCATTCTCAAAATCAATTAACTAACCCATTCTACAAATATTTGTAGAATTTTTCAAGTCGCTAGCTTCATTCTATCAAAAGTTATTGCTTATTTGAATTCTCACTTGTTGGGAAAGTGGAGGTTTCGTTTGACGAATATTGCGTATTTTTAATAGCAACCAACTAGATCCCAGTGCAAAATTTGACCAAAATTTCAAGTCACTTTCTTCATTTTATCGAAAGTTATCGCTTATTTGAAGTTTCACTTGTAGGGGAGGTAAGGGTTCCTTAGATCGGATCTTGCGCATCATCGCCATCTACCAATTAGATCGTTCTACAAACATCTAAGCAAAATTTCAAGTCTCTAGCTTCACTTTATCGAAAGTTATCGCTTATTTGAAGTTTCATTTGTAGGGGAAGTAGGGGTTCCCTAGGTCAGATCTAACCCATCTTTAATACCAACTAACTCAATCTCACTTCAAACATTTGACCAAAATTTCAAGTCGCTAGCTTCATTCTATCAAAAGTTATCGCTTATTTAAAGTTTCATTTGTAGGGGAGGTAGAGGTTTCTTGTTTCGGATCTTGCCCATTTTCAATACCTGCTAACTAGATCTTACTTTCAACGTTTTACCAAATTTTGAAGTTGCTAGTGTCATTCTATCGAAAGTTATCGTGCGAACGGACAGACAGACAGACATGGCTAAATCGAATCAGGAGGTAACCCTGGTCATTTATATAAATACATACGTTGCTATACATCCGGAGCCTCCTTTAAGGTGTTACATTTTTTCGTCGTGTCAAAAACAATATACCCTATGTAAATGTCTCAACGCTTCATAAATACAAATCACAAACGGTTCACAAAACCGATTTGCAGATGGCTCTTAAATGCGAAACATTTCCGAATTTAAAAAACGGACCGTAATCGACTCATAAATACGGTTCATAGCTGAGAATATGAAGGCTATGTAAAGCACGGAAATCAGCTTATATTTTTGGTACCCGTTTACACACCGACGTATTACACACACTGCAAAAAAGTTCCCCCGGCTGTCAAACACATATTTTGTTGTGATTTTCAATCATACTGCAACCGAGGAAGCACCAGCTGATAGGAGAAAGTAGCAAAAAAAAAATTATTGTAAAAAAATCGACACAAATTACAACTTTCAGTCAGATAATTTGACAAACGAGGGATAGAAGAAGGTAGTCAATGAAAAAAATGTGTTCAAAACACGTATGCGTTGTGTGTGGTGATAGGCTCTCTTCAATAGATGCTTCATACTCTCAGGTTCATAGCCGGTTCAGAAAAATAATTCATAGTCTGTTCAGAAATATGATTCATAACCGGTTCAGGATTAATTGCCGTGACAATTTAAATACGCTCGATGAATAAGAAACGTATCGAAGTTCATGAAAGACGATTCGATTACAAATCTTCTACGAATCATTTGGTTTGCTGGGATAGTACTAAAAAAAAAGTAAATATGCACCGCACTATAAGCTATTTAAATTACACGTGATTCTATTCAATGCTTTTACTTTTACTTCCTTAAATTTAAACGAATGCATTGCGGAGTTAAGATATATTCTAGGCTTAATTCCAATTTTCCACGCTGCGAAATTTCGCTGCGTATTGCGGGATAGACTACTTCATTGCCATCTAGAAATACAGGCCTGCGCTCAGCTGATCATGTACGTCATTAATTCCTTTGCCAAGGCAGTGACTGGACACGACGATGTCCCCGGCACGAGATACATATCTTTACAATTGGAATTGCGTCAGACGGCATTTTTTAAAAACACACTTTCTAGACACTTGCAGCAATTTGGTCGAAGCCGCAGCCCCGGGATCAGTCGCAGAGTATCGTGGAACAGTTCACACTTGGAAAAATGTATCTTTTGACCGCACGACACATTTTCATCGCGCAAGCTGCATCATCATCCACCGCAATCCTAACGCAAGCAATAAGCAATAATTTATATAGAGCACATATTCACGGCATACTTCATAATAATTAAATTGTCTACACATCTACTTGCAAATGGAATCGCTTTATTCGCAATTTGCAAGTTACTGTGCACATATTGATTATGCAGCTGATATGTTTTGTTATGACCTACATTATTTTAATTAACAATATATTAAGACATGTCGACAACAGTACTCGGGTTTTGTCTTCTTTAATTGTTGTACTTGTGAAGTTGATTATTTTTGCAATAAAAGTGTTCTTCTGTCGAAGCGAAATTGTGTTCGTCTTATTTACCACGTTCTTGGGAATAGTTTTTATATATCTCGCACGTGTTTGTTTTCTCGGATCACTAGATGACATTTTACTAACAAATAAACACTGAACGCGGAAAACGAAAAGTAAACACGGAACGCACAAATACTGGGGACTCGCCGCCAACAATCGCCGACCACTGGATTGTGGATACGATGAAGTCATCGAAGGAAATAGTTGCGTACTTTAGCCGTCCAAATCAGCTGAGCGCAGATTTGTATTTCTAGATGGCAATGGCTAAGCTCATAACACACAGTGGAATCGTAACATGCTGGGGCAACAGTATCGAAGCAGTTTTGCAACACGTTATTGGGTGGTATGCATAAAGTGAGTCGAGTGGAGTAAAGCTGAGTTGGCAGAATTCCACTCAATTTTCACTATGGAGCGGAGAGTAGTTTTATGCATACAACTTTTTCACTCGATTCACCGAACATAGCAGACTCAGGAATGTCCTCAATAGACTTCACTCTTGAGTATATTCTCATTATTATGCATACCACCCAATGTGTTCTGAACTGCACTCGCATCTAGTCATCCATCAATTGTCAAATTTCCAGTTCAAAACTGAATACTGACGAAAAATTGTATGAATACGACAGCGCGAGTGTCATTTCAGGATTGTCATCAAATGCTGGTCCTAGCCAGCGGAGAAATTTTTGTGATGGAGAAAATGACATTTTTCACAGCATGTTGTGTTCATCAAAAACTCAGTGGAGAGAGTTCATAAAACAAATTGTCAACAGTATGCCAACTGTTGTGTGATATGAACTTAGCCAATGACTACTTCCAACCTTCTTTTCCAGGCTGCAGAATACCGCTGCATCTTGAGGGATAGACTGCCTCGAAAGCAGACTGTTCCGCAACACGCAGCGGTATCTTGCAGGTTGCAGGAACGAATAGTCGATAAATCCAGCTACAGACCAACAAACACTCAACTCACTATTATTTTCTTTTGATGAAGGCTTGGTTTCGGCATGGAGCTTCATTGGCGTCTAGCCATTAGGCCGATCGGCGACGATTATCGTATAGTATCCACTTTTCATCGCAGGTCACAATTCGATTCAAGAACGGTTCGTTTCTGTTGCGGGAGAGAGAAGAACTAGAAATCTTCAGTCGACACGCCATGTTTTGCTCGGTAAGAGCATGTGGAACCTAGGCCTGTTCCTAAAACCGGTCCACCGGTTTAAAACCGGTCTTCTGTTAGGACCGGTCCCGAGATTCCCAAAAACCGGTTTCGAAAAAACCGAATCATTAAAAAAACCTTCTTATGGTCAAAAAACCGGTTTAAAACCGACTCATTAAAAAACCGATTCACTAAAAGACCGACCGAAAACCGACTTGTTAAAAAGACTCATTAAAAAACCGATTCACCAAAAGACCGACCGAAAACCGACTTGTTAAAAAGACTCATTAAAAGACCGATTCACCAAAAGACCGACCGAAAACCGACTTGTTAAAAAGACTCATTAAAAGACCGATTCACCAAAAGACCGACCGAAAACCGACTTGTTAAAAAGACTCATTAAAAGACCGATTCACCAAAAGACCGACCGAAAACCGACTTGTTAAAAAGACTCATTAAAAGACCGATTCACCAAAAAACCGACCGAAAACCGACTTGTTAAAAACCGACCGAATCGGACGAGTTAAAAACCGACTTGTTAATTAAAACCGTTGAGGAAATGGAGTATTTTTGTGTGGACAGTACAGGACGGAAGTATTCAAGAAAAGGTTTTAGCTTTTGATTTGAGTGTGATTTGGTATGTGGTATATCCACACATTTGGTCGACAAGAGGCATGCGTTCAAAGTTAAATAGATATGAACAATATACCCATTGAAAGGTTGAGTTGAATTGAGAAAAAAAATGTCGGAACTGATGATTGTGAGTAATAAAATATGAAAGTGTACTGTACGTGGTTATCAGTGCACCTGTTAGAAAAATTGGCATTATGATATGGCGGGCGAGACTCATGTATTCTAAATATTGTAGTACAGGTGTGGTGGTGGTGTGATTCGAACTATAAGGTAATTTTGGGTCGCTGTTTCCAAATCTGAAGTCAAAAAAGAAAGAAAAAAAAATTTTGATGTTGGCCACCCCAGAATGACCACCCTGTTTTCATGGGGATTGTCCGATAAGTTTGTCATCAGGCTGATAAACTCGCGCTCAGAACTTTCAGTTACATGACACTGTTGTTTTTTCAGAATTTTCAGAACTTTCAGATTCTCCAGAGCACTGGCTGCTGGCGAGTGACTGACGCAATGCTTCATCAAAATTCGCCTAGACGGTGAAGCACCCTCGTCAATCGCTTGAGTCAATCAAACTTTCTATCAATCACCGTCCACGCTTGACATAAAATCGGTCCCTAGACAATCAATCACGCTTGATCCAATCGATTGACGCAAAATTTTGATCAACCGGCTTGATCGTTTAGGGGCTTCTTTAGAATAGAACACTCCTTTAACACCTGTACTACAATATTTAGAATACATGATTCTCGCCCGCCATATCATAATGCCAATTTTTCTAACAGGTGCACTGATAACCACGTACAGTACACTTTCATATTTTATTACTCACAATCATCAGTTCCGACATTTTTTTTCTCAATTCAATTCAACCTTTCAATGGGTATATTGTTCATATCTATTTAACTTTGAACGCATGCCTCTTGTCGACCAAATGTGTGGATATACCACATACCAAATCACACTCAAATCAAAAGCTAAAACCTTTTCTTGAATACTTCCGTCCTGTACTGTCCACACAAAAATACTCCATTTCCTCAACGGTTTTAATTAATAAGTCGGTTTTTAACTCGTCCGAGTCGGTCGGTTTTTAACAAGTCGGTTTTCGGTCGGTTTTTTGGTGAATCGGTCTTTTAATGAGTCTTTTTAACAAGTCGGTTTTCGGTCGGTCTTTTGGTGAATCGGTCTTTTAATGAGTCTTTTTAACAAGTCGGTTTTCGGTCGGTCTTTTGGTGAATCGGTCTTTTAATGAGTCTTTTTAACAAGTCGGTTTTCGGTCGGTCTTTTGGTGAATCGGTTTTTTAATGAGTCTTTTTAACAAGTCGGTTTTCGGTCGGTCTTTTAGTGAATCGGTTTTTTAATGAGTCGGTTTTAAACCGGTTTTTTTGACCATAAGAAGGTTTTTTTAATGATTCGGTTGACCGCTAGGAAAACCGGTTTTCATAAAAACCTAAAACCGGTCTACAAATCTTAGGACCGAACAAGTCTAGTGGAACCCACTTGTCAAGCTTTTTCACTTTTCCAAGTTGTTGCAAGTGGCGGCAAACTGTCGAATGGTGCACGCCCAATTTCTTCGCAAGATCCCTTATGGTTTGGCGGGAGTCAGACTCCACTAATGCACGCAGCTCGTCGTTATCGATCGGTTTTCACCTGGCTCATTTCGAAGGTTCATATCTCCGAATCGAAATTTTTCGAACCACCGCTGAGTGGTTCGATCGTCAACCGTATCAGGTCCAAATGCCCTGTTGATATTTCTCATTGTTTCCGTTGCGTTGTGCTCTAGATTAAATTTATAAAGGAAAAGTAGCCGTTTTTTACTCACTTCCATGTTGGTTTTCTTTTGTTTTTTCACCGATCACCATGAAGTGCAAAACCGAAATGACTCCATAAGCCAAGGTAGCAGCATTTGTACTTCAATATGTTATATCACTAGCGCCGCCTGGTGGCAGTTTGATACATAAAATTCGCAGCCAACTTCATGCCATTGCAAAATCCGACATTTCATCTGCACCAAGCTAGTACATATATAAATTTATAAATAAAAGTACAATGTGTGGTAAAAAAAATCGTTTTGACCCTTCTCTTATAGCGAATATGGAGTAATCTCGCGAATGGTCTTAGAATAAGTTTTGGGGTTTGAAAGCAACCAAAGTTTTGTGTGGTGACACCGAAACTGTAAACTATATGATTGGTTTGAGCTGAAGTTAGCCAATGAAGCTAGGATGAATGAACAGTTGTAGGAAAGGTGGGCGCTATTTGAGACGAGTGAGTTCTTTTTACCACAACTTTATAGGGGAGATAGCATCTTGCCCATTTCCAAAATCAACTAACTAACCCACATAGGCCTGTTCGATTAATCACTGAAAATAATCGATTATTTTCGATTAATCGATTATTTTGTTATTTAAAATAGCGGGAAGAACAAACAAAAATTACTTTATTCGAGCAGTTTCATAAATCAAGAAATTTTTCAATGCAGAGTTGAATTTTCAGCATTTTGTGTTTTCTTGCAGTACCAAAAACTAATGTATCATAATAAAACGAAACTGGAAAGTAAAAGGTTTCGCGTGCAATCCGAGGGGTTTGTAGTGTATAATGCGAATAGGGGACGAGCTGTCTTACACCAAGACCCCTCCTCTCCACAACCAATCTTGCGAAATGAGTACCCATTTAGTGCGGAAAGCAGATCGGTCGAGCGTGCTGCTGGTAAGTGAAAACTAAAACTCTGCCCGTAACACGAAATGTCTGCTGTGCTACTGGGGGGTCAGAAGAGGAAACAAGCCCATTGAAAAAATTTTCCGAGTTCTATGAATGTAGTGGCCGATTGGTTTACAGAGTATTTCCAACCAGGCACTCAGAATTGTCAAGCCAGTCTAGTTTAATTTAAATGGACTTGCAAATTTGGACCATTTCGATCAGTTCGATATTAAATTCGGCTTTTTGGCCATAACTTCTAAACTATAAGAAATTTCTGATTTTTCACGAAATTCCCCCGACAGCGACAGCCGTCATCCGCTGGGTACTTGAAACACAGCGGGTGCCGACTACGACTGCCCGCAAGGCGGGAAATTCGGTGAAGATCGATCATTGCATTGTACATTGCAGGATCAAATGATATATTGACATGGATATCTCTTATAGTAGCTGGGGGTCATCCTAAAAGTCTGTCCCTAACACGAAATGTCTGCTGTGCTACTCGGGGGTCAGAAGAAGAAACAAGCCCATTGAAAAATAAACATACTAGTATTTACACAAAAAGAAACAAAAAACCAGGCCGAAGCAAATATACCCTAGTCCGAAGCGTATATACCCTAGACTTGTACAGACCTAGTGGTGATACCGAAAGTACCAATTGGTAACGACCACATGCATTAAAAGTGAGTTTCCTATATGGCCAGTTTATAGGGGAGGTTGGCAGCCATTCAGGAGATCCTCCTGAATGACTGCAAACCATTGACCATTATCAAAATCAATTAACTAACCCATTCTACAAATATTTGTCGAATTTTTCAAGTCGCTAGTTTCATTCTATGGAAAGTTATTGCTTATTTCAAGTTTCACTTGTAGTGGAGGTAGGGGTTCCTTCGGTCGGATCTTGCTCATTACTGCCACCAACAAATAAGATCATGCTACAAACATTTAAACAAACTTTCAAGTCTCTAGCTTCACTCTATCGAAGGTTATCGCTTATTTGAAGTTTCACTTGTAGTGGAGATAGGGGTTCCTTGGGTCGGATCTTGCTCATCATTGCCACTAACAAATAAGATCATGCTACAAACATTTAAACAAAATTTCAAGTCGCTAGCTTCAGTCTATCGAAAGTCATCGCTTATTTAAGTTTCATTTGTAGGGGAAGTAGGGGTTTCGTTGGTCGGATTTTACGTATTTTCAATATTAGCCAACTGGATCCTATTACAAACATTTGACCAAAATTTTAAGTCGCTAGCATTATTTTGTCGTAAATTATCGCTTATTTTATGTTTCATTTCTAGGGGAGGTAGGGGTTCCTTAGGTTGGATCTAACCCATCTTGAATACCAACTAACCCGATCTCACTTCAAGCATTTGACCAAAACTTCAAGTCGCTGGCTTAATTCTGTCAAAAGTTATCGCTTATTTGAAGTTTCATTTGTAGGGGAGGTTGGGGTTTCTTGGGTTGGATCTTACCCATTTTCGGTACCAACCAAGTACATCTTACTAGCAATATTTTGCCAAATTTTCAACTCGATAGTCTCATTTTATCGAAAGTTATCGTAATTAAAGCAATATTTAATTTTTTGAAATTTGTAGGGGAGGTAGGCGTTCCTTTGATCCGATTTCGCCCAATTTAATAGAACTCAAGCATCTTTTTACCCCAGGGTTACATGCCAAAAATCAAGTGTCTACGTCAATTGGTTCAAGAGTTATAGACAAAAAACCCGAAAAGTAGGTTAGTACGGGGCTCTTTGTAAGAAAATTACCGTTAGTTTTCGACTGACCGAATTTATTTTTCCACGAGGGTAGAGGATTATCCTCACAAGCAATTTGCCAAAGCTAGAGCTTTTCATGTTTATTAAATCGGGAGTTATAGATACATTTGATTATTTTACATATGTAGGGGAGGTAGGCGTTCTCTTGGCCTGATCATGCGCATTTTCAATACCAACCAACTAGATCATATTTCCAACATCCGACCAAAATTTCAAAGCTCTAGCTTCATTCAATCGAAAGTTATCGTGCGAACGGACAGACAGACGGACGGACAGACATATCTAAATGGAATCAGGAGGTGACCCTGATCATTTATATATATATACATTGCTATACCTCCGGAGCCTCCTTTAAGGTGTTACATATTTCCGTCTTGACAAAAACAATATACCCTATACTAAAAGTCTAGGGTATAATTATGACGAGTATCTACACTGCCACCAGATACATCGGTATATGTCTTATGCCTACCGAAAGCGTGGGACGTGTTTTGTCGAGTGATTTCATCCAGTATAACTATACTGGGATCTTCATAAAACTTACGTCGATATCTTCAGCACAGCAGGTTCCACGCAGTCGGTAGCCAAAGACACATCCATGTTCCGATGTATCTGCATGCAGTGTAGATACTTTGTATCATTTTTAAGTTGAAAGTATCTTATTATTGCAGTCGCTTATTTTGCGTTGAAACTTGAAACTGTGAATCCAATATCTTGTGGTGTTGCAGCAAAGTCGAAATATGTGTTGGTATTTTTGAACTTTTGCAATTTGGACTTCACATTCACAATTAGCGACCCAAACTACCTTTTATTAGTCAGTTCTTTTCCCACCACCAATGGACTTGAAATGAAAGTTACACTATTCCAAAACATTCGCCTCTTCACCACGATTCTTATGAGACCCGTCTTGTCTATTTTCTACTTCATTGCCAAGAATGTCCTTTTCCCAACACCAAAGGACATAAAATGCAATTCATAATACTCCAGAGCATTCGTCTCTTCGCCACGATTCCTATGAGACCCGTCTTGCCTATATTCCACTCCATTAACAAGAATGTCATTTTCTCACCACCAAAGGACTCGAAATTCAATTTACACTACTCCGGAGCATTCGACTCTTCACTACGATTCCTATGAAACCCATTTTGTTTATATTTCACTCCATTGCTAAGAATGTCCTTTTCCCAATACCAAACGACTCGAAATGCAATTAAAACTACTCCGGAGCATTCGCCTTTTCACCACAATTCCTATGAGACCCTTCTTGCCTATATTCCACTCCATTGTCAAGAATATCCTTTTCTCTCAACTAAAGGATTCGAAATGCAAATACGGAAAATACGATTAATCGTGCTCTTACGATTAATCGTATTTTTACGATTAATCGTATTTTCACGATTAATCGTATTCTTTCGATTAATCGTATTTTTGGATTAATAGTACAATAATTTTATTATTATCAGAAATAATCGATTACGAGATTACGATTAATCGATTCATCGCACAGGGCTAAACCATACCACAAGTGTTTGACCAAAACTTCAAGTCGCTAGCTTCATTCTATAGGCAGTTACCATATATTTGAGATATCAACTGCAGGCGATCATGCCCAATCATGCCCATTTTCAATACCATCTGATTGGATTCTTTTACAAACAATTGACAAAAATTTCGTTTTCCTAGATTTACTCTATCGAATGTTATTGTCTATTCGAAGTATTATTTGTAGGGGAAGTATAAGCTGCTTTTGTCGGATTTTGCCTATTTTCAATACCACATGGTCTGCGAGGATCTCAGTGATGTAGCGATGAGAAGTCAATCCACGTGTACGGCCCCGTCAGTTCGATGAAAATTAACGCTGTATTTGCGGTTAGCGAGATACCGCCCCAAATCATTACAGATCCCCAATGCAACACTGAGAATAACGTTCTCCAGGGCGACGATATACTCTCTGACATCGATCACTTCTAAAAATAATAATAATAATGTAGACTCTCCCTGGTCTCATCAGTGAAGAATACATTACCCCACTGTTCTAACGTCCAATCCCTATGCTCTCGAGCAAATTCAAGTCGTGCTCGACGGTGGGCTAGAGTTAATGCAGGACCTGTTGCAGCTCTCTTTGGGGTCAGGTTCCGTTCAGCAAGTCTTCTTCTGACGGTATCTGAACTTATGACCACTTGGCGTTCGTCACGCACACTTTGTTGGAATTGAACTGCGTTGAGGCGGCGATTTCGCAAAACAGTAAGTTGGATATAACCATCATCTGCTGCTGATGTAGCCCTAGGTCTGCCCCTTCCTGGACGGCGATCGAATGCTCCAGTCTCTAAATATTGTTGAACTCGTTGCACCAAAGATTTGCTGATTCGAAGTCTTCGAGCGAACTCACGTTGCCCAAACCCTACCTGAGGTAATGCTACAGTTTGAGCTGCTTCCTCAGGTGTCGTATCCATTATTGGCTGAAAAAAGTAGCAAAAATACACGCGTCTAAGCAAACAATGGACAAAAACTAAAGAAATGATAAGAAATATCCAACTACCCTCACTGTAGAAGAAAAGAATGGTAAGCGCGAACTCTAGTCAAAACAGAGCGAATCGTTAGCATTGTGTTTGTTCCTTGATTACAATGTGAGTTTACGGTACTTTAAGATTAAATTTATAGTCATTTAAATCGCCACTAAACTGCCAACATTTGACGAAAATTTTGAGTCTGTAGCTTCATTCCATTGAAAGTTATTACGCGAATAGACAGGCAGAAAGACTTGACTAAATTGAATCAGGAGGTGACCCTGATCATTTATATATACATTGCTATACCTCTGGAGCGTTCTTCAAGCTCTTGCATATTTTCGTTGTGACAAAAACAATATACCCTATACTTTATAAGGTCTAGGGTATACAAATAATAAATGTAACGTCCCGAACCAACAATGCCAAAAAAAGAAATCGAACCCGTCGTTACACTGGTATTAAAATATTCTAATTACATTCAGGGATACTCTGAGATGTTAGATTTGTTGTATTCAAAGAAACTTCTAGTTGGTTTTTAGGGAAACCTTTAAAATCTAACCAGTTGACAGTGACCCAAGTAACACGTCCCTAAACGCAAATCGATATAAAGAGACTTTTCAAGCAGTAAATTTTCTCGGTAGCCCATAAATTATTATGATTAGAAGAACATGAATTGGCTCCACGCACACCGTCTAGGAATGAAAATACTTTTACGGATAACATCGTTAAATCTATTTTCACCATTCCAGAGCTCTGGTCATATAAATCTTTCAAGCAAACATCCTCTTTGCGATAAGGGATGTGCACCTGAGTCACTCTGATAACCACCATCCAGAAGCTAAGCCTACGTGTTTTAGAATAAGCACCACCAACTGCTATTCTCATGACCAGCGTTATCCTGTCATTACCTGTGTCGACGCCACAATGTTTATCTGTGGAAATTAGGATAAGTTATTCGTAAGCCGCCACCAGACGTACTCGTACATTAAAATTAATCAACGAAACGGGATTCATTCACGTTGGCTATTCTCGTGACTCCCCCGATTTTAAAATGCTTGGACACAAGCTAAAATTACACAGGGCTCCCTTTTCCGAAGGACTTCATCAAGAATCGCTACCAAGCTCACGACGAGACGGATAACATATAACTGACATCCTAGATTCAGGTCTTCCAGATATATGTAATATACACAACTCGGTTGTCGTGCTCGTACAGGGGTCCAAATGCAAAGCTATGTAAAATGGAAAGCTGGCGGCTTGAACTTGATGCCGTTGTTGAGGTGATTTTTATTCCTCTGTACAATTGTACTTATACTGTAACTGAGCTTAATTCATACTTCTTTATTTAAATAGATTTTTTATTTGCTGCATAAAATTGTAGGTTGTAAAAGTACTTTGGAGAATAAATAAGAAATGTACTCGTATAATGTAATGGACGGATTAGGTACAATGCGGTATACATAGAGACAGGTTACTTACTTTGGTCTCTCCCCCACCGTTACATCCAACAGCATATAGCCTAGGCCCATGATTCAAGAATATTCTATTCTTGAAGCATGCCCTAGGCCCAGTAGCCTAGTCATCAAGTAGTTTTCCTAATAGTTGTGGGGAATAGGCGATCATATTTTACTTCAGAACTTCTTTAGGAGTAGTTAGGAGATAAACATACTAAAATAAGTCACCGCCGCTGGGAGGTGAGCTTACGGTGGGAGTGGTGGGGGAAGGTCCCATTTTTGGGTTTTTCGATTATATCTCGGTAACGGTGGACTCTAGGAAAATATGTTCTATACAATTCGGCAAATATGCAATCAAACAATTTTATAGGCATGTTTGAAGTTAATTATTCACTGGTTCACTTTTTATCTTGTATGTTAAAAATTCTATTAGGATTTTGGTGTTCTTCTAGTCTAGTTTTTAAATGTCTAGATGTAGAGCCGTAGTAAACAAAATTCCGTGTAAAACCTGTAAAGAGGAAAACATAGACATGGCTTATTATGGCTCTACATCTAGACATTTAAAAACTAGACTAGAAGAACACCAAAATCCTAATAGAATGGCAATCAACCATAGAAGCAACCTTGTCAAACATCAAAATGAACACAAACATATAATGGATTACGAAAACACAACCATTATTGACAAGGACAGAAACACACAGAAAATCAGAACAAAGGAAGCAATATACAAAACAAATACTTCCACAAATCTTTAAACACCAAAACAGAACTAGAAAACATCACATATAAATACAACAAAACACTTTCTAATACATAAACCTACATACAAACATTTATAAAAATTGACAGATGGACAAGAATGACAATAACTAATATATAGGTAAAACATTGCTCATAAGATTTTTCTACGAGGAGGATTAAGTGCATACTCGTAAAACAGGAGAATTAGACAATAGAATATAAGGTAGTTACCCAAGCATTATATAAAAATTGTAAACAATAATTAAGATCCCCATTTTTATTAGGCTTGAAAATGCTATAATAATAGCGAAACGTCGCCAATTATTTTATAATGATATATCTGTAAAAATAAAACAACATATAAAACAAGCTGGGTAGTGATCATTTTAACATACAAGATAATTTTATAGGCAATTTGATAAGCTTTAATTTTTGCTTAGAACTTATTTTTCTAGAGTGCACCGTTTTCGAGGTATAATCGACAAATCCACAAATGGGATCTTCCCCCACCCGTCCCACCGTTACCTCACCTCCTAGGGGCGGGGACTTTTAGTATGCATACCTCCTAACTACTCCTAACGAAGTTCTGAAGTCAAAAATTATCGCATATCCCACACACTATAAAAAGTGTTCTTTGACTGGTCTATAAGGCCTTAGTAGCCAGTGCTTTAATTTAAGCAGTATGTAACACTAGTTTTGTTATATCCTTCTTTAATAAATAAATAAATAAATAAACATTTTGATTTTTTTTCCTTTATGTTTTTTTGGGGTGCTGATTACGAATCTAAGATTGCTACAAAAATTTTTTTTTGTGGAATTTGAGTTATAGCCAAAAAACAACAACAGAAACACGGTTTTCTGTTTTTGGTTTTTTGAAAATATTTTGAGAACGGTTGATCTTGGTCGAGTTCGACAGTGTATGGAGACACTAAGGGCGCATGGTAGATCTGTTTCCCACGGGTCCCAGGTTAAATACCTGGCGGGATGTTCGATATTACTCAATCAATCGTCAACAAGAGCAACCAAACAACCGATCACGAGGCGATTTCACAAGACGATTTCAAAACAATATCGAGGATTGGAAAAGATACATGTATTATTCAATGCTCCCGGTACTTGCCATCACGCGTTAACTGTTATTTTTTTGCACCTTTTGAATACTTTATGTTACCCGATTCAAGTTAAATTCAACAAATACAAAGAAAACATCCTAATTGCTTATCCACCGGTTTTGGTACACTGACTAAAATATCTTCATCAGTTGGCGCTGCAGTCTACTTAAAATACATTAAGAATCGAAAAATATTTTTCTCAGAAAAACATACTTTTGGATCGATCGTTTTACTACTTTTTATTTACTCCTTCTTTCTAAGCATCCCCATTGGAACATTTACCATTTGCGCATCTCCTGTGATGTGGGTCAAGCTTTCTGGATGTGAATGTCAGGTTTGCAATGCTGTCCTCTCCGCTCTTTAGTATAGATACAATCTCCCACCACCATACATTCATCAGATGTATTTCAGCTTTGGGTAGGCATGTTCTGATAGGTGCAGTTTCCACTTTCGAACTCCTCTATAACTTCATTTCATTCTTATCCCTATTGTGTGTGTACAGGCAATTAATTTTGTTGGAGAGGAATGTAAATGCTTTTGACCTACTACTGGCCGGGCTACTCTTGATGTGTGATTTAGTGTCGCTTGGGCTTTATTTGGATGTAGATAGGTCATGTGCTCGAATGTCGAATGTAGGTGTTTTTCTTTATACATAGTTAACAGTTCAAGAATGGTGGTTCGTACGAGCAGTGAGGTGAATGTTTCGCAGTACTTCCTTTTGTGCACCTTTATGTTTTTTTTGGATGCTGAAGACGAATCCGGGATTTGTCAACAAGAATTCGGCAGGAAGAATTTTTATTGACAAAAAAAAACCTTTTTTTTTTCTAACTTTTTGGCGTTTATTTTAACATACCTAACTATTTTAATTGTTTAAAAAAAATTGTTTTTGTAATTATGGAGATAAACTACTTCACCTCCGATTTTCTCGAAAATGTTGTTGCTCTCCTGATGATACTGAACAAAACTATTATGTACATGCTCGTCGTGGAAAGCCCATCTGTAATGAACCACCTGTAATGAACCATATTATGGCCTGGTAGTGCTGCTCCCACCGGCAGATCGAAGCAGCACCTGATGAGTAGTGATCTGTTGGTGGTACGAAACCAGAGGCCGAGGGTCCCATTACACCTGGACCCAGGTGCGACCGCGTGGGCGTCTGATCCGTCCGCCAACCATTCCATTCTTATCGACTATTTTTTTTAGTCACCATTTGTGCCTCCCCTGTTTGTGTTGTCTTCTCCAGGCCTATGAATTTTGGTTAATACGTAAAGGACGGGGGCAACGAGCGGCGAAAACCCCGCCCACATCTCCCGAACTGAGCTACAGCAAGCATAGGCCACTGCTTAGCTCGTTGAGGAGCCTTTTTCTTCGCCAGATGGCACAGCCCGACCTTCACGGTCACCATGCATCCTTAGGCTCCGTCCCCATGAGCTTCTTCGGATGCCCACCAAACCGTCCGTTACACATCTCCACACAGTTTTTATACCCTAGACTTTTAGTATAGGGTATATTGTTTTTGTCACGACGGAAATATGTAACACCTTAAAGGAGGCTCCGGAGGTATGGCAATGTGTATATATAAATGATCAGGGTCATCTCCTGATTCGATTAAGCTATCTCTGTCTGTCTGTCTGTCCGTCTGTCTGTCTGTCTGTCCGTCTGTCCGTCTGTCTGCCCGTTCGCACGATAACTTCCGATAAAATGAAGCTAGAGCCTTGGAATTTGAAATGTTGGAAGTATGATCTAGTTGGTTGGTATTGAAAATGGGCGTGATCAGGCCAAGAGAACGCCTGCCTCCCCTACGTATGTAAAATAGTTAAATGTATCTATAACTCCCGATTTAATAAACATGAAAAGCTCTAGCTTTAATAGATTACTCGCGAGGATAATCTTATACTCTCCTGGAAAAATAAAATCGATCAGTGGAAAACTAACGGTAATTTTCTTACAAATAACCCCGTAATACCCTACTTTTCAGGTTTTTTGTCTATAACTCTTGAACCAATTGACGTAGACACCTGATTTTTTGCACGTAGCCCTGAGGTAAAAAGCTGCTTGAGTTTTAGTAAGTTGAGCATAATCAGATCAAAGCAACGCCTATCTCCCCTACAAAATTCAAAAAATTAAATATTACTTTAATTACGATAACTTTAGATAGAATGGTACTAGCGAGTTGAAAATTTGCTTGAAAGTTGGTAGTAAGATCTGGTTGGTCGTTATTGGTTATTGTTATGGGTAAGATCCAACCATAGGAACCCCTACCTCCCCTACAAATGAAACTTCAAACATGCGATAACTTTTGATAGAATGAACCTAGCGACTTGAAATTTTAGTAGAATATTTGAAGTAAGATTGGATTAGTTGGCATTAAAGATGGGTTAGATCCGACCTAAGGAACTTCTACCTCCCCTAGAAATGAAACTTCAAATAAGCGATAACTTCCGACAAAATAAAGCTAGCGACTTGAAATTTTGGTCACATGTTTGTAGTAGGATCTAGTTGCCTAATGTTGAAAATAAGTAAAATCCGACCAACGAAACCCCTACTTCCCCTACAAATGAAACTTCAAATAAGCGATGGCTTTCGATAGAGTGAAGCTGGAAACTTGAAATTTTTTTTAAATGTTTGTAGCATGATCTAATTGGCTGGTGGCAATGATTGACAAGATCCGAACCAAGGGACCCCCCCCCCCCCTTACAAGTGGAACTTCAAATAAGCAATAACTTTCAATAGAATGAAGCTAGCGACTTGAACAATTCGACAAATATTTGTAGAATGGGTTAGTTAATTGATTTTGATAATGGTCAAGATTCTCCTGAATGAGTGTCAACCTCCTCTAAAAACTGGCCGTAGATGATCTCGTGACGTGGGCACTCGAGTCAGAGACGAGATTCCGTCAGAGGTCTTCTCTATTTGCCTTGTGACTCAACCGGACGATTGTTTATGTAAAGAGATGGGGCGGGTACAGTACACTGCCCTAAGTTTACTCGCCTAATGCTTAAGGTATTCGTTTAAGAGGGGCGTATGTTCAGCGGCACCACGGCACGGAAGGAAACCACCTGAATTTGCACTGATAAAAAAAATCCAATTAGGTATGGGCTGTGCGTGACGCTTAGGCGGAGACGACGAGCGACGGATACAGCGATGGTCTGTACTGTTGGCGCCCTAGACTATAAAGGATGAATTTCGGTAATTAGTCTACAATTTACCTGGGGCTCTCGCGCCTATGGCGGAGCCCTCTCCACAATGGTGCTCGACACGGATCTTCTGAAAATGTTGACACCGAACACGAGCCCGACCTCTCTTTTTCTTCCTTGTGCTCACGCCAGCGGTCATCTACTAACTCCTTTGGCCAGCACTGCTGCGGGTTGACTCTCCCAATTTAACTGTGAAGCATGTGCGAAAAGCGGTGTTTACCAAATATGCACCAATCGCTGTCACTAAATCCTCGCAGTCCCGAAAACGCGAGAGCAAATACTCGCGCGCGATGAAAAAAAATGTAAATACAATAACCGACCGTTGTGAAATGCACAGCAGCCAAATAAAATGTCACCTCACGAATCCCGTTCGAGTGCGAAACGAAAACCGTAGTGAGAGTTGCCGCGCGTCGACGTGCGTTGCGTGATCGAATTCGGGCAGTTAATAAGTACAATTTTGCGACTTTCGAATCCGGGACCCCGGTGCTTCGGCTCAGTTTCGCGCTAATGCCAATTCGCCCAATGCGCTTGTGTGGATGCACTCACACACACACAGACACACCCGAATTCAATTGCTGCTGTCTATACACGGAACGAAAAATTGAGACTACGAACGACTAACCGAAAGGGGAAGAGGGAATGCATGCACAACACAAAAATTCTGGGCACTCCGTTGGGGATCGGACCTTGGAACTTTTCGGCCCCTTTTCTTTTCTTATCCGCCTGACACACACGGAGTTGAGCTTATCGTCGTCAAGTTGTGGCGTGGCTAGGATTTCCGATCGTCTGGAAAGTTACCGAGATGGGACTTGTACCGCGGAACGTTCCCTCAATTCGTTCGCGATAAAAAAAAACTCCAACACTGCACGCAGCTGCTTGTGGGACAATGACAAACACCGAGCACTGTCGGAAAACTCTCAACAATCGTTTCTTTCCGGACGGTTGAAAGACAAACGGTCAAATTAATTTTCCGCCTGGTTTGGGGCTGCTTTTGCTGCTCCTTTGCGATATAAACTTTCCCGAATTTCTGCAGGTCTATTTCGAATGGGATTTCGCGCGCGAGTTACATGCGTCACCAGCACACCTAGCAACAACTAACAACAATAGCACATGTGCCCAGGCAACAACATTATACCTTCACCTACAATGCAACATACATACGATTCATAGGTACATTGCACCTCGAAGTTACATGCGTCACCAGCACACCCAGCAACAACCAACAACAATAGCACATGTGCCCAGTCAACAACATTACACCTTCACCTATTGTACAATGCAACATACATACGATTCATAGGTACATTGCACCTCGATCTAAATACTGTTTCCGGCATGTGCCGCAACGTAAACAAAATATTCTTTTAAATATCGATGTAAGAAAATTCTATCATTCATTATTACCTGGAATACAGAGTTGTACAAACAAAAGTTTAGTTTTTTTTATAACACGTAAAGCTATTAGATGTAATTGGCGCAGTCGCTCATTGGCGGGAAGGTGACACTTACGGTCGTGAAGTAAATAGTTAGTGCGACGGATTATCGCGTAGAATTGACTATTTCCGCAATTTTAACTGTGAGACACTAAAACTGTGCGTACGAAGGTTAATCGTAGTGCGACGGATTATCGCGAAGTTCAGTGATAGTGCCACCAACAACTAGACTCTCATAGTGCGACGGATTATCGCAGTGAACAGCAGTGGTAGCAGTGGAAATTGTGACCTACGGACAGACAAACTGACAGCATGTGGTAAGTCTTTGTCCATCCTTTCACGTTCCGTAAGAAAACCTTCACCCCGAAACCTTATCTCGTCCCACGCTCTAGGCACATTAGGAATCTAAGTAATATTCAAAACACAGTAAATTTAGAAAATACAGTAATTCTAGGGAATACAGTGAGTTTAGAAAATACGGTGAATTTAATGACTTTAGATAACTTAGAGGAGTTAACATCTTCAGTAGGACCCAACACGACTTCTGACTCGACAATGACAAACGTAACATCAATGGACATCTGTAATGCTTTACGTGTACCAGATGCAATCAAGGATTTACCGATATTTGACGGCAATCCCAGATTATTATTCGACTTCATAGAAAACGACGAACAAGATCGATACATTAGGGAATATCACATTAATAACAACCACCGCGGAATTAATGAAACAGTCTCTCATCTGAAGAGACAGTACTACTTCCCATTTATGAAGAATAAGGTATCTCAACTTATAAACAACTGCCATAAATGCCAAACGCTAAAATATGATAGGAACCCCCCTCGACTCGAATTCCAAGTCACGGAAACCCCAAATAAACCTCTCGATATACTTCATTTAGACATCTATACTATAAACGGAAAACAAATTCTAACGCTAATAGACAAATTTTCTAAATTTAGTGCCGCTTATACACTTCTATCTAGAACAAGCTTACTTATAATTAAAGCATTAAAAAATTTTATTAGCTCCCATGGCATTCCCAAGAAGGTAGTAACTGACCAAGGAACAGAGTTCACCGCTAACATTTTTGTAGACTTTTGTAAGCAATACGGAATCATCCACCATATCACGTCATTTCAACAATCCTCTAGTAATTCTCCAGTGGAAAGGCTACATTCAAGCCTAACCGAAATCTATCGAATAATCTATGACAAATACAAAAACCAAGACAGAGATCATGACGAAATCTTAGACGAAACATTAATTACTTATAATAATGCTATTCACTCCGTAACAAAATTGACCCCTTCCGAAGTATTTTATGGAAGGACCTATAAATTTAACAATCAAATTCAACAAAGTAACGTACACGAATACCTAAATAAACTTAATGCCTTTCAGTCTGAACTTTTTCCTCAAATCAAAGAACAATTAGCAACCCAAGCAATAAGAAACACTGAAAAACTTAACACAACCAGAAACGAACCAGATAAAATAAACGCAGGATCGATAATATACAGAAAAGAAAACTGTCGTAATAAATTAACTCCTCGATTCACTAAACATAAAGTCAAAGAAGATAACTTCATAACCTTAACAACTAATAAAAATAAAAAATTGCATAAATCTAAACTAAAGAAAAAACGTAAATTACAGGTTCCTACTGCTGATGATACTTCCAACAATCGGGCAGAAAATTGACGTCAACGAATTAAATAACAGCAACGGCATACTACCGATAAAATTAGGAAACGCGAGGATAATCCAATCATATAAGAACCTCCTACACATAATCCAACTTAACCAATACGAAAATAGTATTAAAGAAATAACTAACTCTTTAGGACATTTTGAAAAATTGGAATCAGTTAAAAACACTCTGGAAATAACTAAAACAAAATTAAACTTCGTAGCTAGCAAACTAGCAACTATAATGCCTACCAGAAGAGCAAAGAGAGGTCTAGTAAATGGGCTCGGTACCATCATTAAAACCATTACGGGAAACTTAGATGCAGATGACGCCATTCGGATTAATAACGATATAAACAAACTACTAACTAATCAAAATAATATAAAACAAAAATTAGCCCTAAACTCCGAAATCAACAAACAAATGATTGACCGATTCACTAACATAACAACCCACATAAATAAACAACAACAAACAATAACCGATTACCTGAAACATACAACAGAATCAATCCAAAACAAAATCAGAACTGAAGATGCTACTCTCCACTATTTACAATACCTTAATCAAATAAACTACAATGTAGATCTCTTAAATAACCACTTAACAGGTATTGCAGAAGCAATTATCTTTGCCAAATTAAATGTAATCTCTAAGCGGATTTTAGACCCAAACGAACTCTCTGAAATTCTCCGAATCTTCAAAAATCACTCTATCCCAATACTTTCAAATGAGAATGTTTACGAACTTTTAGAATTACAAGCATACTATAACAATAGCAACATTATATATAAAGATTCCAATTGTATCTCCAGATGAATACTCATTTTTCCACATAATCCCGCTACCCATAAAACGCAACAAATTCATTTCCACCAAGCATTACCAGATCATAAACCCACATAAACTCCTATCCCTGCACAAGCCCTGCCCAAACATCGAAGACACTTTTTACTGTCACAATTCTCCCGGAAACGAAGAAACACCAGATTCCAGCTGCATCTCAAGAATCATCTACAACATACCTGCCCAATGTGCACTGCATGCTCGAGAAATGGCGACCGATATTTCTCTGGTTGAGCCTAACCACCTGCCCTTCATCAACGTACCGAAAACAAGGATAAATACAACCTGCGGTCCCGAAGACATAACGATTCAAGGAACGATGCTTACCAAATTCAAAAATTGCGAAATCTCCGTCAATGGCATTACATATTCTTCTGTAAATTCGGAATACTAGGACCGAATAAATACATACCCAACAAGCTTTAAAGATATTAATCTAACTTTCTCCAACTACAGAAATCTACAAATGGATAATCTAAACCAATTCCAGTTTTCAAGACAACCAACAGAGAACATCCTGGACGAAGTACAGAACCCTGAAATCGATATATTTACGGCAGTCACATGGGTCACCTTCATCATCCTGATTATAATCATCATCCTAATCATCAGTCCACAGTTTCAAAGACGAACAGCATCAGTCACTCATGTCCAAGAAATGCAACCGCAATTTCTCTGGCCGTCGCTCCTGACTAAAGGGGGAGGAGTTACATGCGTCACCAGCACACCTAGCAACAACCAACAACAATAGCACATGTGCCCAGTCAACAACATTACACCTTCACCTACAATGCAACATACATACGATTCATAGGTACATTGCACCTCGATCTAAATACTGTTTCCGGCATGTGCCGCAACGTAAACAAAATATTCTTTTAAATATCGATGTAAGAAAATTCTATCATTCATTATTACCTGGAATACAGAGTTGAACAAACAAAAGTTTAGTTTTTTTTTTATAACACGTAAAGCTATTAGATGTAGTTCGCGCGGACCCTCTACTTTCCTCTTGTAGCGAAGCGAACGTAATCCGACTTACAAATCTTCCTTATTCAATATGGCCCCGACACGTGCACATTATAGAATCTCCCGCGCATTTGATTTTTCGAAACCTTTTCCCGATCTGTCCTCACTCGTGGTCCAGCATGAACTCCCGACCATGCGATCAAATGGTCCGGTTCGTCCTCGTACAGGGGGCGCTGTTTTCGAATGTTTCTTTGGTGTTTTCGCCAGAGAGATAATTTTCATTCGGATTTGACTCAGCCAGTCCGGTAGGGAAAAATTAAGTGTATTTACCAAATTAATATTACCGTGAATGTGATAATATTTTAATAAATACACCAAACTTTCTCCTACCGGAATGCATTTTCGCTTCCTAAAGAAAAATGGTCGGAGCAGTACCGAGTCAAATTTGAGATATCGATGGCGGCAACCCAATTCAAATATTTAACGGACATCGAAAAATCATATGCAGACGGCTGCTTGAGAAATGTCTACATTACAAGGTTCGTGAAAACATCAATAATTACAGTGTTGAAAGACACTTCAGTCGAAAGACAAAATATTGTCCCGGTAAATATTTTGACTCTCGACTGCTAGGTCGTGTGCTTCCGTGTGGTGTTTGGTCTATCGTTTTCATATTGAATATAGCGGCGCCCATGTTCCGTGATCTGTCAACGAAAGGCAATGCAATAAATTATCTGAAAATTGTGTCGCGGGTGTTTTTATCTAAAGTGATCTGTTCAGCTTTATCAGCTTTAAGCCGCTTTCCCATTGACCGATATTTGTTGAAAGGCACTAGTCGAGACACAAGAAGCTTATGAATTCGTTCGTGAAAACAGCACTTTTAACAGTGTTGAAAGACACTTCACACAACATCAACATCACTACAAACACACGCACACACGTTTGAGACCGACAACACATCCTCGAAGCTATATTAGGTACACCGCCTGACACGGCGCACAGTGGGACGAAATCGATGACTTTCTGGACATGGCTTTTTCGCCCAGATCCTTTGCTATAGAAATTACAATGTGGATGCATTTTAAAGTATTTTTTCCTGCTGAATCGAATGGTGAAGTCCGTTTTGTGAAAGGTGCGATATGAAAGAAGATAAAGCATATTAAATAATGGTTTTAGGTTGTATTTATTATCATACCCTTCACCCATGTGATAGGGTATATTAACTTTGTCATGAAGTTTGAAACGCACAGAAAGAAGCATCTTTGACCATATTAACTATAAATATTGTTGGTCAGTATGTTGAGACGGGTCGATTAAGCTTTAAGGTCTAGACACACAGTGCCCGTACCCGGGCAGCGCCGTAGTCGCCCGTATATCGGACAAATGACCATACATTGCAAGCGAAACCACACAGTACCCGTACCGAGACCAACCGTGTGTTTTCCATGTGTCCCCGATTCCCGCGATTCTTCCTACCGACTTTAATTGCATGCAATGCAAACGTGTGTCTATCTATTCAACATTGTACGTTTTCTTCGCCGTATGATGGCTACACATCAACCCACCCGGCGGCGGCTGCTCCGTGTTCGGCTATGTGTGTATCCAATTTCTTTCCGTACCGAACCGTGAGCGAGAAAAATTAAACCAAACTAAACGGGCACGGTCCGCCCCGTGACGGTCTGTTGTCCGTGTGGTTAGTGTGAACCAGCAGACTGTTTTATATGGTACAATTCGCTTACCGTAGATCGCCAGTATACGGGCGACTACGGCGCTGCCCTGGTACGGACACTGTGTGTCTAGACCTTTATTCGTATGTCCGTCTGTCCGTCTGTCTGTCTGGTTCTATGCAAACTAGTCCCCCAGTTTGAAAGCTATCAAGCTGAAATTTTGAACAAAGCCTTCTTTTAATGCACGCTGTATATACATATGTCGGAACCAATGGAATCGGACCATTACGTCATATAGCCGCCATAGGAACCGCCGGTCCTTCTTCTTCTTCTTCTTCCTCCTGTGATCCAGATAAGGCTTTGTTCCTGATGTCACCACTGTATTACAGAAGTCCACAGGTGCGGCTCCTATCCAGGATCAATGGCTAATCCCTATGGATTGTATTGCCAATTCGTCTTTGTGAGAAAAACTTTTTTATTTCTAAAGGTATCTTTTTAAAATTTCACACTTATCAATAATATCTTTAGTTAAATTACATTCCCGAATTCGGTTGAAATTGGACGACTTTATCATATAGCTGTCAAAAGAACGATCGCTCCAAAAACAAGTTTTTGTTAGAAAAACTTTTTTATTTCTGAGGATATCCTTACCAAATTTCATATTATTTAATCCTATTGATCAAACCAAGTTTATAAATTTGGTTGAAATCGGCCTACTATTTCAAGTTTTAATCAACCTCCATTACAGAATTTTCGGCTAATTCGCATCTCTCAAAATGCAGTATTGTGACTTACTAAAATAGATGGATGTACTCACTTGCGTATATTTTCCAACCATTCCATACATAGTTTTTACAGGTAACGATACGATAACAACTGCGTTTTAGTTGACTTTAGCTTGTTTTAAACATTATTTCCGGCCGTTAGGCGTCGAACTGGATATGTTTTTTACGTAGTTTATTCACTAAATACATCAGGTTGTACAATACATTGTGAAATCCCCCTTTCGGCAGAACTCAGCACCTTTTAATAACTAGTCAAAATGTATGAATACTGAAATTTTATCAAAAACCATGTTTTAGAATTAATTTTTTTTTTTCAATCATTTTTTTTTTAGTTTGACTTTACCTTATTAGAAGCAAAAATTAAGTAACAAATTATCAGGAACAAATATTTTTTTATGGACAATTAAAAACTCTGCGTTTTGCTGGGAGTTGACCCTGCAACTGACTTCTTTAAACATAAATTGCGAGCGAAGCGGGACGAAACGGGATGAGATCTTTCGTAGTTCTATACTAACTATATGGGGCTAGAATATGTGAAGTCCGTTTTTCGGAGCCAGTCGGCACATTTTTATGGTACTCTAAAATGTGTGGCGGTGCGATGTGGTGTGGGGTGTGAAAAAAAATACCACGGCCTTTCCCTTTGAGGGCCTGTCGTTAAAACCGACAATCAAAGGACAGGATGTGTATGCCAGCAACTTGCACTATCCGAAATCTTTATATGCTAACGAAACGTCAACTATGCCTCGGATAAGGACTGTCTCAACGGTTACGACTTTTAGCTATCGTACAATGACAAAGATTGGATTCTGGAATGTGCGTACTCTCCTGGACAATGGATCACAAGGTCCCCAGAACGCACGATTTCTTCAATTAGAGAGTGAATTTCTGAGGTACAATTTAAATATCTTAGGAGTTAGTGAAATAAGATGGTGGAACAGCGGAGAATTCATCTCTCCAACGGGCAGCACTGTAATGTTGTACTCCGGTAAAGCTACCGGTAGTCGCCGTGAGTCAGGTGTGGGGCTCCTTTTAACCAGAGCCGCGCGAATCGTCTCTTATCCTGGGAACCGGTCTCTGACAGGGTCTTGACCGCCAGGTTCCGGACCAAAATGAGGAACATCTCAATAATACAATGTTATGCCCCTACTGAACCCGATAATGTCTTAGCAAAAGACTCCTTCTACGAAGAACTAAACGCCGTTCAGAGCAGAACACCTAAAGGTGACATTATAATGGTTATGGGTGATTTGAATGCGAAAGTTGGCGCTGATAACTATGTGCTCAGACACGTGATGGGGAGACACGGTCTTAGTGATCGTAACGACAACGGTGAAAGATTTGTAGAGTTCTACAACTTTCGCAGTCTCTTCATCGGTGGTACTATGTTTGAGCATAAGGACCACCACAAAATCAGTTGGTTCTCTGTTGATCGGCACAGAACACAAAATCAGATCGACCATTTTGCCATTAGTAAAAGATTCAAGAGTTGCCTCATGGACGTGCGAAACAAGAAGGGTGCCGATATTGGGATGGGAAGAGACCATTATCTTATGATCGCTAATATTCGATTGCATATTGCAGCCGTGCGCCGCCCCAGCGACGAAAGATCCAGGCGCCGCAAATTCAACACCGCTCGATTAAAAAATCCAGCTGTCTTGCAACAATATAATGACCATCTTGCGCAAAAAGCAGCTGAGATAACTAGTCACCCAGATAGTGACATAAACGAAAACTGGGATGCCATAAAAAATGCGTACATTGAAAGAAAGGAGCTGAAAGTTCGTTTGGCTGCAGCATCAGACGACAATCGAAGCAGCATCGAACTCCTTTACCGTCAGAAAGCTCGAGAAGTTCAGCGTAGTGTGCGACGCGATAAAAGATTTTATGCCAATTCTCTTTTAGCGTCAGCAGAAGAAGCCGCTAGAAGTAACAACTTAAACGCCGTATACGGTGTCATCAAGGAGTTTACAGGTGGTCGTAACTCCTGCCAACATCCGGTGAAAGATAGTGATGGAAAGCTACTTATCTTGGAAGAAGATCAAATGAGTCGGTGAAAAGAACAATTCGCCGCGGTCTTGAACCGTGTAACCTCTGGTTAAGTTCCCCCTCATATAGATAATTTAGCTAACCATCAAAATGTGCGTATACGGTCCACTGCCCGGACTAAAGAGGAAATGGTCACTGCAATTATTGCACTAAAACGAGGAAAGGCCGCCGGACTTGACGGCATCCCTGCCGAACTTTATCAAGCAGCGCCAAGCGTAACTGCCGATTTGCTGCACCAACTTGTTGATAAAGTGTGGAATACAGAGACCTTTCCCACTGAGTGGAAGGAAGGTTTGATCATCAAACTTCCAAAGAAGGGTAGCCTCACGGACTGTAATAATTGTAGAGGCATTTGTGTGCTTCCTGCCGTTGCCAAGATAATAGCTAAAATCGTCCTGGAAAGACTAAAGGCCCACTTAGAAAGCACAATTAATGAAGAGCAGGCTGGCTTTCGATCCGTATTCTCCTGTGTCGATGACATTAACACCTTGCGAATCATCATCGAGCAATGCGCTGAATACGATTCTCCGCTTCACTTGCTTTTCATCGATTTCGAAAAGGCTTTCGAAAGTGTGAACCGGGATTCTATATGGGCGGCCTTGCGCAGGAGAGGCATCCCTGAGAAGCTTGTGGCTATTATTAAGGCAACATATGACCACGCGAAATGTCGCGTCCTGCATAAAGGTAAGGTGTCGGGGGACTTTGAGATTCGCAGTGGAGTTCGGCAGGGGTGCATCCTCTCACCGATCCTATTCCTCATTGTGATCGGCGATGTGTTGCATGCAGCCCTATCCGGACTCGACAGAGGAATTCAATGGACTTTGACATCTTATCTACAACATCTTGGCTACGCTGACGACATATGCCTACTCTCCCACAAAATCATGGATCTTTCCGCAATGGCGTTAGATCTCGAGAGGGAGGCAAGCAAGGTTGGGCTAAAGATTAATACCAACAAGTCCAAGGTTCTTAGCCCGCCGTTGCGAAAAAGAAATCCGACACCTATTGCCATCAATATTAATGGGCAGCCTGTGGAGAAGGTGGACAACTTCGTCTACCTAGGTAGCATTGTTGCCGAAAATGGTGGTACGGAGCAGGACATCGCTCGTCGTATCAACCAGGCTAAATGCGCATACGGCATGCTGTCCAAAATCTGGCAGGGCAGTTATCTCAGCATCAAGACCAAGCTGGGCCTGTTTCGCTCCCTGGTACTATCAGTGCTTTTGTATGGGAGCAGTACATGGAAAGTTTCCGTAGGAGTTACCAGAAAGCTGCAAGTTTTCGTCAACTCATGTCTTCGTCGAATTTTAAGAATTTTCTGGCCCGAAACAATATCAAATGAAGAGCTAAGTCGGCGTACGGGTCAGATGCCAATCGACGAATTGATACGCAGGCGAAAATGGCAGTGGATAGGTCACACATTGCGGAAGAGTGATAACTGCATTGCTTTGCATGCCATGAAATGGAACCCCATTTCCAACCAAGGCCGAGGGGGTCCTCGAATCACATGGCGTCGATCTGTGGCAAAGGAGTGTCAGGTACTGGGTAAGTCTTTTGGGGAGTTGCGCCCCATTGCCCAGAACAGACTACGATGGCGCGCAGGAGTAGTTGACGCGCTATGCCCCGCTAGGGGTTAAGGCAAAGTAGTAAAATGTTTGCAAAATACCCTAATTTTATCAAAAATCATGTCTTAAACATTAAAAAAAAAACAATTTTTTTTTGCTGAATATTTTTTTGATTGTTGAATATATCCTATTAGTGCCAGAAAAATGTCACTATCAGATAAATTTTCTCAAGAAAAATTAATAAAGTAATATGTACATTTACCTATATGTATGATTTCATGCAAATTCATTCCTCAAGCCTACGTGATTTCCTCATATATTTCGAATTTCGTAACATTTTCTTATCCCTAAGGGTCTACAAAACGATAATCAAAACTCAAAATAAAAAAAAAGCATTTTTTTGTCAATGTCCAATGAATTTGTTCGAGTCGTCCCACTGTGCGGTGCCACGAAAAAACACTCACAAAACAGATCACTTCACTCTCAACACAATTTTCAGATATTTTTGTTCTATTCACATTGGTTGACAGATCACGGAACATGGGCCCCGTCATAAACAAAATCAAAACGATCAACCGAACACCACACGGAAACGCACGACCCATCCAGTCGAGAGACAAAATTAATTAATTAATTTGTTTTCGAATATATTGACGGAATAAGACATGTAACAAACAAAATGTTGAACTGAATATTTTTATATATTGAATTTCCGTGAAAAGAGATACCACTGGGTAGCGGATACAAAAGGAATCAATTATATTCATTTTTATTAGATTTTTTTTATAAATATCAAAGAAGTTAAAAATATACAATAAGAAATAAAATGATATGAGTAATATTTTTATAAATTCAGTTTTTCATGAAAACTGGATGTGCAGTGTACATGAAGACCCCTTTGCAAGCTGGGCACAATTTTCGTGTTCTTTTTTGCATTGAGCACATCTTTTGTGCTCTTTGGTGTCGGTGAGTTCGTGTTAGCTCTTTTCGGAGCCAGAGGCCTCAATCAACCTTTACCGGAAGTTACCCAAATTTAAATAAATACTCTTAAATGTTTTTTTTTCTTGGAACGAACGCTGTCATTTTTTTTTTTTTTGAAGCATGTTTCTTCAATAGCCAAGCGCAAGCATTATGGCAAGCTGCGTCGATTCCAAATACGAACAGTGGGTACCACCTTTTTTTTCCCTTTCAGAGAAACTCTCAAGTTATCGACGCTTTCGTCGAAGCGGTCCGCACCTCCCATATAATAATTCTACATATTCGTCATATTTTGGCAGTTTACTTTTATTTTTGTTTTCTTTTTATCGATTGCACCGATTTGGCCGATTTTGCTTATAGGTTCAATTTCATGACAAATGGAAATCATTGTCACGATATTGTTGTCATTCCATTTGAGTACAATCATTTCATTTGTGTTCATGAAATTGATCGACCCTCTATTTTGTTTGGCCAACATTTTTGAATCTTTCAGGGGGCACTTCTCAGTTCGATTTTTTTAAAAAAGTTCCTGTCCCTCCTGTATTTATTGTTGTTAGATAAGATATTAATTTGACACTGCAAAAGAACCTGTTAAAATAAAGATTATTATTTTTTTTTTGGGTTTCTTGGGGAATCCTTGAATGTAGTTATGCTACCACAGCTCCTACTAAGCCGAATCTTGCTTGAAGTGGTAGCTGTGTCGTTTCCGAGCCCTAATCGAGCTCAAAAGAAACCAAGTACTCATTTCTCGTAGCAAGACACCACAGTATATTGCCAAAGCTAATCGGCTTGCCGTGAATATGTTGTTTCGCGCCATGTTTCCCGTAGTAGGGGACCATAGTTTCATCGAGAAGAGAGGTGTGAAGTTGCGATACTCTCGAAATTGGCCTTTAAGTTAAAGTCAAGAGCTGATAGATAATTTCTAACTTTTCCAAATTTTTCATTCTCCGGAAGGTTGGTATTGCATTGTAAGTGAAGAAATTTCTGAATATCTAAGAAACAATTTCTTCGCATGCTGTTACTAACTAGTTCAATGTGAGTATCAGAACCGACCGCCCAATACATTCTAATGTTTTGTGGTGTCATATATCCTGTCAATAGCAAAATTGCAGTGAAAACTTTTACCTCTTGTTCGGTTATTTTCAAATTTTTATTTTCTGTTGAGCATAGGTGTTTGTCTCCTGCATAATCATCCTTATAATATCTTCGGTAAAGACTTTTTCAAACCACTGCACACTTGTTGGGTCTTCACCGTGATATTCATTCGTATTTTCCATTCCATCGGCATTTCCACATTTTATAAAATTAGTTTCATTTTGTACCCAATCTGTTTTTATTTCAATGTTCCTGCCTTTTTATACCCTTCACGGATGTGATAGGGTATATTAACATGTCATGAAGTTTGCAACGCACAGAAGGAAGCATCTCCGACCATATAAACTATAATATATTCTTGGCCAGTATAATGAGACGAGTCGATTAAGCTTTGTCCGTCTGTCTGTCTGTTTCTATGAAAACTAGTCCCTCAGTTTGAAAGCTATCGAGCTGAAATTTTGTACAAATCCTTTTTTAAAGCACGCTGTATATATGTCGGGATCAATGGAATCGGACCACTACGTCATATACCGGTCCAAAAATTCGTCTTTGCGAGAAACACTTTTTTATTTCTAAAGATATCTTTTTAAAACTTCACGTTAGTCAATAGTAACTTTAGTCAAATTATATTCGCGAATTTGGTTGAAATTGAACTACTCTATCATATAGCTGTCAAAGGGACGTCCGTTCCAAAATCAAGTTTTATTTAGAAAAACTTTTTTATTTCTGAAGATATCTTTACAAAATTTCATATTATTCAATCATAGTGATTGGCCAACCACGATCCTAAATTTGGTTGAAATCGGCTCGCTATGTCATATACCTCTCATAGGAACAGGAAATCAGAACAAGTTTTACTACTAATTTCAAAGCGGCAAATGCACCTTCGGCTTGTTTTTCGTTCTTTTTTGGTTGATATCGGTTGATTATTTAGATCTGCATGTCTTTTCTTACGTATGCTGTTAATTTTGCGTTTATATGGTCTTTTCCGGGACTTACTTTTTTTTTGTATTTCCTTTTTTATTATTTCCTCTTTCGACGAAAGGATATCTTCTCCATCTGTTACGACTGCTTGAGCCTCTTCGATTGTAGAAACGATTTCATGGGTATGTTCTATCACTGCTGTTCCCATTTCTTCCAATTGCTGAAATTCGTTTCTGTCTTATACTTTCAATTAAACCGAGGGTTGCAAAAGATATTTAGACAAACGGTTCACGTCGCAATCATCGTCTTCTTCACTGTATAAATCTGTTATAATTCCCTCTTCGAGGGGAAACAAAGTAATCTATACGTCGTCATTCGGGCGTCACGGAAAAAGCGTAATGCGCTGCATAGAAATAGCGAATTCCTAAGCAGCACATAACAATTTTCCGTGTGACGCCCGAATGGTATGCTGGCTCACCTGTTGTAAATTGACATGCCTGCATTCACAAATCGGTAGCGCTACTTGAGCGCTCCTATTTTTGTCCCAATTTTGCACTGAATTACAACAACAAAAACGGGAGCGCTCTGGTAGTGGTAAGATTTGTGAATGCAGGCAGTTCGTTCGAACTGTCAAATCTCCGCTAAGCCAAGACAGCGAACAAATTTTGTGCTGCCTAAAAGAGTTAGCGCCTAGCTTTTTGCGCTAAGTTTAGCAGTGGTTTAGCGCAACATTCGGAATACAAATCACGAGGCAGCTCTTAAAGCTCGCTAGCAACCGTGACTCCCGATTGCACCCAATATCTACGCGAGATTCAAGCAGCTCGATTACTTTGTAAAGTGGAACTTGAATTGGTGATCAGAGGAGGCGGATTTCCCAGTAGCACTTGCAGGTGCCGTACCTATAAAAACTAAGAAGGCATATTTCCCAATGGCACCTGCAAGTGCCGTCACTATAAATACAGCACTTTTGTTAAGTTTTATCCATAAATTTTATAAACCAATCGATCCAATTCATTAAATTAACATTCCCACGAAAGACTAATATGAAAAAATCTTACGACCCCATTTCGTTAAAAAAAGAAAAACGGTGACTACGTAAACTCATGTAACGTTTGATGATTTCACTTTCATATGACTGATATAGTGCGCAGTCTTAGTGTCACCCCACACCGTCGAACTAGAATACGAACCTGGTACAAATGTGCTCCGACACACACACATCTCACATAAACGTGAAGAAAACCGGTCCACTTGTACCAGGCTCGTGTTCGAGTTCGGCAGTCAGTGGTGACACTTAGCAACGGAAAAAGAACTAAGAAGCTAGAAAATCGTTTTTCGTTACTGGTAGAGGGCTCAAAAAGTTCACATTTTTGGCGAGAATAAAATTGTGGAAAATAAAAGACGGGCACCTATAGGTGCGTTGCGTTGGAGGGTTTTAAAATAGTTTCGAGGAAGTGTCGTTGGCCTCAAACGTATGTGTGTGTGTGTTTGTAGTTATGTTTATGTTGTGTGGGCTCGCGAATTCGATTTTTGTTTACACGTTTGAACAACCAGAGTTTATCTCCCATGCGAATTTTGTGTCCCGACTTGTGTCTTTCAACAAAAATTACTTAATAGGAAAGCGGCTTTATGGCTATCTCATAGAAAAAGTCACACGGACACAAAAGTTTTTGCGCTTTAAGTTATAATGATTGAATATGTCAATGCAATGATGTGGCGGATTAATACCTAATTTATATTGTATTTTAAATTAATTAATTACCCTATTAATTATTTATTCTATTTTATGTTCCATCTCTTCCACTGTAACTTCCATTTTGATTCCAAATAGTCTTCTTGTTCGGAAACATGAATCAAATTTACGACAATTCGTCCACTCACTCTCTCTCCACCATCGTATCAAGATGGTCGCTTAAAATATTAAACATCTTTTGCATATATAAACCGAACATAATATGTAATAAATAAACAAATATTGAATAAAATATGATAACCATAAAACTAAATGAATAAATTAATTGTTTTATGATATAAATAGTGTTCTGTTCATAATATTTACAATAAATGCAATCTTATACATTGGGTGGAACAATTGGTGACCCCGACCGACGTCCAAAATGGACGTATAACCTGACGCGACGGAGATCGAAATTACTCGCGCATATTAATTTCTCGCAATAATAACTTGCATATTTACTGAATCATGCTAGTTTCAGTGTAACTAGAAGGAAATTATATTTAAAGCGTTGTGTACATAGTGTTATACTAACTACCTGTTTGTAACATGCAAAATTCGACAAATGCATATTGAAGTGAAAATATACAAAATATACACATTCAATTTCAATTTGCGACTATCAGACTTGGGATTGAGTGCGGAAATCTTTTGACGTCGCCTAATAAGGATGTAAAGTTTGGATTCTCGAAACCATACAAGATATTCCCGGATTCCCAATTGAACATGTGGTTTTCCTGATTCCACAAGACGTGAAACATCGGAAATGTTTCTACATTTTCGAATCACATTTTCGCTTGGAAAAATTGAGTATCTGGTACAACAATCCGCAGGTATCGACATTTATGATTTTATTTCTTTTTCACGTTTGACCGTCACAACGAAGACAAAATTTTTTACGCCGAAATCATCGGTAGTGCATACATTCTCGGGAGTAGATTCATCAGTTCAACTGAACTTTGTGCGGCTACTGAAGTGATATCCGAAGTGCAACACTCGACTCACGCCACAACCCAGCAAGCCTCAGATTTACGGCGTCCTGACACCCACGGGGCCCTGACATTCCACGGCACCTCCACATCTACAGTGCTCCCACTTCTACAGAGCCTTGACGGTTCAGACGAGCAAGTTCCACACGACGTCAACCGTCACCACAATACATTTTATTGCCGCGCTTTTGAATTTTCCCAGTGCGCCCCACACTTTAAGCATAACAGCCTCAGCACGCCGCATCGTCGCGCTACAGTGACATCCGGAGCGCCCACACACCGTTCCCCAACACACGGAGTGCCCGCATAAAGTGCTCCAGCACACGGCGCCCCAAGCATCCGGAGCACCTACATACCATCGCGCTCCAGCACACAGAGCGTCCGCACACACCGCCCCAGCACACGGAGCATCCGCACACGCCTCGACAGCACGCAGCACCCCAGCATCCGGAGCACTCGCACGCGCGGCGCACATCCAAGTACGTCACGTTTCACAAGACACACAAGAGGGCAAGTCAAATCGCTCCAGGTACGAAGCAATCGCCGCACCACATCGGGCCTTTAGGCAAGTTGCCTACAGCGCGCAACGACACTGTGACAGCGAAGTGAACATCAACGAAGACTATTAATCCTAAGGTGATTTTTTTTTATCAAATTTAAATCTCTATCCATTCATATTATTGTATTTCCTAAATATTGTAAAAATTTTGTAAATATGAGTACGACTGGGGAGACAAAAACTACTGGAGAGTGTAGTAATGATATTCCTAAAAATAGTCTGTCGAGTAGGGAAGCCGGTTCTTTTATCCCTTTCGCATCAACCTTGAAAATACCACCATTTTGGGCTAATAGGCCAGATTTATGGTTTGCCCAGGTAGAGGCTCAATTTCGTGTCAATGGTATTAACACCTCAAACATGAAAAATGACTATCTTGTCGGCCCTTTGCCACCTGAAAATATGGAATTAGTCGCTGATATGCTTCTAAATCCAAGCACAGGTATAGACAAATACGCCAATTTAAAAAAAATTCTGTTAGAGAGAAGTAAGGATTCAGAAGAGAGGAGATTAGATGCTCTCCTCCACCAAATGCAATTGGGTGATTACAAACCTTCCGAACTTTTCCGACACATGGAGTCTCTAGCTGGGGGTAATAGCCTAATCAATGTATCTTTACTTAAAAAATTATGGGTAAAAAAACTCCCTTCTTCGGTACAAGCGTGTCTTATCGCAATTGAAGACACACATACGCAGGAGTAAATGTTCTCGATAGCCGATAAGATATATGATTCCACCCGTACAGCAGTATCCTCGGTAGATTATAAGAGCGAACCAACAAGTTCGTCTTGCGCACTTGAGGAAATAGTGAACGATTTATCTAACCGCATAAAACGGTTGGGAACTCGAAATCCTCGTAGCACAAAACGAAATTCTTCCCAAAATAGACAAAAATCCAAAAATAGGTCCTCTACTAATAACCAAAATGGTCACAGTTTATGTTGGTACCATTATAAATTTGGGAATAAAGCAAATAAATGCATAAGTCCTTGCAAATTCACCAAACAAAATGAGCAAAAAAAAGGAAAAGTAGAAACTTCGACTGCGGCATCGGAGATTCGCGACATTTCACTCCACTTATTCGTAACTGACAGGCCAACAGGCACACAATTTTTAATTGATACAGGAGCCGACGTCTCCATTGTATCAAATCGAGGATTCCCTAACATAATGCCCAACAAATCCTTTAAACTACAATCGTATCGGCAAACGGATCCCCGATCAATTCATTTGATATTAAGTGTCTGTCATTGGATTTGGGAAAACTTACAAACATAATTTTGTAATAGCCGCAGTTGACCACTATATTATAGGCGCTGATTTGTATGCCAACAACCTATTAGTAGATCTAAGAGATCGTAAACTTATACACAAACAAGCACCACTTTCAATAAATTGTGTTGTTCGTGAAGTTAAAGTTTTCTCTCCTAAACTTTTTCCAATTCAAGGAGAATTTGGCTCTATACTTAACGATTTCCCCTTACTTAAAACTCCTCCCGATTAAACATTAAACATAACGTATTACATTACATCAATACTAATGGTCCATTACCCTCAACTAAACCTAGGAAACTTAATCGGCAGAAGTTTAAGGTGGCAAAAGCAGAATTTGAAGAAATGGTTAGGTTAGGTATCTGCCGACCATCTTCTTCGCACGTTGCTTCTCCCCTACACATGGTCCCAAAAAAGGAAGTCGACCAATGGCGTCTTTGCGGAGACTACCGTTTATTAAACTCTGTAACCATCTTCGATAAGTATCCTTTGCCTAACATACAAGACTGTACGATACAAATACATGGTTGCAATATTTTTTCAAAAGTTGATCTAGTAAGAGCATATAACCAAATACCAGTAGCACCTGAAGATATTCAAAAAATAGCTGTTACAACCCCTTTTGGTCTTTTTGGATTTACTCGAATGCCCTTTGTAGTTAAAAATGGAGCTCAAACATTTCAACGCTACATTAACCAAATTGTCAATGGATTGGATTTCATTTTTGAACGTTGACGATATTCTCATTTTTAGCAAAAATCCAAAGGAACATAAGGAACATTTGCGACTACTTTTCGCAAGACTACAAAAATTCAACATTAAAGTCAATCCAGATAAATGCATATTTGGCCAATCAGAAATTGATTTTCTAGGTCATTCAATATCTGGAGAAGGCATTGTACCATGTAAAGATCGCGTTCAAGCCATTATTGATTTCGCGACTCCTTCATCAATTAAACAACTACAACGATTTTTCGGTATGGTTAATTTCTACCATCGTTTTCTACCCAACATCGCTAATATAGCTGCAACGTTGTATGACTTACTAAAGAAAGTTAAACCCAAAAGGAAGGAAAAAGTCGAATTTCAATGGTCTGAAGTACACGAAGAAGCTTTCGATCGTATTAAAAAGTTATTACAAACTCAAACACTTCTGGTTAACCCTAATATGAATGCGAAGATTGGTCTATGGGTAGACGCCTCAGGTGTTGCTGTTGGTGCAGTTCTCCAACAGTGCAGTTCTGGAAAATGGGACCCCCTTTCTTTCTTTTCAAAGAGATTACAGCCAGCTGAACGAAAATATTCAACATTTGATAGAGAACTCCTGGCAGATATGCTATCAAACGATATAGGTACTATGTAGAGGGAAAAGACTTCACTGTATATACAGATCACAAGCCTTTGATAAAAGCACTTACATCGAAAACCGAAAAGAATCCTAGACAAACCAACCACTTATGTAGATTATATATCGCAATTTACGAATGATATCAGACATATTAAAGGTTGTCAAAACATAGTCTCGGATACTCTATCTAGATCTCACATCAATACTGTGGATGAGATAGATCAATTAAATTTCGAAATTTTACAACAGGAACAAAATAAAGACCATGAACTTGAAGAAATCCGCCAAAAGTCGTTGAATTCGCAACTTTCTTTCTAGCTCGAGAAAATAAACATTCCATTGGAGGATCAAGGGATTTGGTGTGAAATCTCTACAGGTAAAAACAGACCGTATATCCCCTTACCTTTTCGTCGTGTAGTTTTCAATTCAATCCATAACCTTTCCCATCTCGGGATTAGATCCACACGAAAGTTGATTGCTTTGAAATATTTTTGGCCAAAAATGAACTCAGATATAAACACATGGGCCAAGACATGCATATCTTGTCAAAAATCAAAAGTTTATAAGCATACATCATAGCCTTTCGGCGAGTTTGAAGTACCTTCGGGTAGATTCGCACATATCCATATGGATTTGGAAGGACCGCTTACGCCATCCAAGGGCTACACATATCTGCTAACCATCAGAGATCGGTTTCCACGTTGGCCAGAGGCAATCCCAATTAGAAATATATTCTCGGAAGCCGTTGCAAAAACTCTCATCCACGAATGGATTTCTCGATATGGTGTACCGGAAACCATAACTACAGACCAGGGAACCCAATTTGAGTCAAACTTATTCAAAGATCTGACGAAAATTTTAGGTTGTCATCGTATTCGCACTACTGCTTACCATCGTCAGGCGAATGGATTCATAGAACGCTTCCTCAGACAATTAAAAACTGCAATTAAAGCAACTAATGACCCCAAGAATTGGCATGATAATTTGCCCTGGATACTTCTCGGGATCAGATCAGTTCTAATTGGAGATATCGGACTAGCCCCTGCCCAATTATTATATGGGCAAGCTTTAAGGCTGCCCGGGGAAATTGTCATTTTTGACACACACCTTGATCGACAAATCACGTCAAATTTAGCTAAAGATATTAAAAATTCAATTTCGAAAATTAGACCTAATACCTCGAGAGTTCGACACCAAAAAAATATTTTTGTACCAAAAGACTTTAATACGTGCTCACATGTTTTGGTTCGCGAAGAAGTAAATAAAGGTAGTTTTTGGCAACCGTACAGCGGACCATATAAAGTATTATCCAAGAAAGGTAAAAACTTTCTACTTCTTTTTAATAATAAAGAACGATTAATATCTATTGATAGATTGAAATCAGCTTACATATTAAATCCTGATATGTTTAATGCTGATCGACACACAAGATCAATTACCGAAAAGAAAGTTATGTTTCCATTTATAGGACTACAAAATGGATTATATAGAATACTCCTATATCAAATAATTGAATTACATAAATTACACAATGCACAGATGAACTATTGCGAGTTACTTATACTATATATTAAATTCGTTACATTCATTTTAATGAGGGGGGAGTGATGAGGCGGATTAATACCTAATTTATATTGTATTTTAAATTAATTAATTACCCTATTAATTATTTATTCTATTTATGTTCCATCTCTTCCACTGTAACTTCCGTTTTGATTCCAAATAGTCTTCTTGTTCGGAAACAATGAATCATATTTTATTTACGACAATTCGCCCACTCACCCTCTCTCCACCATCTATGTTGTAAAATTATGTTAATAATTTGTTGATTATAATCTTGAATTTATTTAGACTTGAAAATGCATATACCTATATAATGCGAAACGTTGTCTTCATCGTAAAATAAATAATTTAATATTGCTGGATAGTGAATATAATTCTTTATTAACTAAAATAAATGAATAAATTAATTGTTTTATGATATAAATAGTGTTCTGTTCATAATAATTACAATAAGTGCAATCTTATACATTGGGTGGAACACGCTATCTATTATATCTCTGAAAATTTAACTTTTAATGCAAAATGAAACTGGAAACCCATTGGACTCCAATGTTAGACCGTGTTGTTAAACTTACACTTAATTATAATTCAAAATCATTCAATCTAAACTCTACACTACACTATTGGTGGCAGCCATTGACTAACCTGATCTTCGTTTGGGCTTCTCTTAATCTTCTGCACTTTCCTCAGACTTGCACCACTCCGTCGTCTTAAAGGTTCTAATATACGGGACACTCCCAACTTTATGACCGGTTTCTTTTAGGTGGTCAGAAAAATTAGAGAAGTTAGAACCGTTTAAATGTTCTTTAAATGTGACCCTGATCGATCGGCCGAACGTATGTAGCCGAACATTCTGCGCATTCGAGTTTGTATATCCCAGGTTTTTTTTATATTTGTTGGATCAGGGCTTTCCATTCAAAAGTCTCTTCCCCAGGGTGCTACCACTTTGAAAGGCTGGAGTCATGTTATATTTTCTGAACAAGTTGCCAACTTTTTCTGAGAGGGAGGGGGTGTATGGAAGTGAGATGTAGTGCTCAATTCGTTCAGTTGGGTCCTTAGGGTATACCAAGTTCCTGATTACTTCAGTCCTCTTCTTTTTTATGAGGCTATGCACCATGTCTCGCTGAAACCCGTTGTTTATAGCTATATTTCATTTGATGTTGAGTTTGCTTTATCTATTAGGTTCTGAATCTGGAACGCGCGGTGGACCTGCGATCTGCATGCTACCGTAGACTTGGAAGTCGAAGTTGTTATCTACGTAAGAAATTGTCAGGTTAAGAAAGTTAATGGTATTGTTTACACTTTTCTCAAGAGTAAACTGAATGTTTTTGTTATCCATGTTTAAGAATGTGAGAAACGCATCCAGTTGTCTGTTGGAACCTCTGAAATCTACAAGGATATCATCTACATATCTGTACCAAAAGACGATGTGTTTTTTTGGACAAGGTGGAGCATAGAAAGTTAGTTTCGAGGTTATCAGTGCAGATTTCAGCCAAGAGGAGGATTAATGGGGAGCCCATGGGTAAACCTGTACGTTGTATGAACGTCTCCCCTTCGAATTGAACATATTTTTCTTGGAGGCAGGTCTTGAGTAGCTTCATTACGTCACTTTTCTCTAGTGGGCAACTGTTTTCGGTGTTTAGAATAGCTGCAACTAACGCAGGACATTCGTTGGATGTTATGTTGGAGAAAATGTTGAATGCATAAAATGAAATGAGTTTGAAATGCTACTTTACAGGAGGAATTGCCTGTAGTTTTGATGTCAGTGCCACGAAGTTTGGTACCCCGTTCATGGGTTCGAAATCCGACATTTGACGTAATATCTCGTTAATTGTCTCTGCTAGAAGTGCTGGTGCGAGAATTCGCAACGGAAATTCTTGCCGATTTCTAGATGTTCACACCGGGGCGACAAAAACAGCAGCAGAAAAAATCAGTGTTCGTTGTGTATTTCGTTGCGCAACTTGGTCTACCGTGACGCCACACCGCCATGGCAAAATTCGCAATAGGAAAAGTCACCATGGATGTTTTGCTTGTAGCAGTGGCTCAGGATGTATAAAAGCAAAGGTTAATTTCCTTCCTTTAACACTCGCATACATACTTGAGTACCCGGGTACTCATGAGCTATAAACAGCTAGTTTTTTCACTTATTGTAATTTTTATTATCCCCATATTCCTAATGAGCTATCGCTATTATGTTTTACCTGAATAAATATATCCACAAGTGATTTTGCATTTTTGTTTTTACTTTTTTATACCCTAGACTTTTAGTATAGGGTATATTGTTTTTGTCACGACGGAAATATGTAACACCTTAAAGGAGGCTCCGGAGGTATGGCAATGTGTATATATAAATGATCAGGGTCATCTCCTGATTTGATTAAGCCATGTCTGTCTGTCTGTCTGTCTGTCTGTCTGCCTGTCTGTCTGTCTGTCTGTCTGTCTGTCTGTCCGTCTGTCTGTCCGTCTGTCTGTCTGTCTGTCCGTCTGTCTGTCTGTCCGTCTGTCTGTCTGTCCGTCTGTCTGTCCGTCTGTCTGTCCGTTCGCACGATAACTTCCGATAAAATGAAATGAAATTTTGGTCAAATATTGGAAGTATGATCTAGTTGGTCGGTATTGAAAATGGGCGTGATCAGGCCAAGAGAACGCCTGCCTTCCCTACATATGTAAAATAGTTAAATGTATCTATAACTCCCGATTAAATAAACATGAAAAACTCTAGCTTTGGTAGATTGCTCGCGAGGATAATCTTATACTCTCCTGGAAAAACAAAATCGATCAGTTGAAAACTAACGGTAATTTTCTTACAAAGAACCCCGTACTACCCTACTTTTCAGGTTTTTTGTTTATAACTCGTGAACCAATTGACGTAGACACCTGATTTTTTGCACGAAGTCCTGAGGTAAGAAGCTGCTTGAGTTATAGTAAGTTGGGCATAATCAGATCAAAGGAACGCCTACCTCCCCTACAAAAATCAAAAAATTAAATATTACTTTAAATACGATAACTTTAGATAGAATGATACTAGCGAGTTGAAAATTTGGCAGAATGCTGGTAGTAAGATTTGGTTAGTTGTTATTGAAAATGGGTAAGTGCTGACCATAGGAACCCCTGCCTCTCCTACAAATGCAACTTCAAATAAGCGATAACTTTTGAAAGAATGAACCCAGTGATTTGAAATTTTGGTGAAATATTTGAAGTAAGATTGGATTAGTTGGCATTAAAGATGGGTTAGATCCGACCTAAGGAACACCTACCTCCCCTAGAAATGAAACTTAAAATAAGCGATAACTTCCGACAAAATAAAGCTAGCGACTTGAAATTTTGGTCAAATGTTTGTAGTAGGACCCAGTTGGCTAATGTTGAAAATACGTTAAATCCGACCAACGAAACCCCTACTTCCACCTACAAATGAAACTTCAAATAAGCAATAACTTTCGATAGAGTAAAGCTAGAGACTTGAAATTTTTTTTGAATGTTTGTAGCTTGATCTAATTGGTTGGCGGCAATGATGGTCAAGATCCGAACCAAGGAACCCTTTCCTCCCCTACAAGTGGAACTTCAAATAAGCAATAACTTTCGATAGAATGAAGCTAGGGACTTGAGCGAGGTTGGTTTATTTTCCGAAGACCTGGAAATCACCCTGTCAGCTCGCCTTCCTGATTTCTGCAGTATTCTACAGGCGGAAATCTCGGCGATATCGTTAGCCTTGCCCCGTCTAAGCAGTTCTGTCATCACTGCGAGGGACATCGTTATTTATACGGATAGTCAGGCGGCTATTCGCTCACTCGAGTCCGTCTCGATGACTTCTAAAACCGTTAAGAACTGCCGCGCAGCTCTGGAAGAGGTGGGTGGCTTTTTTAACATCACCCTGTGTTGGATACCGAGCCATACTTGTTTCTGGCTCGGGAGGGCAGAAATGGGGGGTTAGACGTAAGGTTGGAGGATATAGCAATGCCTTTTGCTATGGGTAAATCGGCGATTAAGGCCACTGCTGTCAACAGGGCCAATACAAGATGGCTCAACGGGGCAACATGTAATACAACAAGGTCGATTTGGCCGATATTAGATTCCAGCCGCTCTGCCACCCTGCTTTCGTTGAATAGGAGGCAGATTGGCAGAGTTGTTGGAGTTATTACCGGACACTGCGCAATCGGGGAGCATGCCAGGAGGCTCAACATCCCCCATCATGATTTCTGCAGGAGTTGTGGAGATGAGGAGGAGGAGGAGACCATCCTCCACTTTCTTTGTCATTGTCCGGCCTTGGCTGGTAGGAGGGGCTACCTTCTGGGCTTCCGGATCTTCCATGATTTGGATGACTTTAAGAATATATGCGCCTTCCGGTTAAATCGCTATATCAGTAGCACGGGCTGGTTTGATACGCAACCCTCTTAAGGAGACGGTTTTTTTTTTCTTTTCCGGGTGGTATCACAACGGGCCTTCGGAGGCCTAAGTGTGCTGTGTGTAGCACAGCAGCCCCTTAATCTAACCTAACCTAGCGACTTGAAAAATTCGACAAATATTTGTAGAATGGGTTAGTTAATTGATTTTGAGAATGGTCAAGATTCTCCTGAATAAGTGTCAACCTCCTCTATAAACTGGCCGTATAGGAAACTCACTTTTAATGCATATGGTCTCTGCCAATTGGTACTTTTAGTATCACCACTACGTCTGTACAAGTCTAGGGTACGGGGGTCGGACTGGTTTGCACTTTTTGTTGATTGACTGGATACATTTATGAGTACCCGAGTATTCACATTCGTATTATATGGGGTTTTACCCAGAAAAATTGTTCATTGAGCAACATACAGTGTGGCGACTGATTTTTTTTTTTTTATGAATAATATTAATATGTTAATACTAAATTTTCATCAAAAAAGCAACAAAGCACTATTCATTGACCACATTATTATTCTTTATATTCCAAATCCTTTTGATTTGCCCCTTGTTGACACCGATTTCTACAAAATGTCCATACAAAGTCTATCTGAGTACCCGGGTGGCCGGGTGGCCGGGTACTCAGATATAGTACATATGTATGTAACAACTTGGTATTGAGATGGGATGTATGCGAGTGTTAACAAAGGATGAGGGAACGTTTATAAACGCAGTCAGGTAAAATTCTGCCTTTTAGGGAAATGAGATTATGAGTGCATTTCAACTCACCCGTTACTTATTGCTTTTCTCGGAAAAAGCGGGGGCTTGAAAAAAAATAAGAATTGGTACTTACTACATTTTGCTCCAAGCTCGTCGGCAATATCTCTCCAGATTTAATCTTTTTTCCGATGTTTTTTTTTCATGATCTCGATCAGTTTTCCGATATGGTGAGCCCTGTCGAATAAACAACTACCTGTGAAGTAAAAAGATGTTAGCGACAAAAATCGCTGCACAAAGTGGCGAAATTTCGCGTCGTTTTGGGCATTTTCGTACAATGCCGTGGTCAGACTTTTGTCGTGGCGAAAATTTGCGTCGTGAATCGGCCGGGCGATTTTTGTCGCACCGGTGTGAGGATTGCTTTAGATGGGATAGCATTAAGCGAGTATTTCTATATCTTACCAATTATCTATTTTACTCTACACAACCCTCAAATTTTGAAAAAATTTCTTGATATATACTCGTACTCTGTTTTATTCCTATATTGACTATAAGATATAATATAATAGAAAGGGTAGGGTATTTCATAAAGCGCTTTGAAATTGCGACTGGGACCTATTTAGACTATAAATTAACTTTCCGCATTATTTTGTATTCAAATAACGACATAAAGCCACGTTAAACTACTCCTGTTATGTTCTCTTTTTTAATTTAAATCTCGACATTTTTGATTATTGTTCCAATTTAACCTTTCCTTAATCCCGGCTAAGAAAATTAACTTTCCTGGAAATTATTTCGAAAGCGACAATTCACATACGGGTACATCGTAATTGACAGTGTTTTTCGTCCCTCCACAAAGTACCATCGTTATTTTTCCCTGTCATAAAAATAAATCCCCCTTTAGGATTGTAACAGTGTGATACTGTTCTGTTGTGATTGTGCCCTTCTCATTCTGTTTTATTCTTCCCACATTTTTGTTTTGCATTTCCATCCTATTTTCGCCAAAAGAACGTTTCGTTATATTTTTCGGGCCATTTACATTGAGTCTTTTTTATCAGGGTGGTTTGAAATTCTCCGTACCCGTACCTTCCTAATAAATTGAAAGATTCAAAACTAGAAGTGGGAGTCCTGATTTGATTTTTTATAGGATTTTTGGTAGTATATTCATATGATCCCAAAGTTGATGAAGGGAATGGTACAACATTGTTCGTGGTGGATCCCTGTAATAAGCTGTACACTATGTGTCCTCTGTTTATTTGAATGTGTGACATTTCCTTTCCATACACAAATAAGGGTATCTAAATGATTTTTTGTTTAAGGTCCCGGTTTAAAATGTGCTTGAAGAGAATGTTCAGGAGCAAAAACTAGATGTGCTAAAGTGGGAGTAATAAGTATAAAAGTAAAATACCTAGGTACATAGGTACATTTCGCTGACGTTTTCATAAAGCTATGTGAATGCAAGTATAAAAAGAGAAATAAAAATATGTTTGGAATTACATACAATGAATACATATGTACATACATACATACTCGTATATCGTATATTAATTTTTAATGGAAACATATTCAAATGTTGTGATTTTTTATGGCATTTCGTTAAATAGTTTAAGCATTAAATATAAAATAAAAGAAAGTTTTGGTGGAGTTTTGTTATTTGGTACCTTTGTGTTTTTTGGGTCGCTAAACACGAATCTGAGGTTTTCCAACGACAATTTTCCGAGAAATATGTTTGTTTTTTCCAAAAGTACCTTGAAAAATCTGATTTTGTCTGTTTTCCCAAAATAATTTCAAAACTATGGATTTTACGTAAAAGTTGGCAATTATAAAAGTAAAGAGGATAAAATTTCCTACATTACTTTTTCGCTCATCAATGGTTAAGCCGCAAGAGTGCCGCGAAAATGGGTACTAAAGCCAAAAAACTCTAAAAACGTGAATTACGACACTGCACGCCGATAGAACACGAAAACTACTCATTTTACGCAAATGATGACCATTTTGTATGCCTTGATGACTTTCAGCAGCACTCACAGATAGTTTTTGATATCATTGTCGTTTTGGTGCTGCTGCAGGTCCGTGTCAGGACAACAGGACTTTCTTGGACACGAAGTGAAACAGAATCCAAACTCAGGCAATAAGGGTATTTTCGGAATCGTTGAGATGAGACAAATTCTGTGGACAGAGCCGATATTATGGGGTGACCATAAGCATCATTCGCTACCATGTATTGTGGCTTGTTCTTCTTCCATTGGGTCTTTGTGTTTAATGAGAATTTATTTTCAGATCGATTTTAAGGCTTTCCTCATCATTACAATGTTTTTTGCAGCTTGCTTCGCAGTTGAGGCCAAACCTTGCCGATGTGTGTAGGTATTTCGGAATCGGTCCGACGAGACGAATGCTTTGGGCAGAACTGACATACATCTTGGACAAAAAGGACATAAAAGATAAAATTTATACATTTATACATTGCTTCCATGGATGGGCTGTAAGGATCACCTGATAATGAATTTTTTTTCTTTTTATAACCTTCACGGATGTGAAAGCGTAAGTATATTAACTTTGTCAGGAAGTTTGCAACGCAGAGAAGGAAGCATCTCCGACCATATAAACTATATATATTCTTGGTCGGTATGATGAGACGAGTCCGTCTGTCAGTCTGTCTGGTTCTATGCAAATTAGTCCCTCAGTTTTAAAGCTATCGAGCTGAAATTTTGTACAAAGACTTCTTTCTATTGCATGCTGTAAATATGTCGGAACCCACGGAATCGGACCACTACGTCATATGGCTGCCATAGGAACGACCGGTCCAAAAATTAGTCTTTGTGAGAAAAACTGTTTTATTTCTGACACTATCCTTTTCGCACTAATCAACAGAATCTCCAGTGAAACCATATTTTTGACTTTGGTTGAGATTGGACTACCCTATCTTTTAGCTATCGTAGGAGCGACCGTTCCAAAAGCAGGTTTTTGTTAGGAAAACTTTAATTTGTAATTTCAATTCTTTCGGGTCACTAACTCGCAAATGAATTCATAAAATTGCAACCATCTTCTTCATCTCAAGTGTGTTATGCGGACAGAATCATAATATTGTCAACAAATGAGTGCACAAATGTGGTAAGTGCTGTGCTGTTACCACCTCTGTGCACAAGCACGTTATATTTCTGAGCAGTGCGGACGTTGTAAGTGCTCTTAACACATTTGCTGCACTAACTATTCATTTTTATGCAGTTAACACCGATTTGAATTGTGTTTTGTGTCGTTATTAATGTTCAGATACTTACAAAATTTGTGCACTAGACAGCTATGAAACTGAGGGAATTGGAAATGCAGTTAACTCATTTTGGACCAAAAGTGCACTTACCACATTTGTGCGCTTAACCCTCGATATGTACTTCAATCGTTTAAATGTTTTCAAATGTACTTTCTTTTGGATTTTATTTCGCGTGAAAATCGGTCATTACAGTGATGACCCATCCCAGTTTGATTTAGAGAGGGACGTTCAAGTGTCGTGTAGAGCAATGCGAATATCTGCTGTGTAAATGCTTTCTAGGAATATTATAATTCGCTGGTGAAAGCGATGCGTTGTAATAGTCATTTTCAATGGTCCCCATAGAGGACAAATGAAGATCAACAAATTTCGTCGGAAAACCCCAGAATTGTGTTCACCCAAAAAACAAAATGGTACCAAAAATCAAAACGACCGTAAAATATTCCTTTATTTTGCCTTTTAGAGCACTTAATGCACCACCTACTCTTTCTCACTATTAACAAAATACAATAGAATATCAAAATCTTAGTTCCGCATGCAAATCAGACAAGTAGGTGAAACTAATAGTGGTCCTGAAATATTCTAAACCAAGCTGAGATGACTCAAATCATTAGAAAAAAAAAAATTCTCTAGGAATAATAAAATTCGCTGGAGAAAGCGATGCATTGAAAAAGGATCATAAATTTTTTTCCATATCATATAAGCAAGATATAAAAGATAACGCCTAGTACATCCAACATTTTCATTTTTTTTTAATATGAAGAAAAAGGAACAGAATGAAACGGGGGAAAATATGTGATTATAATCTGTGTCACCTATCCTGTTTTCTTTTTTTGAGATAGTTAAACTTAGAAACACGCACAAAGAAACACTAACTGTGTGCCAGCTGAATCACAGCAAAGCGGCATCAGCGATGATGACGAGATGCTTTGATGAAGAGAAACTGGACATAGCTTTGATACAGGAACCCTGGATTTTACAAAACAAAATTAGGGGTTTGTCACAACAAACCGCAAATCTGTACCATGCGCAGGTGGACGGTAAAATAAGGACATGCATCCTGGTGCGTCATGGAATACGTGCAGTACAAATGATGCATCTCTGCTCGCCTGATCTTACGGTAGTAATGATCGGCAGTGGTGCAGGATCATTCCTAATTGCATCAGCATATCTCCCTTATGATGCACCAGAACCACCTCCATCAGAGGAAGTAGAAAATCTAGTAAGGTGTTGTAAAGAAAGAGATATGGCCCTGATCATAGGCTGTGATGCCAATGCGCACAACACTGTGTGGGGCAGCACAGATGACAATCCCAGAGGACAGCAGCTGCTAGAATTTGTGGAAAAGTACAATCTGCTGGTAGCAAACAAGGGGGTCGCTCCCACCTTCGTGGATGCACGAAGGGCTGAAGTGATCGACATTACCCTAAGCTCTGTTAATATGCTTGACAGAGTTCAGAATTGGAGAGTGGTGGACAGGCTAACCATGTCTGATCACAGGGCTATCCAGTTTGAAATTCTGTATGGCAGAAAACGGAGTAGCGAACGCAAACGTATAAGAGTGCCAAAAAATACTGATCGTGTTAAGTACGAGACATATTTATTGGAACAAGTCGAGGATATTCAAGACGGAATACCTCGGAATACGGTCGAGATAGAGCGAACAGTGGAACAACTGAACTCCGCTATTAATCGCGCCTTCGAACACGCTTGTCCCTCCACAGTAGTGGACGAAAAGGACCCAACACCATGGTGGAGTAGGGAACTGGAGTCTATGAAAAAAGAGACAAGGAAAGCCTTTAACCGTTACATGAGGGAGAGAGACTCTCACTCTTGAGAACTATACAAGGATAAAAAGAGGGAGCTGAAAAGAACCTTACGTCTTCGGAAACGAAATACGTGGAGGGAATTCTGCTCTAGCATGAAGGATACGTCGGAAGTATGCAGATTACAGAAGATGATATCGAAAGACACTGCTTCGAAAATGGGGCTGATACGCAAAGTTGATGGCTCCATGACAGAAACAGTGGAAGAAACGTTTCAGGCCCTGATGGAGGTACATTTTCCTGGAAGTTTCAAGTCAAACCAACCATGGCCTCAAACTAACATGGGAGCTGGTGGGGTAAGTCAACAAGAAGCTGAGAGGATAATAACTCCAAATGGAGTCAAAAGTGCTACAAACTCTTTTGCTCCATTTAAAACGGCTGGAATGGACGGAATATTCCCGGCACTATTACAGTGGGGCATGAGCGCTCTACTAGATAGGATCCGGAATAAATTCGTCGCCTGTCTTTCAGCAGGCTACATCCCGAAGGCATGAAGGGAGGCTAAAGTGGTCTTCCTGCCTAAACCGGGAAAGAAAGACTATACAGAGGCAAAGTCCTTCAGGCCGGTTAGCCTTACATCATTCCTGTTGAAAACAATGGAAAAGGTGTTGGTGGACTACCTGGAGAACACCACGCTAATGTATAGTCCTCTGAGTAGGTGCCAACATGCTTATAGAGCAGGCAGATCTACGGAAACCGCTCTACATGAACTTGTTAGAGTTGCAGAGAGAGAGATTAACAATGGCGGGATCGCTATGTCTACTTTTATGGATATAGAGGGTGCTTTTGATAAAATCTCTTTTACCAAACTAAGGAACGCCCTGATTGAGCGGGGGGTTGATTATATTATAATTAAGTGGATCGACTCTATGCTTAAGCAGAGGGCGGTAAATCTTACCAGTGAATGTGACAGAATACGGGGTAAGGTAGTCCGAGGATGCCCACAAGGAGGTGTTTTTTCGCCTCTACTGTGGAACATCACCGTGGACAGTCTTCTCTGGAAGCTGGACTCGATGGGCGTACACACTGTAGGATACGCCGATGACTTGGCACTCACGGTCAGTGGAAAGTTCATGGACACAATTCTAGGTTGCATGGGACAAGCTCTCAAAGTAACCGAAGAATGGTGTAATGAGCAAGAGCTAACCATAAACGCTAGTAAATCAAACACTATGATTTTTACTCGTAAGAGGAAAGACATAGAGATAACTCCCTTACGGCTTTTGACATGGATATGTCTTATAGCTGGGGGTCATCCTAAAAATCTGTCCGTCACACGACATGTCTGTTTTTCTACTCGGGGGTCAGAAGAGGAAACAAGCCCATTGAAAATTTTTCTTTTCTGGTTGTGCATGTCGTTTGAGTGAAGTGGTCATTGTGCATGGCTGTTGCTTGTAGATCCGCGCGTCCGGTGCACTTGCGGGGATCCTGTGTGTACATGTTGGGATGTTAATTTGATAGCGATAAAGGTTGACGTTGTGGACGGCAAGAAATAACATAGTGAACGGGTGAACGGGCGGACTTTCAATGACCTTCAATTTCCGCCAATTCCCATTCATCATTTAATAAAATAGCCCGTGTTGTACTATCTGAATCACTAGGATCCCAGAAAAGGTAGCAAGTAGTCAGTTCGACTAACATTTGGACATGCGCAGACGCAATTTGAGAGAGTGTACATAGTTCCCGCCCCCCGAAGATGAGCGAGAGCGGATGAAGCTCATTCGAGCCAAATCGGGTGATCCAGCGACTGCGTTTGTGCATTTGCAATGACGGCGATTTGAGGTCTGACTGGTCCACAATGTGGGCCCCCACCACACGTGCAATAAACAAATAGAACAAAATGGCGGATTTATACTAGGCGAGTTAGAATCTCTCAAGTCCCGAAATAAAGAAATATTCGTCGCAGGATGTTATATGTTATGATGTACATTCAGAGGTCTGCAGAAGATCAAATGCCCCCCTTCCGCAAAAATTCCAAAATGTTCAAAATGACCTGAATCCAAACAAATAAAGTAGCGCGCGTTGTACTACATATCTGAATCAATAGGGTCCCAGAAAAAGTAGCAAGTAGTCAGTTCGACTAACATTTGGACATGCGCAGACGCAATTTGAGAGTGTGTACATTACATAGTTCCCGCCCCCCGAAGATAGAGAGCGAGAGCCTTCGCGGATGAAGTTCATTCTATCCAAATGGTTGTGCATTTGCAATGGCGGCGATTTGAGGTCTGACTGGCCCACAATGTGGGCCCCCACCACACATGCAATAAACGTATCATAAAATAAAATGGCGGATTCGTACTGCGCGAGTTAAAATCTCCCAAGCCCCGAAATAGAGAAATATTCGTCGCAGGATGTATAGTTCCGGGCAGCTTATCGTGACATGATGTACATTCAGAGGTCTGCGGAAGATCAAATGCCCCCCCCCTCCCCCTTCTGCAAAAATTCAAAAAATTTTCTTGTGCATTCACTTTGTGCGTGTGTTGGAATGTTTTGTTTACTTTTGTTAGTTTCCCTTTCTGTTTGCCGGACACAGTCGCATAGAGTCGCACGCGTTACTTGGGAAACGGATTGTGTGTGCCGGACCCGGACTGTTGATTACGAGTAAAGGGGCGGGATGAGACGGATAGTGTGGGAGCGATTTTGCAATAGATACACAAACACAATACACGTCCGATTTGGAAAAGATGGTGGGAAGCGTGATTGCGATTAGCAGAAACGTACTCAGAGAAATGTCGATAGGTTGCAGTCTGCAAACTATACCGAACGGGTAGATGGAACAGGTAGATGAAACAGGTAGATGGAACAGGGTGCACGAGAGGAGTTGAATATTGCACACACGCGATGCAAACGAAAACGAAACGATCCCGCGAGAGAAAGGAGCCCAAGCGGACAGGACAAAGCAAAGCAGAATTTATGACGAGTATCTACACTGCCACCAGATACATTGGTACATGGATATGTCTTTTGCCTACCGAAAGCGTGGGACGTAATTATTCGAATGATTTCATCCAGTATAACTATACTGGGATCTTTACAAAACTTACGTCGATATCTTCAACACAACAGGTTCCACGCAGTCGGTAGTCATAGACATATCCATGTTCCGATGTATCTGCATGCAGTGTAGATACTTTGTATCTTTTTTGGTTCGGAAATCAAGGTGTCCAAGGAAGTGAAGCATCTAGGAGTTACCTTAGATGCGAAACTAACTTGGAATGTTCACGTTGATGAAAAGATCCAAAAAGCGAAAAGGATTTTGCATCAATGTAAGAGAATGTGTGCTCGTAGGTGGGGAATTTCACCTAAAGCGACACACTGGATTTACACAATGATGGTAAGACCTATTCTAGCCTATGCATCAGTGGTATGGTGGCCAAAAGCCATGCAGAATACCACAAAGCAGAAGCTAGATGGGGTACCTATCCTTTGTACCCCATCTAGCTTCTGCTTTGTGGTATTCTGCATGCATTGCGTAAGCATATGTTGTGCAATGCGCACCACACCAAAGTGAGCAATGGAGGCATTGCTGAGACTGCCGCCGTTGGACTTATTTATAAAGAAAACGGCGGCGCTTTCGGCAATACGCATGGAAAGGGATGCCATGTGGCATCGCTTTGGAACTAGCAGCGGTCATAAGAGCATCTTAGACATTATTCATGATGACGTCAGGGAGACTCTAATGCCGGTAGAAGGCATGAGTAGACTTAGGGTAGTTGAAAGACTACACAAGACTCACATTGCAGATGGAAACATACATAATGAGTGTATGTACAATGACATCAGCATTTTTACTGATGGCTCTTTAATGGACAGTAAAGCGGGGGCGGGGGTTTACTCTGAAGAGCTAAACCTAGCATGTGCGCTTAGTTTAGGAGAGTATGTGTCCGTATACCAGGCAGAGATGCTTGGCTTGTTGCATGCGTTGGACCACTTGCTTGAAGGTCAGGTGCGGGGGAAGAAAATCCTTATTGCACTGGACAACCAATCGGTGATCAGACGCATGCAGCAGACGAACATAAACTCTAAACCGGTACTAGAGTGTGTCCGGAAGCTCAACACGTGTGCCTCAGAAAATGAGGTTACGCTGATGTGGGTAAAAGGACACATAGGTACAACAGGAAATGAGGCGGCGGATGCCCTAGCAAAACAGGGATCTGCGGCAACTTTCATTGGCCCAGAACCCAGAGTTGCTCTGGGGAACGGCATGATTGGAGCGAAGGTTGGGAAGTGGATGGACTCCATGCATCAAAAAAGATGGCAGGAGCTAGTCACTTGCAAACAAGCTCGGAATGCAATGACCAGCCCTTTAGGCAGGGAAGCGAGAAAGGTACTTAGTTATAAACGGAGTACCCTAAGCTGGATAACTGCCTTGGTCACAGGGCATGGTAATTTTAAGGCTCATCTGGCCAAGATGAAAATCGGGGAAGATGACGTTTGCAGGCTATGCCTGGAGGAGGCCGAGACGGCAGCAAACATTGTGTGCGAATGTCCAGCACTGGCTAGCACGAGGTTGAGGATCACAGGCAGGTACACGATAAGTGTAGAAGCCATGAGTGAACTCAGCTTCAAACAAATGCTAGCAATAACACGGGACTCAGTGATGAAGAAAGAGGTCGACAATTATCAGTCGACATCTGGAAGCCACTGATGACCGGGAGGGGGCGAAAAGGGACCCAAACGTTAGTGGTCTGCTTCGGCTATCCCCCAGAGTATATAATAATAATAATAGAAATCTGAAAACTTACAGGAAGGTGGCTTGAAAAAAAAGGAGAAGTCGACTGAACGCCAGATCCGGAACATTCCTATCTGAACGGGCGACGGGCGCATAGTGATTCGCGTCTTTGACCAATTGAGGATTTTAATTTGGATGATTTCGCACTTGCGTGGACTCCGCTCACCCTGAAGGACGAGGATATTTAGGAGGGTGTAGTGGACGGACGGATCGACCGGTAGCGCAGTGTGTTGAGGCATCAGTCTCATGTTTGGCTACCAGATGCATGCTGGCAAGGGCAACTGCATTCTCCGAAACCAGTTTATTCCATAGAAACGTCAACTGGGCCACATGGAACAGTTGACGCGCTATGCCCACAAGGGGTTAGGGCAATTGAGAGAGAGTGAATGGTTAAGTGGGCATCCGAAGGTGCCCATGGGGACGGAGCCTTAGGTAGCGTGAAGGTCGGGTTTCGCTGCTCGTTGCCTCTGTCCTTTACGTATTAACAATAATTCATAGGCTCCAAATACCGGCAATTCATAGAATTTATGGAGGCCGTGACTAAACCAAAAAAGACAAACGCAAAGCCAGGATTGCCTCGTCAAACTGAATTTAAAAGGAAAAACTATGAAGGATATGGGGTTGCTACAGAGGAAAGCACAGCTACTGGAGGGGAAAATACGTTAAGTACAAATGGCTAAGCCTTAAGACTTAGAGTAAGTAGCATTAATGTGCTTGTGGTGATGCAAATCGGTGGAAAGGCTAAAAAGAACCCGATGAGGTCCTTTTTAGTCGTCTTCTTTGCCAGAAATGGGCCCCATATTGGGCGCCACATACATATGTAGTGGACGGTTTGGTGGGCATCCGAAGATGCCCGTGGGGACGGAGCTTAAGGTAGCATAATGACAGTGAAAGTCGGGTTTTGCCATCTGGCGAAGAAAAAGGCCCTTCAACGAGCTAAGCAGCTGCCTATGCTTGCTCTAGCTCAGTTCGGGAGATGTTGGCGGAGCTTTCGCTGCTCGTTCTCCTGTTCTTTATGTTACTAATCCTTTATTTGTCACTTATTCAGCGTATTTTTACAATTTTCCTAGTTACTTGTCGACGCTTCGCCCTTCGTGGGCATTATCAAGACTGTAATGCATAATGGGTTACGTATGAATTTATCACTAATGTAAATTTATTTTATAAATGCATTTGCTTTTACATTTAAGAACTTAAGCCAAACTTTATGTTTCCTACATTTCACAAGAAATGTGAGTCTATTTTCTAAATTTGTTAATTTAAAACCTGTATTGAACAATTCTGTTGCTTCCCGGTGGGAGGATTATTAAGTGTTATTGCAGGTGACAAATTTTTGCAAGAAAAATTAAGGAAAACATGTGATGAGTTGGATAATAATGACATAATATATTTTAAAACATATGTGGATGATATCCTTGCCATTGTGTAAAAATAAAAGAAAGAAGAAATTCTAAAGAAACTAAATAAAATACACCCTAAGGTTAAATTTAAAATAAAAGAAGAAAAAAACAATAAATTAAACTCCTTGGGCATAACGATAATAAAACATAAAAGAACTACGATTGGGGTAAACCCCAATCATGCAATACTCTAGATGAATTTGAACCTGGTTAAAGCCAATAAATAATTTTGGTTGCAATCTCGGATGCATCTTTAAGACTTTGTTGATCCCATCACCTCTCAGATTTCATCTAGAGTATAAACACAAGAGATGAAATCTGACAGCATTATAGGTTTCTCACAAAGTTTGCAACGCTAAGAAATAATGCACCGGCATCAGCACTATTCCGATGGGCGGTAATAAATTCGATAATTTATTGCCCGCGTAAGTGAATATCGACCGAATTTGGTCATCCTAATTTTCCCGCCATTGAGGAAGGTCAGCACTGCTGTAGTGAGTTTTGTAGTTATTTAATTCAAAATAAATTTAACTGACAGATTTCGGTATCGGCCTTAACGATATAGTTTGTGCGTTTTTAAGTGTTAAGTACAAAATTTCAGCCCGATAAATTGTATAGGTAATGAGTAAATTGGCTTAACGTATTTCATGAAATAGTGCAGTTTGTATGGGAGGGGGTAGAAGGAGGGTGAGGATTACAATAAATTTTATAATGTAGGTTACAATTATCATAAAAGTGATATATTCAAAATTTCAAAGCAAGATGTTTTATAGTTTCTGAGAAAATCTGATTATTGTAAATTATCAAAAATGTGTCATTTTGTATGGGAGGGGGTAGACGGAGTAAGGGTAATCGATTAATCTAATTGATATTGTTAATTAAGTGTTAAGTACAAAATTTCAGCCCGATAAATTGTATACGTACTGAGTAAATTGGCTTAACGTATTTCATGAAATAGTGCAGTTTGTATGGGAGGGGGTAGAAGGAGGGTGAGGATTACAATAAGTTTTATAACATAGGTTACAATTATCATAAAAGTGATATATTAAAAATTTCAAAGCAATATGTTTTATAGTTTCTGAGAAAATCTGATTATTGTAAATTTTCAAAAATGTGTCATTTTGTATGGGAGGGGGTAGAAGGGGTGGAGCGATTTAGCCCGTTCACGAACTTAGCCTTCATTTTTTGTCAAAAATAACGGGTGAAAAATTTGAACTTCATAGCTCAACGCGTTCTCGAGCTAGAGAGGTCACGGACGGACGGACGGACAGACGGACAGACGGACATCCGGTTTTGAGATATTCGAGTGATAATATGAACTTCTGTATCATTCATTTTTTTCTGCGAGCCTTATTTCTTAGCGTTACAAACTTTGTGGCAAACTTATAATACTCTCAGATTTCATCTAGAGTATAAAAACATAAAAGAACTACGATTGGGGTAAACCCCAATCATGCAATACTCTAGATGAATTTGAACCTGGTTTTGAATCTAACTGATATTGTTAATTAAGTGTTAAGTACAAAATTTCAGCCCGATAAATTGTATAGGTAATGAGTAAATTGGCTTAACGTATTTCATGAAATAGTGCAGTTTGTATGGGAGGGGGTAGAAGGAGGGTGAGGATTACAATAAATTTTATAATGTAGGTTACAATTATCATAAAAGTGATATATTCAAAATTTCAAAGCAAGATGTTTTATAGTTTCTGAGAAAATCTGATTATTGTAAATTATCAAAAATGTGTCATTTTGTATGGGAGGGGGTAGACGGAGTAAGGGTAATCGACTAATTTTTTTGAATCTAACTGATATTGTTAATTAAGTGTTAAGTACAAAATTTCAGCCCGATAAATTGTATACGTACTGAGTAAATTGGCTTAACGTATTTCATGAAATAGTGCAGTTTGTATGGGAGGGGGTAGAAGGAAAGTGAGGAGTACAATAAGTTTTATAACATAGGTTACAATTATCATAAAAGTGATATATTAAAAATTTCAAAGCAATATGTTTTATAGTTTCTGAGAAAATCTGATTATTGTAAATTTTCAAAAATGTGTCATTTTGTATGGGAGGGGGTAGAAGGGGTGGAGCGATTTAGCCCGTTCACGAACTTAGCCTTCATTTTTTGTCAAAAATAACGTGTGCAAAATTTGAACTTCATAGCTCAACGCGTTCTCGAGCTAGAGAGGTCACGGACGGACGGACGTACAGACGGACAGACGGACAGACGGACAGACGGACAGACGGACATCCGGTTTTGAGATATTCGAGTGATAATATGAACTTCTGTATCATTCATTTTTTTCTGCGCGCCTTATTTCTTAGCGTTACAAACTTTGTGGCAAACTTATAATACTCTCAGAACAACAATACGATAATTACGGAATAGTACAAGAAAAGTTGTGCGACACACACAATTATAAACTTTGACTTACACCACCCTAAAGATATGAAAACCAATATTGTTAACAACTACATATTTAGAAGGTAAAAATTTTTTTAAAATTTTATTTCGTTTTTTTTTTTTTGTTTAATTGTGCATTACGGAAGTATACATCCCGCGACTGGGCCTCTTTGCATCACTTTACTTACTCTACGTAAGTGACTTATGAATCCATCGAGTGCGAACCCTAGCAGATTGTTTAATTAGAATGGAAATTTCTTAAAATATTCTCTTTTAAAAGTAAGTTTGTTAACTGAGTGAAAATCAACTATTTCCTTCAAGCGAATATAAAGGAAAATAGACTGTGTAATCGGTTCGGTAAGACCATAATTCACTCTATGAAAAAGCTGAATAATAAGATTGTTACGCGACGCCGCAAATTGTGTTAGACATCTCTAACAACGAAGTAATTTTTAATATCTTCACACAAAATGTGAGAGCATAGAAAGTCTCTTATAAACATCGCGTTCAGGAAAGTCCTTCTATTAGCTAACGTTTGTAAACCCAATAAGGAACAACGAGTACCATATTCAGGCTTGAAACGCCAGCCAATTTGATAAATAGCGAAACGAGTAAAATTATGTTGAATTCTCTCTATACGCTTGACATGAACATTATAGAAAGGATTCCACACAATTGAACAATATTCGACAATCGAGCGAACAAATGAAGAATATAGAATCTTCAAAGTATAAGGATCATTAAATTCGCGCACGTTACGTTTAACAAACCCTAACATGCTATTCGCTTTCGACAAAATGTATATGGTTGAAATGAAAGTTTCTGATCAAAAATTACCCCTATGCCGGGCTCAAATTTCTCGGATTTTCACCCTCCAAAAGTTAAGCTCACCTTCTACGACCGTGCAAATTAAGTTTTCATGTACTCAGTATCTATAGAAGGGATTAAAATTATTTCCAGATATTTCCCTAATTATTATTAATAATATTTAATTTGACTGGCCTAATTCGCTTTTGACAAAATGTAATCAGTATGTAGTCGATATGAAAGCTTCTGATCAAAAATTACACCTAAGTCGGATATCTCAGAAACTCTAGCAAGAACACTAACTGCTATGGAGTACTCATAAAAGAGGGGATTTTTTAATCTAAACGCGCTCAAGACTTTATACCTATACATTCACTAACATTTAAATTTAAATTATTACCGTGGCACCAATTTTGCAATTTCTCTAAATAGCATTGCATTTTGAGACAGTCGCTTACGTTGTCAATTTTCATAGCCATTTTCATATCATCCGCGAACTGCCATACCCGCACGTATTCAAAATTTTGGATGATATCATTTACAAGGACTTAAAAAAATATCGGTTCTAAATGACTTCCTTGTGGTACTCCCGACGTACATCTTATCAAAGAGCGCGATGTACAGCCGTTTAACTTCACCAATTGAGTCCTATCAGTTACGTAGGATCTCACCCAGCTGAGAAAAGTCAACTGTATACCTAAATTTTCTAATTTGCGAAGTAATATATTCCGAAGTCAGTATATACCACATCAACCTGCATTCCTTCTTCCATTGAATCAGCAACAAATTTAATAAAGGAAACTAAATGTCTTGCAGTTGATCTACCTTTAAGGAAGCCATGTTGACATGGCGATATCAACTCGCTGGTCAAAACATTTATTTTCTTTTTAACAATCAATTCAAAAAACTTCGGGGTAGCCGATAATTTACCTATAGGCCTATAATTGTCTATTTGATGTTATAAACAGGAGTAATAAAAGATGTCTTCCATTCATAAAAAAAACACCTGTAGACAATGATGTATTAAAAATGTTCGTTAGAGGACGACATAATGACTGCATGCAATTCTTTAGAAAAATGTTAGGAATGCAATCAGGTCCGGCTTGACTACCAATTTCAAGGTCAGTCGTAGCACATAACAGGTCATCTTCAGAAATCTGAAGAGCACTGCAAAGACTCTCATAAGATATTTGAGCAATCGGGAATCTCCCATTGACATTGTTGTTAAATTCTGACGGAACCGAACCTGGCATTTCCTAAACCGAATTGAAAAAACATGCAAAACCACCACATACCGATTGAACATGATTATACGAATTACCAATGAATTTTGAATTTTTTGGAATGTCTATATTCTTGCGTTTACTGTTTATAAATTTCCAAAAAGCTTTACTATCATTCCTTAGGTTTTGCTCCGCTCGGGCAACATATATTTTATAAAGATATTTATTCAACAATTCACACTTTTTCGTCAATCTAAAAAAGTTAGCTTTGTTAATAAGGGACTGTAAATTTTTAAATAATTTATGCGCTTTATTTTTTTAATTTTAAATTTGGTCTAATTCCCTGGTAGCCCAAGGATTTCTTAGTTATACCCTTCACGGATGTGATAGGGTATATTAACTTTGTCATAAAGTTTGCAAAGCACAGAAGGAAGCATCTCCGACCATATAGCACGGTGGTTGAAGAGTTTGACAAACTTGTTAAGGACCTTCGATATGAGATTGATGAGCTAAAAGCAGAGGTCAATCAATTAAAATCATCTGCGGATAAACCTTTGGAACTGGATGAAGTACTGTCGGAGTTAGACGACCGCAACAAGAGATTTTCCATGGAATATCCGAATCAATTTCTCATCCTGAAGATGTTCTTAATCAGGTAGTCGAACTGATGAACAACGTTGGTGGAATTGCAATTAAGCCAGAAGATATAAAAATTGCTAGAATAGGCGAACTAAAACCAGATACGAATCGGCCAATTAAGGTATTTGCCAGAAATAAAGATACAGTCATCACCATACTGAAACATAAAAATGACATAGATAAACGTTCCTTGCTAAGAGAGAAAAACATTAATATTACTGCTGATATGACATTGAACCAACGTAATCACCTGAATGAACTACGCTCACAACTAACTGACCTAAAAAAAAAGACAATCCAAACTTGACAATAAAATACATAAACGGTACACCAAAAATTGTTCCCACCCGTAATAACAATCAAAAAAACTAAATTTGACAATCTACTACCAAAACGTACGGGGAATACGAACCAAACTAAATACGCTTCATGAATCGATACTTTTGTGTCATTATGACGTCATAATATTCACGGAAACATGACTTGACTCCAACATAACATCTAACGAATTAGCCTTCTCAAATTATAATGTATATCGACGTGATAGAGACAGTTCGTCTTCCACAAAATCGCATGTGGGCGGCGTACTAATTTCTGTGAAAAGTTACTTAAACTCTCAAATAATTCAAACTACTTTCGATAACATGTTAACAAACCAAATGGAACATCCATTTTCAGTACTTGCAAGGCCTCACTGCCTCTTTTCGATTTTACTCAGTTTGTTTTTTTTTGCATCTCAAATAGTCGGAAATGAGGTTTTCACTGTACTTCTAAGCGGTGCTTTTCTGTGTTGTCATTGACGCTTTTGCGTCGCAAGTAATAATCCTTTAAATATAAGGAATTATCGAGTTTGAGAGTTTACTCTGATCTTCCGAGCCTTCTGTTTGATAGGACCTTTTCTTGCCTTTTTGTTGAAAGCATCGCCCTTCCACTAAAATTAAATTTCAAATTCATGCATCAGTTTACTACAAATTTTTTTTCCATTCCGATTGACTTCCTGTTATCAGTTCCCTTAGTTTTCCTTTAAAGTAACTGATGGTATGCGAATTGCGTGAATAGGTGTTTACACTTGTTACACGACCATGTCTCATCATTCTTTAAAAATTCTGTTGGTGTTCTGAATCAACAAGTTAGTCAGAACTTTCTAATACATACCTATAAATAATTTTTCTTTGCTTCTTCTGTTATTTTCCGATGTTGTTAGTACTCACCAAACATGCTGTTTTTACACTGGCGTTATCGTGCTATTTATTCCATGTTCTTCTAATTCACCTGTCACTGTGGGAATTAGAAGGGCAACTGAAAACACCAATGTCTGACTCAAATTATAATATCTTTTCTTATACTAGGTGTACTATACATAATACCTTATTGTGTATCCTTATTTGATCTTAATATATATTTCTCGTTATTTCGTAATTTAAAACCTTATATTTATGCCTTATTCTTCGGAAACAGCAGTGGCATACATATAAAAATTCATTTAAATACAAGTAAGAATTAGTCTTCCTTTCTTACACTATCTAACAATTTTGAATTAATGTTGGAAAATATAGTTATAGTACTTTTCTCTCGTTATTGCATCGGCCTTAAACCTATATTATCTACTCAAATTGGTTATCTTCACTGAATTTGATACTATATTATCATGGCCTCGCAAGACACAAATATTCTCGAATTGCCAGTACCACAGTCTGGATCCGACCTTGGTAAATGCACAATCTGTCAAGAGACATTGTGCGGAAGTGATGAGGTTTGTGTGACTCCTTGTGAGCATATATTCCATCACAAATGTATTAAAGCTTGGCTAATTAAACAGAAAACGTGTCCAGTTTGTCGGCAATCATGCACGTCAAAAATGTTAAAGTTAACCCCCCGAATAGATCCCATAATAACGCGTTCTCAAGCACGTGTTGGAACTCCAATGAGTAACCACACTTTGCTTGCACGCCCTATCAATATTGATGCTAACCAACCCTCTCGATCTGGCCTTGTATTTTAATACAAATAGAAGAACAATTAGCTCGCCTATCTCTCGAAAGAGATCAGCTGCAAGCGCATTTAACTCCAGTACGAAATCAAGAATTTAATCTTAATATACCGGTAATAGAGCCTCGTGTTTCACTCTTAACACCTGTGGGGATGGAACAGTCTAGAGCATAAGTTGATCGAGAATCGGTAACTAATGAAGCTTCACAAGTAATGCCTACAAGACAACAACATAACGTGGAAGCATCATTTAGAGCTCCTTCACCATCTCGTCTGACTCCTTCGATGAGGCAACAGGCGAGAGCGCAATCTGCTTTTGAAGCATTGGCGAATGAAACAACTCCACCATTTAGCTACCTACCTTTCTCTCCGGAGCGTCGGCAGACAGGGTATCAACCAGTCCCACGGCCTTCATACCGCCCTTCCACTATTTCCTCCGAGAAAGTAGGGAGTATCATGTCGGGATGGAACGCTAAATTTAATGGGGAAGATCACCACGTTCCAATTGACGTATTTATTTATAAAGTCGAGGCGCTTACGCATCAAACGCTACGTGGAGACTTTTCAGTTATATGCCAGCACTTCCATGTCTTGTTACACGGAAAGGCCAATGATTGGTTTTGGCGCTATCACAGAAGCGTCAGACGCTTCACTTGGCCAGAGTTACGCGATGCCTTGCGCGATAAGTTTAGCGACCGCTGTTCTGCTTCAGATATCCGTGCACTAATCCGAAACCGGTGGCAAAAGCCAGGTGAAACGTTTGACGTCTTCTATGATAGCGTCATGCAATTGGCTGATAGGTTGTCACCACAAATGGATAATGTAGAACTACTAGAAATACTCCAAATGAATTTGCTTCCCGAAATAAAGAGAAGCATTGTCCATCTGGATATTGTTAGTATAGCGCAACTTAGACGTTGTGTGATTCGCGCTGAGAATGTGGAAGTTTCAATACGAAGAATGCGTGCAATCCGTCCTTCATCGAGGGAATATGTAAACGAATTAGAACCGCCGTATAATTCAGTTGATACTTCAGATCAATTTGATTCACGGAATGAAAATGCACTGCTTGAAATTTGTGAAGTCCGCCCTCCATTTCAGTGTTGGAATTGCAGAAAAACGGGACATTCTTACGCCGAGTGCATGGAGCCCCTTAAAAGGTTTTGTTTTGGTTGTGGAGTTCCGCACACTTATAAGCCTCAGTGTCAAAAGTGTTCAAACCCAAAAAACTTTACTCGTTCGAGGCCTCAACTACAACCGAGGACCTCCAAATAGTGCAAAGAGTCCCAAGGCGACTTGACTCCACACACCGGGATGGAACTTCTGCTAATCACGAAATATCATCAAATACAGTATCACCAACTATTACGCCATATGACATCAGGCAGTCGGAGAGAGTCCACGTCTCACAGGACTTAGTCTACTCCGATGTGTCAACCCAAACACCGGACCTACTTTTCACAAAATGCCAATCTGATTCATCAACCAACTCAAATGATGTGTACGCTATCGTAAATGCCTGCCCCTCTTCAAACATCGATGAAGCCGTAAACATGTCTGCCAAAAATAAAAATGTACATCATAGTTTTCGTCCCTTACACGAACGTCAGCGGGATTATCTGGCTGCGCGAACACAATTTGATACTATATTATCATGGCCTCGCAAGACACAAATATTCTCGAATTGCCAGTACCACAGTCTGGATCCGACCTTGGTAAATGCACAATCTGTCAAGAGACATTGTGCGGAAGTGATGAGGTTTGTGTGACTCCTTGTGAGCATGTATTCCATCACAAATGTATTAAAGCTTGGCTAATTAAACAGAAAACGTGTCCAGTTTGTCGGCAATCATGCACGTCAAAAATGTTAAAGTTAACCCCCCGAATAGATCCCATAATAACGCGTTCTCAAGCACGTGTTGGAACTCCAATGAGTAACCACACTTTGCTTGCACGCCCTATCAATATTGATGCTAACCAACCCTCTCGATCTGACCTTGTAATACAAATAGAAGAACAATTAGCTCGCCTATCTCTCGAAAGAGATCAGCTGCAAGCGCATTTAACTCCAGTACGAAATCAAGAATTTAATCTTAATATACCGGTAATAGAGCCTCGTGTTTCACTCTTAACACCTGTGGGGATGGAACAGTCTAGAGCATAAGTTGATCGAGAATCGGTAACTAATGAAGCTTCACAAGTAATGCCTACAAGACAACAACATAACGTGGAAGCATCATTTAGAGCTCCTTCACCATCTCGTCTGACTCCTTCGATGAGGCAACAGGCGAGAGCGCAATCTGCTTTTGAAGCATTGGCGAATGTAACAACTCCACCATTTAGCTACCTACCTTTCTCTCCGGAGCGTCGGCAGACAGGGTATCAACCAGTCCCACGGCCTTCATACCGCCCTTCCACTATTTCCTCCGAGAAAGTAGGGAGTATCATGTCGGGATGGAACGCTAAATTTAATGGGGAAGATCACCACGTTCCAATTGACGTATTTATTTATAAAGTCGAGGCGCTTACGCATCAAACGCTACGTGGAGACTTTTCAGTTATATGCCAGCACTTCCATGTCTTGTTACACGGAAAGGCCAATGATTGGTTTTGGCGCTATCACAGAAGCGTCAGACGCTTCACTTGGCCAGAGTTACGCGATGCCTTGCGCGATAAGTTTAGCGACCGCTGTTCTGCTTCAGATATCCGTGCACTAATCCGAAACCGGTGGCAAAAGCCAGGTGAAACGTTTGACGTCTTCTATGATAGCGTCATGCAATTGGCTGATAGGTTGTCACCACAAATGGATAATGTAGAACTACTAGAAATACTCCAAATGAATTTGCTTCCCGAAATAAAGAGAAGCATTGTCCATCTGGATATTGTTAGTATAGCGCAACTTAGACGTTGTGTGATTCGCGCTGAGAATGTGGAAGTTTCAATACGAAGAATGCGTGCAATCCGTCCTTCATCGAGGGAATATGTAAACGAATTAGAACCGCCGTATAATTCAGTTGATACTTCAGATCAATTTGATTCACGGAATGAAAATGCACTGCTTGAAGTTTGTGAAGTCCGCCCTCCATTTCAGTGTTGGAATTGCAGAAAAACGGGACATTCTTACGCCGAGTGCATGGAGCCCCTTAAAAGGTTTTGTTTTGGTTGTGGAGTTCCGGACACTTATAAGCCTCAGTGTCAAAAGTGTTCAAACCCAAAAAACTTTACTCGTTCGAGGCCTCAACTACAACCGAGGACCTCCAAAGAGTGCAAAGAGTCCCAAGGCGACTTGACTCCACACACCGGGATGGAACTTCTGCTAATCACGAAATATCATCAAATACAGTATCACCAACTATTACGCCATATGACATCAGGCAGTCGGAGAGAGTCCACGTCTCACAGGACTTAGTCTACTCCGATGTGTCAACCCAAACACCGGACCTACTTTTCACAAAATGCCAATCTGATTCATCAACCAACTCAAATGATGTGTACGCTATCGTAAATGCCTGCCCCTCTTCAAACATCGATGAAGCCGTAAACATGTCTGCCAAAAATAAAAATGTACATCATAGTTTTCGTCCCTTACACGAACGTCAGCGGGATTATCTGGCTGCGCGAACACGTATTTTCGAAACGTGCGAACTCAAACCTTTGTGCAAGAAACGTTCCACTGTTCGCCTTAGGGAATTTTGGAAGAAGGTGGTAGCCTCCAGACGACAATTCTGTGGGGCGATATTGTCGGATCGTCCTAGAGGCGATGTGCGACCATACGCTATCGTTTTCCTTTTAGACACCGAAGTTAGTGGTCTGCTTGACACTGGGGCCTCCTGCAGTGTCATCGCGTCAGATCTGGCTAAACGCTTTCTGAAAGAAAGATATTATCCCTACGAAAAATTTAACTTAGGCGTAAGAACAGCTGATGGCACTCGCCATTTTGCAGTTGGAAAAGCTTGTATCGCAGTTACTTTTAAAGGGCGGACGAGAACGATAGAGTTCCTCATAATGCCATCTTTGAGTCAAAATCTCTATCTTGGAGTCGATTTTATTCGTCAAACCAGCACGTTCGCCTTCAATGCACTGGGCCCCGGTTCGATTCCGGGGATTTACGTGTCGGACTATGAGCTCACTCAGCTGTTAAATGAGTACCCATTATGGGGTAAATAACTTGGTTGAGCGTGTTGCTGATCACATACCTCTGCACAAAAACCGTCATGAACTAGAAAATGAGATGATGCTAACTCATCTCGAGGCCGTGGTTCAAATTGGACTGTTGCGCCAGTTATTTATTTTTTCGATAACATGGAGCAACTACACGTAAATATTAGGACCGGGGTTCAACAGATAATTTTATCAACAATTTATATACCACCACATTCCGAAGTAAATATTTTTGAGCATTTTGTCGAGGAAATTTCGAACAACAACAAAATATATCCCAACGCTAAAAGTTTTTATTTGCGGAAATTTCAACTTGCCACATTCAACATGGAATATTCATTTTGGACAGCACCATCAAACTGAATCGCCAGCAACATACTAACAGAAAACTTCGCATATTTTAATTTTATTCAATTGAACAACATTTTGAACTGTTCCGGTCGAACTCTTGACTTAGTTTTTTCTTGAACATACGAATATAAGTTATCGAATTGCCATACTCCAATGCTTCCTCTAGATGCTTATCATCCAGCATTAGAACTCGATTTTAATATTCCCTATAAAGATAGCAGCACAGATAAGAAAAATTTCTATGTAGGTACACCAAATTTTTCAAAAGCCAATTATATAGCTATTTATCGCGACATTCAAAATATTAATTGGTTGGCATTGCTAAATGGCAAAGCACTAGATGAAGCTGTGGATACATTTTATAATATATTATTTTATATAACATAATAGATTTGCATACTCCGAAAATAGTATCCTGTAATCATAATTTCCCCCATTGGTGCTCATCAGAACTAAAATCATTAGTCTCAACAGACTTTAATGATTATTGTGTTTTTTCGAACTTACGTGAACAATGCAAGAAACAAATGAGAATTGACTTAAAACACTACACTTACAGCAATGAAAGCAATATTAGCACGAATAGCAAACATTTTTGGAAATTCGTAAATTCCTTCTGACGTGATAATTCTTTACCTTCGACTATGCATATCGACAATAACGTTAGCAACGATCCTATGCGAATTGCTAATATGTTTGCAACATATTTTTCGAAAGTTTATAGTACTAATAATAACAATTACAATCCGAGACCTTGTAATACAAACTTATATCTTTCGAATTATGTTGTTGACGCGGGCTTGATATCTCTAAATCTGCCGGACCAGACAAAATCCCACCTATTTTGTTAAAAATGTGTGCGAATAGTTTAAGCCTTCCGTTGTTATTACTTTTTAACAAATCTTTATCAGAGGGTACTTTTCCTTCATTTTGGAAGAACAGTTTTGTTATTCCCATTTTCAAGTCTGGTGATAAATCTGACATAAGTAACTATCGACCTATTTGTATACAATCAACTATTCCTAAGATACTAGATGCATTATTGACCGATTACCTCTCTCCAATTTTTCAACAAATTATCATGGCTTTTGCAAAGGTAAGTCTACGCTCACAAACTTACTCACCTATCAAAACAGAATAGTAAAATCTTTCGAAATTTCAAAGCCGGTTCACTCAATCTACACTG